>OZ038380.1:55738640-56455189 GCA_964036045.1 Eutreptiella sp. 'Long Island Sound 2002'
CCGGGTCCCGACTCTATGGGGTTTGTATGGGGCGGAGTGGGACGAGCGCTTATGCAGTTTATGCACTTTTCAGCCATTTTTGCTATGTTCGTCGACTTCGGTGACCCCGTGGTACCTACTCTGAGGCGTGTGAGTGGGGATGTTGTGACAGTATATGCCTACTAGGATATGGAAGGACGTTTTTTCCAGTCCCTAGCCTTGCCTGGGGCCGTCCACAACCCGTGCCAAAGACGCGAAATGACTGTTTCCACCAATAATGGCCTAGTGAATGGGCCAGTACACACAACCTGCTTCTGTAGTTTTTCAACCTGGGCAGCTCAAAAATCGAAGTTTTCGAAACTTGTTTTTTGATATTGTGACCACCTAAAATGACCATCCAAGCTATGTAAAGCATGTTTTAGGCCGTATTTACGTGGTTTTCACCCTATTTGGGTATTAGGTCCGGGGGGGAGGGGTGGGGGGGGGGGGCTCCCAAGGGATTGGTACACAACCTGCTTATGCAGTTGGACAGCTCAAAAATCGAAGTTTTCGAAACTTATTTTTTTGATATTCTCATCACCTAAAATGACCATCCAAGCTATGTAAAGCATGTTTTAGGCTGCATTTGCGTGTTCCCCGCCCTATTTGGGTATTGGGTGGGGGGGGGGCGTCTCCCAAAGGAATGGTACACAACCTGCTTCTGCAGGTTTTCTCCCCGGACAGCCCAAAAATCGAAGTTTTGAAACTTGTTTTTTTGGTATTGTCATCACCTAAAATGACCATCCAAGCTATGTAAAGCATGTTTTAGGCCGTATTTGGGTGTTTTGTCCCCTATTTGGGTATCGGGTGGCGGGGGGGTCCTCCAAAGGGATTGGTACACAACCTGCTTATGCCGTCTTTCTCCCTGGACAGCCCAAAAATCCAGGTTTTTAAAACTTGTTCTTTTGGTATTATCATCACCCAAAATGACCATCCAAGCTATGTATGTACCTGCGGCTCACTTGGAAATGTGAAGTTGGGGAGTTGGGGCTAAAACGGCTCATTTGGGGCTAAGTGGTGTTTTTCAAGGGGTTTCATATGAAAAGTTGTGGCTTTCGGGGTTGGGTTGGGGTTTTGGAATGTCCCCAAAGGGACACCAATCCCTAGGCCAAGAGGATTTGACCGGGGGGGTTTCTTTTTTTCGACGGCTCAGTTGACTGAGCACCCGACTGAGCCGTCACTGAGCCGTCACTGAGCCGGCTCACTGAGCGCTCACTGAGCGCTCACTGAGCGCTCACTGAGCGCGCCAAATGGCTCAGTGAGCGCTCAGTGAGCGCTCTTTGAGAGCTAATTGGGGGCTCACTCAGGGCTCACTCAGGAGTTTCTCCCCCTTTCCGCCCTCTCTTCCCACCCTTGCTGGCCCACACTTCACCCTTTTCACACCAACATTGGTCCGCATTTCTCACCACGTCTTTTCTCCAAGAACTTGAGCGTGCATGCACACATACATACTTGCATACATGTACCCGTGGCGACAAACACACAAACATACAAACACACACACTTCGTCAGGGACACAAATAGCCAAACATATACACACACATACACCATACACACGTCCACACACACATGCACATGCACAAATTGACAACCACATTCATTCTTGTGTGCAATTATCTTGCGTGTACATAAACACATGGCCACATTGAACCATGTGAAGTGAAGGGCTAGGGAGAGATGGTTACGGGGTTGGGGTTCGGGGATGTGAACCTAACCATTTGCGAGGGTGTTCCTTGTTGCCTCATGAAAATGGCACCCACCCACCCCATACACACACACACACACCATGAAGCACAAATAGGGCACAAAGGACATTGCTCGCTTTTGTGAGGTTGATCATACAACCATCGTGACCTACACCATGACACATTGATACCCCTCCCTCCTTGTCCACTCCCCTCCCCTTTCGTTATGCTGCGTTCCACCGCTTCCCTCGTGCGTAGCCCTTCCGTTCTCTTGCCTGTCCCGTCCCCTTTGTCCTACCTTTCCTATTTTTTGGCCATGGCATCACCTGCATGATGGTGGCGGCAAGGACGATGACCTTTGCAGGTATGTTGTGCTATTATGTGTGTGGGTGCGTGTGTGCGTGCTTGCGTGCGTGTGTAGTTGTGCCCATGCGCATGTGCGCAGCTATAGATGGTTTGTTCGTTCTTGGTTTCTCTCATTTAGTGTGTTTGTATGTCTGCTTGTGTGTGTGTGGGGGGGGGGGGGGGGGTTGCATGGATCGATGCGTGAGTGAAGGTGTCTTTGTGTGTGAGTGGTTGCGAGTGTGTGACTGTGTTCTTTGGTTTCTGGTTGCCTAGGTTCGTGCGTGTATGTGGATTCGTGAATGTGTGTACGCGCAGGTGTGTGTGTGTGTGTGTTGCAGCTGTTGTTTTGGATGTTGTTGTTGGTTTTGGTGTTGTGTGGCATAGACTTTGATTGTGTGCGCATAACATTGTGTTTGTGGCTGCAGACGCAGGTATGCTTGTGTTTGTGGTTGTGGCTGTGGTTCCGGGCTTGCGTACGGTTGTTGCCATGGCTGTTGTGGTAGCTGTCGTTGTTGGTGTGGTTATGGTAGTGGCTGTGGTTGCGGCTTTGGTTGTGGGTGTGGGTGTGGGTGTGGGTGTGTGTCTGCAAGCTGTGTTGTGTGTGGATTTGGTTGTGGTTGTGTCAGTGTGTGTGGCCCTGGCTGTGGCAAAGGCTGCAGTTGCAGCTTTCACTGTGGCTGCAGCCGTTCTTTGGGTTCAGGCTGTAGCTCTGGGGGGGGGTGGTAAAGGACTACAAAGAGGGGGGCTGAAATCACCATCCACCCCCTCCCAAAAAAGACCGCACCAAGTTTACAGTGACAGTGTACAGTGACAGTGTACAATGACAGTGTATAGTGAGAGCATACAGTGCGTGTAGAGTGACAGTGTAGAGTGCTAGTATAGAGACTTGGGCGTTGTGGCGGACGTACTGTGCGTGGGGATACATTCTATGAGACCTTGGGGAGTACAGTGTACAGAGTACAGTGTACAGTGTACAGTGTACAGTGTACAGTGACAATGTACAGTGACAGTGTATAGTGACAGTGTGCAGTGGCAGTGTGCAGTGTGCAGTGACAGCGTACAGTGCCAGAATACAGTGTACCATGTACAGTGACAGTAGATAGTGACACCATTGACAGTGTACATGGACAGTGTACAGTGACAGTGTACAGTGACAGTGTACAGTGACAGTGAACCATGAGTGAGCCCTCACTGAGCGCTCACTGAGCCATTTGGCGCGCTCAGTGAGCGCTCACTGAGCCATTTGGCGCGCTCACTGAGCGCTCACTGAGCGCTCAGTGAGCGCGCGAAACGGCGCAGTGAGCGCTCAGTGAGCGCGCCAAATGGCTCAGTGAGCGCTCAGTGAGGGCTCACTCATGGTTCACTGTCACTGTACACTGTCATTGCACACTGTGTATTGCACACTGCACACTGCACACTGTGTATTCCACACTGCACACTGCATACTGTGTATTGCACACTGCACACTGCACACTGTGTGTTACAAATTGCACACTGCACACTGTAATGCACACTGCACACCCTGTAATGCACACTGCGCACTGTGTATTGCACACTGCACACTGAGCGCCCAAATGCTTGCACTGTACGGTGTGCACTGTGCATGACACAGTGTGCAGTGTGCATTACACAGTGTGTAGTGCGCAGTGTACACTGTGTACTGCACCCTGCGCACTGCACACTCTGTATTGCACACTGCACATTGTGTATTGCACACTGCACACTGTAATGCACACTGCACACTGTGTATTGCACACTGCACATTGTGTATTGCACACTGCACACTGTAATGCACACCGCACACTGTGTATTGGACACTGCACACTGCACACTGTGCAATACAAATTGCACACTGCACACTGTAATGCACACTGCACACTGTGTATTGCACACTACACACCGCACCCTGCGTAATGCACACTGGGTATTGCACACTGCACACGGTGCACTGTGCAATACCCAATGTGCAATACACACGGTGCAGGGTGTAGTGTGCATGACACAGTGTGGAGTGTGCATTACACGGTGTGCCGTGTGGATTACATCACACACGGCATACTACACCCTGTGTAGTGCACACTACACACAGTGTGCAGTGTGCAGTGTGCAGTGTGCAATACACAGCGTGCAGTGTGCAGTGTGCAATACACAGTGTGCAGAGTGTATTACACAGTGTGCAGTGTGCATTACAGTGTGCGTTGTGCAATTTGTAACACACAGTGCAATACACAGTATGCAGTGTGCACTGTGCAATACACAGTATACAGTGTGCAGTGTGCAATACACCGTGTGCAGTGTGCATTGCAGTGTGCAGTGTGCAATTTGTAACACACAGTGTGCAGTGTGCAGTGTGCAATACACAGTGTGCAGTGTGCATGACAGCGTGCTGTGTGCAGTTTGTAATGCACAGTGTGCAGTGTGCATGACACAGTGTGCAGTGTGCATTACAGTGTGCAGTGTGCAATACACAGCGTGCAGTGTGCATTACAGTGTGCAGTGTGCAGTACACAGTGTGCAGTGCGCAGTGTACACTGCACACTACACGCTGTGTAATGCACACTGCACACCGTGTATTGCACACTGCACGGTGCACACTGGGCATTGCACACTGCACACGGTGCACTGCGCAGTGTGCACTGTGCCACTGCACACTGGGTATTGCACACTGCACACGGTGCACTGTGCAGTGTGCAGTGTGCAATACACAGTGTGCAGTGTGCATTACAGGGTGTGCAGTGTGCATTACAGTGTGCAGTGTGCATTGCAGTGTGCAGTGTGCAATTTGTAACACACAGTGTGCAGTGTGCAGTGTGCAGTACACAGTATGCAGTGTGCAGTGTGCAATACACAGTGTGCAGTGTGCAGTGTGCAATACACACTGTGCAATGACAGTGTACAGTGACAGTGAACCATGAGTGAGCCCTCACTGAGCGCTCACTGAGCCATTTGGCGCGCTCACTGAGCGCTCACTGCGCCGTTTCGCGCGCTCAGTGAGCGCTCAGTGAGCGCGCCAAATGGCTCAGTGAGCGCTCACTGAGCGCGCCAAATGGCTCAGTGAGCGCTCAGTGAGGGCTCACTCATGGTTCACTGTCACTGTACACTGTCACTGTACACTGTCACTGTACACTGTCCATGTACACTGTCAATGGTGTCACTATCTACTGTCACTGTACATGGTACACTGTATTCTGGCACTGTACGCTGTCACTGCCATTGCACACTGTCACTATACACTATCACTGTACATTGTCACTGTACACTGTACACTGTACACTGTACTCTGTACACTGTACTCCCCAAGGTCTCATAGAATGTATCCCCACGCACAGTACGTCCGCCACAACGCCCAAGTCTCTATACTAGCACTCTACACTGTCACTCCACACGCACTGTATGCTCTCACTATACACTGTCATTGTACACTGTCACTGTACAATGTCACTGTAAACTTGGTGCGGTCTTGTTTGGGAGGGGGTGGATGGTGATTTCAGCCCCCCTCTTTGTAGTCCTTTACCACCCCCCCCCCCCCCACAGCTACACCCAAAGAACAGCTGCAGCCACAGTGAAAGCTGCAACTGCAGCCTTCGCCACAGCCAGGGCCACACACACTGACACAACCACAACCAAATCCACACACAACACAGCTTGCAGACACACACCCACACCCACACCCACACCCACACCCACACCCACACCCACACCCACAAGCAAAGCCGCAACCACAGCCACTACCATAACCACACCAAGAACGACAGCTACCACAACAGCCATGGCAACAACCTCACGCAAGCCCAGAACCACAGCCACAACCACAAACGCAAGCATACCTGCATCTGCAGCCACAAACACAATGTTATGCGCACACAATCAAAGCCTATGCCACACAACACCAAAACCAACAACAGGATCCAAAACAACAGCCGCAAAAGCTGCAACACACACACACACACACACACACACATTGGCACACACACACACACACACCTGCGCGTACACACATTCACGAATCCACGTACGCAAACAAACCTAGACAACCGGAAACCAAAGAATGCAGTCACACACTCACAGTGACGCACAAGGACACCTTCACCCATGCATCGATCCAAGCAACCCCCCCCCCCCCCCCGACTCACACACAAACATACATACAAACACACTAAATGAGAGAAACCAAGAGGGAACAAACCATCCACACTTGCGCACATACGCATGGGCACAAGCACACACCCGCGAACACACACACTAGCACAACATACCTGCAAAGGTCATCGTCATTGCCGCCACCATCATGCACTCGATGCCATGGCAATAAATAGGGAAGGCATGGCAAGGGCTGGGCAAGGGGACGCGACAGGCAAGATAAGAGAAGGGGTTGGCATGGGGTAAGCGGGGGGATCAGGCATGGCAAAAGGGGACGGGGGGGGATAAGGACGGAGGGGAATGAGTGTGTCATGGTGTAGGTCACGATGGTTGTATGATCAACCTCACAAAAGCGAGCAATATCCTCTGTGCCCTATTTGTGCTTCATGGCGCGCGCGCCCGTGTGTGTGTGTGTGTCTGGGGGGGGGGGGGGGGTGCCATTGTCATGAGGCAACAAGGAACACCCTCGCAAATGGTTAGGTTCATATCCCCAAACCCCAACCCCGTAACCATCTCTCCCTAGCCCTTCACTTCACATGGTTCAATGTGGCCATGTGTTTATGTACACGCAAGATAATTGCACACAAGAATGAATGTGGTTGTCAATTTGTGCATGTGCATGTGTGTGTGGACGTGTGTATGGTGTATGTGTGTGTATGTGTTTGGATATTTGTGTCCCTGACGAAGTGTGTGTGTTTGGATGTTTGTATGTTTGTCGCCACGGGTACATGTATGCAAGTATGTATGTGTGCATGCACGCTCAAGTTCTTGGAGAAAAGACGTGGTGAGAAATGCGGACCAATGTTGGTGTGAAAAGGGTGAAGTGTGGGCCAGCAAGGGTGGGAAGAGAGGGCGGAAAGGGGGAGAAACTCCTGAGTGAGCCCTGAGTGAGCCCCCAATTAGCTCTCAGTGAGCGCTCACTGAGCGCTCACTGAGCCATTTGGCGCGCTCAGTGAGCGCTCAGTGAGCGCTCAGTGAGCCGGCTCAGTGACGGCTCACTGACGGCTCAGTCGGGCGCTCAGTCAACTGAGCCGTCGCCAAAAAAAGTACCCCCCACCTTGAACCTTGACCAAGTGAGTATCTAAAACTTCTAAAAACATTAAATGCACATTACCGAGCATGCAAAACGCACAACAAACAAGCACAAAGACATCGCAATGCACAACTGAGCCCCAAATGAGCCCCAACTTCACATTTCCACTTAGCCACCAGTGAGCCGCAGGTACAAATACAACGAGCCTTTCCAGTGTTACACACAAATGTATCATCCACCGAGGCGATGCGGTGCAAGAAGTAGGGTAGCACACACTTGGCAAAAATTAATGCTCCATGCGTGTGCCCAATAACTGTCAATTGACAGTCACTCAAATTCATGCATCATAATCGAGGTCTCTATTTGCCATTGTTGAGACCTCTAGGCAAAATTTCTTCCAGCTTTACAAAAATGTAAAAACGAAATGTATATTCCCGGAAATACCTGAACCTGGGCGAAATTTCATCCAGCTTTAGTAAAACAAAAAAAAAACGGTGTGCACAACGTCAATAGTATCTGCATAGACAGTGTGGAACGACGTTCAGACGTGTAACAGGGAAAACATACAACACAGCAGTCATAGCACACACCATTGTCCCTCTAGCGCCGCTTCCTCAAGCCAGGACCCTTTGGTTTGGCACCTTTTCCAGTAAACTGCCCACCATTTGCTTGTGGTGCCTGGTCACGAGGCATCTCACTGTTAGCACCACCAGTGCCACGACGTCCATTCTGTGTCTGCTGGGACGCTGTGAAATGGGCTGCAAACGTGCCCAACGCCTTGTTTGGTGGAGGCTTTGATGTAGCCTTGGGGCTTTGCTGTGAGGGGCTAGCTCCAGCCTTTGATTTTTTGGCCTTGGCGGGTGTGCCCTCCTCCTGCTTGCCGGTTGACTTCGGGGGGGGAGGGGGCGTTTCTGCGAGTCACCGTCTTCTTCCTCTGGTTGGGTGGCCTCCTCTTCTTGGTCTACATACCTCCTTCCCGTACAATCCACTAGAAAACCATCTGCACGGTCTTCACACACTCGTTCCCACCAGCTTGGTGCCACAATGTCGCAGTTCGACACAGCAGCCCTCAAGTCAGTAACAAATGACTCAGGAATAGATTTCTCCTCAGACAAGTATGCACCTCCAATGTTCGCAGAGAACATGCTTTGAATGGACAGGGCTGCCCAAAAAACGTGGCTGCTACGTGTAATGTGTGCCATGTACTATTCTGCTGAATAAAATACAATGCATACAACAAATAACAAAACAGCTCAAAACGAATGGCAGTTGTCAGGGTGCCCAGAATATAAGAAAGATATCGGGGTAGGCGTGCAGACAAAAGGTGCAGACTACACAGTGCAGGAGCACTTTGTCCCAAGCTGTACAGTGATGATGGCTTGGAGAGGTTGTACACACATACATCGGCATGGGAAAATTCCTCAGCACAGGCTGCCATCAGGTTGCTAACACAGGCCCCAACATCGGGAGTCTCACCAGTGACTGCCACCAAAATAGCATTCAATATAAATTGTGCCACAATATTGTGCAGGGCCAACGTCCACATACGTGGGACTTCAATCAGGATGCAGACAAATGGCAGTGCACTACTAAAGCTGGGAACAGAGCAGCCTGCCCACAAAGGGAGTAGCTCAACTCGACCCTCCACCTTCAGAACTTTCCCTGTGCCTGTCTCAATAATGGTATCACCCAACTTAAGACTCACATGCCCAGCGAGAGCCTTTTAATAATTGGTTTCACACCGGGCTTGCGAAACCTGTCACGTAACCCTTGGTAAAGGTCGGAGGTCCAAAAGACTGCCTTGACAAAAGAAGCCCATGGTGGCCAGGGTGACTCGGGACTCCACACCCAGCTGCTGTAGACCTGAGGATATCTGGATGCTGAGACAGGAATATTAGCGAACTTAGATGAAATTCGGAGAAACCAGGTTCAGAAAGACAAACTGCCATATAACAGGGATGACACAGTGCTGAAGGCTATGAAATTGAGGTTGACCGGAAAGCTGGGCGAAATTTCGCCCAGGTCTGGCAGTTTCAAACAATACGAGGCTCAAAATCATGAAAGTCGGGCGCCTGGGCCAAATTTTGCCCAACTGGAAGCACAATAGGATATATCACAGTCAAATCGATCCCGAACCTGTGTACTCCGTTGCAAGTCCTCTTCCCCATCAAGCATTTCCACGGACGAGTCAATACGCACCTCTTCCGGGCCATCACTGGCACTGTCAACATTATTAAAATTATCTACTACCGATACAGCAGCAGGCATGGGGTGCAAGGCAGGTGGTTTTGGCGGGGGGGGGGGGGTCTCGGAGGAGGGTGGGGGGCTAAAGGGACTACCGACGGCACGCCGCGGGCAGGGGGTTTGGCGGCTGTTTTTGAAGCATTACCACTGGCTGTGTTGATACTCTGGTATTGTGCACTTCGCCGCCGCTGATCAACATGGGAGCGTTTCTGACTGTATGCATTCAAAAAATCCTCCACACCATTGGGTACTTTAGTCTTGGCAATTAGACACCGTAGGCTATGCCGAACAAGGCTCAAAAATTGCGGCTCTGCAACGCTTGTACGCAACAACAAACCGGGAAAGTGCATGCGGGGGGCTTCATCAAGACGTTTGACCACATACTTATCCTCTTCCGGAACAACAATGGGAAACCAGGCATGTGATATGTTCTGAATGAACAAACGCACGTGCTTTGTGTACTTGTCCACAGACTTTTGCGTCATGACACCCTAGCATTTTTTCTTTCGTGGAAGTGTGGGGTGGAAAATTAAAAAAATATCGGTTGTCTGCTGCACTGACTACGCATTACCAACCTCCCTCGACCTCATGAGTAGGTGACTAAGAGTTGCTTCGCCGTACTCTTCACAAAACAGGCAACCAAGTGCCCGGGTGTGCCAGTCGGACCAGAAAAGCAGTGCTACAGTATTGCTATGCAGGTATTCAGTGCTTAGCCACTTTTCAGAAAGGTATCATATTCATTATCAAGACAGTACTCATTCCAATACATTCTTTTGCAGCAGCAGTAGAATGCAGAGAGCGACCATTCCAGTTACATTCACGCACAAAAACCCCTAGTGCCAGGAGTGCTGAGCAGTACGAGTATAACAGGGCCTTCAGGACTAACAGGCATCTCAGACCCGGTCTTTGAGCATAAGACAACTCACCAAGACTACTCATAAGGACCTGGGTGATACTATGAAGCCGTGCTTTGTTAGCAGCTGTAGCCAGGAACAAACTAACAATGGTTTTTTCCATGTGACGCAATTTGACTTTTATGGACATCACAGCTCCTGCCTTCAGGTCCCAACCGTGCTCAAGAAATTTAATGATAGGGGCAAATGCCTTATAGGTTATTTCCACCGAATATTTATATGGGTGCCAGACACCACAAAGCAACGGGTGTACCAACAGAAATTGGTCTACGTGCCAAGGAGCATAGCTTGCTCCAAACGACATTTTCACGAGTGCGTAAAAGATCTTCATGTCAATGAGAAATGGCACAGTCCGTCTCGTCTTCACCTACAGTCATTCTAGCCCTGTGACAAACTACCATAACTCAACATGACTTCTGCCATTCACGTGTGATAACAGAAAAGGGCCTCCAGTTGAGGGATACCACAGCATGACAAGCATAGTCCATAGGTGCCCGAACCCAGGTCAGCAGAATAGGCCCATCTGGGACTGTATTTCTTTGCAACAGCAACCCAACACAGCGCACAACGTAGTCAACAACCCCGGGTATGCGTTGTGCAACAGCATCCAGACCGGGCAGACCGTGGTACTGGGGCAGCTCAGTAGTATCAACACACCGACAGCACTCACATTCAAAGGCTTATCAGGGCTATGTGGGTCCACCCCATTGATGTAGCGACGGTAATTGCCGAACCACAGTGTAATTTGCTCTCTCTCAAATGAATCCCATAGGTATGAAGCTTGAACTCTGGCCTGGGCCGAGATGGTAGGAGCATTGATAGTGCATTCCCCTGCCAATGACAGCTTACGGCGGATGGACTAGGTCATTGTACCGCGATATGAGGCTCCGGTGGCTCTCTCAGCACGGGGATATGTCGGCACTCGCACAATGTCATACAGTGAGAAAACTTGCTTCGGCAGGACCAACAACCATCTTGGTTGACGACTAGATGCCCAGGCAGCCCGCAAATGCCCAACATCACGTCTCGTCTTTCTATTGTGACGCAAATCTAGTACCAGTTGCAGCAGCAGGAGTGTCCTCCCTTTGTTCAATGCCACCCCAGTCACAGCCTTCGGGGTCCGAACGCGAGTAACCCCCCACGGCTGTTTGAAGAAAGCGCACATCAATCATGTCTCAAGGCCACATTGGCGGAAGCACCCCTAAGAGTCAGTGAATAGAACCCAACACAAATACCACCCCATACGTACAAGGGTGTAAAGGCAAGCTGAAAGAAATTTCGCCCGGGTTCAACTTTATCAACTGGTGGCCCTAAGTGACATTGAGGTAAAGGGCAACATATCAGGCACAAGACAAGCAGAGAAACAACAGGAGGGGGGCTGGAAGAAATGTCGCCCAGGATCAGTGATTGGTGTTTTTGACCTATACATTTTGCAGAAGAGGCGGAGCTAGCAAAAAAATTTCGCCCAGGGTCATTCAGACATCAAAATATGTATAAGTTTTTTGCTATCCAAGGGGGCTGGGGGAAATTTCGGGTAGGTCTGGGCAAATTGGCAAATAGAGACTGTGAATTCGAGTTTCACCGTTTGTATGCATAGGACACGCAATAAATAAATAATTATTCTTCACCAGCCATTACAGTACAGGCGACACATGGAAAACATAGAAACAAAAACAAGACACAAAAAAGGCGAAAAACTGCACATGTTTGGGTCGTACGGGGCCGGTAGTTAGCTTGGCCTAAGCAATAAGCAAAACACATAGCGCAGCAAGCCCACCTACCATTTCATGCTTCCCGCCCCTCCCCCAGCCTCTTGCTTTCTCCCTCCCCCCCCTACCCGCTGCTTCCCCTCTCTTTGTGTCCATGCCTTCTGCCCTTTGCAGGGCCCCTCGGCCCTCTCAGCTTGCGCCGGTCAGGCACTGTTCCTTTCGGACCCCCCTTGGTCTGCTCTCCTTATGGGCACTAAGCGCGACACTAAGCAAGGCAAAACCTGCCCTACCCCACCCTTCACCATTGTGCCCCTGTGCCCGGCTGTGCGGGGCCCTGCCTCCATGTGTTCTGGCCCTGGGCCCCCGCCCTACTCCAGCTCCCTCTGTGTCTGCACGCACTGAGCAGAGCAATTTGCCAAGCAAACATGTTCCCATTCCTCCCTCTCGGTTTTTGCGCCCGTTCTGTGGGCTCCTTCGTTGTCCTAATCTTCGCTTGCCCTCTAGTCATCCTGCCAGTGCCCCCTGTGGTGGTACACACACTAAGCAGAGCAATAAGCACGACAATTAGCGAAGCACTTTGCATGACACGCACTTTTCTCACATAATCCGTCTTTGTCACCTTTGGGCCGTTGCACGAATGCATGATTTGCTGCTCTCGCGGAGCTACACGGTGCGGCCGCCCACCGGTCCCGCAGCCCCCACGGGAGCCGGTGCCAAGGGTAGCCGTTCCATATGTCGCGGGCGGCACGGCTCTTGCAGGCCCCGGTTGGCCCCTAGGCAGGGTTTCATTAGGCCCCCGGCAGCGCCTCGTCGCCGGGGGAGATCCATCAAAAGTTCCCGCAAGAAATCGAAAAAAAAGGAAATGGATATCGAACAAACACCGGGAATTTGCAACAACAAGTGGAGAGTCTCATGCAAGAAGCACACAAGTGGAAAAACAAGGCACCGTTGTGTCCTTTCCGAAATTAGAGAATTGTGTTGCCAATTTTGCAGCAGCGATGCCTCATTTGATTTCGCCAATACATATACCGCATGATTGGGAAGGTCGGGCAGCGGGCACTGGCACTCCTTATGTGCACTCCCTCATTGCCTATGGATGGTGCATAGTGGAACTCCGCATGAACACTACCCGACGCCTTCGGGGCAGCCGGCGGCGGAGCTCCTATTGCAAGCTGCCCCGGTGGGGAGTGGGATGGTGAGTGTGGTGGTGTGCGTGTGGCTGCAAACGGGTCAAATTTGTCGACAATTTTTTAGCAGCAATTCAAAACAAAACGTTCAAAATTGGAAAAAAAAGGCATCCGACGTACAACTAACATTTTTTTGGAAAAGGAATTGTGAATTTTGAAAATTCACAAATTGAGAATTGCAAGAAAAAAAAGGCCCCTACGTCCTCTACCCCCCCCCCCCACCGCAGGACCTACCCCGACACCCATGGGGTCCCTAAAACAGTTGCTAGTTGTGGATTGGCGGGTGGCAACAAGAGACAGTCAGGTGTTGGTAGTTGAAGGCGGTTGGCAGTGGGTTGTTGTTGGATGGTGGTGGTTCGCAACAATTGGCGGTTGGGGGTTGGTGTTGGTTGACGGTGGCCGTTGGCAGCGGTTGGCAATTGGTGGTCTTTGGGGTTGGTTCCAAAGGGGGTTCCTAACAAAAAAAAACTCGTTCCTTAAAGACCCCTCACCTCAGCATGGCCATACATACATACAGACACACATACGCAAGTACATACATACGTACGTACATACATGCATAGTCATAGTCATAACCACTTATCATGCCGTTTACTGGTGTTACCGGGCATTTGGTTGGTAGCCACCAAACATCAGAGAGTGGATGCCATTGTAGAAAAAAATGAAGGCTGAGTGTACTTATGGCACCCCCTGGGTCCCCCGGCTGCCTGAGGTGGCCCACAGCTTAACGGAGGAACCAAATGACCGGGGATACCGGCCAACCAGGCTTTGGGGGCAGTGGCAACTGTAGAGCTTTAGCATTAGCAACGGCGACGGGCGCCGTTGCTAAAGCGCTGTTGCCGTTGGACCGCCAGGGGTGTAGGGGCAAGATAGGGCAATGCAGCGGCATAGCAACAAGCAGAAAGCAAGAGTGCCTCCTATGGGTGCAACGCAGCCTGGAAGTAACAAAGCAGCACGCACGCGGCGAAGCAAGAGTTGGCCCCGTCACGGCTTCCATTCTAGTATCCGTTGGCTGTCCATCCCCTCGGACCATGTGCACCCTGCAACCGTTAGCGCACGTGCACAAGTCCAAAGACGCATAGCCAGGGTTTCTGGGGGGCTCCAGCCTAGCCTGGCCCTCAACCTTCATTGCCTCCTTGTCCGCATCGTTCGGGCCACAAGGACTTTGAGCCCACCTCGGGCTCCCCCCAGACGGAGATACAGTATTGTACACATGCACATGATAATACTAGATGGCCACCAACAGCTAAGAGCCGCACCCGCGGTGTACCCCCCTTAGACCCCAAGCATACACAGGACTGGTACCCTCTGTCCAAGACTATGACCCGAGCTGACCCGTGGTATTTGTACATACCCACATATATATCATGAGGGTCCACAGGGGGGATGCCGGTCACCCCGCAGCATGAGAGGCACAACCCGTGAATATCGCTGGCTGGGATTCGGGCTGCTGGGTGCCGTAGCTTGTTTGTTGGGTCCCAGGGCTACTAGAGGTGGCCCACAACATGACGGAGGACAGAAAGGCCCAGAGACACCGGCCAACCAGGCTTTGGGGGCAGTGGCAA
Organism: Eutreptiella sp. 'Long Island Sound 2002'; assembly: GCA_964036045.1. Classification (NCBI taxonomy): domain Eukaryota; phylum Euglenozoa; class Euglenophyceae; order Eutreptiales; family Eutreptiaceae; genus Eutreptiella; species Eutreptiella sp. 'Long Island Sound 2002'. The sequence continues at coordinate 55,753,481 of OZ038380.1, forward strand.
CTGCCGAGCCTTAGCATTAGCAACGGCGACGAGTGCTGGGCCATTGAATCGCCGGGGGGAAGGAGGCAAGGCATGGCAACGCGGTAGCAGAGCAAAAAGCAGCATGCAAGGGCGCTTCCTATGGGTAAACTGCTGCAACCAAGACACAAAGCACAATGCATGCGGTGAAACAAGGTCAGGCCCCGTCATGGTACTCCTTCCGGGTGTCCCCCGCCATATAACCCCCAGTGCCCACATGCACCCTGAGCCCTCCTCTCGGTGCCGCGCATACAATAGCCCACGTACTTGTAGCCAGGGTTTGTGGGGCGCTTCAGCCTAGCGTGGCCCTCAGCCTTCATTGCCCCCATCTCCGTGTTGCAGAGGTCATTAGTACTTGGAGCCAGTCTCGGGCACCAACCCTGGATCCCCCGCTCAACATACATTGATCCATATATGCACAACATCACTTTCCGATGTCGCCCAAAGACAGTACCTGCACCCTTTGAAGCCTCCAACAGGACCCCATACATGTTCGATTGCGCCCCATCCCCATGGGCTCTGGTCTAAGCGGGCCTGCTGCCACCGTACATAGTCTCATATACTATAACACGAGGGTCTACGAGGGGGATGCCGGCCACCCCGCAGCATGAGAGGCAGAACTCGTGAATCTCGCTAGCTGGGACTCGTGCTGGTGGGTGCCGTAGCTTGGCTATCAATCTCTTGTAGACACACACAACAGAGGTTCGCCCGGGGCGGTGGTAACTAGGTTCACCTCGTCTGGCCCACGCACGATGCCTTGACGCCTACCCTTGACCCTTACCTGCATTCATGGGCCAGCTCCCATGGTTGTGCCATCTCTGCCACAGCGGCGGCCGGGCCGCAGGTTTAGCAACCACTTACGATGTGGCATGCCTACTTATAGCATTGGCCCTTGCCTCACTCCCTGAATCTCTCATACTGTCATTGTGTACAATCGACCACGGCATGCCACACCTTGCACACCACCCTGCCCGCCTTGCTTCGCCTTGTTACCGCCACTCGCATTGCCCCGTGCGCCGGACATCAATAACTATCACACAGGGCATATGTAGGTTCTCACTTAGGCCTACACTACCGCGCCTTCAGCACCACTTGCCTACTCCCGCCGCCTTCGCCTTGCACTACCTCCCGCACACACCGCCACTATGCCTCGCCTGGCCACAATTTGCCGCATTCGCCCACCACCCGTGCGCCCAACGCACTACACCCGCAACCGCCACCACCTCCGTCGCCGTGCCACTGAACATGTGTGCACAGGTCAAGCGGTTAGGCAATGTACATGCCTGCGGGCACAGTCCCTCACGTTCTCTTGGGGGGCGAGGGGATTGCCCAGTACCCCCTCTAAAATGATTCCTGGGTCACAGAGACACCCCAACAGCTCCGTGGGTTCTTCTTGGGGTCACGGGACACCCCAGTAGTCCCAATTATTTGTCCCGAGGCCCGTGGGCAGCCCCCATACCTTAGGCCAGGCAAACTAACCCCCCCCCCCTCAGCTACGAGGGGCCATGATGGCCCAGGGGGAATACACCCAAAATGGGGTATGAATTTTTCACCAAGGGGACCCCTTGCACCTGGTGAGGGGAAATGGAGTCTTTTATATTTCAAAAATGGTATTCTGATGCAACCAAATCAAAGGGAGTGCCACACAATACCATGCATGCATATTGACCCTAGAGACCTATGTTAAACCCAATACGTTTAATATTTGGGTCAAAAATTAATACGTTAACCCAAAATTGGCCATTTTTTTTTGGGGGGGGTGAGGGGTTTAGACGGGAGAAACTCTACCCACATGGGGTGCCTTACGGGATTGGGTGCCGCTTTCACCCTAGGGTTGTGGGGGTTGTCACCTGCTTTCACGAAAAAAAAACAGTAAAATAGTCCTTGGGTTTAATTTGAGTTTAATTTTTCATTTAATATTTGAAACATTAAAAATCAATCCGTTGCTAGCAGTAATATTAAACGAAAAAAATAATACACCGCCGCAAATATCAACCTCCCCTATAAATGCACAACAACAGGCCAAACATACTAGGGGGCATGCACAATTCTTGTGCCTTACTAAAGTGGATACCCCCACGTTTTTTGCACACACACACACACACACACAATGACATTGGTATCCTCACACACCCGTCCCCTCCCACACAAATCCGTCCCCGATCCTTCTTCTTTCCTCCCCTTGCCCTTGGGGTTTGGGTTTGGGAGGGTATGCCCCTTTCCCACGGGGGGGGGCGACCCCTCGGTCCTGGATGCCAACTACCCCCCCAACTAACTGTCGGCCGGAGGCCCCTAGGGGGGGGGGGGGGGGGGCTTTGGAGGGGGGGGTTCTGGGAGGGGCGCCGGGCAAGGCTGTTCCCGCGGTTCCCGGGGGAGGGGGGGGGGGTGTCGGGCACCTCCGAACAGTTGGGTATGCGGCTCAGGTGTGATCCGACAGTTTGCATCGCCCCTTCCCACAATAGAGGGTAGGGTATCATCGGCTTGGGTATTCCTAGCCACACGGGGAACCTCAGGGGGGTGGGCTCCTGAGGCGGCCATGGGTTCAGAGTTACACCATGCCACAAGACATACATACATACATACAAATACATATATATATATCTATATATGTCGATATATATATAGGGGTTGGAATGCAGCTACAAAAGTGTGGTCATATCACTCGGGGCGGTGGCCTCAGACCACACCGCCATGATGGTACATCACCCCTCCCCGCTTACACCACACTTGCACCAGCCTTCTCCCCAAACGTTTCGAGGAATGAAGAAGAAGGGCCTGAGATCAAGAGTGACTCCTTGGAGCACTGTCTACGGATCGACCTAACAGGGGGAGGGGCCTAAGACCAAGAGTGGCTCCTTGGAACACTTTCTGCGCATCGACCTAACATGGTTAAGGGGCTGGAGAGGCCACCGACAAAGAAGGGCACGGGAAAAAGCCCTTACTTAAATAACTCACCTTCACTTGATGAGTTATCAGAATCATATGCTGTGGTGGCCGACCTCTTTTTCGGCTGCCAACTAAACACCTGGTTCCTCCTCCCTACACTCTGCAACGGGCAAGAGCGCTCCGCCCCGGAAGATGCCTCGGAGGAGGAGGAGGACGAGGAGGGGGAGGACGAGGAGGAGGAGGAGGAGGAGGAGGAGGAGGAGGAGGAGGGTTTGGGTTTGGGTTTGGTGCGTGCCTGTCACGGTCGGCTATGCCGCCTGCTCAGGTTCCGTGTGCGAGGCCTTCATACTGGTGTAATGGACCGCGGTACCTGTTTATTTTCTGTGCGGTCGTTCGCTGTTTTCTCCCCTGTTTTTTTTTTCTTCTTTCCGAATGTGCCGCTGCGCACCACGCCATCAACCCAAACCCAGGCCCTCAACAGAAGCACGCTGCACTGGACTCTTGCTTGACGAAACTCGTATATGCTGCGTGCTGAAGTCTGTCCCTGATGTCTTTGACCGATCCTTACATCCAACTCTCGCGATTGCACCTATGGGGCTCATCACCACACACAGGGCAGGCGGTGTGCACCACCTTGTGATCGCGTTGACAACCCTTCTCAGTGCAAGCTGAGCCCGTGGAGCTCACCACCTTTTCGGGGGCTGCTTCCCAGGACTACAGGGCTCATCACCCATTATAGCCCATGTTCTGATGTCCCAGTGCCGTAGGCTGGTCGGAGCCCTTGAAGCGTAGGTCGAGTCCTTGGAGCTCATCACTCCCTGGACTCTGGGGGTATATTCTACAGACTACCGGGCTCATCACCCATTATAGTCTATGCCCCAACTGTCCAATTGCTGGGCGTATCCTTGAGGCTGGGGCTCATCGCCACCGCCTTCTATACATTGGTTTGCATGCCCTGCAAGCTTACGCTGCGTTGCCATGCACTCGCGCACTGCGACAATGACATACAGAGCCACAGTGGCGTTCACAAACCCCCAACAGGACGGGGCACGGGCCCACGGAGCGGAGGCTCACCTCAGCCAGACACCCATCACACCTGGGTACACGCCCGGCTGCACCTCAGAGGCGCCCAACATGTTGGGGCGGGCCACTCTGCTCACCCTTCAACCGCGCAGTGGAGAGCCTCCCCAGTGTGTGACAGGCATGCCGGCTGACCGTCGAACACGCTCGGGGCCTGCGCACCCACACTCACGGGGGCTGGTGGAAGTCAGTGCCACTTGCCCCACACACTGGACGCCACAGACCCCACGGCGCCTGCACTCCCTAAGACGTGAGCAAGACAGCACAACTGTCACAGCTGCCATCAACAATGGCAGCTCTTCTGCTATATACAACCATGCGGCGCTCTGTCGGTGCTGATTGTGGTTCTTTTTTTTTTTTGTTTTACCTTTCTCTTCGGGCGCGCATACCACGCCTTTGTTTGGTGTTGGCGATGACGTCTAACCCGACGGTATTCTGGTCTCGGGGCGTCGCTCTTGTGTGAGTCTGTGGCGTTTCTTGCCGACGGTGCGCGCAGGGCGCGCTTTCGCTCGCTCTCGGCTTTTACTGTCGGCCGGGCGCGCAGTGCGCGCTCATGGTAGTCTGGTCTTCCTTCCCTGGCTTTGCGCGCATGGCGCGCTCACCCAATTTTGTTCTTCTATTTGGTGTTGCAGTCCATAACCAGATGACACTCTGGCCTCCGGATTTCCTGAGGAGGGGGAGGAGGAGGAGGAGGAGGAGGAGCCGGAGGACTTGATCCTCTTGGGGTGCGGGGTTGGTGCTGTGCTGGCACGGGGAGGGCCCTGAGAGCGGGGGGCAAAATCAGAAGTGGCCCATAAATGGGCAAGGTGGCTACATCACCCCTGCCGCCTCGGGGATCCCCACCGCCTCACAGCGGGGGGCAGAATCACAAAAAGACCCACAAGTGGGCAAGGTGGCTACATCACCCCATCAGGCGCCTTCGGGGCCCATCGGGCGCCTTCGGCGCCCGCTGGCTCCTTGGGCTCATACCTATGACAACTAATTGTCGGCCGGAGGCCCCTTGGGGGGGGGAGGGGGGGGGGGGGCTAGTTGCTTTCCTAGGACCCGCGGAGTCGCCCCTTCCCCCCCCTTGCCCTTTCTTTCTGTAAGTTTTTTGAAGACGTTCGACATCATAATTTTGCAAGCAGGACCAATCAAAAAAGCTTGGAGGTATGTGTGTCTTGGTGTGTGTGTGTGTGTGTGTGTGTGTGTGTGTGTGTGTGTCTTTGTGCGTGTGTGGGTGTCTACATGTGCATTGTGGCTGGGTTGTAGAGTGTAGATTGCCCCAAAGCAGATGAAGCGGCTACTTCACGCTTTGTTTGCAATGCCAACCCCCCCCCCCCCTTGGTAGTGTGCTGTGTGGGGATGTGGCATCCGGGGCTGCACATGGTGCTGGGACGCACAGCATAGAAGGTAAAAAGTCGTAGAAAAATGCTGAGCATATTGCTCGGGATATTTGGGGATGCTCAGCATTCTTGCTCAGCAAAGGGGACTCATATTGCAGGGTTGATCTCGGAAGTCCCAGCCAAAATTTCTTCCGAGCTCCCCCGGCACGGTCGGCTGGGAAGCCCATGGAACATTCCTACCGATATCGGTTGCGTTTTGGGACCCGATCTGGCTGCCAAAACTTCCGAGCATCTTTCCGAGGGATTTCGGAAACTTCCAGGCGTTTTTCCATCGGTTTTTTGTACGATGAACTACACCGTTCTTGGCTCCCAAATCCCACACCTGCGCAGAGAAACACACAGAAAGACAAGCATGACCGTTCACTTACGCTTGAAATTTGAATGCTCAGTGGCTTGCCTGTTCATTTCAGCTTGAACTGTGAATGCTGTACTCTCCTTCGCTGAGCATCTGCACAGGACAGCCATCACTTGACATGGCATCCACATCCACCACCACACGGCGATACTTCTTGGGTTGAAGTTGGGGTTCGAGGTTGTCACTGGATGATGAGGAAGAATCTGAGGCACTTACTGTGGAGGCACCAGATAGGTGCACAGCATCATCATCCGAATCATTATCCTCAGGACTGCTGCTGCTCCCACTATTACTGCTGCGGTTGCTGCTGCTGCTGCTCCTGCTGCTGCTGTTGCTACTGTTACTGCTGCTACTGCCACTGCCACGAGGGCACACAAGTTGCTGCTCAATGTCGCTATCAACAATGGGTACACGCGCCAACTTCGTACGTCTCATGGGTTGAACACGCTGCTGCTCGTTCAAACCCGTAGGACCTTGAAATGAAGCACCACTGTCCTCGCCCTCCGAAGGGGGTACAATATCAACTGTCGCAGGGTTAGAAACTCGGCTTTGAGGGATGGGCCCCACACGTCCCTTGTCCTTTCCCTTGTCCTTCAGCGCCTTACGGCGTGCAGCACAGGATTTAAATGTGGCACGGCTCTTCAAACCCAGTTTGGGCCACTTGCAGACAGCTTCCCTGTCCAGTGGTACCCATTGACGGACACCACGCTTTGAGCCACAGGTCCCACACACACATACCACATCACTCTGGGGATTTGCACCTGGAAAGGCGCATTTCACCGAACGGGTGTCTGGGTGCATATATGGGAGCAACCACCTCCATCCTGGAAATGCAGCAAATGCTCTAAGAGGCGTTGGAAGACCACATGCCACACGGCATTGGCAGCAACCATGCACGCCTCCAGAACAACGTTTCGCTGCACGGGCGCCCAAATTTTGGCACAGGGGATCTTCTTTTTTTTCTGCACGAACTTTTGATACAGCTCATGCTTCAAACTTTCACTAATACTGGCATCTTGCCTGGTACTAAGGACGGGGGCATATCTCTTGGCCACCCTGAGATCCCGCTCGCCGGCCTCATCGGAATACAGCATGGGTGTCCGTGGATTAAACCATGTGTGGGACCACCCATGCATATATAAGGTTGCATTGCAACCTTCCTCAGCAAACTCGGGGACGATGTGCACAATATATGTGCACAACATCCCCATAGCTTGCCATGTGACAGTTGCCAGGTTATTACAACCATAGCATAGATGCACCATGTGGCAAAATGCCACCACCAAGGAATGGAAAGGCAGGGGGAGCACCATACCCCCTGCTAATCTGCCCATGACTGTGCGGGCCTCGCGACCTGTGAGGCTAATGCCTGCCTGGAATCTACCTCGTACGTGACGTATGTGCTGCCTACTATCAGGTGGCAAAGATCAAGGATCATACCTCCTTGCCACATGTGCTATGACCTGGAGCAGGTCATGGTTGTAGGGCGCTGGTAGTGTTCGACCTATGACACCCAGGATCCTGGAGGCTGCTCCTTTGGTGTTGTGCAATATAGGTTGCACAATATATACCTCTTCCAGGTTAGAAATCCCCTGAAACTTATGCGACCCACGCACACCATTGAGACATCCCCCTTTGTGCAAAAAGAGTTCTCCCGCCCCATCCTTATTCACCCAGGGACACGCCACACAGCCCTTTTGCCGGCACTCAGACCACAAATGGTGGTGATCGGCAGTGATTGCCCCGAGCCTTATCTGCAAGGTGGTGTTGTACACTGCACCAGCATACTTCATACGTTGCTTAAATTTACAAGAAGGCTTGTAAGGCCTCTGCACGTTTGGGTAGCCACTGGCAATCACTGACCTTGGGAAGCTCTTGCCAGGTCAACATGTCTGTGCGCCTAGGCACATTGCCAGACATTGGAAACCAGTGTCCCTGGAAATCAATTATACTGATTTTTGTGTTAATATTTGGACGGCCCCGGGGCTGGTGACCGTCTGCGTAGCGGCCTAAGGTCACGGTGGCATGGGGTGGTGGGGGTTTCTGCCGGCCTTGGGCAGCCAATGAGCCACACTTCTGTAGAAGCAGGTGGCACAGCTGTGGTAACAACTTCCTGTTGTCCAGGGAGTAGTCCAGTGCAAAAAGATGCAGGTCCTCCTGTTGCCTTGAAGCAATCATTGACCAACGAACCCCTGATTGGAGATGGTCTAAGGTGCGCAAGACAGCGGCTGGCACCACATGCTCATGGCGAAGGCGAAGTGCAGCAGCCTGGCACTCTGGTGCTTGGGTGACTGATGTGGCATGTGTGGTAGGCAAAGGGCCAAGGGACCTACGCACAACTGTGAAGGTGCAAGTTGGGGGGCACTGTAGCTGGTCTAGGTCCTTGGCCTGCAAGGGGGTGGGCGTGGGGAAGTTCATGGCAAAGGCTGACACCATGAATTGATCAGCTGGAATAGAGCATATGCTGGCAAGGGCCTCCAGCTTGGAGATCTCCCCCTTCACCCATATAGCATGGTTGTTCACAACAAATTCATGGTTCAACATGGTGCCTGGGAAACAGAAGATTGCAGTAGGCCACTGTTTTGGCTGGTTTCAAAGGAACCATGTGTGGAAAGCCCCAACCAGTACCTTTCACCAGAACCTTCTTTTGCCAGGATTGCTCCAACCAGTTTCGAGATCCAAGGGTCCAAAGTGTGCTCGACTATCCGCCCCCTCCCTCTGCGGCACTGTTTTGGTTGGTTTCAAAGAAACCATGTATGGAAAGCCCCAACCAGTGTCTTTCACCAGAACCTTGAATTGCCAGGATTGCTCCAACCAGGTTCGAGATCCAAGGGTCCAAAGTGTGCTCGACTATCCGCCCCCTCACTCTCCGCCACTGTTTTGGTTGGTTTCAAAGAAACCATGTATGGAAAGCCCCAACCAGTACCTTTCACCAGAACCTTCATTTGCCAGGATTGCTCCAACCAGTTTCGAGATCCCAGGGTCCAAAGTGTGCTCGACTATCCGCCCCCTCCCTCTGCGCCACTGTTTTGGTTGGTTTCAAAGAAACCATGTATGGAAAGCCCCAACCAGTACCTTTCACCAGAACCTTGAATTGCCAGGATTGCTCCAACCAGTTTCGAGATCCAAGGGTCCAAAGTGTGCTCGACTATCTGCCCCCTCCCTCTGCGCCACTGTTTTGGTTGGTTTCAAAGAAACCATGTATGGAAAGCCCCAACCAGTGCCTTTCACCAGAACCTTGAATTGCCAGGATTGCTCCAACCAATTTCGAGATCCAAGGGTCCAAAGTGTGCTCGACTATCCGCCCCCTCACTCTGCGCCACTGTTTTGGTTGGTTTCAAAGAAACCATGTATGGAAAGCCCCAACCAGTGCCTTTCACCAAAACCTTCTTTTGCCAGCATTGCTCCAACCAGTTTCGAGATCCAAGGGTCCAAAGTGTGCTCAACTATCCGCCCCCTCACTCTGCGCCACTGTTTTGGTTGGTTTCAAAGAAACCATGTATGGAAAGCCCCAACCAGTACCTTTCACCAGAACCTTCTTTTGCCAGGATTGCTCCAACCAGTTTCGAGATCCAAGGGTCCAAAGTGTGCTCGACTATCCGCCCCCTCCCTCTGCGGCACTGTTTTGGTTGGTTTCAAAGAAACCATGTATGGAAAGCCCCAACCAGTGCCTTTCACCAGAACCTTGAATTGCCAGGATTGCTCCAACCAGTTTCGAGATCCAAGGGTCCAAAGTGTGCTCGACTATCCGCCCCCTCACTCTCCGCCACTGTTTTGGTTGGTTTCAAAGAAACCATGTATGGAAAGCCCCAACCAGTACCTTTCACCAGAACCTTCATTTGCCAGGATTGCTCCAACCAGTTTCGAGATCCCAGGGTCCAAAGTGTGCTCGACTATCTGCCCCCTCCCTCTGCGCCACTGTTTTGGTTGGTTTCAAAGAAACCATGTATGGAAAGCCCCAACCAGTACCTTTCACCAGAACCTTCTTTTGCCAGGATTGCTCCAACCAGTTTCGAGATCCAAGGGTCCAAAGTGTGCTCGACTATCCGCCCCCTCACTCTGCGCCACTGTTTTGGTTGGTTTCAAAGAAACCATGTATGGAAAGCCCCAACCAGTGCCTTTCACCAGAACCTTGAATTGCCAGGATTGCTCCAACCAGTTTCGAGATCCAAGGGTCCAAAGTGTGCTCGACTATCCGCCCCCTCACTCTGCGCCACTGTTTTGGTTGGTTTCAAAGAAACCATGTATGGAAAGCCCCAACTAGTGCCTTTCACCAAAACCTTCTTTTGCCAGCATTGCTCCAACCAGTTTCGAGATCCAAGGGTCCAAAGTGTGCTCAACTATCCGCCCCCTCACTCTGCTCCACTGTTTTGGTTGGTTTCAAAGAAACCATGTATGGAAAGCCCCAACCAGTACCTTTCACCAGAACCTTCTTTTGCCAGGATTGCTCCAACCAGTTTCGAGATCCAAGGGTCCAAAGTGTGCTCGACTATCCGCCCCCTCCCTCTGCGCCACTGTTTTGGTTGGTTTCAAAGAAACCATGTATGGAAAGCCCCAACCAGTGCCTGTCACCAGAACCTTCTTTGGCCAGGATTGCTCCAACCAGTTTCGAGATCCAAGGGTCCAAAGTGTGCTCGACTATCGGTCCCCTCCCTCTGCGCCACTGTTTTGGTTGGTTCCAAAGAAACCATGTATGGAAAGCCCCAACCAGTACCTTTCACCAGAACCTTCATTTGCCAGGATTGCTCCAACCAGTTTCGAGATCCAAGGGTCCAAAGTGTGCTCGACTATCCGCCCCCTCCCTCTGCGCCACTGTTTGGGTTGGTTTCAAAGAAACCATGTATGGAAAGCCCCAACCAGTACCTTTCACCAGAACCTTGAATTGCCAGGATTGCTCCAACCAGTTTCGAGATGCAAGGGTCCAAAGTGTGCTGGACTATCCGCCCCCTCCCTTTGCGCCACTGTTTTGGTTGGTTTCAAAGAAACCATGTATGGAAAGCCCCAACCAGTGCCTTTCACCAGAACCTTCTTTTGCCAGGATTGCTCCAACCAGTTTCGAGATCCAAGGGTCCAAAGTGTGCTCGACTATCCGCCCCCTCCCTCTGCGCCACTGTTTTGGCTGGTTTCAAAGAAACCATATATGGAAAGCCCCAACCAGTACCTTTCACCAGAACCTTCTTTTGCCAGGATTGCTCCAACCAGTTTCGAGATCCAAGGGTCCAAAGTGTGCTCGACTATCCGCCCCCTCCCTCTGCGCCACTGTTTTGGTTGGTTTCAAAGAAACCATGTATGGAAAGCCCCAACCAGTGCCTTTCACCAGAACCTTCTTTTGCCAGGATTGCTCCAACCAGTTTCGAGATCCAAGGGTCCAAAACGTGCTCGACTATCCGCCCCCTCCCTCTGCGCCACTGTTTTGGTTGGTTTCAAAGAAACCATATATGGAAAGCCCCAACCAGTACCTTTCACCAGAACCTTCTTTTGCCAGGATTGCTCCAACCAGTTTCGAGATCCAAGGGTCCAAAGTGTGCTCGACTATCCGCCCCCTCCCTCTGCGCCACTGTTTTGGCTGGTTTCAAAGAAACCATATATGGAAAGCCCCAACCAGTACCTTTCACCAGAACCTTCTTTTGCCAGGATTGCTCCAACCAGTTTCGAGATCCAAGGGTCCAAAGTGTGCTCGACTATCCGCCCCCTCACTCTGCGCCACTGTTTTGGTTGGTTTCAAAGAAACCATGTATGGAAAGCCCCAAACAGTACCTTTCACCAGAACCTTCATTTGCCGGGATTGCTCCAACCAGTTTCGAGATCCAAGGGTCCAAAGTGTGCTCCACTATCCGCCCCCTCCCTCTGCGCCACTGTTTTGGTTGGTTTCAAAGAAACCATGTATGGAAAGCCCCAACCAGTACCTTTCACCAGAACCTTCTTTTGCCAGGATTGCTCCAACCAGTTTCGAGATCCAAGGGTCCAAAGTGTGCTCGACTATCCGCCCCCTCACTCTGCTCCACTGTTTTGGTTGGTTTCAAAGAAACCATGTATGGAAAGCCCCAACCAGTACCTTTCACCAGAACCTTCTTTTGCCAGGATTGCTCCAACCAGTTTCGAGATCCAAGGGTCCAAAGTGTGCTCGACTATCCGCCCCCTCCCTCTGCGCCACTGTTTTGGTTGGTTTCAAAGAAACCATGTATGGAAAGCCCCAACCAGTGCCTGTCACCACAACCTTCTTTGGCCAGGATTGCTCCAACCAGTTTCGAGATCCAAGGGTCCAAAGTGTGCTCGACTATCGGTCCGCTCCCTCTGCGCCACTGTTTTGGTTGGTTCCAAAGAAACCATGTATGGAAAGCCCCAACCAGTACCTTTCACCAGAACCTTCATTTGCCAGGATTGCTCCAACCAGTTTCGAGATCCAAGGGTCCAAAGTGTGCTCGACTATCCGCCCCCTCCCTCTGCGCCACTGTTTGGGTTGGTTTCAAAGAAACCATGTATGGAAAGCCCCAACCAGTGCCTTTCACCAGAACCTTGAATTGCCAGGATTGCTCCAACCAGTTTCGAGATCCAAGAGTCCAAAGTGTGCTGGACTATCCGCCCCCTCCCTTTGCGCCACTGTTTTGGTTGGTTTCAAAGAAACCATGTATGGAAAGCCCCAACCAGTGCCTTTCACCAGAACCTTCTTTTGCCAGGATTGCTCCAACCAGTTTCGAGATCCAAGGGTCCAAAGTGTGCTCGACTATCCGCCCCCTCCCTCTGCGCCACTGTTTTGGCTGGTTTCAAAGAAACCATATATGGAAAGCCCCAACCAGTACCTTTCACCAGAACCTTCTTTTGCCAGGATTGCTCCAACCAGTTTCGAGATCCAAGGGTCCAAAGTGTGCTCGACTATCCGCCCCCTCCCTCTGCGCCACTGTTTTGGTTGGTTTCAAAGAAACCATGTATGGAAAGCCCCAACCAGTGCCTTTCACCAGAACCTTGAATTGCCAGGATTGCTCCAACCAGTTTCGAGATCCAAGGGTCCAAAGTGTGCTCGACTATCCGCCCCCTCACTCTGCGCCACTGTTTTGGTTGGTTTCAAAGAAACCATGTATGGAAAGCCCCAAACAGTACCTTTCACCAGAACCTTCATTTGCCAGGATTGCTCCAACCAGTTTCGAGATCCAAGGGTCCAAAGTGTGCTCGACTATCCGCCCCCTCCCTCTGCGCCACTGTTTTGGTTGGTTTCAAAGAAACCATGTATGGAAAGCCCCAACCAGTACCTTTCACCAAAACCTTGAATTGCCAGGATTGCTCCAACCAGTTTCGAGATCCAAGGGTCCAAAGTGTGCTCGACTATCCGCCCCCTCACTCTCGCCACTGTTTTGGTTGGTTTCAAAGAAACCATGTATGGAAAGCCCCAACCAGTGCCTTTCACCAAAACCTTCTTTTGCCAGCATTGCTCCAACCAGTTTCGAGATCCAAGGGTCCAAAGTGTGTTCAACTATCCGCCCCCTCACTCTGCGCCACTGTTTTGGTTGGTTTCAAAGAAACCATGTATGGAAAGCCCCAACCAATACCTTTCACCAGAACCTTCTTTTGCCAGGATTGCTCCAACCAGTTTCGAGATCCAAGGGTCCAAAACGTGCTCGACTATCCGCCCCCTCCCTCTGCGCCACTGTTTTGGTTGGTTTCAAAGAAACCATGTATGGAAAGCCCCAACCAGTGCCTTTCACCAGAACCTTCTTTGGCCAGGATTGCTCCAACCAGTTTCGAGATCCAAGGGTCCAAAGTGTGCTCGACTATCGGTCCCCTCCCTCTGCGCCACTGTTTTGGTTGGTTCCAAAGAAACCATGTATGGAAAGCCCCAACCAGTACCTTTCACCAGAACCTTGAATTGCCAGGATTGCTCCGACCAGTTTCGAGATCCAAGGGTCCAAAGTGTGCTCGACTATCCGCCCCCTCCCTCTGCGCCACTGTTTGGGTTGGTTTCAAAGAAACCATGTATGGAAAGCCCCAACCAGTACCTTTCACCAGAACCTTGAATTGCCAGGATTGCTCCAACCAGTTTCGAGATCCAAGGGTCCAAAGTGTGCTCGACTATCCGCCCCCTCCCTTTGCGCCACTGTTTTGGTTGGTTTCAAAGAAACCATGTATGGAAAGCCCCAACCAGTGCCTTTCACCAGAACCTTCTTTTGCCAGGATTGCTCCAACCAGTTTTGAGATCCAAGGGTCCAAAGTGTGCTCGACTATCCGCCCCCTCCCTCTGCGCCACTGTTTTGGCTGGTTTCAAAGAAACCATATATGGAAAGCCCCAACCAGTACCTTTCACTAGAACCTTCTTTTGCCAGGATTGCTCCAACCAGTTTCGAGATCCAAGGGTCCAAAGTGTGCTCAACTATCCGCCCCCTCCCTCTGCGCCACTGTTTTGGTTGGTTTCAAAGAAACCATGTATGGAAAGCCCCAACCAGTGCCTTTCACCAGAACCTTGAATTGCCAGGATTGCTCCAACTAGTTTCGAGATCCAAGGGTCCAAAGTGTGCTCGACTATCCGCCCCCTCACTCTGCGCCACTGTTTTGGTTGGTTTCAAAGAAACCATGTATGGAAAGCCCCAAACAGTACCCTTCACCAGAACCTTCATTTGCCAGGATTGCTCCAACCAGTTTCGAGATCCAAAGGTCCAAAGTGTGCTCGACTATCCGCCCCCTCCCTCTGCGCCACTGTTTTGGTTGGTTTCAAAGAAACCATGTATGGAAAGCCCCAACCAGTACCTTTCACCAGAACCTTGAATTGCCAGGATTGCTCCAACCAGTTTCGAGATCCAAGGGTCCAAAGTGTGCTCGACTATCCGCCCCCTCCCTCTGCGCCACTGTTTTGGTTGGTTTCAAAGAAACCATGTATGGAAAGCCCCAACCAGTGCCTTTCACCAGAACCTTGAATTGCCAGGATTGCTCCAACCAGTTTCGAGATCCAAGGGTCCAAAGTGTGCTCGACTATCCGCCCCCTCCCTCTGCGCCACTGTTTTGATTGGTTTCAAAGAAACCATGTATGGAAAGCCCCAACCAGTACCTTTCACCAGAACCTTCATTTGCCAGGATTGCTCCAACCAGTTTCGAGATCCAAGGGTCCAAAGTGTGCTCGACTATCCGCCCCCTCACTCTGCGCCACTGTTTTGGTTGGTTTCAAAGAAACCATGTATGGAAAGCCCCAACCAGTACCTTTCACCAGAACCTTGAATTGCCAGGATTGCTCCAACCAGTTTCGAGATCCAAGAGTCCAAAGTGTGCTCGACTATCCGCCCCCTCCCTCTGCGCCACTGTTTTGGTTGGTTTCAAAGAAACCATGTATGGAAAGCCCCAACCAGTGCCTTTCACCAGAACCTTGAATTGCCAGGATTGCTCCAACCAGTTTCGAGATCCAAGGGTCCAAAGTGTGCTCGACTATCCGCCCCCTCCCTCTGCGCCACTGTTTTGGTTGGTTTCAAAGAAACCATGTATGGAAAGCCCCAACCAGTACCTTTCACCAGAACCTTGAATTGCCAGGATTGCTCCAACCAGTTTCGAGATCCAAGAGTCCAAAGTGTGCTCGACTATCCGCCCCCTCCCTCTGCGCCACTGTTTTGGTTGGTTTCAAAGAAACCATGTATGGAAAGCCCCAACCAGTACCTTTCACCAGAACCTTCATTTGCCAGGATTGCTCCAACCAATTTCGAGATCCAAGGGTCCAAAGTGTGCTCGACTATCCGCCCCCTCACTCTGCGCCACTGTTTTGGTTGGTTTCAAAGAAACCATGTATGGAAAGCCCCAACCAGTACCTTTCACCAGAACCTTGAATTGCCAGGATTGCTCCAACCAGTTTCGAGATCCAAGAGTCCAAAGTGTGCTCGACTATCCGCCCCCTCACTCTGCGCCACTGTTTTGGTTGGTTTCAAAGAAACCATGTATGGAAAGCCCCAACCAGTGCCTTTCACCAGAACCTTGAATTGCCAGGATTGCTCCAACCAGTTTCGAGATCCAAGGGTCCAAAGTGTGCTCGACTATCCGCCCCCTCCCTCTGCGCCACTGTTTTGGTTGGTTTCAAAGAAACCATGTATGGAAAGCCCCAACCAGTACCTTTCACCAGAACCTTCATTTGCCAGGATTGCTCCAACCAGTTTCGAGATCCAAGGGTCCAAAGTGTGCTCGACTATCCGCCCCCTCACTCTGCGGCACTGTTTTGGTTGGTTTCAAAGAAACCATGTATGGAAAGCCCCAACCAGTGCCTTTCACCAAAACCTTCTTTTGCCAGGATTGCTCCAACCAGTTTCGAGATCCAAGGGTCCAAAGTGTGCTCAACTATCCGCCCCCTCACTTTGCCCCACTGTTTTGATTGGTTTCAAAGAAACCATGTATGGAAAGCCCCAACCAGTACCTTTCACCAGAACCTTCTTTTGCCAGGATTACTCCAACCAGTTTCGAGATCCAAGGGTCCAAAGTGTGCTCGACTATCCGCCCCCTCACTCTGCGCCACTGTTTTGGTTGGTTTCAAAGAAACCATGTATGGAAAGCCCCAACCAGTACCTTTCACCAAAACCTTCTTTTGCCAGGATTGCTCCAACCAGTTTCGAGATCCAAGGGTCCAAAGTGTGCTCGACTATCCGCCCCCTCACTCTGCGGCACTGTTTTGGTTGGTTTCAAAGAAACCATGTATGGAAAGCCCCAACCAGTGCCTTTCACCAAAACCTTCTTTTGCCAGGATTGCTCCAACCAGTTTCGAGATCCAAGGGTCCAAAGTGTGCTCAACTATCCGCCCCCTCACTTTGCCCCACTGTTTTGATTGGTTTCAAAGAAACCATGTATGGAAAGCCCCAACCAGTACCTTTCACCAGAACCTTCTTTTGCCAGGATTACTCCAACCAGTTTCGAGATCCAAGGGTCCAAAGTGTGCTCGACTATCCGCCGCCTCACTCTGCGCCACTGTTTTGGTTGGTTTCAAAGAAACCATGTATGGAAAGCCCCAACCAGTACCTTTCACCAGAACCTTCTTTTGCCTGGATTGCTCCAACCAGTTTCGAGATCCAAGGGTCCAAAGTGTGCTCGACTATCCGCCCCCTCCCTGTGCGCCACTGTTTTGGTTGGTTTCAAAGAAACCATGTATGGAAAGCCCCAACCAGTGCCTTTCACCAGAACCTTGAATTGCCAGGATTGCTCCAACCAGTTTCGAGATCCAAGGGTCCAAAGTGTGCTCGACTATCCGCCCCCTCCCTCTGCGCCACTGTTTTGGTTGGTTTCAAAGAAACCATGTATGGAAAGCCCCAACCAGTACCTTTCACCAGAACCTTCTTTTGCCAGGATTACTCCAACCAGTTTCGAGATCCAAGGGTCCAAAGTGTGCTCGACTATCCGCCGCCTCACTCTGCGCCACTGTTTTGGTTGGTTTCAAAGAAACCATGTATGGAAAGCCCCAACCAGTGCCTTTCACAAGAACCTTGAATTGCCAGGATTGCTCCAACCAGTTTCGAGATCCAAGGGTCCAAAGTGTGCTCGACTATCCGCCCCCTCCCTCTGCGCCACTGTTTTGGTTGGTTTCAAAGAAACCATGTATGGAAAGCCCCAACCAGTGCCTTTCACCAGAACCTTGAATTGCCAGGATTGCTCCAACCAGTTTCGAGATCCAAGGGTCCAAAGTGTGCTCGACTATCCGCCCCCTCCCTCTGCGCCACTGTTTTGGTTGGTTTCAAAGAAACCATGTATGGAAAGCCCCAACCAGTACCTTTCACCAGAACCTTGAATTGCCAGGATTGCTCCAACCAGTTTCGAGATCCAAGAGTCCAAAGTGTGCTCTACTATCCGCCCCCTCCCTCTGCGCCACTGTTTTGGTTGGTTTCAAAGAAACCATGTATGGAAAGCCCCAACCAGTGCCTTTCACCAGAACCTTGAATTGCCAGGATTGCTCCAACCAGTTTCGAGATCCAAGGGTCCAAAGTGTGCTCGACTATCCGCCCCCTCGCTCTGCGCCACTGTTTTGGTTGGTTTCAAAGAAACCATGTATGGAAAGCCCCAACCAGTGCCTTTCACCAGAACCTTGAATCGCGAGGATTGCTCCAACCAGTTTCGAGATCCAAGGGTCCAAAGTGTGCTCGACTATCCGCCCCCTCACTCTGCGCGACTGTTTTGGTTGGTTTCAAAGAAACCATGTATGGAAAGCCCCAACCAGTACCTTTCACTAGAACCTTCATTTGCCAGGATTGCTCGAACCAGTTTCGAAATCCAAGGGTCCAAAGTGTGCTCGACTATCCGCCCCCTCACTCTGCGCCACTGTTCTGGTTGGTTTCAAAGAAACCATGTATGGAAAGCCCCAACCAGTACCTTTCACCAGAACCTTCATTTGCCAGGATTGCTCCAACCAGTTTCGAGATCCAAGGGTCCAAAGTGTGCTCGACTATCCGCCCCCTCCCTCTACGCCACTGTTTTGGTTGGTTTCAAAGAAACCATGTATGGAAAGCCCCAACCAGTGCCTTTCACCAGAACCTTGAATTGCCAGGATTGCTCCAACCAGTTTCGAGATCTAAGGGTCCAAAGTGTGCTCGACTATCCGCCCCCTCACTCTGCGGCACTGTTTTGGTTGGTTTCAAAGAAACCATGTATGGAAAGCCCCAACCAGTGCCTTTCACCAAAACCTTCTTTTGCCGGGATTGCTCCAACCAGTTTCGAGATCCAAGGGTCCAAAGTGTGCTCAACTATCCGCCCCCTCACTTTGCCCCACTGTTTTGATTGGTTTCAAAGAAACCATGTATGGAAAGCCCCAACCAGTACCTTTCACCAGAACCTTCATTTGCCAGGATTGCTCCAACCAGTTTCGAGATCCAAGGGTCCAAAACGTGCTCGACTATCCGCCCCCTCACTCTGCGCCACTGTTTTGGTTGGTTTCAAAGAAACCATGTATGGAAAGCCCCAACCAGTACCTTTCACCAGAACCTTCTTTTGCCAGGATTGCTCCAACCAGTTTCGAGATCCAAGGGTCCAAAGTGTGCTCAACTATCCGCCCCCTCACTTTGCCCCACTGTTTTGATTGGTTTCAAAGAAACCATGTATGGAAAGCCCCAACCAGTGCCTTTCACCAGAACCTTGAATTGCCAGGATTGCTCCAACCAGTTTCGAGATCCAAGGGTCCAAAGTGTGCTCGACTATCCGCCCCCTCACTCTGCGCGACTGTTTTGGTTGGTTTCAAAGAAACCATGTATGGAAAGCCCCAACCAGTACCTTTCACCAGAACCTTCATTTGCCAGGATTGCTCCAACCAGTTTCGAGATCCAAGGGTCCAAAGTGTGCTCGACTATCCGCCCCCTCCCTCTGCGCCACTATTTTGGTTGGTTTCAAAGAAACCATGTATGGAAAGCCCCAACCAGTGCCTTTCACCAGAACCTTGAATTGCCAGGATTGCTCCAACCAGTTTCGAGATCCAAGGGTCCAAAACGTGCTCGACTATCCGCCCCCTCGCTCTGCGCCACTGTTTTGGTTGGTTTCAAAGAAACCATGTATGGAAAGCCCCAACCAGTGCCTTTCACCAGAACCTTGAATCGCCAGGATTGCTCCAACCAGTTTCGAGATCCAATGGTCCAAAGTGTGCTCGACTATCCGCCCCCTCACTCTGCGCGACTGCTTTGGTTGGTTTCAAAGAAACCATGTATGGAAAGCCCCAACCAGTACCTTTCACCAGAACCTTCATTTGCCAGGATTGCTCCAACCAGTTTTAAAATCCAAGGGTCCAAAGTGTGCTCGACTATCCGCCCCCTCACTCTGCGCCACTGTTTTGGTTGGTTTCAAAGAAACCATGTATGGAAAGCCCCAACCAGTACCTTTCACCAGAACCTTCATTTGCCAGCATTGCTCCAACCAGTTTCGAGATCCAAGGGTCCAAAGTGTGCTCGACTATCCGCCCCCTCCCTCTGCGCCACTGTTTTGGTTGGTTTCAAAGAAACCATGTATGGAAAGCCCCAACCAGTACCTTTCACCAGAACCTTCTTTTGCCAGGATTGCTCCAACCAGTTTCGAGATCCAAGGGACCAAAGTGTGCTCGACTATCCGCCACCTCCCTCTGCGCCACTGTTTTGGTTGGTTTCAAAGAAACCATGTATGGAAAGCCCCAACCAGTGCCTTTCACCAGAACCTTGAATTGCCAGGATTGCTCCAACCAGTTTCGAGATCCAAGGGTCCAAAGTGTGCTCAACTATCCGCCCCCTCACTCTGCGGCACTGTTTTGATTGGTTTCAAAGAAACCATGTATGGAAAGCCCCAACCAGTGCCTTTCACCAGAACCTTGAATTGCCAGGATTGCTCCAACCAGTTTCGAGATCCAAGGGTCCAAAGTGTGCTCGACTATCCGCCCCCTCACTCTGCGCGACTATTTTGGTTGGTTTCAAAGAAACCATGTATGGAAAGCCCCAACCAGTACCTTTCACCAGAACCTTCATTTGCCAAGATTGCTCCAACCAGTTTCGAGATCCAAGGGTCCAAAGTGTGTTCGACTATCCACCCCCTCACTCTGCGCCACTGTTTTGGTTGGTTTCAAAGAAACCATGTATGGAAAGCCCCAACCAGTACCTTTCACCAGAACCTTCTTTTGCCAGGATTGCTCCAACCAGTTTCGAGATCCAAGGGTCCAAAGTGTGCTCGACTATCCGCCCCCTCCCTCTGTGCCACTGTTTTGGTTGGTTTCAAAGAAACCATGTATGGAAAGCCCCAACCAGTACCTTTCACCAGAACCTTGAATTGCCAGGATTGCTCCAACCAGTTTCGAGATCCAAGGGTCCAAAGTGTGCTCGACTATCCGCCCCCTCACTCTGCGCCACTGTTTTGGTTGGTTTCAAAGAAACCATGTATGGAAAGCCCCAACCAGTGCCTGTCACCAGAACCTTGAATGGCCAGGATTGCTCCAACCAGTTTCGAGATCCAAGGGTCCAAAACGTGCTCGACTATCCGCCCTCTCACTCTGCGCCACTGTTTTGGTTGGTTTCAAAGAAACCATGTATGGAAAGCCCCAACCAGTGCCTTTCACCAGAACCTTCTTTTGCCTGGATTGCTCCAACCAGTTTCGAGATCCAAGGTTCCAAAGTGTGCTCGACTATCCGCCCCCTCCCTCTGCGCCACTGTTTTGGTTGGTTTCAAAGAAACCATGTATGGAAAGCCCCAACCAGTGCCTTTCACCAGAACCTTCATTTGCCAGGATTGCTCCAACCAGATTCGAGATCCAAGGGTCCAAAGTGTGCTCAACTATCGGTCCCCTCACTCTGCGCCACTGTTTTGGTTGGTTTCAAAGAAACCATGTATGGAAAGCCCCAACCAGTACCTTTCACCAGAACCTTCATTTGCCAGGATTGCTCCAACCAGATTCGAGATCCAAGGGTCCAAAGTGTGCTCGACTATCCGCCCCCTCCCTCTGCGCCACTGTTTTGGTTGGTTTCAAAGAAACCATGTATGGAAAGCCCCAACCAGTACCTTTCACCAAAACCTTGAATTGCCAGGATTGCTCCAACCAGATTCGAGATCCAAGGGTCCAAAGTGTGCTCGACTATCCGCCCCCTCCCTCTGCGCCACTGTTTTGGTTGGTTTCAAAGAAACCATGTATGGAAAGCCCCAACCAGTACCTTTCACCAGAACCTTCATTTGCCAGGATTGCTCCAACCAGATTCGAGATCCAAGGGTCCAAAGTGTGCTCGACTATCCGCCCCCTCCCTCTGCGCCACTGTTTTGGTTGGTTTCAAAGAAACCATGTATGGAAAGCCCCAACCAGTACCTTTCACCAGAACCTTCATTTGCCAGGATTGCTCCAACCAGATTCGAGATCCAAGGGTCCAAAGTGTGCTCGACTATCCGCCCCCTCCCTCTGCGCCACTGTTTTGGTTGGTTTCAAAGAAACCATGTATGGAAAGCCCCAACCAGTACCTTTCACCAGAACCTTCATTTGCCAGGATTGCTCCAACCAGATTCGAGATCCAAGGGTCCAAAGTGTGCTCGACTATCCGCCCCCTCACTCTGCGCCACTGTTTTGGTTGGTTTCAAAGAAACCATGTATGGAAAGCCCCAACCAGTACCTTTCACCAAAACCTTGAATTGCCAGGATTGCTCCAACCAGTTTCGAGATCCAAGGGTCCAAAGTGTGCTCGACTATCCGCCCCCTCACTCTGCGCCAGTGTTTTGGTTGGTTTCAAAGAAACCATGTATGGAAAGCCCCAACCAGTGCCTTTCACCAAAACCTTCGTTTGCCAGGATTGCTCCAACCAGTTTGGAGATCCAAGGGTCCAAAGTGTGCTCAACTATCCGCCCCCTCACTCTGCCCCACTGTTTTGGTTGGTTTCAAAGAAACCATGTATGGAAAGCCCCAACCAGTACCTTTTACCAGAACCTTCTTTTGCCAGGATTGCTCCAACCAGTTTCGAGATCCAAGGGTCCAAAACGTGCTCAACTATCCGCCCCCTCACTCTGCGCCACTGTTTTGGTTGGTTTCAAAGAAACCATGTATGGAAAGCCCCAACTAGTACCTTTCACCAGAACCTTGAATTGCCAGGATTGCTCCAACCAGTTTCGAGATCCAAGGGTCCAAAGTGTGCTCGACTATCCGCCCCCTCCCTCTGCGCCAAAGTTTTGGTTGGTTTCAAAGAAACCATGTATGGAAAGCCCCAACCAGTACCTTTCACCAGAACCTTCTTTGGCAAGGATTGCTCCAACCAGTTTCGAGATCCAAGGGTCCAAGATGTGCTGAACTATCGGTCCCCTCCCTCTGCGCCACTGTTTTGGTTGGTTCCAAAGAAACCATGTATGGAAAGCCCCAACCCCTACCTTTCACCAGAACCTTCATTTGCCAAGATTGCTCCAACCAGTTTCGAGATCCAAGGGTCCAAAGTGTGCTCGACTATCTGCCCCCTCCTTCTGCGCCACTGTTTGGGTTGGTTGAAAAGAAACCATGTATGGAAAGCCCCAACCAGTACCTTTCACCAGAACCTTGAATTGCCAGGATTGCTCCAACCGGTTTCAAGATCCAAGGGTCCAAAGTGTGCTCGACTATCCGCCCCCTCACTCTGCGCCACTGTTTTGGTTGGTTTCAAAGAAAACCATGTATGGAAAGCCCCAACCAGTACCTTTCACCAAAACCTTCTTTTGCCAGGATTGCTCCAACCAGTTTCGAGATCCAAGGGTCCAAAGTGTGCTCGACTATCCGCCCCCTCACTCTACGCCACTGTTTTGGTTGGTTTCAAAGAAACCATGTATGGAAAGCCCCAACCAGTACCTTTTACCAGAACCTTCATTTGCCAGGATTGCTCCAACCAGTTTCGAGATCCAGGGGTCCAAAACGTGCTCGACTATCCGCCCCCTCACTCTGCGCCACTGTTTTGGTTGGTTTCAAAGAAACCATGTATGGAAAGCCCCAACCAGTGCCTTTCACCAGAACCTTGAATTGCCAGGATTGCTCCAACCAGTTTCGAGATCCAAGGGTCCAAAGTGTGCTCGACTATCCGCCCCCTCCCTCTGCGCCACTGTTTTGGTTGGTTTCAAAGAAACCATGTATGGAAAGCCCCAACCAATGCCTTTCACCAGAACCTTGAATTGCCAGGATTGCTCCAACCAGTTTCGAGATCCAAGGGTCCAAAGTGTGCTCGACTATCCGCCCCCTCACTCTGCGGCACTGTTTTGGTTGGTTTCAAAGAAACCATGTATGGAAAGCCCCAACCAATGCCTTTCACCAAAAACTTCTTTTGCCAGGATTGCTCCAACCAGTTTCGAGATCCAAGGGTCCAAAGTGTGCTCAACTATCCGCCCCCTCACTCTGCGCCACTGTTTTGGTTGGTTTCAAAGAAACCATGTATGGAAAGCCCCAACCAGTGCCTGTCACCAGAACCTTGAATGGCCAGGATTGGTCCAACCAGTTTCGAGATCCAAGGGTCCAAAACGTGCTCGACTATCCGCCCTCTCACTCTGCGCCACTGTTTTGGTTGGTTTCAAAGAAACCATGTATGGAAAGCCCCAACCAGTGCCTTTCACCAGAACCTTGAATTGCCAGGATTGCTCCAACCAGTTTCGAGATCCAAGGGTCCAAAGTATGCTCGACTTTCCGCCCCCTCACTCTGCGCGACTGTTTTGGTTGGTTTCAAAGAAACCATGTATGGAAAGCCCCAACCAGTACCTTTCACCAGAACCTTCATTTGCCAGGATTGCTCCAACCAGTTTCGAGATCCAAGGGTCCAAAGTATGTTCGACTATCCACCCCCTCCCTCTGCGCCACTGTTTTGGTTGGTTTCAAAGAAACCATGTATGGAAAGCCCCAACCAGTACCTTTCACCAGAACCTTCATTTGCCAGGATTGCTCCAACCAGTTTCGAGATCCAAGGGTCCAAAGTGTGCTCGACTATCCGCCCCCTCCCTCTGCGCCACTGTTTTGGTTGGTTTCAAAGAAACCATGTATGGAAAGCCCCAACCAGTACCTTTCACCAGAACCTTGAATTGCCAGGATTGCTCCAACCAGTTTCGAGATCCAAGGGTCCAAAGTGTGCTCAACTATCCGCCCCCTCACTCTGCGCCACTGTTTTGGTTGGTTTCAAAGAAACCATGTATGGAAAGCCCCAACCAGTGCCTGTCACCAGAACCTTGAATGGCCAGGATTGGTCCAACCAGTTTCGAGATCCAAGGGTCCAAAACGTGCTCGACTATCCGCCCTCTCACTCTGCGCCACTGTTTTGGTTGGTTTCAAAGAAACCATGTATGGAAAGCCCCAACCAGTACCTTTCACCAGAACCTTCTTTTGCCTGGATTGCTCCAACCAGTTTCGAGATCCAAGGTTCCAAAGTGTGCTCGACTATCCGCCCCCTCCCTCTGCGCCACTGTTTTGGTTGGTTTCAAAGAAACCATGTATGGAAAGCCCCAACCAGTACCTTTCACCAGAACCTTCTTTTGCCTGGATTGCTCCAACCAGTTTCGAGATCCAAGGGTCCAAAGTGTGCTCGACTATCCGCCCCCTCCCTCTGCGCCACTGTTTTGGTTGGTTTCAAAGAAACCATGTATGGAAAGCCCCAACCAGTACCTTTCACCAGAACCTTGAATTGCCAGGATTGCTCCAACCACTTTCGAGATCCAAGGGTCCAAAGTGTGCTCAACTATCGGTCCCCTCACTCTGCGCCACTGTTTTGGTTGGTTTCAAAGAAACCATGTATGGAAAGCCCCAACCAATACCTTTCACCAGAACCTTCATTTGCCAGGATTGCTCCAACCAGTTTCGAGATCCAAGGATCCAAAGTGTGCTCGACTATCCGCCCCCTCCCTCTGCGCCACTGTTTTGGTTGGTTTCAAAGAAACCATGTATGGAAAGCCCCAACCAATACCTTTCACCAGAACCTTCATTTGCCAGGATTGCTCCAACCAGTTTCGAGATCCAAGGGTCCAAAGTGTGCTCGACTATCCGCCCCCTCCCTCTGCGCCACTGTTTTGGTTGGTTTCAAAGAAACCATGTATGGAAAGCCCCAACCAGTGCCTTTCACCAAAACCTTGAATTGCCAGGATTGCTCCAACCAGTTTCGAGATCCAAGGGTCCAAAGTGTGCTCGACTATCCGCCCCCTCACTCTGCGCCAGTGTTTTGGTTGGTTTCAAAGAAACCATGTATGGAAAGCCCCAACCAGTGCCTTTCACCAAAACCTTCTTTGGCCAGGATTGCTCCAACCAGTTTGGAGATCCAAGGGTCCAAAGTGTGCTCAACTATCCGCCCCCTCCCTCTGCGCCACTGTTTTGGTTGGTTTCAAAGAAACCATGTATGGAAAGCCCCAACCAGTACCTTTTACCAGAACCTTCTTTTGCCAGGATTGCTCCAACCACTTTCGAGATCCAAGGGTCCAAAACGTGCTCGACTATCCGCCCCCTCACTCTGCGCCACTGTTTTGGTTGGTTTCAAAGAAACCATGTATGGAAAGCCCCAACCAGTACCTGTCACCAGAACCTTCTTTTGCCAGGATTGCTCCAACCAGTTTCGAGATCCAAGTGTCCAAAGTGTGCTCGACTATCCGCCCCCTCCCTCTGCGCCAGTGTTTTGGTTGGTTTCAAAGAAACCATGTATGGAAAGCCCCAACCAGTACCTTTCACCAGAACCTTCTTTGGCAAGGATTGCTCCGACCAGTTTCGAGATCCAAGGGTCCAAAGTGTGCTCGACTATCGGTCCCCTCCCTCTGCGCCACTGTTTTGGTTGGTTTCAAAGAAACCATGTATGGAAAGCCCCAACCCCTACCTTTCACCAGAACCTTCATTTGCCAAGATAGCTCCAACCAGTTTCGAGATCCAAGGGTCCAAAGTGTGCTCGACTATCTGCCCCCTCCCTCTGCGCCACTGTTTGGGTTGGTTGAAAAGAAACCATGTATGGAAAGCCCCAACCAGTACCTTTCACCAGAACCTTGAATTGCCAGGATTGCTCCAACCGGTTTCGAGATCCAAGGGTCCAAAGTGTGCTCGACTATCCGCCCCCTCACTCTGCGCCACTGTTTTGGTTGGTTTCAAAGAAACCATGTATGGAAAGCCCCAACCAGTACCTTTCACCAGAACCTTCTTTTGCCAGGATTGCTCCAACCAGTTTCGAGATCCAAGGGTCCAAAGTGTGCTCAACTATCCGCCCCCTCACTCTACGCCACTGTTTTGGTTGGTTTCAAAGAAACCATGTATGGAAAGCCCCAACCAGTACCTTTTACCAGAACCTTCTTTTGCCAGGATTGCTCCAACCAGTTTCGAGATCCAAGGGTCCAAAACGTGCTCGACTATCCGCCCCCTCACTCTGCGCCACTGTTTTGGTTGGTTTCAAAGAAACCATGTATGGAAAGCCCCAACCAGTGCCTTTCACCAGAACCTTGAATTGCCAGGTTTGCTCCAACCAGTTTCGAGATCCAAGGGTCCAAAGTGTGCTCGACTATCCGCCCCCTCCCTCTGCGCCACTGTTTTGGTTGGTTTCAAAGAAACCATGTATGGAAAGCCCCAACCAGTGCCTTTCACCAGAACCTTGAATTGCCAGGATTGCTCCAACCAGTTTCGAGATCCAAGGGTCCAAAGTGTTCTCGACTATCCGCCCCCTCACTTTGCGGCACTGTTTTGGTTGGTTTCAAAGAAACCATGTATGGAAAGCCCCAACCAATGCCTTTCACCAAAACCTTCTTTTGCCAGGATTGCTCCAACCAGTTTCGAGATCCAAGGGTCCAAAGTGTGCTCAACTATCCGCCCCCTCACTTTGCCCCACTGTTTTGATTGGTTTCAAAGAAACCATGTATGGAAAGCCCCAACCAGTACCTTTCACCAGAACCTTCTTTTGCCAGGATTGCTCCAACCAGTTTCGAGATCCAAGGGTCCAAAACGTGCTCGACTATCCGCCCCCTCACTCTGCGCCACTGTTTTGGTTGGTTTCAAAGAAACCATGTATGGAAAGCCCCAACCAGTGCCTTTCACCAGAACCTTGAATGGCCAGGATTGCTCCAACCAGTTTCGAGATCCAAGGGTCCAAAGTGTGCTCGACTATCCGCCCCCTCACTCTGCGCCGCTGTTTTGGTTGGTTTCAAAGAAACCATGTATGGAAAGCCCCAACCAGTACCTTTCACCAGAACCTTCATTTGCCAGGATTGCTCCAACCAGTTTCGAGATCCAAGGGTCCAAAGTGTGCTCGACTATCCGCCCCCTCACTCTGCGCCACTGTTTTGGTTGGTTTCAAAGAAACCATGTATGGAAAGCCCCAACCAGTACCTTTCACCAGAACCTTCATTTGCCAGGATTGCTCCAACCAGTTTCGAGATCCAAGGGTCCAAAGTGTGCTCGACTATCCGCCCCCTCCCTCTGCGCCACTATTTTGGTTGGTTTCAAAGAAACCATGTATGGAAAGCCCCAACCAGTACGTTTCACCAGAACCTTGAATTGCCAGGATTGCTCCAACCAGTTTCGAGATCCAAGGGTCCAAAGTGTGCTCGACTATCCGCCCCCTCCCTCTGCGCCACTGTTTTGGTTGGTTTCAAAGAAACCATGTATGGAAAGCCCCAACCAGTGCCTTTCACCAGAACCTTGAATTGCCAGGATTGCTCCAACCAGTTTCGAGATCCAAGGGTCCAAAGTGTGCTCGACTATCCGCCCCCTCACTCTGCGGCACTGTTTTGGTTGGTTTCAAAGAAACCATGTATGCCAAGCCCCAACCAGTGCCTTTCACCAAAACCTTCTTTTGCCAGGATTGCTCCAACCAGTTTCGAGATCCAAGGGTCCAAAGTGTGCTCAACTATCCGCCCCCTCACTCTGCCCCACTGTTTTGATTGGTTTCAAAGAAACCATGTATGGAAAGCCCCAACCAGTACCTTTCACCAGAACCTTCTTTTGCCAGGATTGCTCCAACCAGTTTCGAGATCCAAGGGTCCAAAACGTGCTCGACTATCCGCCCCCTCACTCTACGCCACTGTTTTGGTTGGTTTCAAAGAAACCATGTATGGAAAGCCCCAACCAGTGCCTTTCACCAGAACCTTGAATGGCCAGGATTGCTCCAACCAGTTTCGAGATCCAAGGGTCCAAAACGTGCTCGACTATCCGCCCCCTCCCTCTGCGCCACTGTTTTGGTTGGTTTCAAAGAAACCATGTATGGAAAGCCCCAACCAGTACCTTTCACCAGAACCTTCTTTTGCCAGGATTGCTCCAACCAGTTTCGAGACTCAAGGGTCCAAAGTGTGCTCGACTATCCGCCCCCTCACTCTGCGCGACTGTTTTGGTTGGTTTCAAAGAAACCATGTATGGAAAGCCCCAACCACTACCTTTCACCAGAACCTTCATTTGCCAGGATTGCTCCAACCAGTTTCGAGATCCAAGGGTCCAAAGTGTGCTCGACTATCCGCCCCCTCCCTCTGCGCCACTGTTTTGGTTGGTTTCAAAGAAACCATGTATGGAAAGCCCCAACCAGTACCTTTCACCAGAACCTTGAATTGCCAGGATTGCTCCAACCAGTTTTGAGATCCAAGGGTCCAAAGTGTGCTCGACTATCCGCCCTCTCCCTCTGCGCCACTGTTTTGGTTGGTTTCAAAGAAACCATGTATGGAAAGCCCCAGCCAGTGCCTTTCACCAGAACCTTGAATTGCCAGGATTGCTCCAACCAGTTTCGAGATCCAAGGGTCCAAAGTGTGCTCGACTATCCGCCCCCTCACTCTGCGGCACTGTTTTGGTTGGTTTCAAAGAAACCATGTATGGAAAGCCCCAACCAGTGCCTTTCACCAAAACCTTCTTTTGCCAGGATTGCTCCAACCAGTTTCGAGATCCAAGGGTCCAAAGTGTGCTCAACTATCCGCCCCCTCACTTTGCCCCACTGTTTTGATTGGTTTCAAAGAAACCATGTATGGAAAGCCCCAACCGGTACCTTTCACCAGAACCTTCTTTTGCCAGGATTGCTCCAACCAGTTTCGAGATCCAAGGGTCCAAAACGTGCTCGACTATCCGCCCCCTCACTCTGCGCCACTGTTTTGGTTGGTTTCAAAGAAACCATGTATGGAAAGCCCCAACCAGTGCCTTTCACCAGAACCTTGAATGGCCAGGATTGCTCCAACCAGTTTCGAGATCCAAGGGTCCAAAGTGTGCTCGACTATCCGCCCCCTCCCTCTGCGCCACTGTTTTGGTTGGTTTCAAAGAAACCATGTATGGAAAGCCCCAACCAGTACCTTTCACCAGAACCTTCATTTGCCAGGATTGCTCCAACCAGTTTCGAGATCCAAGGGTCCAAAGTGTGCTCGACTATCCGCCCCCTCACTCTGCGCCACTGTTTTGGTTGGTTTCAAAGAAACCATGTATGGAAAGCCCCAACCAGTACCTTTCACCAGAACCTTCATTTGCCAGGATTGCTCCAACCAGTTTCGAGATCCAAGGGTCCAAAGTGTGCTCGACTATCCGCCCCCTCCCTCTGCGCCACTGTTTTGGTTGGTTTCAAAGAAACCATGTATGGAAAGCCCCAACCAGTACCTTTCACCAGAACCTTGAATTGCCAGGATTGCTCCAACCAGTTTCGAGATCCAAGGGTCCAAAGTGTGCTCGACTATCCGCCCCCTCCCTCTGCGCCACTGTTTTGGTTGGTTTCAAAGAAACCATGTATGGAAAGCCCCAACCAGTGCCTTTCACCAGAACCTTGAATTGCCAGGATTGCTCCAACCAGTTTCGAGATCCAAGGGTCCAAAGTGTGCTCGACTATCCGCCCCCTCACTCTGCGGCACTGTTTTGGTTGGTTTCAAAGAAACCATGTATGGAAAGCCCCAACCAGTGCCTTTCACCAGAACCTTCTTTTGCCAGGATTGCTCCAACCAGTTTCGAGATCCAAGGGTCCAAAGTGTGCTCAACTATCCGCCCCCTCACTTTGCCCCACTGTTTTGATTGGTTTCAAAGAAACCATGTATGGAAAGCCCCAACCAGTACCTTTCACCAGAACCTTCTTTTGCCAGGATTGCTCCAACCAGTTTCGAGATCCAAGGGTCCAAAACGTGCTCGACTATCCGCCCCCTCACTCTACGCCACTGTTTTGGTTGGTTTCAAAGAAACCATGTATGGAAAGCCCCAACCAGTGCCTTTCACCAGAACCTTGAATGGCCAGGATTGCTCCAACCAGTTTCGAGATCCAAGGGTCCAAAACGTGCTCGACTATCCGCCCCCTCCCTCTGCGCCACTGTTTTGGTTGGTTTCAAAGAAACCATGTATGGAAAGCCCCAACCAGTACCTTTCACCAGAACCTTCTTTTGCCTGGATTGCTCCAACCAGTTTCGAGATCCAAGGGTCCAAAGTGTGCTCGACTATCCGCCCCCTCCCTCTGCGCCACTGTTTTGGTTGGTTTCAAAGAAACCATGTATGGAAAGCCCCAACCAGTGCCTTTCACCAAAACCTTGAATTGCCAGGATTGCTCCAACCAGTTTCGAGATCCAAGGGTCCAAAGTGTGCTCGACTATCCGCCCCCTCACTCTGCGCCAGTGTTTTGGTTGGTTTCAAAGAAACCATGTATGGAAAGCCCCAACCAGTGCCTTTCACCAAAACCTTCTATTGCCAGGATTGCTCCAACCAGTTTCGAGATCCAAGGGTCCAAAGTGTGCTCGACTATCCGCCCCCTCACTCTGCCCCACTGTGTTGGTTGGTTTCAAAGAAACCATGTATGGAAAGCCCCAACCAGTACCTTTTACCAGAACCTTCTTTTGCCAGGATTGCTCCAACCAGTTTCGAGATCCAAGGGTCCAAAACGTGCTCGACTTTCCGCCCCCTCACTATGCGCCACTGTTTTGGTTGGTTTCAAAGAAACCATGTATGGAAAGCCCCAACCAGTACCTTTCACCAGAACCTTCTTTTGCCAGGATTGCTCCAACCAGTTTCGAGATCCAAGGGTCCAAAGTGTGCTCGACTATCCGCCCCCTCCCTCTGCGCCAGTGTTTTGGTTGGTTTCAAAGAAACCATGTATGGAAAGCCCCAACCAGTACCTTTCACCAGAACCTTCTTTGGCAAGGATTGCTCCAACCAGTTTCGAGATCCAAGGGTCCAAAGTGTGCTCGACTATCGGTCCCCTCCCTCTGCGCCACTGTTTTGGTTGGTTCCAAAGAAACCATGTATGGAAAGCCCCAACCCGTACCTTTCACCAGAACCTTCATTTGCCAAGATTGCTCCAACCAGTTTCGAGATCCAAGGGTCCAAAGTGTGCTCGACTATCTGCCCCCTCCCTCTGCGCCACTGTTTGGGTTGGTTGAAAAGAAACCATGTATGGAAAGCCCCAACCAGTACCTTTCACCAGAACCTTGAATTGCCAGGATTGCTCCTACCAGTTTCGAGATCCAAGGGTCCAAAGTGTGCTCGACTATCCGCCCCCTCACTCTGCGCCACTGTTTTGGTTGGTTTCAAAGAAACCATGTATGGAAAGCCCCAACCAGTACCTTTCACCAGAACCTTCTTTTGCCAGGATTGCTCCAACCAGTTTCGAGATCCAAGAGTCCAAAGTGTGCTCGACTATCCGCCCCCTCCCTCTACGCCACTGTTTTGGTTGGTTTCAAAGAAACCATGTATGGAAAGCCCCAACCAGTACCTTTCACCAGAACCTTCTTTTGCCAGGATTGCTCCAACCAGTTTCGAGATCCAAGGGTCCAAAGTGTGCTCGACTATCCGCCCCCTCCCTCTGCTCCACTGTTCTGGTTGGTTTCAAAGAAACCATGTATGGAAAGCCCCAACCAGTACCTTTTACCACAACCTTCTTTTGCCAGGAATGCTCCAACCAGTTTCGAGATCCAAGGGTCCAAAGTGTGCTCGACTATCCGCCCCCTCCCTCTGCGCCACTGTTCTGGTTGGTTTCAAAGAAACCATGTATGGAAAGCCCCAACTAGTACCTTTCACCAGAACCTTGAATTGCCAGGATTGCTCCAACCAGTTTCGAGATCCAAGGGTCCAAAGTGTGCTCGACTATCTGCCCCCTCCCTCTGCGCCACTGTTTGGGTTGGTTTCAAAGAAACCATGTATGGAAAGCCCCAACCAATACCTTTCACCAGAACCTTGAACTGCCAGGATTGCTCCAACCGGTTTCGAGATCCAAGGGTCCAAAGTGTGCTCGACTATCGGTCCCCTCACTCTACACCACTGTTTTGGTTGGTTTCAAAGAAACCATGTATGGAAAGCCCCAACCAGTGCCTTTCACCAGAACCTTCATTTGCCAGGATTGCTCCAACCAGTTTCGAGATCCAAGGGTCCAAAGTCTGCTCGACTATCCGCCACCTCCCTCTGCGCCACTGTTTTGGTTGGTTTCAAAGAAACCATGTATGGAAAGCCCCAACCAGTACCTTTCACCAGAACCTTGAATTGCCAGGATTGCTCCAACCAGTTTCGAGATCCAAGGGTCCAAAGTGTGCTCGACTATCCGCCCCCTCCCTCTGCGCCACTGTTTTGGTTGGTTTCAAAGAAACCATGTATGGAAAGCCCCAACCAGTGCCTTTCACCAAAACCTTGAATTGCCAGGATTGCTCCAACCAGTTTCGAGATCCAAGGGTCCAAAGTGTGCTCGACTATCCGCCCTCTCACTCTGCGCCAGTGTTTTGGTTGGTTTCAAAGAAACCATGTATGGAAAGCCCCAACCAGTGCCTTTCACCAGAACCTTGAATTGCCAGGATTGCTCCAACGAGTTTCGAGATCCAAGGGTCCAAAGTGTGCTCAACTATCCGCCCCCTCACTCTGCCCCACTGTTTTGGTTGGTTTCAAAGAAACCATGTATGGAAAGCCCCAACCAGTACCTTTCACCAGAACCTTCTTTTGCCAGGATTGCTCCAACCAGTTTCGAGATCCAAGGGTCCAAAGCATGCTCGACTATCCGCCCCCTCACTCTGCGCCACTGTTTTGGTTGGTTTCAAAGAAACCATGTATGGAAAGCCCCAACCAGTACCTTTCACCAGAACCTTCTTTTGCCAGGATTGCTCCAACCAGTTTCGAGATCCAAGGGTCCAAAACGTGCTCGACTATCCGCCCCCTCCCTGTGCGCCACTGTTCTGGTTGGTTTCAAAGAAACCATGTATGGAAAGCCCCAACCAGTACCTTTCACCAAAACCTTCTTTTGCCAGGATTGCTCCTACCAGTTTCGAGATCCAAGGGTCCAAAACGTGCTCGACTATCCGCCCCCTCACTCTGCGCCACTGTTTTGGTTGGTTTCAAAGAAACCATGTATGGAAAGCCCCAACCAGTACCTTTCACCAGAACCTTCTTTTGCCAGGATTGCTCCAACCAGTTTCGAGATCCAAGGGTCCAAAGTGTGCTCGACTATCCGCCCCCTCACTCTGCGCCAGTGTTTTGGTTGGTTTCAAAGAAACCATGTATGGAAAGCCGCAACCAGTGCCTTTCACCAGAACCTTGAATTGCCAGGATTGCTCCAACCAGTTTCGAGATCCAAGGGTCCAAAGTGTGCTCAACTATCCGCCCCCTCACTCTGCCCCACTGTTTTGGTTGGTTTCAAAGAAACCATGTATGGAAAGCCCCAACCAGTACCTTTCACCAGAACCTTCTTTTGCCAGGATTGCTCCAACCAGTTTCGAGATCCAAGGGTCCAAAGCGTGCTCGACTATCCGCCCCCTCACTCTGCGCCACTGTTTTGGTTGGTTTCAAAGAAACCATGTATGGAAAGCCCCAACCAGTACCTTTCACCAGAACCTTCTTTTGCCAGGATTGCTCCAACCAGTTTTGAGATCCAAGGGTCCAAAACGTGCTCGACTATCCGCCCCCTCCCTGTGCGCCACTGTTTTGGTTGGTTTCAAAGAAACCATGTATGGAAAGCCCCAACCAGTACCTTTCACCAAAACCTTCTTTTGCCAAGATTGCTCCAACCAGTTTCGAGATCCAAGGGTCCAAAACGTGCTCGACTATCCGCCCCCTCACTCTGCGCCACTGTTTTGGTTGGTTTCAAAGAAACCATGTATGGAAAGCCCCAACCAGTACCTTTCACCAGAACCTTCTTTTGCCAGGATTGCTCCAACCAGTTTCGAGATCCAAGGGTCCAAAGTGTGCTCGACTATCGGTCCCCTCCCTCTGCGCCAGTGTTTTGGTTGGTTTCAAAGAAACCATGTATGGAAAGCCCCAACTAGTACCTTTCACCATAACCTTGAATTGCCAGGATTGCTCCAACCAGTTTCGAGATCCAAGGGTCCAAAGTGTGCTCGACTATCCGCCCCCTCCCTCTGCGCCACTGTTCTGGTTGGTTTCAAAGAAACCATGTATGGAAAGCCCCAACTAGTACCTTTCACCAGAACCTTGAATTGCCAGGATTGCTCCAACCAGTTTCGAGATCCAAGGGTCCAAAGTGTGCTCGACTATCTGCCCCCTCCCTCTGCGCCACTGTTTGGGTTGGTTTCAAAGAAACCATGTATGGAAAGCCCCAACCAATACCTTTCACCAGAACCTTGAACTGCCAGGATTGCTCCAACCCGTTTCGAGATCCAAGGGTCCAAAGTGTGCTCGACTATCGGTCCCCTCACTCTACACCACTGTTTTGGTTGGTTTCAAAGAAACCATGTATGGAAAGCCCCAACCAGTGCCTTTCACCAGAACCTTCATTTGCCAGGATTGCTCCAACCAGTTTCGAGATCCAAGGGTCCAAAGTCTGCTCGACTATCCGCCCCCTCCCTCTGCGCCACTGTTTGGGTTGGTTGAAAAGAAACCATGTATGGAAAGCCCCAACCAGTACCTTTCACCAGAACCTTGAATTGCCAGGATTGCTCCAACCAGTTTCGAGATCCAAGGGTCCAAAGTGTGCTCGACTATCCGCCCCCTCCCTCTGCGCCACTGTTTTGGTTGGTTTCAAAGAAACCATGTATGGAAAGCCCCAACCAGTGCCTTTCACCAGAACCTTCTATTGCCAGGATTGCTCCAACGAGTTTCGAGATCCAAGGGTCCAAAGTGTGCTCGACTATCCGCCCCCTCACTCTGCGCCAGTGTTTTGGTTGGTTTCAAAGAAACCATGTATGGAAAGCCCCAACCAGTGCCTTTCACCAGAACCTTGAATTGCCAGGATTGCTCCAACCAGTTTCGAGATCCAAGGGTCCAAAGTGTGCTCAACTATCCGCCCCCTCACTCTGCCCCACTGTTTTGGTTGGTTTCAAAGAAACCATGTATGGAAAGCCCCAACCAGTACCTTTCACCAGAACCTTCTTTTGCCAGGATTGCTCCAACCAGTTTCGAGATCCAAGGGTCCAAAACGTGCTCGACTATCCGCCCCCTCCCTGTGCGCCAGTGTTTTGGTTGGTTTCAAAGAAACCATGTATGGAAAGCCCCAACCAGTACCTTTCACCAAAACCTTCTTTTGCCAGGATTGCTCCTACCAGTTTCGAGATCCAAGGGTCCAAAACGTGCTCGACTATCCGCCCCCTCCCTCTGCGCCACTGTTTTGGTTGGTTTCAAAGAAACCATGTATGGAAAGCCCCAACCAGTACCTTTCACCAGAACCTTCTTTTGCCAGGATTGCTCCAACGAGTTTCGAGATCCAAGGGTCCAAAGTGTGCTCGACTATCCTCCCCCTCACTCTGCGCCAGTGTTTTGGTTGGTTTCAAAGAAACCATGTATGGAAAGCCCCAACCGGTACCTTTCACCAGAACCTTCTTTTGCCAGGATTGCTCCAACCAGTTTCGAGATCCAAGGGTCCAAAGCGTGCTCGACTATCCGCCCCCTCACTCTGCGCCACTGTTTTGGTTGGTTTCAAAGAAACCATGTATGGAAAGCCCCAACCAGTACCTTTCACCAGAACCTTCTTTTGCCAGGATTGCTCCTACCAGTTTCGAGATCCAAGGGTCCAAAACGTGCTCTACTATCCGCCCCCTCCCTGTGCGCCAGTGTTTTGGTTGGTTTCAAAGAAACCATGTATGGAAAGCCCCAACCAGTACCTTTCACCAGAACCTTCTATTGCCAGGATTGCTCCAACGAGTTTCGAGATCCAAGGGTCCAAAGTGTGCTCGACTATCCGCCCCCTCACTCTGCGCCAGTGTTTTGGTTGGTTTCAAAGAAACCATGTATGGAAAGCCCCAACCAGTACCTTTCACCAGAACCTTCTTTTGCCAGGATTGCTCCAACCAGTTTCGAGATCCAAGGGTCCAAAGCGTGCTCGACTATCCGCCCCCTCACTCTGCGCCACTGTTTTGGTTGGTTTCAAAGAAACCATGTATGGAAAGCCCCAACCAGTACCTTTCACCAGAACCTTCTTTTGCCAGGATTGCTCCAACCAGTTTCGAGATCCAAGGGTCCAAAACGTGCTCGACTATCCGCCCCCTCCCTGTGCGCCAGTGTTTTGGTTGGTTTCAAAGAAACCATGTATGGAAAGCCCCAACCAGTACCTTTCACCAAAACCTTCTTTTGCCAGGATTGCTCCTACCAGTTTCGAGATCCAAGGGTCCAAAACGTGCTCGACTATCCGCCCCCTCCCTCTGCGCCACTGTTTTGGTTGGTTTCAAAGAAACCATGTATGGAAAGCCCCAACCAGTACCTTTCACCAGAACCTTCTTTTGCCAGGATTGCTCCAACCGGTTTCGAGATCCAAGGGTCCAAAGTGTGCTCGACTATCCGCCCCCTCACTCTGCGCCAGTGTTTTGGTTGGTTTCAAAGAAACCATGTATGGAAAGCCCCAACCAGTGCCTTTCACCAGAACCTTGAATTGCCAGGATTGCTCCAACCAGTTTCGAGATCCAAGGATCCAAAGTGTGCTCAACTATCCGCCCCCTCACTCTGCCCCACTGTTTTGGTTGGTTTCAAAGAAACCATGTATGGAAAGCCCCAACCAGTACCTTTCACCAGAACCTTCTTTTGCCAGGATTGCTCCAACCAGTTTCGAGATCCAAGGGTCCAAAGCGTGCTCGACTATCCGCCCCCTCACTCTGCGCCACTGTTTTGGTTGGTTTCAAAGAAACCATGTATGGAAAGCCCCAACCAGTACCTTTCACCAAAACCTTCTTTTGCCAGGATTGCTCCAACCAGTTTCGAGATCCAAGGGTCCAAAACGTGCTCGACTATCCGCCCCCTCCCTGTGCGCCACTGTTTTGGTTGGTTTCAAAGAAACCATGTATGGAAAGCCCCAACCAGTACCTTTCACCAAAACCTTCTTTTTCCACGATTGCTCCTACCAGTTTCGAGATCCAAGGGTCCAAAACGTGCTCGACTATCCGCCCCCTCACTCTGCGGCACTGTTTTGGTTGGTTTCAAAGAAACCATGTATGGAAAGCCCCAACCAGTACCTTTCACCAGAACCTTCTTTTGCCAGGATTGCTCCAACCAGTTTCGAGATCCAAGGGTCCAAAGTGTGCTCGACTATCGGTCCCCTCCCTCTGCGCCAGTGTTTTGGTTGGTTTCAAAGAAACCATGTATGGAAAGCCCCAACCAGTACCTTTCACCAGAACCTTCTTTGGCAAGGATTGCTCCAACCAGTTTCGAGATCCAAGGGTCCAAAGTGTGCTCGACTATCCGCCCCCTCCCTCTGCGCCACTGTTTGGGTTGGTTTCAAAGAAACCATGTATGGAAAGCCCCAACCAGTACCTTTCACCAGAACCTTCATTTGCCAGGATTGCTCCAACCGGTTTCGAGATCCAAGGGTCCAAAGTGTGCTCCACTTTCCGCCCCCTCACTCTGCGCCACTGTTTTGGTTGGTTTCAAAGAAACCATGTATGGAAAGCGCCAACCAGTACCTTTCACCAGAACCTTCTTTTGCCAGGATTGCTCCAACCAGTTTCGAGATCCAAGGGTCCAAAGTGTGCTCAACTATCCGCCCCCTCACTTTGCCCCACTGTTTTGGTTGGTTTCAAAGAAACCATGTATGGAAAGCCCCAACTAGTACCTTTCACCAGAACCTTGAATTGCCAGGATTGCTCCAACCAGTTTGGAGATCCAAGGGTCCAAAGTGTGCTCGACTATCCGCCCCCTGCCACAGGCACAACAAGCACAAGCTGGGCTGGAAGCATGAATGGATGCCAACAGGCAGTTCAGGTGCAGCTGCAGTTCATTTCAGTGCCTCGAATGGGAATATATACCTCCCTCTCAGTCCTCCCCCTCAGACTCAGGCTCAGGCTGAGGCTGTGCCTTGTGAGAGGCCTTGGCCTTGGTCTCAGGGGGCACAATGAGGAGAATCAACTCCCCTGGCCCGGAGTCACCTCCGTGGATGAGGGGGAAGGACCTCATGCAATTGCGAGGTCGGTGGCCAAACCCCTTCACATAGTCAAGGACCGTCCTGACCTGTGTGAGTATGCGAGAGGGCAGTGACCCCTAGTCCCCTGGTCCCCCTCCACTCCAGCCTACATATGGGCTCCGGCTGGTCTTCTTCCTCCTCTTACCTGCAGGGCCCCCAGAGTCAAGGGCCTCCCGCCCTCTCCTCACGCTTGTGGAGGAAACAGGCTCCTGGGAATCTGAGTCACATGACTCAGGGGCCACGTGCCCTCTCCTCACCCCTGTCGAGGAAATAGGCACGTCTGAGGCAGATGACTCAGGGGCCACCTGCCCTCTCCTCACCCGTGTCGAGGAAACAGGCACGTGTGAGTCAGATGACTGAGAGTCTGAAACCACCACCACCTCCTTCCCCTTCACCTTCCCCTTCCCCTTCCCCTTCCCCTTCCCCTTACCCACTGCAATCTCTGCGGCAGAGTCTGAAGAGTCTGAATCACCCCCCCCCTTCACCCCCCCCTTCCCCTTCCCCTTACCCTTACCCTTCTCCTTCCCCTTCCCCTTACCCACTGCAATCTCTGGGGCAGAGTCTGAGGAGTCTGAATCACCCCCCCCCTTCACCCCCCCCTTCCCCTTCCCCTTCCCCTTCCTTTTCCCCTTACCCACACCAGGGATAGCAGTGCTAGAATCAGGGTTCGCGATGCAAAAAAGTACCACAATGGGCACCATGTTGCCGGAGAGGGGGGCAAAGGGGACAGGCCCTTTGCCCCCCCCAACCGGGGCCAACTGCCCGGAGACTTCTTTCATCTCCTTCAGGGCCTCAGGGCCCCAGCCAGTGCCGAGGCACTTCCAGTTCCCTTTCACCTGGGCCCATGCTAGAGTTTTGTCCAGCAACTCCCGGCACTGGCGCCCCCACATGGCAAAATGGCTCAGGGCGGGGGGGGGGGTGTCCCAAACACTCACAGGGTGGCTCATGTGCCACAAAATTATCTTAACCGCCACATACATGCAGTTGTGGCGGTTGCAGGAGTCGGGGGCGGTGTGCATCCTCACCGAAACCCCCCTGTCCCTCAGCTTCTGGGTGCACGACCTTGAAACAGCCGTAGCTGCAAGGTCGTACACCTGCCAACCCCCAGGATACCCTGCAAAAACCACCCCATGTAGGAGCTCCTCCTGGTGTCCCCCTGTCACCTCCAGTTTCCCAAAGGGGGGGAGGGTGCTAGGGGGCATCTTG
This sequence comes from Eutreptiella sp. 'Long Island Sound 2002', assembly GCA_964036045.1. Lineage (NCBI taxonomy): Eukaryota > Euglenozoa > Euglenophyceae > Eutreptiales > Eutreptiaceae > Eutreptiella > Eutreptiella sp. 'Long Island Sound 2002'. Next base: position 55,793,038 of record OZ038380.1, read on the forward strand.
GGGAGGGGGGCCTTAAGGAGGCGGCGTTTCTTTGCCTCCTCCCAAGCCCCCCGCATCTGCCCCAGCAGATCCTCTGCCCTTCCCTGCTGGGTAGTAGCTGCTGCCCGCAGCTTTCCCTCCCTGCTCTTCACCCCCTGCCCCCCCTGCCTCTTCCCCCCCACCCCCTCCCGGACAGCTTGCTCAGCCTTCTTGAAGGACTGGCAGGCCTGATCAAACTGCCCTTTCAACTGGGAGTACCCATCAGCTGGTGATCGGTACTCCTTGAGGACCAGTTTCCTCAACTGGTCCGGAACCCCCAGCTCCCCATACACTGCCACACTCCGATCAAAAATGGCCCGGTCCAAAACCACCTTGGCCAGGTTTGGGGGCATCTGCCCAATTGGAGCACAATGCTCCACTTGCCTGCGGGGGGTCACGCCCCCCCGAGTGACCCACACCACCACCCCCTCCCCCTCCCCCTCTGGCCCGTAGCGTGCCCCGGCCGCGAACCAGGACACTGTCTTCTTACTCAGCTGTGCAAGCACCATCTGGACTTGCACAGTTGCAACAGCCGCCAACAAAGCTGCGCAATGGGCAGCCTGCATGGCCTTGGGGTCCTCCGCATCTTCTTCTGCGGCGGCGGGCCCTGCTGCTGCTGCTCCTGCTGCTCCTCCGACTGCTGGCGCCTCCCACAAAGCGGGGGTGGCTAGCGAAGGGTTGCTGGCACCGGCACTGCTACCGGCGCTGGGGTTCCCACTCCCAAGTTCGGCCAGTCGACCCGAGGAGATGGGGACGGCGGCAGGAGCTGGTAGCTCGGCGCGGGCAGCCAGGGCAGCAGAGATGGAAAACATCAAAGCGAAAAAGAGGGCTGATGAAGACCCAACACAGTGCATCCCCGGCTTAGGCAGGGGGGGGGGGGGGCTTCTGCGGTCTCAACCTGGCCCTGGACCTCACCCTTGGCCTGCAACCATGGACCTAAAATGGTAAGTCGCTGCCGCTTTGGTGCGCCCTCGGAAGAAGGTTTGGGGGCTGGGGCCAAAAGAAACTCAATGCCCCACAAGACACCGTGCGCATAGTACGTGGGTTGCTGGTCTGTTCTGAAAACCTCACCGTCGGGGGGGGGTAACCACCTTTTCCCACGTGCCTGAGGGGGCTTGGTCCCACACCCGCCAGCCGTCCTTTTCCCCGAAAACCTCTACCACATGTGCACCTGTGATGGTGGCTCTGAGGGCGCTGTGAATCGTTGCATGTGGGGACTCACAGAAGGCATCGTTTATGATAACCCTCAAAACCGCGAACGAAACATGAATAAATGAGAGGGGGGAGAACTGCACGTTGCAGGTAACTACTTTTTTGGACCGCTTCTTGATCTTGGCCTCTTTGAACCAAGTAACTACATCGCTCTGGATCCACTTTAACTCGCGAATGGTACTGTCCGGGTGTGTGGACAGTATTGATTTCAAGTACATGTAATGTACACGCAGCCTCTCTTCAGATTCCTCTGCAAAGGTCCGGTCCGTGTTGTATTTCGGATCCGGACCAACAATGCAGAGGTTTCTGTATTGTACACCGTATGAAGTCTCATGTTTGCTGGGGCTTGTCTTGCCCACAGCCTCCCGTGTCGTCAAGACAGGGATTGAAAAATGCTTATGCATAAGCACAGCCAGCAAGGTATCCTTCGGCTGGATGCGGTATGCATCAGGGACGACCCTGTCCAAAAAAACCCTTAGCATTCTGCGTTCAATGGTCTCTGACGGCTTATGCCGCAGGCACAGTGCTGCTAGGGCGTGTTGGAGGCGCGATTGTGTATCACCCGGTTCGGGAACTTCGGTATTGGCTGTGTCCGCGTCAATGAGCTCGCCCTCAAGCTCCAAATCTGGTTCCGGGAGCTGCTGAACGGGCTGGGGGGCTGAGCCGACAAAGAGGAGGCACTAGCGGCACCGCCTTGACTACTAGACATGTCTCTTGCAGGTGACAAAAAGTGTTCTGAGCACAAAAATGGAATACATTAGTGAGTCTACTCAAAGGGGCCTAGGCAAGAAAGCGACACACATGCAAAAAGAAAACCACAAAAGCAGGCACAAAGCTTCACAAGGCACAAAGGGCAAACATTCATCAGCTTGAGTACAGTGTTCTCGATGCAAGTTTGTAGGCAAAGCAGCCACCAAGGATCAAACTGGCGTGGCACATGTCAAAAGCAAAAGTCCAAATTCACAAAGGAGCACAAAGGGGAAGCAATCATAAGCTTGAGCACAGTGTTCTCCATGCAGTTTTGTAGGCAAAGCAGACAAAGGGTAGACAAACATTAGCTTCAACGTGCTGTTCTCCATGGCATCTTGCAGGCAAGGTAGGCACCAAGCATCCAACCAAAATTCCACTGGGTTCGGGCTGAAAAATTTCTTCCGAGCTCCCCCGGCACGGTCCGCTGGGAACCCATGGAACATTCCTACCGATATCGGTTGCGTTTTGGGACCCGATCTGGCTGCCAAAACTTCCGAGCATCTTTCCAAGGGTTTTCAAAAACTTCCAAGCGACGGACCGAAGCATATCGCATGCACGTCGATACAGATTTCCTAGAATTGCCACCGGTAACCGAACAATATTGGTCTCTCTTCCAATGTTCTATGCTGGGCACCGGTGGTACATGTGGTGGTGTGGGTCTGTGGTTTCTAGGTCTGTGTTGTGTGGGGCTGTGATGTGTGAGGCTGTCGTGTGTGGGGTCGTGTGTGGGGTTGTGGTGTGTGGGGGTGTGGTTTCTAGGGGTTTGGTGTGTGTGACTGTGGTTTGCGGGGCTGTGGCGTGTGGGGCTATGTTGTGTGGCGCTGTGGTGTGTGGGCATGTGGTGCGGAGCTGCGGCGTACTGGGCCATGCTCTGTGGGTTTGGTGTTTGGTGCTGTGTTGTGTGGGGTTGTTGCATGCATGGGTGGGGATGTTGTGGGGGTGCATTGCAGCACTATGACGGGTTGCTTGGGTCGAAAAAGCAGTGCAGGAGGGACTCAGGGCCATAATTAATTTTTGTGACAATTTGTTAATTTCTTGAGGGTTAATATTAACTGTTAATTTTAATATTTCGAACGCCCGTCTAAAAATTAAATATTAACCTGCCAATATAAATGGTGGCGGTCAAAAAATTAACCGGAAACAATGGGGTTAATGTGGGGCTTTGGTGTGTGCGCCTGTAGTGTGTGGGCCTTTGGATTGTCAAACTGGCGTGTGTGGGGTTGTGGATGTGGTGATGTAGTATACAGGGCTGGGGTGTGTGGAGTTGTGGTGTATGCGGTTGTGGTGTGTGGGGCTATGGGTGTGGGGCTGTGGGGCGTCAAGCAAGGGGGGGGGGGGGGCTTTGGCGTGCTGGGCTGCGATGTTTTGGGCTGTGGTGCCCTTGCCTGTGGGGTGCGGGGCTGTGGGGTGTGAAGCCGCGTGGTTTGGGTTTGTGGGTTGTGGGGTGGTGGTGTGTGGGGCTGTGCTGTATGGGGCTGTGGGGGGGGGGGGGTGAGCCTATGGGATTTGGGTTTATAGGGTGTGGGCGTCAAGTGTGAAAGGCTTTGGTACGTTGGGCTGCGGGGTGTGCAGCTGTGGTGTGCCACGCTGCGGTGTTTGGGGCTATGGTGCTTGGGGTTGTGGGGCTTGGGGCCGTATGGTGCGGGGTTGTGGCATGTGGGGCTGTGGAATGTTGGGCGGTGGGTGTGGGGCTGTTGTGTGCGGGGCACTGGGGAGTGGGCCACGCGAACACCACACAGCACCACAACACACCCAACTTGGTTGGGGGGGGGGGGGGGTTGCTCTGGGGGTTTACAAGACCTTTTGACAGAGATTCCAAGAAGATACACCCCCACATACTAGAGCCCCACATATCAGAGCCCCACAAACCACAACCCCAAACACCGCGGCCCCAGCCCCCGAAAAAAAACCAAACCCCCACACATCACACCCCACACATCACACATCACACATCACACCCCACACACAGCACAATCCCAAGCGAGGGGGGGGGGGGATTGGCAGTACAAACAAGGCATGAACTAGCCCCTTTATCGGCTTTGGGGCAATCTACGACCTACAATCTGGCCACAATGGAGACACACACACCCAGCCACACATACCTACTAGTTTTTTTGTTGGTCCAATGATCAAAATATCTTTGTTGCATCTCCAAAAGACTTGCAGAAAGCAAGGGGCATACCCTCCCAAACGCTAACCACAAGGGTAGGGGGGGGGACAAAGGGAGGAGGTAGGAAGGATGTGTGTGGGAGGGGAAAGGTGTGTGGGGGTGCCAATATTGTTGTGTCTGTGTGTGTGTGTGTGTGTGTGTGCATGTGCGTGTGTGTTTCTTCCCGTGCCATACAAGAAAAGGTGCATTGATGCTATATATTTTGTATGTGCAGCACACTATGGGGGACGTAGAGGCAACAATGGGCCGGTGCACAAGTAGGTGGTCACCCTAAATGGCTAGCACACTGCGTAACTAGCCTGATACCCACTAGAACCCCTTGCGGTCATCAATGTGCTGCAAAACCTACAAATAAAAGGGGGATTACTTCTCGCATTAATTTTTCAAAGATAACATTAGATTAATTTTTCGTTCGGCATTAATATCTGCGAAATATCAAATGTTTACCTCGAGAAATTAACACAAAAATAAAAGCGAAACGAAACGGCCGTATACCTGCAGGTTTTTGGACCATATTGTCGCTAGCGCGGCAATCTTCTTATCCCCGCATACGGCCATCCCAATCACCCATAGGTAGCCAGTTTTGCGGGCCCGTGCGCCGTGGTTGAGGAGCCCAATGGATAGTTGGGTCCAACTTCCAGCGGCGCACGAGTATTCATCCCCCCGGAGGAGGAAAGTGAGTGGCCTCTTCCAATCGATGGTGTCCACAAGGGGTGGGCGCGATCGGATGTAGCGGGCCCACAATTGCAACGGCCAAGTGCGGCCGCTTGTGAGGGGATCCGCCACGGACACGGGTCGATCTAGCGCAAGCGGCTTCGCCAACTCCTTCCATGTGTCCACGAAGCTATCATATGAAGGGATGGGGCGGGGGAATGGGATGCCCGTCGCGGCGGTGTAAGCGGCCCCCCGGCAGGTCATGAACTCCGACACATGCCGGCAGCCGCCCCTGGGGACATTGAAGTCCATAAGTAACCCGATCGATTCGGGCGCCGGGAGGAGGACAGAGGCGTATTGCTTCACGGCCTGTATTTGCTTATTGCTGATGAATGGGAGTTGGGCAACGTCGGTGGCCTCATACTAGCGGGCCTTGGCCAAAGGGGATGAGGCCACCCACTCACCAAGAAGTTGAGAGACCAAAGGGTCCCGCAGACTCTTGGCCCCACTCACACGCGTAAGCGTCCTACTAAGCTCGAGAAGGGTGTCCCAAGAGAAAGGCATAACAAGAGTTACACAAGGGAAAAAGGAGGTTGGGTGTGGCGTGACTTGGGGGATTGGAGGGGGATGTGTGCCGCTACATAACCACCTATAGGACTATGCAACCCCTGTAGCATCCCGTTGGGCCCTTTGACCACCCAAACACTTCAAGTGGTCATGGTATGCGCACAAGCAAAGCGGCACAAATGACCCACAACTGGGTCAACGGGTTAATATTTGATAGGTTAATTTTTACTCCCTTTCATATGTTAAAAGTTAAAATTAACTATATTGGTTTTAAGGTAGGTCTCTAGGGGAGAAAGACTGCAATTGGATCAACTTTTTGTAATACATCAACCATTTCGAGTATACCACACATATGGAACATGCACCACTGCACTGCATGACAAGAAACACAATGTCACGGCCTTGACAGTGTGTGAGTGCGCAAAAACTGTCAACCGACAGTCAGTGGAATCTAGTCATCATAAATGAAGTCTCTATTTGCCAATGTAGAGACCCCGGGACAAAACTTTTGCCACATCTTGCAAACCCTTGAAAATGCACTATGTATTCTTCAAAAACAACAAGCTTGGACGAAATTTCTGTCTCCTCAACTAAAACGGAAAAAATGAGGTATCAAAATGGCAACAACACCTATATATACCGCGAAGGACGAAGGAGCGGGGTTTATAAATCAAATACATATATTAGACAGGCCAGAATGGGCAGAACCAAAAATCTACCGCCTCTTGTGCAAGCCAATAGGCCTCTGCTTGGCAAGCTTACCTCCACCTTTTCCTGCATTGGCCTGTGGTGCCTGTTGGGCATCCACATCGGGGTTGGCAGAAGCAACAGCAGCAGCAGCAGCAGCAGCACTGGATGCTTGAGTTTGTTTGGAGGGGGTAAAAGGGGTCGCAAAGGCACTCATTGCCCTGATGGCCCCGGGTCTTGTTGTGGCTTGGGGACTAGACTCCATGGGACTGCTATTAGCACGGGGCTTTGGTTTTTTGGCCTTAGCCGGTGTGCCTTCCCACCATCCCCTCGTACCTCATCCTTTGGCCGGGTGCGCTTCTGCGTGTCACCTTCCTCTTCATCTTGTGTGGGGGCCTCCTCTGCTTGCTTTACATACCTCATTCTATAACAATACACTAGAAACCCGTCTTCCGGGTCATCACAAGCCCCATCCCAGTTAATGGGCGCCACAGAGTCGAAGTTCACCTAACCAGCCCTCATATCGTTAACAAAAGCCTCTCGCACCGCTTTGTCTTTGGACAAATACGCCTAGGTTGTGAAGGGCCACACGCTATGTTGAATTCCCAGAAATGACAAAGGTGGGTTCCAGCGCAAAAAAGGGGGGTTCCAGCATGGGTTCCAGCGCAAAAAGGGGGTTCCAACAAGGTTCCAACAGAGGGTTCGGCGCAGAAAGGAGTTCCATTACCTATCTTTCACCTTTGTTCCCTTGCATTTCAGCCCAAATGACTTTGTTGGCCACTTGCTCGACTAGACCACGGCTGCCTGGGCTGCCGTGGGCACTTATGGCTATGCCAGCCCCGATGGGTTGGGTTGCACCAACCTCACTGCCCAACTCGACACCAAGGTAGTGATCCCCCCGGGCATCACCATTGCCCGCACCCGCCTTACCCGCCCCATCTTCGCCTCCGAGAAGCAGCTATGCGTCCTCACCCACTGGTTGCACGGGGTCCTGGAGGACAACCCTGCGGTGCCGATCGTGCAGGTTAGGCGGCACACCAACGACGTGGATGATGTCATTCAAGACTGCACCGGATGGGCGAACCCCGACGTCATCAAGACGCAACGGCGTCATCTAGGGATGGAGGGCACGATGCTCCTCTTCGCTGCCCACAAGCCCACCACCAAGAAGGCCGGGAAAGACAAGTACCCCTTGAAGCATCCCCACCTGGACACCCTCCGCAACGTGGTGCACAGCAAGCCCGCCATGTCCCTCGCCAACTACTCCCTCACTAACCACTCCCCCTACCGTTGGAAGCCGGAACTCGTGGGGTTGACTGCGCCGGTGCTCATGGAGAGCGAGGACTTGGTCTTGCCCATCCCCATGTGCCACGCCCTGCCGCTCATTGCGACAAGCAAACCGGTGAAGCAGGTGGACGTCTTCCGGGAAGTGAACGAGGAACTCTCGGACTTGGGTTATACGGGGCACGTGTTCAAGGAGGAGTTTGTGGCGAAGGATGGCGAGATGCTGGCGAAAATGAAGATGGAGGCGGACAACGTGGGCCAGAGGTGGGGCGGCATCTTCAGGGTGGCATGGCCAAACCCAGACCGGCCACCCAATCAAGCCGACATGGCTGCGGTGTACGCGGTGAGTCCGACGGGCAGTGGGGGTCAAGACAAAGGTCTTCAACTTCCTCACGGTGTACTGTGGGTGCAAAGGGTTGTGCAACGCCTCTCTACGAAGTACGCGGGTCTGTTCTTGGTGAAGGTTGGGTACGTGTGGGCAACGTCGGATCAACCACAGCTATGGCATCGGGATCTACTGCTGGAGTTGCAAAATGTTGGGGTGGAGCACGCCTTCTCTTGCTTCATGCCTGTGAATCTGGACTGCCCTATGGACAGCCGCGAGAAGACGTTTGTGTACGGTTTTGGCTCTGATGTTCCCTACCCGTGGCGAGAGGCCTCGATGAGTATGCTGGCGGGCGAAATGTGGATCATGAGCAGCTACATTATTCACCGTGGTGGGGCTGTCCCGAGAGATGCTCCGGCTCAATCAACCCGTATCATCGCCTTTGCCACCATTGCGACGCGCCGTGTCCACTACCAGACGACAGTGCCGATCATTCCGCCACCCTGGGCTAAGACCCTTGCGCAACAACCGTCGCCGCCGTTCCCGATGGCTGTGCACTGTATAGCAGCGCGGTGCAACCGCGTGGTGAAGGCCGACCCGCTGCCGAAGTGTTTCGCTTGTGACTACCGTCCTCTTTGTGCTGTACATGTGGGTCCCCTGTGCGTAGACTGTCAACGTGATTCTTCGGGGATGTGTTTGCTTTGGAGGACGCGCCTGCAGAGATGGCAGCAGAGGGAGCAGAGGAAGTCGATGAGGGGACGCACAAGACTGCGGAGGAGCATCTGTGCGGGTTTGCGACTCTGGTGATGATGCCCTGGGAGTAGACGGTCCTGTACACCACCCCTCGCCAAGGCAGCTGGCAGCAGAGATTGCAGCACAACCAGTGATCCACGTGTCTGCCCAACCTTGCGCCCCCTGAAGATTGGCCCTGGGCCCGTTTGTCCTTGAGGAGGAGGACTTCCCCACCTTGACCACAAGCACTTTCCCCGTCATTGCCACACAGCCGGGCAGCAAAAAACCCTGAGGCCCAACAGTTTACAAAAACATCGATCTTAGTGACCAATGTGTGCCAGAATGCCGTTGCATCGGGGCATATTAAAATCCAAATCTTCTCATTTTCCACTTGAAGTTCCCCTAGGATCTCGGCTATCTTGAGCTGCGTGAAAACGAGGTCTTCGAGTGTGGTTGTCGCTACGCACCGCTAGGTCACACACACCAATTGCAAATTTTCAATCAACCCATGTTGGGTAGAAAATGTCAAAGTCCGTAATGGTCCCCCCAATGTAGGGGGGTTGATTGGGGGTATCTAGAGACCGGGATCAGAATCAACGCATGATGCTGGCACTGCGGCACATTCACATCCCTTCGGGGAGATGCCAGTGCATGCCATGACTAAAGCTGCGGTCTTTTTGCCTTTACAGATTTTTGAAAAAGGCTTGGAACCCCCATGGTGTGCCTTTGTTCAGCTATTGGCAAGAAAAAATGATCGCATATTTTGTTGCATATTTTTCGCATATTTTCGCATATTTTTCGGCCAACGAAAGTGTGCGCCCCACGATGCAAACAAGCCCAAAACGCTTGTGGGCCCTAATGGACACCATCAAGACAGTGGAATCGGTGCAACATGGCTCCCCACATTGGTCGAGGGGCCCATATGCGTTTGAATGACTGCATAGTGGTGGCTACAGGCCAACCAAATGTTGCCCACAAAATAACCCCAAAAACTGCTTTTCGCGGTCAATAAGCACTACTTGGAGGGTCCACCCGGTGCTACATGGCTTTGCCAGGGGTTCTATTGTCATCAAATGAGCATCCCACCTTGGCTGGAAGGTTCCTGGGGGTTGCCATGGGTCACTAAAACAAGTGCATTCTTCAGCCAAACCATGCACAACAACCTTATGTGAGGGCACATATTGTCCCTCTTTCAATGGGGCCATGGCTGGCCCTAGGCAAGGCCAAAGGCTACAAAAAATTGTCCTTTTACATCCTAACATCGGTATACTATCACAACGACCCTCATCCCACGCGGATACCGGGGTAACACAGGGTCACCAGGGCCACCAAAAACACCAACATGACAAATATGGCTGAAAACTGCATAATTAGCATCAATGGTCATTTGGGGGATGCTGCAAAGAACTAAAAAAAATGTATGCCTTGGGTAGACAAAACAGGGTTGGAGGGGAGAAAATGGAGTTCCAAGGAGCAGGGTGAGAGCCCAGCCGAGCAGAAACCCAAGAGCCCCACACCCCCAACCCAAACCACGTCCCCCTCCTCAGCAAGATGAAACATATAGAAACGGCCCGCTTCCGGGCAGTGGATCCAAGGCGAAGGTGCACACCGGAGATGGTCCCACAACGCAGATCCATCAATCCAAGGTGGGTAGGTAGAGAGCCAAAGATCCGAAGGTGTGAGCAGAGAGCGAGATCGCCTCCCTGGGGAGTGCGTCTCACGGACAATGGGGAGTGTCACGCCACAAAGATCCAAGGAGGAGACACTTGATAGAGTTGGAGCACAAGCCATGGAATGCAGCGCAAGAGTAGCGCAGCCCCATGGAGATGGTCTCAATTAGAGCAATGGTCCATCCAACAGCGAAGGCGAGAAGAATGGCATGCGCGGAGAGCAACATTGCTAGCATGGGGAGGGGGTCCACTAGTAGCAAGGGACCTGTTAGGCCCACAAGACGCCGCATCAACAGAACAAAACCATGGAAGTCTAGCGGGGTGAAATCCCATGACAATCCCCATAGTGCTACGGTCCTACAAAACCACACCACATCAAACCAAACCAGACCCCCCCGCGCCTGAACAAAACTAGTCAGTTTGGGGGTTGGCAAAGCCAAACTTCAGACTTTGTTTTGGAATATTTTTGTCCCATGAAATGAGGATTTTGCAAGAAAAACATTTAAGAATTGAACCCCTTTGGATATCTTATGTGAACACCCCCCCCCCCCCAAATGCCCATGTCTACTTCTCAAGTCTGCACTTCATCTGACGACCTCTTGGAGGTGATTTTGAGCCCCTAACTGCAAATATTGGGTGCTACATAGCATTACATCAAAGAAGCTATGCAGTGGCAAAAATGAAACAATTCTACAACTATTCCAAGGGGTGTGATTGGGGACTCTCAGACTTCCGCCAGCTGCAAGCGGCGGGCACCATTTCGTGAACTTGCACGAGCAACAAACGAGAGGTAGGAAGGGCAGTAGAAAACAACAAGCGCAGAAAAGCATTGGAGGAAGGAGGCAAGTAAAGAAGCAGGGCGTGCCATGCCAGACATGCCATGGCTTGGCGAGACGAGCGAGTGCACGCATGTGGTGGATGTGCCATGATAGTTTGCTTGCTTGCTGGGAGTAAGCCAGCCAGATTCAAACTCGTGAACATGCATAAACGGATCTCCTTCCCCCACCAGACCTACAATGTGTGACACCCTCATTTCTCAAAAATATTTGATTTCCCGCCAATTGTGCACATAGCCTTGCTGGGGCCCTCAAGGATGTGCTGCCAAATTTGAAATACTGGCCAAAAAGGAGTGTTGATTAATTGGCTGCCACAGACCGTGACAATCAGCCCATGCAAGCGCCTCCACACCTGGCCAAGCAAAACCATACCATGCCATGCCATGCGAGCCATGCCTTGCCTTGGTGAGATGAGCGAGACAATCTGCCTCCTTGCTGGGAGTAAGCCAGAATCAAACTTGAACATGTACAAGCAGATCTCCTTCCACCACCTAACCTACCATGCGTGACAGCCTCTTTTCAGCAGCAGTGTGGTCAGGCAGGGGAGTTTTGCTCTGCAAATAGAGTTTGGTCTTGCATTCATTGGCGTTAAAAGATGCATGTCGCGAATTGCAAATCACAAAGCATCCAATGGCAAGTCAAGGCATGGAAACAACAGAGCATACGCTGCCTGTCTGGCCCGCTGATCAGGATGCAGCAAACAGCTTCCCAAGACATGAAACATCCCATACTTGCACAACTCCCTGCAAAGAATGGTGTGAGAATCCCAAATGATGGAGAAATCCTTGAAAATAACAGGGCAGGAAGCCGTGGAGGATAAAATGACTTAAGAGTGACTTAGGAGCTCTTGTGCCTGGGGGGAGGCTGAAGGGTTCAGCAGCAGGACATCTGGGCCCCCTGACCCATCAGAGAGGGTGATTCAGAGGAGGGGCAATGAAGCCCTTTTCTCCTCCTGCAAAAAAAGGGGGGGCGTTGACAGTAAACAAATCTCAGGCAGAACATTTCACTAGGGGACATCTTTTTACTGCGAGGGAATCCGAACACCCCCAGCTCACCCATCCCCTGTGGCAACCACGCAATCATGCCCAACTTGGCGGTCATGTGCACATGGCAAAATTGGACACTGAAACTTCTTTTGCTACCCCGCAGGCTCAACATCTCAAATTTCCCTGGGATGTACCTTCACGTGTTGTGACATGTTCATTGGTGTGCCCATGGTTCCCCACCATTTGGCCCAATGGGGCCAGAAATCTGTCAGCTCAGGGCAGAAGGGCAACTGCTGTTGTACAGTGGGCATCTTCGGGCCACTTTCCAGGGCGGGCCACAAAGCTCATGCACGGTAGCAGTTCATCGGAACTCAATTTTCCCTGAACTCCACAAGGTCAGCAGCGGAAATGTTCACCATCACTGTCAGAACTCAAAGACAGAGATCTGCAATTCAGATGCAAAACCATAAACCCATCACTCTGGTTGCGCACACTGGTTTGGGTTTCAAGAGGAATTATCCACATTGCTGGTCACCAAACAGTTGTGAAAACTAATTTTGGTTGGCGAGTGTGGGACAGCTGGCCCTCTGCTCAAAGGTGCTGCTGCAGCCCCTTGGCATCCCTCCCATGGCAGCGCTGGCATGCTTCATACTGCTGCTGCTGCTTGATCCCAATTAAATGGATAATTGTAGTGAATTATTCAATGCCGCTGGGAGGAACATCCCTTCCGCACTGATCTGATCGATATCAAACATTCAATCCTTAAACATCCGATGAAGAATGAATGAGTCCTTGTGCCAGCAGTAATTCGTTTCCTTGGTTTTAAACTACAATTCCTGCACACAACACTATGCATCTGGCGTCTGATAACTAACTGGCGTCTGGTAACTAATGCGCCATCTCCCACCAGCAAATTCCAAAAGAACAACCCTATCCCCTTCGATGGCACGTCCAATTGTTTGCACCATCCAAGTCAACAATTTGTGTAACACGAAATGGGTACAGAAGAAGAGAGAGCAAACATACATATAGAACTCTGCCTTGCACTGCAGAGTCAGAGTCTTTGCCATGGTCACCATTTCTTGGCAGAAGACAACTAGCTCACGCACTTGCGCTTCGTCTGTCTCGGAATCTAACTTGTCAAACCTGTCCATAAAAAGACTAGAACACTCACAAATGATGATTCTATGTGGCAGTTCATGTGCTTTGTCAAGCCCTTCAGATCAGGGGTTGATGCGTCAGGGTCCATCCCTTGCCCACTAAATGCACAATGCTACTCCATCAGCAGGTCTATTAACGGCTTGTGCAGCCACCCCCTCGCACACTGTGTCTGCTTTGCCACACCGCGTTCCTCATCGACATGTGTGCCCTCGCTAGGCTCTGCCTGACATTGTTGTTCACCTCCTCCCCCACTACAGCCACTAGATCGTGTAGAGCCACAGCGTTCTGTTGAATGCTGGCAGAGTCGTCCCCCTTGTGCAAGCCCCAAAAAGTACAGTCCCCATGGAAGATGCAGCTGAGATATGGGGTTGCTGACGCACGATGCACAGAAATACCAACATTATTATGTTGGGATATCTTGCTGGCTGGTGTCTCTTGATATCTGTGCTGTTATGCCAGGGATAGATGGAAACAAGGCAAAATGAACTCAAATCGACGGTCCATCCACCCGATAGATTTCACAGGGCACACAGTGGTGTCTGATGGTGACGCTAAAATTGGCACCAAAACTCAATTGTGCTTTGCGCTGTGCACTTGCCAGCTTCCCATACCTCACTTCCCATCCCCCGAGCACTCAATGGCAAAATGGGGCGAAAAGCGCACACAGAGGGTGAAAAACATGCATCACCAGTGTTCTTTGATGATTGCGGGTGGTCACAACAGCAAAAAAAAAAGATTTGGTTTTCGGATTTATCGATTTTTCGGCTGCTGAGGCTGACAACTGTTTGTGGACTAGTTTGTGCAGTTTTCACTGTGTTTTCAGTGCAATTCATTTCCTGGCTTATAAACGGGACATTGTCAGCCCTAGGCAGGGCCGTATGCTGCAAAACATGGCCTTGTGCATCTGACCATTGATATGCTGTCAAAATAAGCCTTGTCCTCCCATCGTCTCTAATCCCCACTTGGGAGTGGTTGCTGCCCCGTTTTTTTAACCTCAAGAGGACAAAAGGTGTTTGAGATATTTTCGATTTTGAGCCGAAACTTGTTTTCTGATCCCAAGTCTACGGGGCTTGCCCATGGGGAGTGGACAAGGCGGGGAACGGATACGTGGAATGTGGACACTTCCATGCACATTCCCCTGCCCACCGTGGCCACTCCCCACTGTGTCCAAGAAAAAGAGATCTGAACCACAACCGCCACGTGATGGAAAAAAGGGGTTGAGGGATTGACCTCCATCAGGTGCATGCATGTTGCACCACTCTATTGTACGGAATCCCTTGTGAGCCCTCTCTGGCCTCCCACAAATTCGTCTACCTCCTTCTGTCCTGGTAGGCTACTCCCCTTTCCTCTTCACTGCTGCTTTGGTCTGGTGTGTGTACAACTTTACGCTAGCCCCGGCCTCTGGCACCCTCAGACATGGGGCAAGGAAACTGGACCGCAATATCCTGCAACATACAACTGCTTAAGGAAAGTTTTATCTTTGTAGAGGGACTGCACAATCTCGTTCTGTGACAGAATAACGAAAGTGTTGATGGTGCTGAAAGTTCCATCATCCAACATCCGTGGCAACACTGTATCTTTGAGGTATTGGATCCGGTATGTTTGATGAATAGTGGCCTTCACCTCGGGGCTCAATGCAATCACCTGGAATGCAGTGAGTGATCACAGGGGTGGGAGGGATTTAACAGAAGACCTCCCTTGGAACCCCGTCTTAAGGACCGCCATACAAGGCCCGTTTGGCGATTTTGTGAGACGTCGTAATGGTGTGGGGGCCCTAGACATATCAGATTAGTGGCTTGGAGGTGAAGGGTGGCTGCCATTCACATGCATTTCAATCCTTAAATCTGTCCCAAGGAGGCGGCAGATATCCGTGGCATATGACCTGGGACTCAGCAGCGCATGCACCACGGATATCTACCTTGCATCCTGTGGCATGTGAATGGAGGAGAACTTTTGTGAAACCTGAAAAAAACCACTTTCCACTGCAACAAACTATTTCCACTGTTTCCTCGGAGGATGGCGTTAGACGACAGCAACAATTCACAAAAACACAATGCATGGGGATGGAATTCTTGGACATGCATTTCCATCTTTGTTCCAACAACGCAAATTTTTTTTGGTACACGTGTAGCTCATAGACCACACGCGAGCGAGTGCGCATAAACACGCGTTGTGCCCCAAATCCAATTCCCTACCTCCCTCCCCATCCCTTTATCCCCATGTGCACATGCAAGCCTCCTATGTACCCTAGTCCGGAATCCCCCAAAACACAAATAGCCTTCGGAAAATAGGGGAAGTGCATGGAAAACCGTGGAAAATTGTGGGAAAAGGGGGAAAATTAGGGGGGAATGGCAGAAAATAGGGGAAATGGGGAAATAATAGGGGGAGGACCACAAAATGTGGCGCACCAAGAAAAAAAATGGAGAAAAAGAGGAAAATGGAGGAAAAATGCACCGAGTTTTCCAATTAGCACTTTGTGTTTTACGGTTCCTATTTTTCCCCTGGAGGGTCTTAAGGCGATTCCCACTATTGCGGAAAAAGCAAGGTATCCGCAGGTCCCCGAAAAATTGGGTACATAGGAGCCTTGGGTATGTGACACAAACGCTTAGGTGGTATGCATCTATCATGGTTCACCAACCTTCATCATGTTTCCATTAATCCTTTAGAATTAGATTAGAGAATTAGATTCAATACCTAGCAAACTCAAGGCTTGTGACAGCTTCATGCAAGACCAAAAAAACATCATTCATGTACACGCAAAATCAAACAATGCAAAACATGAAACCCAAACACTAATGACATCATCCCATTTAATGGAATAAGGGATTGCTTTTTATAGAGAGCACATTGCCCACCCCAAACGTATATCTACAATACTTGCCAAATCAATTTTGCCTTCCATAAAAACAACCGTAGGTTGTTGTCTGTATTTGCATTGATCGCTGTTCACGCGTGTATGTTGTTGGTTACAGCATACAACCTCCATAGCGTCCTAACGCACTCGTCTCCACTTACATGATGCGTGTGTGTGTGTGTGCTTATGTCCGTGGCTTGGTTTCTTGTAGGTGATAAGCAGCCGCGGCAGTGGTTCGGGAGTGTTGTCCTAGGAATTTCGCAAAGTGGTCCCACAATCGGTGTATTTTGACGGCACTCAAACATCATGGCTGAAAATCGTCAAATCTCCCGTGGGGCCGTGGGATAGGAGTTGCACCACATGTGCCCACGCATATGCATGCGCACATGCCCAAGTCCGTAGCACCAAGGAAAACCTTACTTTCTTGCCCCACATACCTCTTTGAACTTGACTTTTTCTTGTAGAAACTCCCGGTGGTTTTGCTTGCTTGGGAGCTGTGGATCATATTCCAAAACACCCATGAGCCTCAATAAATAATCCTCGCTGAACAACACCTTCAGCAGTTGCGTGTTGTTCAATAGTACTGCCAAAACGCGTGCAAACATATGCAACCCACCCACTTCGACTTCCACCTTTGTGCCAACCTTTACCCCAATGATTTACTTGAATTCACTTGAAAATTCGGTTGCGTCATGCGTCAGTGATTGATTACCAATTGGTAAATGGATGCCGGCTTGGAGCAACCAATTACCACCATCAATTGCCCCCCGTCTACGTAATGCCATCCAAGTCCCCAACCTACACCAACCACACGTTCCGATTCCAATGCAGCGTTCGGAGCACGGAAGACTTGGGGATTTTATTACTATCTAAAGAGTGCGACTGTCGCGTTTTGAGGCACACCAATTGATTTGAAAATCTGGAACATTTTGTGCAATGATTCGGTGTCAATCAAATCCTCACATTGATCGAACACGTCGAAGAGTTTGTCCAAGTAATTATCCGAGAGGACAAGGCCGGCAATAGCATCCCGTTGTGAGACGGGACTAGTAATGACTTCCTGTATTCCGCTTAGAGATGACATGCGCGGCTCCGGCAGCCTCGGATACAACCTCAAATCGTTTGCGACGCAACCATAATCTTCATCCCCACTGCTGTTCTCTGAGGTGTCCGAAGACGTTGGGCGCCCTTGGATCACACGAATTTCATTCCTATCATATAAAGGCAAAGGAAAATCGAATGTCGCATCGGTAGAATCGCCAATCCCATAACCCCGTGTTGACGGGTGTAGTGAGCTTTTTCGCTCTTTGGGGGGTTTTCGCCAGTATTTGGACGTTCATTCCTCGGGGCCTACTTGCTGAACTTGCGTTGCAATGTAAGCCCCAAACCGTCTTAGATATCCTTCAAGGGACTGTTCCCTATCTATGCGTCAACGGAGCCTTGCTGATCCCACATGTATCTCCACGAGAATGTGGTATACGCAAGCCAAACCACATACATAGACCTTTGCATATGAACGTTGGCGAGGAAAAACGACGGCAAAAAATTGCACACGTGGTTACCAGAGACATAACGACGTAAGCAAACACACTCCGTGACGTTTGGTGCACGATTGTGTGGGCTTGATTATGACACATTTGTCGCCGTGATGCATGACTCACCAGAAATATGAACGTAGTACCCACCCACATCTTCGGTTTGTTCCCTTTGTCATGTCAAAAAGTTAAACCACGTCAGTTAGCCAAGGCCTGCTTGCCTTTTGTTTTTCTATGACATGGTTCAAAATGATCGTATGGACAGATTTGAGGTTGGTTACATTGGTGAAGTTGCGGTAAATGGTATGGATACTTTGAATTGTGAATTCTCACCCAAACCATGTACGACTGTTCCGTCCTGTCCGTCAAATGTGTTGATGTTTTCATATTTGTGCCTGCCTTCGCTTGTGTAATCACCTACCCTATGATACATCTTGTGATGAATCATATGATCCCGTCCGTACTTGTCTATGGAAATCTCCAGTTGCAACTTGAAAGCTTGGATTGCGACGTCAAATCAAGAATTGGAGCACATATTGTAACCAACCCAACACCTTCAAACGTTTTCCTCAAAAATCGCGACTGGGGTGCACTACTCCTGGACGCTTGACTTCGCTGTCACCCAGTCAACTCAAGGTTAGTGAAATCCCGGAGCGGTGAAGACTAAGGGGGCGGTTTAGAATGAAACAGTGACCTATCGTGTCGAAAAAGATGGAAAGAGGTCGGGTCGTTGAGAGACGC
This sequence comes from Eutreptiella sp. 'Long Island Sound 2002', assembly GCA_964036045.1. Classification (NCBI taxonomy): domain Eukaryota; phylum Euglenozoa; class Euglenophyceae; order Eutreptiales; family Eutreptiaceae; genus Eutreptiella; species Eutreptiella sp. 'Long Island Sound 2002'. The sequence continues at coordinate 55,811,220 of OZ038380.1, forward strand.
AACATACCACAAACGAAGGCAACCCGACGCCGATTGAAAACTTAAAGCCATATCTTGTTCTAGAAATGGATCGTTCCAAACGATGAGGGTATCTGCACACGATTGATAACGAAGGGTGTTTTTTTGCCAACAAGTTGAACACGTACTTCGAATTCACAGGTCACATGAGAGCCAAGGGAGGAATCATCAAGGGAATTATCATCATGCGGTGTTGACGAAGGACATGAGATGGAACACCTTGTTGTCGTTGATAAACATTATCTTGGCTAATCTTCGTAGTGAACACGGCTTTAGCGGTACCATCTTCCTCCTTGTCTTCTTCGCTGTTCATACTCATCAAGTAGTCTGTCTCATCCCGCATAATGGCCACATGTCCCGTTCCCCGATCGTCCCATTTTCCATCAGTGTTCAAAAAATAAAGCTTCACCCGACGTTCTGCGTTATCATCATCTTCATTACCTTGCATCGCATTCGGAGGCAAGAATTTTGCTAAGTATGAGAACAGTAGGACAAGTGGTACCATCACCCAACGTTCTGCATTATCACCATCTTCATTACCTTGCATCGCGTTAAGAATTTTGAGGACAGTGGTGAACAAACAGAACCATGTTAAATCACGTACACCCGCGTTGAAATTTGAGTGGAGGGGGTGCACAACCCCACCTCCCTTGTGTTGGGAGTGACGCTATGTGCTTGTGTGGGCACTTGCTTCCTTTTCCTAGGGATACCCACGGAGGTTCCAAAAAACCTTTGTGCCCACACAAGTGTGCAACGTGTGGCCGCGAAAATTTGTTTTCTGGAATTTTCCGTTAAAGTTCTGTGTGTCCTAAGTCCCGAGCCAAACCGCAGGCCCTAATCCATGCTCTTGACATAGCTTTTTGTTCTTTTGGGTGCCCTTCAGCCGTGATAATTTTTCGACCTCGGCATGTTCGGCGTCTGTCAAGGCACGTTCCAAACCCCAATTTGTGGTAGCAAAAATAATACTGTAGTATTAACGATACTCGAATGGGGGTATCCCATGGCCAAAAACATAGGATTCAAGTATGTATCGACCGTGTTGTAGCACAGTTGGCCTATGTGACCATGTTGCACATGGCACAGCACGACACAGAGTCAGAATTGTTCAATCCATATGATTAAGAAAAATGTAGTGAATATCGGAAATGGTTATGCAGGGGCCTATGCAGGACTACCACGTAGGGTCTGCCCACAGGCCTGGCGCATGCGCTCGTATCAGCGGCTGTAATAATGCTTACGCGCGGCGCTCTTTGGCCGGTTCGTTCAAATTTTGGGAATATCTTCAACCGGAAACCACGGTTCCGGATTTTTTTGAGAGATCTGTGCCTTGAGAGCTGTTTCATAGGTGGGATCATCAGAATTTCTGTCACCATGCACCGTACCAGAATTTCTGCTCTGGGGGGTTGGGGCATTTTGGCCCATATCTGCAAAAATCCCAAAATCCCAAAATGGCCGTTCCAATTTTGGACATCTCTTGAAGCCAACACCATGTTTTCTGATTCTGACTTTTTCTGCTACATTGGCATTAAAATCCGCATTAAATGGATGCTCGCCTAGGTCAATTGGAGCCAAAGTGCCTCTTTAAAGTCCAATATTTGAACCACCGTTTTTTTGCCTTTTTTGTCAAATTTCTCAGCATTATGAGGAGATCTTCTCCCAAATGTGCCGTGGTCACAGACCATGAGAAGTTGATTGCAACTCTTTCTCACAAAGATCGTGCTTTGCGAGGTGCATGGGACATCCTCAATGGAGTTCTCAATGGTTCCACAAAAGCCGAAGCGAAGTGGGTTATCCCGAAGAACCATATTGCCTACTACTTGAAGAAGCTGAAGGCAGAAGGAGTTTGCATTGAAATGGAGGTGAATGCTTCCCAACTTGAAGAGTCAACTCCTCGATGTGAAGAAGATGTCAAGGTTGATTCTTAGGACCTCTATGTCCGCGCCTACCAATGGGCGGGTCAGGAAGTATATAAAGGGAAACTGAGTTTTCGTAAAGCTGCTTGTGAGGTGTACCTTCGATTTGGCATAAATTTGTCACACACCACTTGTGCCAAGGCCGCCGAAGATGAGTGTGCCCACCCGAAGAAGAGAGCGAAGGCTACTTTTGTGGCCCCGGATGTCGAGTCCAAACTTGTCGACTTTTGTATTGCATTGCGGAGTTTAAACTTTCCACTGTTTAATGAAGAATTAATAGGTTATTCAAACAGTACCAAATCGTAGCACAAACATTTGTTGATTTGGGCGTTGCTGTCAAGAACCCTAGTTACCCAGCAGATGAGCCTCTTAGTGAGTCCATCAAGTTCCATCCTTGGGCTTTGGGTCAAATTGTTTCATTCGATTAATCCCGATTCCAATTAGACATGGCGGGTGGGGACAAAAACACACGGATAACCATTGCCAAGGAGTTGTCGGACAAAGGGCAAACTCATGCGGTTAACGCCGGTGGCTCCGCCCTTGTTGTAGGAGGTAGTCTTGCCAATGGCTTTGCCACCCCGGCACATATTACAGGGGGTGGTAATAGTTCATGTTTGCAGCGGTTGGTAAAAGGTGATTTTAGATGTGTTTTTCATGCAGCGGTTGGTAAAAGGCTGGTGTTTTTCCATGTAAAGGTTGGTACCGACATCCTCATGTTTTGTTTACTTTAATGTTTCTTTGTATTTTCTATTTTGAATGCATTATGATGTCCCGTTTGAAAAACCGGAATGCTTCCTTTTGCTTGAATTTTTGTTTTTCTACTATAGGGAGTATTCTTCTATTGTAGAACCATTATTTCCTCTTCGAAAACTCCTAGGGTTCTCATTTGTACAACACTGATACTATTTCTCTCTCCCCGTTTTTTCAAAACATTAAACTTTTTTTTTCTACACCCTTCACTCTTGCTATTTGTGTAAAATGTTTTGTTTCTTTTTTTTTTTCTTCAAAACCTGCACCCCTTTTTGTGCTGAAAAACCTACACTGTTTCTTTTTGTCACTCACTTCTGCATTCAAAATGCGGTTTTTTTTTACGTAGTGAAATATTGTTTGTTTTTTTTGTCACTGTCTTCTATGTTAAAACTCCATTTTTTTTGACATTGTTTTTCTTCTCTGAAGTTGCCTGTCGCTTGTCACCGCTGCTGTAGTGTGTGACCTGTTTTTCTCCGGCTGCATACCCTCCGCGCAACTTGGGCGCGTACTGCAGGGGCGTCTCGTCCAGGCCCAACTGCGCCCACGCCGGCAGCGACTGTGGTTCACCTTCATGGATACGCACACCATACTTTTGAGGCTGCTCAACAAGCGGAGGGGGGCTCCACGAGATGGGGAAGGGCAGTGTGCGGGCTGTGATCGCCTCCGAAGGGTATCTGTCGGCGACGAATTCAGATTGCACGATATGCACGTGCATGATCACGTATTTATAACAAAGAAAAATGAGCCTGTTGAGGAAATTTCAATGAAGCAATGATACATGATATGTTGCGGAGGGTGTGGAAAAGTAAGGTTAAATGAATCCTCCGTCTTTCGTGCTTGGTTTGGCTTTTCCTTTGCTGGTGCGAAGCACCATCAAAAGAAAAGCCTTATTACGTTTGTAGCCATTTTCGGGTCACTTTTCTATGTCGAAAACAGAGCCGGGCGGTGACAAACAAACGCAAAAACACTCCTTTGCCTTATGATTAAGCTAGCAGCGCATGGACAAGGAGGGTGCATTGGGCAAGATTAGCGATATAGGGTGCGAATAGCATAAAATTGACATATTCATAACTCGGGCCTATTGTATCGGATTTTGACGAAATCAAGGGCAATTTTGGTCAATTTGGGGGTGTTCTTTCCATTTTTGAGCTTGAAAAGGCGGCTGAGGGCGCTGAAAACCGTCAAATCGAAAACCGGTGCTAAAACAAAACGACGGCGGATTGTCGATTCGACTGCAACACGAGGCTTTCAGAATCATTTATAAATCTGGTCTTAGATCGAAATTTAGTGCATTGTAGCCCGATTTCACTTTGGACAGTCAAAATGAAAGATCGCAAATGCCGGCGACTGCAAAATGCACGCGTGCACAGCAAATAAATAATATGTCAAATAGATTTCTTGAGATTTGGGGCCTGTGGCTTACATATAGTGTTGATCGGCACCTTAACTTTGCTGGTGCACCTTTAAATCGCATCCCTAGCTTATATGGAATTAGTGGATGCTGGTAAAGAAGTTAAAACCTTGTAAAGGTCCTAACTTTGCAAAACAGCCATGATCAATCGAAACAAATATGACGGAGTGAATCAGCTCTTTGAGGCGGTCATTTAGAGGGGCTGCATCGTAGACTTTTGGGATATGTTTGGTTTCGGCGCGCGGATTGTATATAATGGCATAAGGACTGCTTTTAGAGGGGGGCGGGGCCCCATTCCCCGGCCCCCCAATTAAAAGCCCCCCATGGGGGGGAGGTGAACAAGCGGGGGAAAGATGCACGAGGTGGGGTCGCACGGATGCTCAGATGAGAACGGGGAGGACCAGGAGCACAAAGGCAAAAAGACCATTCAAAGGCGGAGAAGGAGAAAACCATGAAAACACGGGAGCAACGGCGCCAGCGCCGGCCGCTAGGCTCCGTTTTTGTGGGCCAAGCCCCACAAAAACGTAGCCTAGCGGGTGCTGCCTCTTGCCTCTTGCACAATATGGTTGCCCCGTTGGCAGAAAAGGTTTGCTAGATGGGCAGCAAGTATACATGCTAAATATGGCGAAAAAAATGGCAAAAAACTGCCTAAAAACGCACAAAATTCACCGTAAATCATCAAAAAGGCACCTGACTTGGCCAATTAGGTTGCTTTTCTGACGTTTTGGCCCGAGCCGGTCATTTTAAGGGGCTACAACATGATGTAACTTTGCAAGCATGAGCCAATACGGAATTCAGCCCCAAATTTTCGGAGACTGCCCGAAAAGCTGCTTAAAACGGTCCTAATTCACCAAAACGACCATCATCGGCCAAAAAGAAGAAAAGTCGCGTTCTTAGAATTCCATTACGATCATTTTAAGGGGCTGCATTGCAGGGTTTTGAGAAGGGCTGTCTTCCAGGGGGGGGGGGTGGCGTAACGTAGTAGTTGGTCACTGCTTCTGGCGCGGGGTCAGGGGCCCCCAACACCCCGACCCCCACAGAAGCCAGCCCCCTGCGGGGGGGATTTGAACAAGCGGGGGGAAATTGCACGAGATGGGGTCGCACGGGTGCTCAGATGAGAACGGGGAGGACAAGGAGCACAAAGGCAAAAAGACCATTCAAAGGCGGAGAAGGAGAAAACCATGAAAATACGGGAGCAACGGCGCCAGCGCCGGCCGCTAGGCTCCATTTTTGTGGGCCAAGCCCCACAAAAACGGAGCCTAGCGGGTGCTGCCTCCTGTCTCTTGCAAAATATGGTTGCCCTATTGGCAGAAAAGGGTTGCCAGATGGGCAGCAAGTATACATGCCAAATATGGCAAAAAACTGCCAAAAAACGCACAAAATTGACCGTAAATCATCAAAAAGGCACCTGACTTGGCCAATTAGGTTGCTTTTCTGACGTTTTGGCCCGAGCCGGTCATTTTAAGTGGCTACAACATGATGTAACTTCGCAAGCAAGAGCCAATACGGAATTCAGCCCCAAATTTTCGGAGACTGCCCGAAAAGCTGCTTAAAACGGTCCTAATTCACCAAAACGACCATCATTGGCCAAAAAGAAGAAAAATCGCATTCTTAGAACTCGATTGCGATCATTTTAAGGGGCTGCATTGCAGGGTTTTGAGAAGGGCTGTCTTCCAGGGGGGGGGGGTCGCGTAACGTAGTAGTTGGTCACTGTTTCTGGCGCGGGGTCAGGGGCCCCCAACACCCCGACCCCCACAGAAGCCAGCCCCCTGCGGGGGGGAATTGAACAAGCGGGGGGAAATTGCACGAGATGGGGTCGCACGGGTGCTCAGATGAGAACGGGGAGGACAAGGAGCACAAAGGCAAAAAGACCATTCAAAGGCGGAGAAGGAGAAAACCATGAAAATACGGGAGCAACGGCGCCAGCGCCGGCCGCTAGGCTCCGTTTTTGTGGGCCCAAGCCCCACAAAAACGTAGCCTAGCGGGAGCTGCCTCCTGCCTTTTGCACAATATGGTTGCCCTATTGGCAGAAAAGGGTTGCCAGATGGGCAGCAAGTATACATGCCAAATATGGCAAAAAACTGCCAAAAAACGCACAAAATTGACCGTAAATCGTCAAAACGGCACCAAATTGGGCCAATGAGGTTGCTTTTCTGACATTTTGGCCCGAGCTGGTCATTTTAAGGGGCTACAACATGATGTAACTTCGCAAGCAAGAGCCAATTGAGAATTCAGCCCCATATTTCCGGAGACTGCCCGAAAAACTGCTTAAAACGGTCCTAATTCACCAAAACGACCATCGTCGGCCAAAGAGAAGAAAAGTCGCATTCTTAGAATTTGATTGCGATCATTTTAAGGGGCTGCATTGCAGGGTTTTGAGAAGGGCTGTCTTCCAGGGGGGGGGGGTCGCGTAACGTAGTAGTTGGTCACTGCTTCTGGCGCGGGGTCAGGGGCCCCCAACACCCCGACCCCCACAGAAGCCAGCCCCCTGCGGGGGGGAATTGAACAAGCGGGGGGAAGATGCACGAGGTGGGGTCGCACGGATGCTCAGATGAGAACAGGGAGGACCAGGAGCACAAAGGCAAAAAGACCATTCAAAGGCGGAGAAGGAGAAAACCATGAAAACACGGGAGCAACGGCGCCAGCGCCGGCCGCTAGGCTCCGTTTTTGTGGGCCAAGCCCCACAAAAACGTAGCCTAGCGGGTGCTGCCTCTTGCCTCTTGCACAATATGGTTGCCCCGTTGGCAGAAAAGGTTTGCCAGATGGGCAGCAAGTATACATGCCAAATATGGCGAAAAAAATGGCAAAAAACTGCCTAAAAACCCACAAAATTCACTGTAAATCATCAAAAACGCACCTGACTTGGCCAAGTAGGTTGTCTTTCGGACATTTTGGCCCAAGCCGGTCATTTTAAGGGGCTACAACATGATGTAACTTGGCAAGCAAGAGCCAATACGGAATTCAGCCCCAAATTTTCGGAGACTGCCCGAAAAGCTGCTTAAAACGGTCCTAATTCACCAAAACGACCATCATCGGCCAAAGAGAAGAAAAGTCGCATTCTTAGAATTCCATTGCGATCATTTTAAGGGGCTGCATTGCGGGGTTTTGAGAAGGGCTGTCTTCCAGGGGGGGGGGTGGCGTAACGTAGTAGTTGGTCACTGCTTCTGGCGCGGGGTCAGGGGCCCCCAACACCCCGACCCCCACAAAAGCCAGCCCCCTGCGGGGGGGAATTGAACAAGCGGGGGAAAGATGCACGAGGTGGGGTCGCACGGATGCTCAGATGAGAACGGGGAGGACCAGGAGCACAAAGGCAAAAAGACCATTCAAAGGCGGAGAAGGAGAAAACCATGAAAACACGGGAGCAACGGCGCCAGCGCCGGCCGCTAGGCTCCGTTTTTGTGGGCCAAGCCCCACAAAAACGTAGCCTAGCGGGTGCTGCCTCTTGCCTCTTGCACAATATGGTTGCCCCGTTAGCAGAAAAGGTTTGCCAGATGGGCAGCAAGTATACATGCCAAATATGGCGAAAAAAATGGCAAAAAACTGCCAAAAAACACGTAAAATTGACCGTAAATCATCAAAAAGGTACCTGACTTGGCCAATTAGGTTGCTTTTCCGACGTTTTGGCCCGAGCCGGTCATTTTAAGGGGCTACAACATGATGTAACTTCGCAAGCAAGAGCCAATACGGAATTCAGCCCCAAATTTTCGGAGACTGCCCGAAAAACTGCTTAAAACAGTCCTAATTCACCAAAACGACCATCATCGGCCAAAAAGAAGAAAAGTCGCGTTCTTAGAATTCCATTGCGATCATTTTAAGGGGCTGCATTGCGGGGTTTTGGGAAGGGCTGTCTTCCAGGGGGGGGGGGTCGCGTAACGTAGTAGTTGGTCACTGCTTCTGGCGCGGGGTCAGGGGCCCCCAACACCCCGACCCCCACAGAAGCCAGCCCCCTGCGGGGGGGATTTGAACAAGCGGGGGAAAGATGCACGAGGTGGGGTCGCACGGATGCTCAGATGAGAACGGGGAGGACCAGGAGCACAAAGGCAAAAAGACCATTCAAAGGCGGAGAAGGAGAAAACCATGAAAACATGGGAGCAACGGCGCCAGCGCCGGCCGCTAGGCTCCGTTTTTGTGGGCCAAGCCCCACAAAAACGAAGCCTAGCGGGTGCTGCCTCTTGCCTCTTGCACAATATGGTTGCCCCGTTGGCAGAAAAGGTTTGCCAGATGGGCAGCAAGTATACATACCAAATATGGCGAAAAAAATGGCAAAAAACTGCCTAAAAACGCACAAAATTCACTGTAAATCATCAAAAAGCTACCTAACTTGGCCAATTAGGTTGCTTTTCTGACGTTTTGGCCCGAGCTGGTCATTTTAAGGGGCTACAACATGATGTAACTTCGCAAGCAAGAGCCAATACGGAATTTAGCCCCAAATTTTCGGAGACTGCCCGAAAAGCTGCTTAAAACGGTCCTAATTCACCAAAACGACCATCATCGGCCAAAAAGAAGACAAGTCGCGTTCTTAGAATTCCATTGCGATCATTTTAAGGGGCTTCATTGCAGGGTTTTGAGAAGGGCTGTCTTCCAGGGGGGGGGGGTCGCGTAACGTGGTAGTTGGTCACTGCTTCTGGCGCGGGGTCAGGGGCCCCCAACACCCCGACCCCCACAGAAGCCAGCCCCCTGCGGGGGGGATTTGAACAAGCGGGGGGAAATTGCACGAGGTGGGGTCGCACGGGTGCTCAGATGAGAACGGGGAGGACAAGGAGCACAAAGGCAAAAAGACCATTCAAAGGCGGAGAAGGAGAAAACCATGAAAACACGGGAGCAACGGCGCCAGCGCCGGCCGCTAGGCTCCGTTTTTGTGGGCCAAGCCCCACAAAAACGTAGCCTAGCGGGTGCTGCTTCGTGCCTCTTGCACAATATGGTTGCACCATTGGCAAAAAAGGCTTGCCAGATGGGCAGCAAGTAAACATGCCAAATATGGCGAAAAAAATGGCAGAAAACTGCCACAAAACGCACAAAATTGACCGTAAATCATCGAAACGGCACCAGATTTGGCCAATCTGGTTGCTTTTCTGGCGTTTTGGCCCGAGCCGGTCATTTTAAGGGGCTACAACATGATGTAACTTCGCAAGTAAGAGGCAATACGGAATTCAGCCCCAAACTTTCGGAGACTGCCCGAAAAACTGCTTAAAACGGTCCTAATTCACCAAAACGACCATCGTCGGCCAAAAAAAAGAAAAGTCGCGTTCTTAGAATTCCATTGCGATCATTTTAAGGGGCTGCAATGTAGGGTTTTGAGAAGGGCTGTCTTCCAGGGGGGGGGGGTCGCGTAACGTAGTAGTTGGTCACTGCTTCTGGCGCGGGGTCAGGGGCCCCCAACACCCCGACCCCCACAGAAGCCAGCCCCCTGCGGGGGGGATTTGAACGAGGTCTAAGAAGTCACGTCTCCATTTGTTGTCGAGGGCTAAGTCAGACACTGTAGAAGGCAACCGCTCAGTCGTGATCTTCTGGAGACAACCCATCTTGTGCCTGCAACGAAAGTTTGCAGCCCATTGGCGGTCCAAAAACGGGAGCAAGACCAGGCCCAAGAGACCTCTGAGCGACTGTTCTTCCAAGCGCCGCAATGGTGTCCAGGTCAAGCACGGCAGCTTCATACGTCAACCCTTTGATGAACTTCAGAATGGTCTCCTCCTCTGTGCGGCTGAGAACTGAGTTGGTGCCGTACGCTTCCAGTGGCTCACCCTCCTGCACCTTGCCAGCCCAGGTGCGAAGCGTGTTAAGGGGCGGTGCTTGACACCCGTAATGCAGCACAATGTGGTTGTAGTTACCTTCCAGGAAAAGTTGCACACAAAGGGACTTTTGCGCTGGCGTCCACTCTAGCCAAGTCCTCGGCGCTGAGCTTCTGTATTGACGGGCCTTAGAACTGGTGGAGACCTTCTTGCTCTGGGACTGTGACACCACTGCAGCCGGAGTGTCGTTCATGGACTTGCCTCCCTTTGTGAGGAAGCGCGGCATGACTGAAGAAAGAAAAATGATGAATGTTATTGATCATTATTCTTACTATCCTCATTATTATTACTATTATGACCACAGAAGCTCAACAGAGCGCGATACAAAAGCCTCTGTTCTCCTTTCCCAAATTTGACCAATCCTGGAACACATCTGCGTGGTGTTAGTTCGTTGCTGCAGCGGTTCGTAACGGGTGGCGGTTTCTACATGCAGCAATTCGGAACGCCACCCATACGAACTGCTACAAGACGAACCTTTACACTTACGAACTATTACCACCTTCTATATCTTTGCCGCGGAGACCATTGAAGCCACTTGGACTAAGGGTGCTCCCCTTTCTGACATCCTTGATGTTAGCAAGGACCCCCCTTCGTGTGTTTGCAGCCACTTTTGCATGCAACACCACCGGCACCATGAAACATGATGATGGTGCCATCCGATACGTTAATTGGAACATCCTTCCTTTGTTTAAAGGATCCCACGCCGTTTCCCCTTCCAACCCCATTGTTTTGATTTGTGATGGGCACGGCTCCCACACAACATATGAGTTTCTGATTTTTTGTCGAGAAATGGGTGTTGTGTTGGTGTTGCGGCCCCCTTACACTACCGCCGCCTTGCAGGGTGAGGATCGTCGTAATTTCAAATTAGTGTAGGGACGTCGGAGGGTTGCACGGCATAAGAAGTTGGCAGAGTTGATCGCGAAGGGAAGGTATCGTATGGGCTTTGACCACTTTTGCAATTGCTTGTGTGCTCCGTGGCAAGAGGGCGCTTCAATTGCCAATAACCATGAGGCATGGCATTCCATTGGTGTGGTCCCTTTTACCCGTAAGGTGTATTGGCAGCTTGTGGAGAAGGAACGTGCACGGGATAACGCATGTGCCAAAGTTGATCTTGATGTATCTAAGTTGAATGTGCAAGATATGGTTCAAACCATGTTTCAAACGGACAACAATGAAGAGGTTGTGGACCCTAAAACACAAACCACACACCTGACAAGCTCCATGTTGTGGGACAAGGGTCCGATCACCTCTGATGTTTGTTTTGCTTTGGTGCGCACGGCTGCGGAGAATCGAAAGGCAAAGGAGGATGAGGATGTGAGGAAGAGGCAAGCCCGAGAGGATGAAGTGGCATGAAAGAAACAAGATGCTTGCGTCCTTGCCTCCACGCTAACCAAATGATTGACTTGTGCGGAGGATGTGGACAAGTTGACGCTAGAGCAACTAGGAGCCATCCTTCTTAGTCGCAACGAGAAAAAGCCAAAAGGGAAAGCCGCAATGGTTGAAGCCGTCGTAAGTTGTCTTGGGCTTAGGCGGCTCAAGTTGCATGGTATAAAACGACAGAAAGTGCCCAAAATACACGGCCTCAAAAAACATCAAAAGAACCATTCCTTGGCTTGCAAAAAATCAAGCCGTTTTTGAAACACCAAAAGAACTCTTATGTAAGGAATTTTGGCCTTTTCTTGGTCCTGATGGGTCCAAAAAATGCTTTTTTTGGGGCAATGGACTGTTCCTTGCGCGAGGCCTCGCGCAAGGAGCTGTCCATTGCCCCTCCAAAGTCAGGTAATGATGGTAGAATTGCGGAATCAAGCACGCGCCTACACTGGAGTGACATTACAGGCACCCTTGACTTGATCACATTGTACAATATGTTTACGCGGGCGGACATTCAGCGCTCTAAACAAGCCTTGCAAATCTAATTGATGACTCAAGAAATCATTTCAAATGCTGTTGCATTCCTAACAAAAGGAGCACATACGTTGGAGGTGTTGCACAGGGTGCATCCTTCAGCATTGCTCATGATGCACACTTGCCACAAATGATGGGAAGTGTCAAGCAAAAAAAAGAGTATCACTGGTAACACATGAAGCATGTCCACTCAACAGATGACGCTGAGCTGGACAGGGACCCCTCTTGTAGCTTTGGCTGAAGAAAAATTGATCCTTCCGTTGTTGACTATAGACCAAAGTAAAATGTGCAAAGAAAATATGAATTTGCCATGCGTGGCACTTTTTTGAGCGTTTGTTTGGGCCAAAAAAACTGATTTTTAGGGGAGTAAATTGCAATGTAGTGCAAACGACACCAATTATCAAGAGGATGTTCGATACCTGGAGAAAGAAGGTGCCCTGGGGGAAGCAGTCTGCCAAGCGCAGGGGCTGACCAAGCCCAAAAAGAGTTTTTCCGCCTCCTCGGGGGGCAAGCTTCTGGTAAATTTCAAGGACTCAACAACAATTTAGGTACTCGTCGCTTCAGTGAAGGCTGTGCACAAGCGCCATCAGATGGGAACCCATCACAATGGTACAAAAAATATATTTTCTGGGCCTTTTTTTGCGCGAGGCCTCACGCAATGAGGACTGCAATGCAGTCCCAGAACTTGAAAGTCACAACCTATACCTCTTTTTTCAGGCAGTGCAAATCAAAAATCAAACCGTGGGGTGGGTAGTAAGACCACTCGACCCTGAAGCCGTCTTTCCAAAGGAAAATGAATCGGTTGAGGTTTTTGGTTTAGTAAGTTATGCCCGAGGCCTCGCGCACGGGGCAGCCCTTGAACCACATGTTGCATATGTTTTGCGTTGATATTCCATCCGCCATGCTTCTGTTTTAATGATCCTTGGTCTTGATTGCGCGAGGCCTCGCGCATAAAATTCGATCAATAAATCATTTCCTTAGGTATGCGATGAACATGCGGAACAGAAAACGATGTTGCAATCATTTTTTCTGCAGACCATGTTCATCCAAAAAACAAGGGGAACGCAAAATTTATTTATTGGCCAATTTCCGCTAAAAGCGCATCATTTTCCACTGAAATCATAAGATTTTTTTTTTTTATGGTTTTTTTTTGTTTTCGGCTATCCGAAAAAAGGCACAAAATGGCACAAATGGTAAGAAAGATACTTTCTTTGGACTAATATTCTGTTTTCAAAAAACAGAGCCTGTGAAAAACTATTTTTTTGCATGGTCCAAATTGGGTGCATTTGGTGTGATTTTGACCATGCAACTTGAGCCGACCGTTGGGTTGCCACCCGTGGCCGATGGTGCACGTAGCTCGAATGCATCACCCGCTCCCAATGTTGGCACACTTGCCTCCAGTTTTCCGCCTGTGCCCCTGCTGCCGGATATGTCCTTTCCTTCTTTTCCCATGGCATCGGATCCGTTTGCATGTGCGATGCCCTCATCATCATGATCCTCGCCCTTGCCATTATCCATCCCTGTGTCCATCCAAAGTACCGACACCAATGTGCTTGCATATGCATTGGCCACCTTGTGCCCGACGCCCGCTTTGGGCGGCTTGTGCTTGCCGGGCACCGGCATTGCACCGGCCATGAGCTAATGCCTTTAGCGATGTGTTCTTCAATACATTCATTTGATTCATTGCTTGCAAGATTGGTGGTATGCTTGTGGGGTTTGTGCAGGGACAGTCACATGCGGACCCACGAAACCCCTTCTCCCTGCCCCCCAGCCAAAATAGCTCAACGTGAGCAAAAGACGGCCTAGCACGGCCAAGGATATCCTTTTGGTACATGCTTCAAAGGACATTCTAAAAAAAAAAGCGCCACAAAACTCAACGGTGGCGCCAAGTTACCCCCCCGGGACATTTGTTGCACCCAACGTGCAATGTGGTAAAAATTGCCCAAAACAGGCGATCCCCCCACACCGTCCCCCCCAGATAGCTCAAACTGAGCAGCCGACGGCCTAGCACGGCCAGCATATCCTTTCAGTACATGTATAAAGCTACATTCTCAAAAAAAAGCGCCACAAAACTTAACGGTGGCGCCAAGTTACCCCCCCGGGACATTCGGGGTGCCCCCAAAAGAACTGTGTGCCACTGTGGCGGTCGAACCTTGAGAGCCCCACCCCCCGACCAAAATAGGTCAAAATGAGCAAAAGACGGCCTAGCACGGCCAAGGATATCCTTTTAGGACATGCTTCAAAAGACATCGTCAAAAAAAACGCCACAAAACTCATTGGTGGCGCCAAGTTAAATTACTGTAGCAGGCCGGAACACAACACCAATCCTTCAAATCAGGGACGCAGTTCTGATTTTGTCCTAAGACCTTTCATAGTCCCTGAATAACATGATAATAAAACAATCATGATATCTCGATAATTGTAACATACAAACACACACAATCTGAGCGTTTTCTATTTATCTACATTATGTAATGCGCAGCACTATGCAACAATCTGAAGTGCGCGAGTGTGACTGCTGCACTCCCCTCCCAAGATCACTGATACCCTTGTACCATTGGGCCGAGCCACAGTTTGTTTGTTATATAAAAGAGTGGCAGTCACACCCAAAAGCTTTGATAACCAAAACAAAACTGATAGTGTCTTTTCATGCAAAAATGGTTTTTCTCATGTTGCATGTTTGTATACCACCGGTTCCACTGGTTTTCTGTAATGGGTGTCTTTGGTGATGGGGATCCGATGCTGAAAAATCTCAGAAGTCTATGTTACAAAATTCAGTGGGGCTCCAGGCAAGTGCTTGCACATACAAATGGAAACTCAAATGTAAATGTGCACCACAGCAGCCATGTGGACAAACAAAGAAACATTAATGCCAATGTACAAAACCCATTCACTGAAGTCATATATAGATTAAATTACTTCTGAGATTCATTCTCTGGATCGTTCATTTGACTTTGTTGATGCTGATTGGACTCCTGAGCAGAAGTCACAATGGTTGGCCTCAAATGCAAAAAGGCGTGGAACCCAAAAAAAATGGTGGCATACCATGGCAACGTCATTTTGACTTTGTTGACTTGTTGAACTCTTGTGATTCCTGGATGAACCTGAAAAATAGGCAAGGAGGAGGAAGCACGCTGGTGTAACCTTTATTAGGGCCCTGCCCATTCCTTGGGTGGCCCACCCTCTTTATTTGGTCACCGATACATTACATAATGCAGTGCTGGTGTGCTGCAAACCCGTACTAGCACATTGCCATGCAGAACACAAACACACACCCTGACGCAACCCTTGCGCTGTGTGTGCCGCCCACTACTGTGTCAGTGAGACCCACGCACCTGATCTAATGGATCAGTCACAACTCCACTTCCAAGATCCTCAATACACTGGTACACACACACACAGCAGAGGGCACGCACTCAAACACCGTGGATGTGCATACACACGCGTGAGCGCAAGCACTCGAACGCTAGGAGCGCACTCCCGTGCATATTTTCCGGAAATTCAAATTTCAGTCAGACTCATCAAAAGCGCCAAAAACAAGGCAAAGGTGCATGTTCCTGCAACCTTTAGAGCACAAAACAGTGCTTGTCTGACAAAAACTGGTCGCTGAGACAAAAGTCACTTTTACATTCAGCTCATTTCAGCGAGATTCAGGCCCAAAACTGGCCAAACTTGCAAAAAGCGCGAACCAACACACGCCACAACGGAGAACGTTTAGAAAATTTTTTTATATCACCTTCAAGTCGACGCCTTTTCCTTTCGTCGTCGTCCTCGGATTCGAAGTCCTCGTGTCCGCGGTTGTGTTGTCCCACTGGCACTCGTGGACTCTCGCGTCGGCCTCACTTCCGTGGCGCCACTCTTGGACCTCAGCGGCGTCGCTTCGTGCGTGCCGGCCTGCGTTTGCGCAAGCTCCAAACCTTCGGGGCGACTTGGGCACTCTCTCGTGGACGCCGCCTGGTTTTAGCTGTCATCTTCGTGCTGACGCTGAACTCTTTTGTCAGCGCTGCACCCAGCGTCGTTCGTCAGCGCTGTTTTCTGAGCGCAACCCAGCGCTCGTAACACACGAAGTCCTCGAACGCTGCAGCTCTTTTCTTCCCAGGGCCTTGACGTTCTTGGCCCACCCAACACTGGCGGCTAACCCAAATCCAGCGCTGGATCATACGCGTCGCTTAGCGCTACAGCTTGCCACATCCTCAGAAAGGCCCCTTCATGATATTCACATTCACGAACGGTGTTGCATACCAAGACTCTTCTGTCCCCAACTCCTGCAGCACGTTGCGAAGCTTTCGCTGGTGTTCACCGTCGAGCAGTCCGCCACGTCTGCTGCTTCTGTAACGTTAACCCGAAGCGGAGCACAGGCTGCGCAGAACGTTCTTCAACTTGTCCTCTTCGGCGGGTTGTAGCACTGCCCTGTGCATATATTCGGTGAAAGGGGGAAAAAATTTGTTCCCGAACTTCGGACGTAAATGCAGATGTCTGCGTCCTGCTCTGCTGCTTTAAACTTCTCCACAGCGGCCACAATTCTTCGCAACCTCAAAGAAAAGTTTATAGTGTTTTCAGCACTGTGTTTTTGCTTCTCTTGCTGCTTGTTGTTGCTGTAGGGTGTCCTGCTGCTGGTTTTGGATGATGAAAAGCTTTTGTTTGTTGAAATACAGTAAAGCCAACTCAATACAGGATAGCCCAAGCCGATAGTATGCAAGGAGAAGGTAATTCAGGATCAAAGCATGAAGGGCTGCAGTGTAAACAGTGAAAGATGATTAGATATTCACAGAAACTGCAACTCAGGATACAAATGAATGCATATTCACAGAGATAGCTGAAATGTTTTGGGAAAAGAGTTAGAAAACTGCCTCAGGATCACTCTCTCTCCATAGTGCCATCTTAGGAGATGTGCACTCTTTGTTTTGGGTCCCATATGTGCTGAGGTGGCATGGTATGTGGCGATGAGGTCACTGCCATGTCACATGGGATCTTCCTACTTAGTTAGGCTGACCAGGAATTGAACCCAGGACCTCTCAAAAAGAGGTGCCTAACCCCCTATGGTGCATACCACTAGGGCAGATAAGTATTCATGGAAAAACATAGATAAATTCATAGGCTCTACCTTAGGTATGTCAGTGCTCAGTCAACTCAGGAAAAGATGTTTTACTTCTGATTGAAAGGGGATTAAGGGGTCCACTCCATATCCTGATTGGGTGTTTGGTTCCATAGGTCAAAATGTGTTCTCACCACTTTTGGCTGGACCAATACTAAGATAAAAATGCATGGATGCTCAGTGCATCTCTAATACAACTAGAGTATGTCCCAAAGCAATGGAAAAGCACTTTTTCTTACTCCCCCCTTGTGCTGTGGTGGCCACCACTGTCGCATTTCAGGAAAAAGGGAATTTTTCTTGGCCTTTCCTTGGTTTCCACATCTACTTTAAAATACCTACAGTCTCCCTCACACTGAAAAATGGGCGCTCACCATGGCTGGCGTCCTTTTGCTGCTCTGATTGTACAGTTTCCTACAGAAGACTCAGCGCTCTTGGTGCTGCCGGGGCTCCTGTGGCTTGGTTGGGTTAGATTGGGAGCATGCCAAACATGTGCATATGGTCCCTCCCTCCAAGACGCAGCGTCGACACAACCCAAACGCAAGACACATTATACACACTCGCATGGGTTCTCGTAAACCTGCTGGCGACCTGTGACCTGTCTTAGGGCGTAGGGAGTCGAAAAAGAAATTAATTTGCCCCTTGGTGGGGTCTTGGTTCTGCTCAGTCTCTCCAGGCACCTGCGTTTCGGCCCGAACACGGCCTACTCAGCGAGGCTGCGCGTGGGTATCTGCAGAGGCAGGAATGGGAGAATTATGGACGAATCCACGCAAAAACGAAGCGACGACACCAAAATCCGTCAAATGACGGCGTGGAATTTTTCTGAAACAACACACCTGAGCAGAATCCAATTGTGCATCAAAAGCACATTTTTATAGAAATTATAGTCATCTCTGGATTTTTTAAATCCAGAAATTCATACGCACAAAATGGCGGCGCGCAGGAGCGGCTCCTAGCGAGGCGCCGGAAAATGGAAAAATAATGGAATTATAAACGTATGTATCACGTAGTCTTGAAAATGACGAGACACACATTAATAAACAAACATACAGATTCCACCCACACTAATAGAAGCTTCAAAAATTCAAGAATTCGAAAATCAATTGAAAAGACTTCAATGAATCAGGTAAAAACTACAGGTATGCTTGTCTCGCATGCCGCATACACATTGCTCGTCTCGTGTCTCCGTGAACGAGTCGTGTAGCAGCGCTAACAACGATAACCACGATAGGACGCGGTCGAAGGATTGATTAGAAAGATTGCAGATGATTAGCGGTCAGATCAGGGTGATTAGTCATACACACAAGTGCATAGCAACGTTCTTCGCGTGCGCCCCTTTTGTTCTCTCACCTTGCTTCACTTCCCAGCGGTAGGTAAGGTAGGTACACCCAGGCGGGGCCACCCCCTGGTGGAGTCAAGATTGTTGCGGAGATGGGCAGGTTTGCCCAACGTGATTGTGCATAGTCGTGCATGCACACACGCATTAAAGGGTAGGCCACGCGAAGTGCGCACGGTAAACCTTGTTTAGGCTACCCAGGGGCTCCTCGGTACGTTCTTTAAGAGAACCCGAGGAGTCCCTTAACGCTTGCTTGCTTGATAAGGGTAGCTGCTCCATGCAGCGTGTTTGCGGACAGCGTATTATAGGGCACACTGAGAAGGGTATAATACCTGGAGTGTGCCTTGGTTCCTCCGCCGCAAACGCCCTTTCATTTGCCTTTGTTTTACAGGTGGGCAGGTAGGGTGAGTGGTGCAGCAGCATTTTTTTATGCCCTGCTAAACAGGGGCGCAGATCACACAAACAAGTAACTCCGCTCCGCCTGTGGCAGAGCAGGGAGTCCGACTTCATCGACATCTGCGCCTTGCACACGAGAGCACTCCTTCCCTCCAAGCCCTTGCAGGGGAAACGCGTTGTGGCGTCCCCTGTGAGGCCACAGTTGCTTAGCAGCGCTGTTTTCTCTTGTCATTTCACAGGTGGGTCGCTAGGACCCTTGAGAACTTCCTCTTCGCAACGCCAAGTAGAGTGTGCGTGTAGGAGTGGTAGTCCTGCGTGGGGGCTAGAGCCAGTTGCCCAGCGCTCGCCCACCAGGATGGTGCCACTGTAGGGTGTGTAGGACCTGTAGGGGGCGTGTCACTGTCCCACCCTTTTCCTGCAATTTTAGCTGGGTTGGTGGGCTGTGACAGTGGTTAGGTCAGTGTTTTGGCCACATAGCAAACAGGCGTTTTGCATGCCTTCATAGCTTTTGGCCACCCCTCCCTGTAGTAGACAGGTAGGTAGGGAAAACAATACCTGGATTAACACTCTGGGTATTCCCCCAAGGTTTTGCGCCAGCACAGAAATTGGGCGCATAGGGGAGGGGAGACCCGGGGCGTACCCCGTGGCATCAATAAGCCAACCCTCCAGGTTTAGCAAGGGCGCAGACTTGGGTGTAATTAGGACACCACTTCTGCGGCTTGCTCTCAGGACCTTAGGACTAGCACACTCACACATACGCTTTGGCAGGTAAGGGTAAGGTTCAGTCCCTAGCTTTATTCTTGGAGGCAAGCGTCTCAGCGAGCCTCAACAACTCACCAAGGTTGTTCTGGGACAAGTAGTCAACCAGAACTGAGTTTAGGCGTCCCTCAGGTAGAACAAATGCAGAGAAGGGCTCCCAGGTGGCCTCTTCGACTCCAAACCCTTCCCAGAGGGTGAGGAAGCGCCAACCCTGGCGATAGCGGTGGCGTAGGACAGACTTCACCAGGTAGAAGCCCTCCTTAGCCATCTCCTCGGCGTTCATGTCGGGGAGTTCACCTTCAACTTCCATAGGGCGGGCAGCCCCTTGTAGGTCCAGAGCGGCGATTTCCTCGTCGTTCAGCTCCCACTCCTCCCCACAGAGGTCTTCAGGATCATGGTAGCGCTTCAGGTGTTGAGCGGCGCACACCAGGGTCCCCCCTAGACGGGGAGAACACCGCACCGTGATACGGTGACCATCCACAGATAGAATCTTGTACGGCCCGAAGTATGGGTCATCGCTGGTAGAGCGAGGCCAGGCGGGTAGTCGACTGTGGTGCCCCAGCACCCAGTCCCCCTCTTGGTAGGTGGCCGGTACTCGGTGCTTGTTCTTCTTGTTCCACTGACGCTCCCTCACCCTCTGGAGCATAGCCTTGGCCTTGTCCACCTTCGCTTGTTGCTCTTGGACCCACTCAACCACAGAAGAATGGGTGTCCTCTGGATAGGGGGCATGTAGGAACCACGCCGGGCGCCCCATGAATAGCTCATGTGGCGAGTAGCCAGTAGCTGAGCTCTCTTGGGAGTTCATCATCAAGGATATGACGGGGAGTAGTCTCACCCAGTCTCTTATGCGTTCAGTTTTGCACCATATCCTGACGTTCTCCTTCAGGACACGAATCTGTCGCTCACATAGGGGGTTGCTCGTGTGAGAGTAGGGAATCCCCGTAGACACCTGGACATTGAGGGACCTCAGGACCCTCTTGTACCAGCCAGTATCTGAGCGTACTCGTACGTCCTCATCGGAGTTGATCTCCTTGGGCGCCCCATAGACACAAAACCACTCCTCCAGGAGTATCTTGATAGTCTCCTCTCCGGTAATGTGCTTGGTACATGGGAACACCCTGGTAAACCTGGTCAACCCACAGGTTACCACGAGGGCGAAGTCATAGCCCCCGAACTTCGGCATCTCCGTGTAGTCCACGTATAGAACACTGTTAGCACAGTGAGGGATGGGCAGAGTCGAGTAGAGACCTCTGTCCCTGATATCCCCTGGTTTACAGGACCTGCACGGGCACTTGTCCACGATAGGCAGGAGCGTCTTCCGCAGCTGGTCGTCAGTCCACGTAGTGTGGAACCACTGCTTGAACAGCCTCAGGGTACGGTCAGCACCCACATGACCACTGGACTCATGGGTCCACTTCAGCAGCGCTGGGACTCGGTCACTAGGCACCACGATGCGGTCCTCGTGCCAGAGGTAGCTCTTGTCCCGCTTTCACTAGTCTTAGTTGACCAGGAGGGGTTCAAGGCGTTTCTCCAGGCGCCGGTAGATATCCCCAAACTCCTGTAGGTACTCCGATTGTTGGAGTCCATCCAGGGGGCGTATCATGGTCATGTTCAGGTCCAGGTGTACGTCCATACGGCTGAACGCCTCCTTAGCCAGCGCTTCAGACCGGGCACCAATCAGGGCGTCGAAGTTGTTGCGGCTGATGTAGTCGGCACACTCGTTCTTCACTCCCTGGATATGGTGTACCGTCAGCCGTAGTTGACTGAGGTAGGTCCACCAGCGACGTAGCTTGGCCTTCTCAGGTGGGGGGCCCTTCTGGAAACTGCGGACCGGTTCTTGGTCGCATAGCCAGACCACAGGGTTACTCCCCAACAGTCGTGCTTGTGAGGATAGCACCAGCATACCCGCGAGCAGTTCCTGCTCATAGGTGGAGTAGTTCCCCCTGGCCTGGTTCCACTTTCAGTTCCAGTGGCCCAGAGGTACTGGGACCCACTTGTCGTCAGGGTAGCTGTGCTTGAGGGTTCCATCTCGGTTGAGACCTTCCGTCCCCCATTGGGAAATGGCCGAGTCGAACTCCTCCTTCTCTAGTGCTTGCAACTGGAACAACGTTCCACCACCGCCCACATTGCTGGCGTCGGTCACCAGGATAATCTCCCCTTGTGCCCTAGGCACGCCCAAGCACTTAGCGTTGGCTACCTTGTCTTTGAGCTCGTCAAACGCTTGTTGCTCTTGTGGGCCCCAGCGCCAAGTAGTACTCTTCTTGATCAAGTCAGTCAGTACCGCGCTGGTGTAGGTGAAGTTTTTGATGTGGCGGCGATAGAAGTTGCACGCCCCAATGAAACTGCGTACATCATGAAGTCCTTTCTTGGGGTCTTCGTGTCGTACCTTGGCATCCATCAGGGGTTTGGCCTTAGAGGCCGCTGGGGTCCACCACCCATAGCCAACGTCAAACCCCAGGTACTGCATGGTCTCCTGCACGAACTCACACTTCTCCAGCTTGAGTCGTGTGTGGTTCTCCTGGCAGATCGCAAAGAACTCACCCAAGAGGATTAGGTGATCCTCCTGGGTATTGGTCCCGAGGCATACATCGTCGATGTGAGCCTCCATCTGGGCCCCACGGGATATGAGCTCCTGCACCTTAGGTCTCCTTCGTAGGATGCACAAGATCTTGTTCATCAGCTCTTGGAACAGAGCGGGGGCGTTAGCCACGCCGAATGGCATGACCTTCCACTTGAATACCCTCCCCTGAGGGGTGATGAAGGCCAGTAGTTCCTGCGCGTTGGGCGTCAGGTCCACTTGCCAGAATCCACTTCGCTTGTCCATCTTGGTCTTGTAGCGACAGGAGGCTATCTTCTGCAGGGTAGACTCCATATTGGGAATGGACCCTGAGTGGTTCAGCGTCTTCTTGTTCAGCTCTCCATAGTCCACTACCAGCCGTTTGGCTGTAGACCCAGGTTTAGCCACCAGGAAACAGGGGCTGCAGTGTAGGGGGTAGTCCCCGTCCTTGTACTCCAGGACTAGGCCAGCGTCGATACATTCTTGTATCTGTCTCTCCATCTCGTCGGCCTGCTCTTTAGGAGCTGGATAGGGTCTCCTCCGAATCTTATGACCCACGAACTCGGGTTTCAGCTTGAGGTCCATCTGTACCAGCTTGTCACATGACGCTGGAGGGGGTAGTTCTCCAAACACCTCCAGATAGGTCCTTATCAGCTTCTGTACCCGCGGGTCCAATACCTTGATCTTGTCCTCCATATCCTCGTCGGAGTGTAAGTTGCTTGCCCCTTGAATAGACGTCGGGAGGTGGTCCTCAACCGACTCTTCGCCCGCGGTAGCATCCTTCAGCCCTTGGTAGGCATACAGAAGGTCTTGCTCAGCCATCTCCGGTGGACGATGGCAACATAGGCACGCTTTAGGGGGTTCACATACACATTCCTCCGAGAGGTCGTCCTCCTCTGGGGTCCTCACATGGGCACCCCACACGCTCTTCATGAGCTTGAGATCTACCTCCCTTTGCCAGGTGGTGATCTTCTGTTCGAGGTCCTCCTTCAATTGGGATAGGTCTCCCATACGTCCTTGCTTCAGTGGCCACGAGCTGCGGGTAGGCTTCGCGTAGCATAGCTTTTTCGCCACCAACTTCCTCTTGGAATCCACATACTCCCTGAGCCTGGATCGAGGGTCCAGCTCTTCATCCACGGGGTCTTCCACCCTCATGGAGAGTAGGGGTTTTAGTGGGGCGACGTACTCGGCGTTCTCCACTTCTTCCACCGCAGTCTGCACGAAGAAGGCGTCGTGCTCAGTTTCGTCGTCTGAGTGGATAGAGCTAGGTAGCTCAGATAGTCCACACTCAGAGACTCCATCAGGAACAGGTACATGACAGGGAGAGTTGGGGGCGTTGGTGTCAGTCACGACGTACTCATCTCCTCCGGGTGTAGTTTCAACAGCATCTTGAGGTCGTAGGCGATCCTTCAAGTCACCCAAGGCGAGTCCATCGCTTTCTCGTTGTATAGCTTGGACCAGAGTAGGGTCCAGGTCTTCCCAGGGGATGGTGGTAAGACTTCCGTCCACCACGCTGAGCATACTCCCCCATCCGGGCTTCCCAATGGGCGTCTTGAGTCCCAGAGGCACGTAGATGGCCTCATCAGGTAACCGCACAGAGCTGATAGTCAGCTTGTCAAGGAGGGTTCGCCAGTACTCGTTGCCCCCATGGGCTCCCCAATCGGGGGAACACAGGACCATACGGGAACGTTCCAAGGCCACCTTGGTCAGCACTTTCCCCAGTTCACTGAATCTGGGGTTCCCGTAGGCCATCCCGAAAGAGGGCCAGTAAAATTTGTAGCTGCAGTTCTTCCCCTTGCTGCAGTATAGGTCCAGTACATGCTGCTTGTCGCTGGCGAACAGCTCCACACTTAGGTCTTCTCGAGAGTAACCCAACTCCTTCAGACCTTGGTCTAGGACTTCCCCCAATAGTTGATAGTCCTCAGTTTTGGAGGCCGCCATCATGTTCGAGGGCTCCTCCTTCGATAGTCTCAGGTAACTCGAGGTATGTTCCGACTGCTCCAGTGGCACAGACTCTCTGCCACTGCCGTGGTCCACGTACAGGAGGTAGGGCGCTTGCAGCGTCAGGGATTGTATCTGGGAGTGCTGCACGAAGAAGTCAGTACCCAGTACAAAGTCGAAGGCATCAGTGTCCATCACATAGAACCGATGGGCGATAGTCCTGGAGCCCATAGGTACCTCCACTTCGCAGTCCCCGCAGCTGTGCACCACATGTCCATCCCCCATCCGTATAGCGGCGGTGGTCATGGTGTTCTTCAGGCTCCCACAAGGTAAAATTTTCTTGGCCACTATCGATATTGTGGCTCCAGTATCCAGTACCCCCAGGTATTCACGTCCCCCTAGTCGGATACGTACCCAAAACACCAGGTCTTGGGTGCCACCAGAGCGTCCCCGTCAGAACTCCGCGGGACAGGTCACCTCGAACCCCTTGTTCCGCAATTTGCGGGCCATCCTCATGAAACGGCTTCTCTTCTTGGCGTTGCCGTCGTCACCACCTTCATGCTCACGCTTGGCTCCTTGTTCTTGCTGGGCCTGCGTCTGTGAGCGTGTGGTAGGTCCAGACTGCCCTCCAGAGGGCTCGGAGTTCCCCCCTGGATTAGGGTTGGGGTTACCTCCGTTCTTGTCCTTGTTCTTGTTGTCGTTCTGGCGATTAGCGCCTCCTCCTCGTCCGCCTTGACCCTTGTCTTGACCACCTTGACCACGTCCTTTCGACTTGCCCTTGTCGGAGTCATTGCCTTTGGCCTTGCCTCCACCTTTGCCTGAGCTTTTGCCAGGATCTTCCCCCTTAAGCTTCGCCGATAGGCGTTGCTTATGGTAGCACTCGTCCTCATAGTGCTTCCGCTTACCGCAGAATGCACACGTGATGGTGCAGCGGTAATGATCCGGCAGCTTCACCTTGGCGCCGGTGATCTTTTCCTGCTGCTTCCCCTGGACTACAAAGCAGTCTCGCTGCTCGCAGTCGGAGGCATGCTGCAGGTGGCCCTGTTCATCTCTGGCATCACACCAGAATAGCTCCTTCACGTTCTCCATTAGGCGGGCGTGGGCGTGTTTGGGGGTAGTCCCCTGCCCAGGTCGGGACCCTTGGTACCCTTTGCCTCCAGAACCTCCACCACCAGGACGGTAGTGGTTCAGGTGTTGGTCGCTCTCCTTCTCCAGCGCCATCTCCAGGAGCAGCACGCATAGATCCTCGTAGCGGAGGGATCTAGCCTTGCGCTCAGCCGTCAGACGGCACTCGTCCCATAGCTCACGGGGGAGCTTGGAGCACAACCAAAACAGCAGGTCGTCGCTGCTGTAGGAACCGGGCGTCAGTCGTCCAGCCCAGTGGTCCAGGTCCGCCAACAGCTCGGAGACCCTGCCGGGTTTGGGGTTGTTCGGCAGCACTGGCAGGTTCTGGATCTCGGCCCTGATGGAGAGGTCGGTCTCGTAGGTTGGGTACTGCCTCTCCAGGGCAACCAACACGTCGGCAAAGGTGGCGGAGTTGGTGACGATCTGCCTGACCTGCTTCTCCAGGTACTTCGTCTTGCAGCACTGCAGGAGCAGGTCGCACTTCACTCGCCCACTCGCGTGGGTTTGGCCGGTCAGTCGTAGGAACCGGCCAAAGTTTTCAGCGAACTCGCTGAGGTCCTTGCCTGTGAATTCAGGCAGGTTCACCACTATCTTGGAGGTGGCAATAGCCTTCGCCTCCTGAGCTCGGCGTCCTTCAGGGCGTCGGGTCTTCTTCTTCTTCTTCTTCTTCTTCTTACCCTTGGGGTCCTCGGGGTCCTCAGGGTCTTTGTCATCCGATGGCGAAGAAGAAGTCATCGAAGGCGGCCCATCATCGGAGGGGTCTCCGCCTAGATGACTGGAGCCATAAGGCTCCACGTCCACCATAGCCCTTAGGGCTGTCAGCCCCAGCTGGTCCAGCTCGGCCCTCGTCGAGTTCGTCACGTGACTGTAGGGCGGCTGGGCTGTCCTCGGGACGAATGGACTTCTCGGTACTGCTGCAGGAGTCGGCATCGGTCGGCTCCTCAGGCTCCCCAGGGTATTCGTCAACCCTGCCGCCAGGTGGTTGGCCTGTACTCGGTGGGGTGACATTCCCACTGTCGTAGGTGACGCATGGGACGGGATCATCAGGGGCTGCAGTTTCTCCCTGATCTCTTGCGTGAGGTCGCTCACGATTTGCGAACCGGCTCCTCGGAGCACCTCATTGATCTCCGACCGCGTCAGGGACCTATTGGAGGATCTTCCCGATCCTCTACTCCTGCCTCCCAGAGACTCTGGTCCTCTCCTCAACCCACTCAGGGGTGCATACCCAGGTGCACACCCAGGAGCATACCCAGGAACTTCCATGTAGGTTCCAGTGGCGTGGAGTGGATGGGGATGGTCAGCCGCATACCAACGCGGCGCAGAGCTGGAAGCCACCGGCTCACTGGCAGTAGTTGCCTCAAGGAGCGCAGTGGTAGGTGGGCCCATGCCATAGGCGGGGTAGTGAGGCATGCCAGTAAAGCCTGTGCCCTCTGCCATAGGCTGGTTGGTTGTGGAAGTGGATGTAGCGGCGGCTGGGAGTGTGGTGGTTATGGGAGAGGGTGATGCATGGAGGCCAGAAGCGCTTGGTGCGCCTTCGAAGGTAGGGACATCCGTCGGGTCTTGCCCTTGCTCCTCTCCTTCGTCTGCTCCTTCTCCAGCATCCTTCTCGTTCTCGTTTCCTCTCTTCCTCTTCACAGGCTGAGGCTGAGAGACCATTTCCTTCACCGACAGGGCCCCGAAGGCCGTCTGGAGGCCATCCAGGGAGTCCTCCGCCGTATCCACTGGCCCATGTAAGGGCTCCACCGAAGGTACAGCGTCAGGCGCCGGCCTTGCCGGTGCCTCATGCGCTGGCGCTGTGTTCACATCGGCGTCCACTCTTCCTGGATCCATCTTAATCCACCCTTCTGCTTATGTTTGCCTGCTCGGAGCACTGGTTGTACGGCGCGGGGTCGCTGCCGGTGCACAGAGACAGGCTGCCTCTTGCTACCAGAAAAGTTTATAGTGTTTTCAGCACTGTGTTTTTGCTTCTCCTGCTGCTTGTTGTTGCTGTAGGGTGTCCTGCTGCTGGTTTTGGATGATGAAAAGCTTTTGTTTGTTGAAATACAGTAAAGCCAACTCAATACAGGATAGCCCAAGCCAATAGTATGCAAGGAGAAGGTAATTCAGGATCAAAGCATGAAGGGCTGCAGTGTAAACAGTGAAAGATGATTAGATATTCACAGAAACTGCAACTCAGGATACAAATGAATGCATATTCACAGAGATAGCTGAAATGTTTTGGGAAAAGAGTTAGAAAACTGCCTCAGGATCACTCTCTCTCCATAGTGCCATCTTAGGAGATGTGCACTCTTTGTTTTGGGTCCCATATGTGCTGAGGTGGCATGGTATGTGGCGATGAGGTCACTGCCATGTCACATGGGATCTTCCTACTTAGTTAGGCTGACCAGGAATTGAACCCAGGACCTCTCAAAAAGAGGTGCCTAACCCCCTATGGTGCATACCACTAGGGCAGATAAGTATTCATGGAAAAACATAGATAAATTCATAGGCTCTACCTTAGGTATGTCAGTGCTCAGTCAACTCAGGAAAAGATGTTTTACTTCTGATTGAAAGGGGATTAAGGGGTCCACTCCATATCCTGATTGGGTGTTTGGTTCCATAGGTCAAAATGTGTTCTCACCACTTTTGGCTGGACCAATACTAAGATAAAAATGCATGGATGCTCAGTGCATCTCTAATACAACTAGAGTATGTCCCAAAGCAATGGAAAAGCACTTTTTCTTACTCTCAATCTCAACGATGTCCGAAAATTTTCCCAGTTAGGACAAAATTGTAGCAGGCCAGAGCACAACACCAATCCTTCAAATCAGGGACGCAGTTCTGATTTTGTCCTAAGACCTTTCATAGTCCCTGAATAACATGATAATAAAACAATCATGATATCTCGATAATTGTAACATACAAACACACACAATCTGAGCGTCTTTCATTTATCTACATTATGTAATGCGCAGCACTATGCAACAATCTGAAGTGCGCGCGTGTGACTGCTGCAATTACCCCCCCGGGACATTCGCTGCACCCGCAGAAATACTGTGTGCCACTGTGGCGGTCAAACCTTGAGAGCACCACCCCGCGACCAAAAGAGCTCAAAATGTGCAAAAGACGGCCTAGCACGACTCCAAATATCCTTTTAGGACTTGCTTCAAAAGATATTGTCAAAAAAAAAGCGCCACAACACTAACTGGTGGCGCCAAGTTACCCCCCCGGGACATTTGTTGCACCCAGCGTGCAACGTGGCAAAAATTGCCCAAAACAGGCGGACCCCCCTACCATCCCCCCAAAATAGCTCTAAATGAGCACGAGCCAGCCTAGAACGGCCAAGCATCTCCTGATAGCAAATGTTTCAAGCTACATTCTCAAAAAAAAAGCGCCACAAAACTCACCGCTGGCGCCAAGTTACTCTCCCGGCACTTTAGTTGCATCCCCGAAAATACTGTGTGCCAGTGTGGCGGTCAAACCTTGAGAGCCCCACCCCCCTACCAAAATATCCAAAAGTGAGCAAGAGGCAGCCTAGCATGGCGAGCATATCCTTTTAGGACATATTTCAAAGGATATTCTCTAAAAAAAAGCGGCACAAAACTCACCGATGGCGCCAAGTTAGGTCCCGTGACAAAAACATTCCCCGCTAGAAATCAGAGAATTTTTGGTAAAACTTTCCCAAGTCAAAATGAAACATGACAAAATGTTTCATTTCCCATTGGATTTGAGTGATATTCAAATGCAATGCTGTAAACTACACACAAAGGGCTTTCAAAGAAAGAAAACAGTTCGTAAAGCGGCCAAGGTGGCACCAAGTTATAATTTTTGGGGGGTGGACGCATGTGACTGTGTATGCAAGTGTGGCCTTGGTGAGGTTTGGGTAAGTTGGTGGTATTGTGCCGCCTATGTGGGCTTTCCTGTCCCATCTTTGACGTCTACATGTGCCAACTGATGTCGGAGGGCACAGTGGGTGGTAATTGGTAAGGATATCGAGCCGGGGCGCCCGCCCCGGCCGTTTTTTTTAAAAATTTCGACTGTACTAGGACAAATCTATAAGCAAGACCGCCAGCACGACAGCCAGCGGCGGCGCTGCTCCCGCGGTCTGAGCGCTAGAGTCGCAGCCGGCCAGCATTGGTTCCATCCTCGCTGCGGGCTCTCTCGAATGGTGGCGCTGGCGGAGAGATTTTCTCAATTTTTCAACAAAGTGTAAAGTTTTTTACAATGAAAATTCGACACCCCAAAATGCGTCTACTTCAGGCAGCTAAATCTAGGGTCCCCAGCAAATCCTCTCCGTCCCCACCTCGGATCCCATTCCCCATCAGTGCAGCTGCCCGGGCGTCCAAATCCGACCCCAAAACTCGGCACCAGCCAAGAGAAAACCCCAAAATTTGAACGCGGCTTTAAAAGTATGAACAGCCGCGGGTATAACCTAAAATGGGAAAAAAGGGAATCGATTGTTAATCATTTTTGATGTGTTGCGACCAAACAAGATATTTTCATGAATGCGAGCAGCAGTTGCAATTATTGAGACATTTTCCACACACAGAGTTTAGACACAGCATCTGCTCCTGACTACAGTTCCCTTCCCTTGTTTCCAACACCACCGGAGCCCAAGGGCGGTCCCTCTGAAGAGCTCCGGGACCGTTCCTCTGCAGAAGACCCTGAAGAACCATATGAGTCGTGGTCCAATGAGGAAGATGATGATGAAGAAGATGTAAAACTTCGGTTCCTGAGGGTGGGTGAGGCTTGGGAGCCGGTTGTTAATGAGCATGCCGGCTGTAGTCACCAACAAGCCGTCGAAAGCATGGAAAAATTGGCGGACAACAACGGCGTCGTGGTGACAAGTCGAAAGGTCAACCATAGGCCGGCCGAACCAACACGATCACAACGCAGCACAATCGGGGATGCTTCCCGAGCGTAGTAGGATGGTGCCAACTTTTGCAACGGACAAAAAGGAAGAGGATTGCCCGTTCTATGTCTACATTGCTCGCCGGTTCAACACATGTGTGGCAATAACTTCACTAGATAGGGCTAATGGTAATTGAGGGGGGGGGATGCTTAAAAAAAGGAGAGATTTTTCAGGGAAAAAAGGGAGATTCGGATCGATAAATTGGAAGGATTTGGGTTGCATGGAGAGAGTGGAGTCCGATGTGGGGAAGAGATTTGTATTCCAAAATCCTACAAATTAAACGAATGCTAGATGCTGATGGGTGCATGAGAGAAGTCAAATCCGACTTGGCCTTGCCAAATCTTTGGTTTGCCCATTTCCGAAACTTTTGAACGTTCAAATCCGAAATTTTCGAGTTTCCTGTGCCGACTCCCTTCTTTACAAAGCACTCCGTTTTGAGTCTGGGATCTTTGTTTGACTCTTGGTTGTAATGTCGGTTTTGTTTCTTGTACCAGTTCTTCGTGCTGTGCGAGTGTATCGCTTCTTCTGGGGCGCATGCCAAGTCTCGAGATGTGTTTACACTTGGGCACGAGAAACAACCAAGTTTCTGTCGTTGGCTTTGAGATGTACGCGAGTCTGTAAGGACGGGCGGCATCGCCTGGGCACCTTGGAGACTAATGCCGAGGTTCCCAACTTTCGTTGCTACTTGTTGGTCTTTTTGGTTTGTCCCTAAGCGAGAAACATTTGGGATCTTCTGCCCAACCTTCCATTTTTGTGTTTTTTTTGTCTTTACTTGTTTGTGCTCACTTGTTTTTTGGTTTGGAAGTTTCCCCGTGTACCCTATATGTTGCAGAAAGACAAGTTAGTAGTGGGTATCCATGCCCCTATTCTCGTTTACATTGTGTACTACTTCAAAGGCGCCCATAGTACAAGGGTTTGCTGCTGGCAATACTGCGGCTGGTGCTGCCATGGGATGCCGTATCCTATGTCACCATGAGAATGCAAATGACTTGTGCACAATCTGATGCCTTCCAAGCTATGGAATTGACGCTTGTCGATCTGAGACCTACAATTATGAAGCACGGCGAGAAGAGCGTACGCGTGGTCAAGCAACTCCATGACATTGTGGAGAGTGTTCTTGGAGACGCACCTGGTGGCCAATTCATTGACACCAAGGTCATGCTGCTTGGCGTCGGATACTTCCTCACCAACGCAACGCGGAACAAGGATCTCAGCAACCTATACCCCTCTTTACCCGTGCCACCCATCAAATGTCTCAACGACGATCTAGAGTATCAAAATCCTTGGGTCTATGTTAGCCCGTGTGAAGCCTCTGAGTTCTCAGAAGACCATGATAAGTGCAAGGGGACACATGCACCGCGTCCCACTGAACAGATCATAGTTATCCTCGTGCATGACGTGGAGAAAATCTTCATTTTCACTTGTCAAGATCTCAGTATTCCACCGAAGGTGACCGGTGGCATGTGTTTCTTCATCCATCGGCTTAGACGTGATGGTAGTGCTGAGGCGAAACGTTTTGGAGGGATTGTTTTCAACTTGGGTATACCTGACGGTGTCCACAGGAGGACAGCGGCGATGTACTGATGCGAGGACCACATGGGCAGAGCTGATGCACATTTCCGCTGGAGTGCTTGCGTCAATTTCGTGTCCCCCGATGAGGACTCTGTTTAGTACCATGAAAGCTGCGACATTTCCGAGGGGCATTGCCAGTGTCCCGCGACCGCCGCCATTGGACCAAATTTTCAGGTCAGCAAAGTCAAGTTTGATCCTTACGACCGACGACAGGACCTCATGGTTACATCGCTAAAGAAGGTGCCCAAAGTACGCCAAATGGTGCGATAGTTCGCTGACGGAAACACGGTCACAGGTGTCTCAAGTTCAACTTCTTCCGTTCTTCTGTTGCAGAGAGAGAGAGAGAGAGAGAGAGAGAGAGAGAGAGAGAGAGAGAGAGACATTGAAAGTCGTCTTGACTTTTGCCGTAATCTTCGTATCTTGGCGGCCGTCGGAAAATTTTTCGGAGATGGCTCTCCGGGACGTCCAAGCACGCCGATGGTGGAGAAGCTTGGAATCTATCCCAAGTTGTCGTATCAAGGAATATATGGAAGCTTGCCGGAGATACTATTCACGGGTCACTTTTGTTCGATACTTTCAGAGAGGACAAATACGAGCAGGCAGATACGTTTATCTGCCAAGGCTTGTCTCCTTTCCTAGAGTTCTATGCCGAAGACAGCAGCTTCCGGTCCAACGATAATACTTTGTGCTTCATCGGCTCCGCCACTGTTACTATGACAATCGTTACTGGACACGGTGGAAGCTGCCACTTTTGGATGCATTGACCTTAGCCAGCTGCTCTACGGGGTTGCTTCGTACTGCCAGACCTACCCTGAATGCTACACTTTTCTGGGTGCCTTAAACTCGGTGTAGCAGGTGTAGTGGTCTTCTTCGTGCAGAAGCCTGGCAAGGTTGCCACTTGGGCCGTCACTGGTGAGAAGGAGATGAACGTGATCGAGGAACCACGCTCCGACCCGCTCCTATGATTTCTCGGAAGGAGGGTCTAGGGATTTCATCATGTTAAAAATTTTCAAGTGTGGTGAAGCCGGTTCGGATCCCATTTGCACTCTGTCCCATATTTCTACTATTTCAGCCATCTCAGCGATTTCGGGAATCATTATTGCAGCATTTCCAGATTTCAGCGATTTCAGCGATTTCGGGTACAATTTCCGGAGAATTCCGAATTTATACCATCTACAATCCACAGGATGGAGGATTTGCCACTTTTGGTTCCGATCAGGCCTACTGTGTGTGCGCGCGCCCTTCTCGTGTTCTTGTTGGCGTGCGCGTGCTCTGTGTTCTGCAATGCCGGCGGATCGTGTGAATGTTCTTCCCAGCCGGTGCTAATAGTGTTAGATTCTATCCTGTTGCGGAAATGGAAGCGAGTCGGAAGCTAGGGCAACTGCGGTGGATGATAGAAGGCCCGGAATTGTGATCTGCCTAAACCCTAGATATGGTGCCTCCGCCCACACCGGCCGGCCCCGTAAAACGGGATGGGTACGCGTTAACAGGCGCATTTGCTTCGGCTTTTGCCACGCCTACGCGTATGGGGGATCACGAGTCCCTTGAAGCTGGAGGAGCCCCAGTGGAAGTGCAGTGGAAGTGGATGTGGCTGAGGTAGGCACACTGGAAGGGAAGAAAGTAGCTCGGTCGTTGCTCCGCGATGAATGTCTTGACTATCTTCTTTGTCTTTTCTTTGCTTTGCATATGCGTCATGACAAATTGGTCTTCCATGAAATTAATGAGGGTCCATCTTAGGAGGCTGCGTGTATTGAGGATGTTGTGTGTACGTGCAGTGGGTAGATATGCTAAGGTTGGAGAATTGCACTCATGTCTTTGATGCTAACCTCACATTTGTGTTAGGCCTTCTTACTCCGTTGACTTTCGGTATGTGTTTTAATGATGATTCATATCATTGGTGGAACACGGTTGGTGAGCGAATATCTTTCTCTTGTAAACATGTGGTTGGGCAGCAGGATAGCTCATAGGCATTTGGGGGCAAGGATGGTCATTGATCAAGATGGGCGACTCTCCCTCCCAATTGCATGCACGCTCTCCTGGGTAATGGTTAGGCGACCTTCTCTGTTCTTGGTCATGGTTACGCGAACGTCTCTCTTAGGGCATGGATGGGTGAGGGTCCCTCTCCTAGGGCATGAATTGTTGAGCGCCTCTCTCAGGGCATGGACTGGCGCAGGACCATTTCTCTCAAGGCCTGGATTGGGGCGGGACCATCTCTCTTTGAGGCGGGACTCTCCCTCCTTGGGATAGGACAATCTTACCATGTGTCAGATGTGCTCTCATTGAACCGGGGATATCTCTCCATGTGCACTCACTCTGCGGGCCGTGTCTGGGTCTTTTCATGTGAACCAGGGCATCTTCTTACCCAAGCACTCTTGACCAATCTCTCTCTCAGTAGCAGGCATTAAATCTGTTCGGTGTCACACGAACATGCAAATAGGCAACTCTGATGTCACACCACGTGTGGATACTCTCTCATGCACACGCCGATTTGAGATGCGAGGCATATGTTGTTTATTGGCTTTACATTCCATTCATGAACTTGGTTCGCGACACCCTATCTGCAGGGAGCCCAACAATCGTTCTGTAGTATACACTACACAGGTGAGGTTTGGTGGGCTGGCCCTTCTTGATGTTTTGAGTTCAATCAACAAGTAAACCCAGCAAACACAGTTACTTGCTGGCCGTGGTGGATGTTATTGCTAAGTGATAGGCACCCGGTGACTGTCGTGACGTACCGAGGGAATGCCATCATGATGATATATGTGTCAGGTATTGTTTGCCATTGATGTGGGGTCACTCTTCGGACCCATTGCAGGCTTATAACATGTGGTCATTGGTGACTCTTGAGGATGGACAGGTCATGCATGTTGCCACGCATTGTTTGTGTTCATAATCTACTTCAAGAACGCTGGTCATTTCCCGCACTCAGGTTTCTCAATTTCATTTTGTCACTTTGTCGGCACATGTCAGGATGGGCCATGAGTAGCCAAGCTCCATCAACGCATAGCTCCAGTGTGCAGGATATATAAATTCATTCGTGGGATAGGGACGGAACATCTTCTCGTCTTTGCCATGGAAGTGGATTGTCTATTGATGCTCCAATTGTATGTTGCAATTGTAGGGCTTCTTTGCCCGCTCTTTTCATTCTTCCTGCCCCTCTCCATGAATCGAGCATACGCCCGTGGGCGGTATGTGAATACTTCGGCACCACTCTGTCTTGCCAGTCACGCCAGCCCAAGTGTTGATCAAGTCAAAGAGTATCCCGTCTTTCTCTTGTGTTCGTCTTGTTGGGACTTCCGGACTTTCTCAAGGATTATATTGGCACCGGAAACCGAAATATTATACAAGAGGCAATGGAGGCAATTCAAAGGTCGAAGACATTGGGAATGTTTGATAGGGCAAGAACACGGGGTACAAGATTCTCCCAAGGACAACCAACTGTAGCAGAGGTGACCTCAGGTCTCTTGGGAGCGGGGAGAAAGGTGGAATCGGCGGGAGACAAGTAATGGATGCGTTGCGCCCATCCCACTCCCTACCGACATGTGCCTCGGCTCTGTATGAGCCCTACCCAAGTTCACGGCCACCGAGTTACGACTGAAGGAACGTGGACACTCAGAGTGACATGATTCTCGGGTCAGAAGTGGATATTGAGGAAGTGCACCATGCGCACCTGACTAAATACTGTGAGAACCGCTGTAACCAACCGTGCCGACTTCGCGGTAATGCGGGACTGGATACAGATGGGGAAACCTCTGGTTGTAGCGGGCGGCAGGGGAGGTAGCGGAAACGGGGCACAGCGAAGGACAAAAGGGTTGGCCATGGACACGAGCCCAAGCCCGCCGAGAGTCTTGCGGTTTGCAGATTCAGACAGGTA
The DNA here is from genome assembly GCA_964036045.1 of Eutreptiella sp. 'Long Island Sound 2002'. Taxonomy (NCBI): domain Eukaryota; phylum Euglenozoa; class Euglenophyceae; order Eutreptiales; family Eutreptiaceae; genus Eutreptiella; species Eutreptiella sp. 'Long Island Sound 2002'. The sequence goes on from OZ038380.1 coordinate 55,846,549, forward strand.
CGAGACGTGCCTGCCATCAGAGGGTGAGCCACGAAGAGCGGCAACGGCCCCAACCGTTGGAACATTGGGCGCACGCCGAGACGTGGTGCTCGAGGAACTGGGAAGAGCGGCAACAGCCCCGGCCCCCGGCCCCATCGCCGCCGCTTGGGACAGTTTTGAGGCGGATCGACCAGAAGTTGCGGTACACGAAGGTCATCCATCAGAAAATTGCGGAGGACAAGGTGACCCCATGGAGGACTCAAGGGTACTTGGAGGAGAACCATCGGGAAATGATGGCGGAGGACAAGGGGATGACCCCATGGAGGACCCCAAGGATACGGGGATTCGTAAGTGTGATGTTCATTGTCATCGTGAACATGTGGACATCTCCAGGAGGTTACCACGGAACAACCACATGGTGGGAATGGATTGGGTCATCACGCCGGTGGAGAAGCTGGAAGTGGACTTGTGTACCACAATAGATGATGGAAACGAGTTCCTGAGAATTGTGGAGGAAATCCGGAACAGTGTGGCCAAATATCAGGGGGAGGTCACCAGGTTGGATCAGCATCAACAAGGAATTTTTGATGGATTGATGGAAGCCATGGACAGTATTGAGAAAAAATTGGTGCAAGTTGATGGTCAAGTTCACGAGGCCATCAGGGTTGGAAAAGACGCCGTATATATACGCGTAACGTATATATACGCGTACTGTATCGCGAGAATACAATACAGTACGCGTCTTCTCGGGTGGCCATCGACTGGCGCCATACGCGCGTCCCGCCGCAGAAAATGAGGCTAAAAACTAACAAAACTCGAGATTTTCGTGTTTTTGCAGGCTGCCGACATTTTGCATGTACCAAAATTTTAACTGCTGATTCCCGACATATTGCTTTAAAGTGGTTGTGACATAAAAATCGCGTTGTAATTTAAGATGTGTTTTTCAAAACCAATAGCACCGCTGTTGAAGCGGTACCCAGAACCCCATGGCCAGGTTACGGCATACAACCGGTCTCCGGTCCACTAACCCCATGTACGGCGTGTTCCGTGCCGTGAAGCCCCGCATCGGCAACCGATGCACCGCCAGCGGAGATTTGTGTATCAGAATATCAGGAATCAACAGGGTTTTATTTTCATATTGTTTCCGTCAATTTTTACGCTTCCGTTCCGATACTCACTGTTTTGACTGCTGGCGGTTGGTTCGCGACTTTACCGTAACCGCCAGTTTAACTGTTTATAATGGAAATTTTAACGCTATCCGTCACGAAGGCTCCAAAGTCGCCAGGAACTGCATGGATGCTTCCGCAATTTTCATAATTAATACTCGCAACCTTAATCCGAATTTTTCAGGATGTCGAAATCGGATTTTCGACTTCGACATCCCCGCACTCGATTTGACCTCTTTCGAGTGGACCTACGTGCTTCCGTATGCACGAATCAACTTCCCTTTTATCCTGCCCTCCATTTGTCTTAAAGATATGGGCAAAACAAAGTTGATTCGTGAGGCCACTTGTGAAGGTCATATCTCGTGTTGCTTGCGAGGAATTACGATAAGGAAACGTGGGATGTATTTACAATACTCCCGACGTAATTTAGGAAGCATTATATGCCTTGCGTTTCCACACGTGCGCGCTAGTGTAATGGATCATGGTCAATTGGGTAGAGTTTGCGTTATAACTCTTTGGCCATGATATTGCGTGCGTTAAGATAACTTTCGAGTGTAGCGCGCAAGTGTTGGTGTTGCATAGGAACTCTCCTTGACTTCCTATGAGCGATTGACACAAAGTTATGCCCTTGGAGGGGCATGACATATCGTGGTGGGAGCTGCCTTTTTGGGCAATATTTGGTATTTGCCATGTGTGGTGTTGCGTGCCCATTTGGCGGGCCCATTGCTCCAAGACAAGCCCGCCAATGGACCTCATATTGTGAAAGCCCCTTCTCCATACTCCCTACGGTCAATTGCATGCCTAACTTTCGTGAAGGGAAGCTTGTGTGGTGATCCCGAAGCGATGCGTTGGGAGCAAGGTGTGTGTTTTACAATTTTCCATATTTTCATGTGCCCACTTGGGAAGTAGCGCTCGTAACCTTTCAAGGCGCCCCAAGTGGAGCTCATATGTGAGATCGAAGGTCAATGGTGTCAAGTCATTGTGTTTAGAAGGATTAAGTGATTGCACGATCCGAGCCGGAGATATTATAATGTAATTGTAGACCTTTCAAGGCACTTTTGTGTGTCATTGTGCCAATTTTGCCATTTTTGGCTCGTCATGATGTCAAGTGGCGACCGTGTATCTCAACGTTGCGCTCAATTGACATCATGACCCAAGTATGATATGAGGGTACATACTTCGGTGCCCAACATATCTTGGACCCGGCGAATAACTCCTCTTAGGCTTGGCATACCGTGGCCGCCATGTTGGCGATTTGGGACTATCCCAAATCATGGGCTCACTTGGCGACCCTGCCATTCCCAATATCGGAGGAGTTGGGCGACGCCCAAAAGATATGTTGCACCAATATGACTTGATACCAATCCTATGGCACACTCCGGTCCGAGTCGGGCATGTGCCTCATTTGCCCTAACCATGAGTGTGCGCAATTTTGGCCATTTTGAGCATTTTTCCACTTTCGCTGCCCGCCGTGCCCCATGTTCTAACCCTCGTGCACGCCGGACGCATGGACCAATGGACCATATATGACATGGGTGTTATGGGTAATGGTCCCCATGGTCCACACACCACGTGGGCGAAGCGGAGCCGCCTTCGTTAAGGCGCTAGGCCAAATTGAATATGGGCAATTTTGCCATTTTTGCATTTGTGGACCCAATTGGGATCGTCACCACGCCAAGCAGCATGGAGATCTTTGAGAGCCAAGTACATGGGAGTCTCCGTTGGACTCCCAGTGGATTGCGTATGGGATGGCGGATCCGATCTCCAAGCCGGCGTGGAGATATACTATTGGGAGCACACCGAATTTTGGCTCATTTCAAGCAGCCAAAATGACCCCATTTTGGGACCCCAATTTCCCCCTTCCGTGTGGTCAATTGGCGGCCCCATTTCTCTAAGCCCATAGGGAGCCCGGACCTAAATCCAAGTTGTACACTCAGATAAAAGTCCTAGGTCCTGCCTCCTACCCTGTGAGCCATTGGCCTTACCTTGGCCGGGCGAGCCACGCGTGGGAATGACGCCAATTTTGGTGATTTTGGCATCATGACCCCACTTGACTCATCCGTGTTGCCCTGATGCCGGGACCTCAAAGGCAACCAGGTTGGGTGAGGGCTCCAGGGAGTTCGTACTCGAAGGGCATAGGGTCAGTTGCCTCGTCCCTACCTCTGGCGGGTCCGGACGAGGGGTCAATTTTGGGGATTTTTGAGTCAATTTCAGTTTGGGCTGAAACAGCCCATTTTCAGCTACCAACTCCTGGGTGATAATGGCGGGGCCATATCTCTGGCTCAGAGTGGAGTTGGGACCTGCCATTAAGGGAGCATAGGGAGCCACTGTCGGTTGGCCTTGGAGCCCCTTGGTTCCCAGGAACTCGCCTGTGGCTGGGCGGGACACTCCCCCTATTGGCAGGGTTTCAGGGTCCGGACTGAGCAGGGCATGGGTTGTGTTTGAGCCCCCGCCCCCATCAGCCACTGAGAGGGTCGGACCTGGGATTGGGATATGAGTTGGGACTGAGTGTCTATGGTCCTGTGATGCCCTTACCCCAGTCCAGTCTTAACCCCATGTGTACATATCCTGATGTGTTGCTGTACATACTTTCGTTCCCTCTTTGCAGAGTGGCAAGGATTCTGAAACGCTTTGTCACATGACACAGGCGTATTGATGCCCTTGTGAGCGTAGTGCCTTGCCTGCCTGCTCACCTGTGCGTGTCACCGCAGCGTCCCGTGGCCGGCCCCCCACGGGAACGCGTCAAAAGCGTTTCACCGCCGCGGGGTTACCCAGCCCTCGCGTGCCACTCGGGGCCACCAACCCCGAGCAGCGCGTCGCAGCAGCGCGGCGCAGCTCGCAGCTCGCAGCGCAGCGCAGCGTCTCGCAGCGCAGCGCAGCAGCTCGCAGCGCCACTCAGCGACAGCGCCGAGTTCGTCACGGAGCCCGCAGCGCCGTCCAGAGCATCGTCCTGACCGCGCAGCGCCCGTGGAAGAGGTGCACAGACCAGGACTCCTGCATCAGCCCCATCGGCCGACCCGGAGTCCCAACGGCCGACCAGCAAGGCCGCGTCAACCACCTCCACAACCACCGGCTGACCAGCACCAGCCGCACTTCCAATCCAGTGCTGCAGCACCCTCCTCAACAACCACAACCAGTTCGTTAAGTTGAACGAGTGCACATCAAGGACTTCAAGATCATCTACGCCCCCGCTGCCATGGTGAATTGGCAGGAAGCGGGCAGGACGTGGCCGCGGCCCCACCCCCATGCAGCACGCCTGCTGCGTGGGTTGGTTTGGGACCAGCATTACCGCCACAGCCACCCCCAGTGCGAAGGCGGCATGCCCAGGAGCTTCGAGCTCCGCACGGACATCGCCCCCGACCGCCTGCAGGCCCTCGAGGACTGGCTGCGGGCGGAAGGGTACGAGTACCGCCACCAGCAGAGGCGCTGGAGGGTGTGGACCCGGCCGGACAGGCCCGGCGAAGGGCTGCGCCCCGACGGGATCGAGGAGGACGAGGACCCCAACGCCTACCCGTCGGGCGCCTCGATCAACGTCTCCCTGTGGGACGTGATCGAGAAGAAGTTCCCGGAACCGGGAAGCGAGCGCAGGCTGCAGGGCAGCAGCAGCGCGTCTCCGGGGACGGAGAAGCGGTCCGCCGGGGACAAGAAGAGGGACCGGAGGTGGCGGGAGTACCAGGAGTCCCTGGCTGCCGAAGCCGCCCAAGGCGCCAAGGGCGGAACCCCAGCCCCCAGTCCCCAACGGCCCAATGGTGGACACCACCCCGGCTCCACCACCCTTGGCGACTACATCCAAGTCGCCAAGCAGACCCAGGCCAAGCCCCGTTCGCTGCTCCTGAAGGCCCGGCAGGCCTCAGCAGGCCCCAGCAGCGACATCGAGTCGGCCCACCGCGGGAGGACGCCGGCCGACCAGGCCAGCTCCAGCAGCAGCGTCGCTCCCGAAAGGGACGTGGCGCGCGCCTGTGAGCGCGCCTGTGGGGTGCCCTGCAACCGTCGGGTTGCCCGGCAACGGGCCAAGCAGTACAGCGCTGCCGTGGAGGGCGCCGCCGGCATCGCCCAGGAGGAGGCTGCGCAGTGGGCGCATGGCATGGCCATCCACACCCAGACCGTGGCGGCCATCGCGGCTGGACTCACGGCCGTAGCCGCCCATGGGGCAGCGACTGCCCAGGTCAACGGTGAGTTGGCGGCAGCCGACGAGGAAGCCCGCCTGACGCAGGAGGCCATTGCCTGCAAGGAGGCCGAGGTGAAGGCGCTGGGGGGGGCGCTTGCCCAAGAGAGGGCAAAGAAGGAGGCGGAGGAAAGGGCCCACGCCGAAGCGACGGCTAAGGCCCAGGAGGATGCCGCCAAGAAGGAAGCCATCGAGGCCGCGCGACGGAGGGTCGCTGAGGAGAAGGCCAAGACGGAGGCGGAGCTGGCGGCGTTGGAGGCGCAGAAGGCGCAGCTGCTGCAGGCCCGGGAAGCCGAGGCGGCTCGTGCTCGGGAAGAGGCCGAAGCGCGAGCTGCCGCAGCCACCGCCGCCGCAATGGAGGAGGCAGAGGCCAAACTCCGCCACGAGACTCCCCCGGGAGGATCGCGAGTGGAGACCCTTCGAAGGCTTTTCGAAGGGGACGCCTCCTCCAGGATGAAGCTGGATGAGGCGGACACGGGCAGCAGTGGGAGCGGTAGCACCACCGCCCGTCGACGGAGGAAGGGCAAGGGGAAGACCCCCGAGAGGCCGCGGAGGCCAGCGGGTGGGCACCCCCACGACAGTGACCCCTTCTTCACCGCCAGTGACGGGGATGAACGAGGCCGTCGACATCGCCAAGTGGTGGCTTGGACGGGCGGAGGTGGCGGAGACGTCCCCATGGAAGGTGAGGATGAGGATCCCCCTCCTCCCTAGCGGAGCTCCGAGTCCTCCGTGACCGAGACGCCCAGGTGGGGCGACATGGACGAAGATGACGACATGGAGTTCGGCATCACGAGGAAGCGCCCATCCTCGGACCCACCGAGGCGACCCGGCGGAGACCCACCGGGACCCCCTGGCGGAGGACCGTCAGGACCCCCTGGAGGACGCCCACCAAGTGGACCCCCTGGAGGCGGACCACCGGGCGGGGGAGGACCCCCTGGACCGGGCGGACCTGGCGGAGGCCCTCCTGGAGGACCCCCTGGGGACCCCGACGACCCACCAGGGAACGGCGACCCGGATGCCACCTGGCGGTGGATTGTCTACCTCCGCAGGAGAGTCCAGTTGCTCGAGCTGGAGGTAGACACGGGCAAGAGCGAGATGGCTCGCATCTCCACGGTCGCCGCGCGCGCGCAGAAGGACCTGGACATCGCCAGGGCCGAGACCAAGTCGCTGACCAACGTCGTCAGCGGCCTGCAGGAGAGGCTGGATGCGCTGGAAGCCCGTAGGAGAGTCGGCAGCGACCACCCACCCCTGGAGTCTGGCTCGTCGGACGACGGCTGGGGACCCGGACCAGGTCCAGGCAGACCCCACGCCCCCGGCGGAGCCCCCAGGAGTCGCCCCAGCGCCAGTGCCCCCTCTCTCACCGCCCCCTCTCACCACAGCGCGGGCCGCCGCAACGAGCGCGTGCCGCCCGGCAGTGGCAGTGAGGAATGGCGCGATGAGTGGCTCAGCGCGGACTACCACAACCGCCGTGCTCCACCGCGGACGCCTGTACGCCCCCGACGCCCGCCACCAGCCCCAGTGCCAATCCCCAGGGCTGGAGGACGTTATGGTGGACTCAGGGATGAGGTCCCCAGAGGAGACGTGGAGTGGGATGTCGGCGAAGGTGAGGACCTGGATCTGGACCTGGACCTGGAGGAGTTCGACATCAGCCCGCCGCGTGGTGTACGACGGGAGGCCGCTGAACGCAGCCGCCGGCGCCGTGATGAGGATGCGTACATGGATGCAGTACGGCGTGAACATTTCGGTTCAGCGTACGTGGAGGAACCGCGGCGTAGCCACAGGGACTCCATGGAGGAGATGGACGTGGCGGCCGTGGGAGTCCGTGGGCGAGGCCGATGGAAACCTCGGTCGACCTCGCGGCCGGCGTTCATGGTCTCTAAGGCCGCGGACGCCGCCGTGTGGGAAGACTTGAAGGACATCAAGCCCCCCATGTACGATGGCAACCCCCTCAACCTCGACCGCTTCTTGGAGAAGCTGGACGATTGGGGGCTGACCGTCACTGAAGACCTACCTCCCGCGGATGCGGAGAGATATGTCTTCAAACGGTTCAGGTACCGCCTGCCGGAAGTGCTCGGCGAGCTATACTTCGTGGCGACCAAGGAGGGGAAAATCAAGACCCTCAAGGACGCCAAGAAGTGGCTCAACGAGCAGGAGCGGGTGGACGCTCCGCAGGTGGCTGCCAAGCGCTGGAAGTCCATCAAGCTTGAGCATGATGGACGGGAGATCCGCCTACGGGACTGGCGTGACTTCCGAGGGAAATACACCCTCTTCCGCCGCAATGTGGAGGATTGGAACGAGGGTGACGAGCAGGCTCGCCTGCTCTCCATGCTGCCGGAAGCATGGATCAAGAGGGTCACCAAGGAGGAATCCAAGAGGGCCAAGTCCAACCACACGGTTAAGATGATGCTCCCCAAGGAGTATCATATGAACGTTGTGTCTTGGGCGAAGAAGAACGTGGCCCGGGATGTCAAACGGCACTCCCTGCGGAACGCTCTTCTCATCACCGTCTCGGGCGATCGCGAGAAGACCGCGATGTGGCGCCTTGACGATTGTGAGTTGAGCGGCCAGACCATCCGTCTGCAGCCCATCCCGGCGCGGATGAGCTGCGACGAGATCCTGGAGTGGGTTGGCGAGGAAGCACTCAAGGAGTACCGAAACCTCCACCACACCCGCGGGTTGAGGCCCGGCGACCGCGACGTCAACTACGTTGGCGAGGGACCTGGCGGGGAAGATGCCATGAACCCAGCGGGAGCCGGCGGCGATGAGACTCTCGTCGACGATGACGACGACGATGAGCCCGCCGAGGTGGCCGTTTGTGCCTTTGTGGCCAAGAACCTGAGCGCGGGGAGCAAGCCGGGAAACTGGAAGCCCCTGCAGCAGGGTTGGAGGAAGCAGGAGAAGAGGGACCCTCGTCGCATTGGCGACCCTCCGCTGTCCTTTGGGGAGTTCATACGAGCTCACCCTCAGGGCTGTTTCGTGTGTTATGGGAGGAAGAAAGGCTTCAACCATGACCACCGAACATGCCCCGTCCACAAGGCCGACACGGAGGCTTACAAGAAGGCGCACGGGTCGAAGAAGCGTGCGCCCGCGGGTATCCGGGAAGCCAAAATGGAGGTCGACAAGGACGAGCTGGCCAAGCTGATGTCGTCAGTGGGGACCGAGTTGGCCAAGGAGATCCAGGAGATCAAGCGGAACTGGGTCCCCAGGTCGGATAACAAGAACAAGGAGAACAACCAGAATGACCAGAACAAGGACAAGGACAAGAAGGGTAAAGGAGGAGGTAAAGGGGGAAGAAAGAAGGGCGTCAACGACGTTGAGGCCGAGGAGAACACCCCCTCTTCCACAACCGACGCCCCCTAGCGGAGCCCCTGCAGCCAAGGGCCCCAGCTAGGGCGGTCGCAGGATGGTGACGTGGGAAGCGCCGATCCATCCGAGTCGGGAGTCGATAAGCACAAGGGGACTGCCGCGGGCGGAAGGCCCGGTCCGGCGCCCAGTCGCGGAGGCGGGGTGAGGGCAAGTGAAGGCACGAACCCTTGCACCCGTCCGTCCTTCGCGACCAAGAATGTGTTTGATGTACTACAGGATCTATCCGAGAGTATCGGAGGATCACCCGGACCGCAGCTGGATGCTGCAGATGGGCAGCCTGAGCCCATTATCCACGACCTGCACCAGTCGCTTGTTGAGCTTCTGGAACGGCCGGAGATCCTGAGCTTGCACGCCGTGCGCCGTGTCGGTCGCGAGCGGCAGTTGCATCTTAAGGTCCGTGCCTTATGCGGGGAAGTGGAAAAGGTATTCGACGTGTTGGTCGACACGGGAGCTCAAGTCAGCTTGGTCAAGGCTGGCCTACTTCCGCCAGAGTGTCTTACCGACAGTCGGAAACCTGTCAGGCTGAAGGTGGCGAACGGCCAGTACATGGTGGGAGGCACGAAGGAAGCGGCCATTGGGCTGCAGTTCGTGAACCATCGTGAGCTGAGCCGCCCAGACCTCGGCAAGGAAATCCTCCTGCACGGTAGCTTCTACGAGGCCGAGATGGACTGGGACATGATCGTCGGGTACGACTTCATGATGGAGACGGACTCCGGCGTCCTCCCGGCCCAGGCTTCCATGACCCTGTACCAGGACGACCAACTCTCGTGGCTTTCGTCACCTGAGCACCATGTGGAATGCCAATGGATCCACCCCGAACGCAATCAGCTCGAAGTGGCCGCGCTGGACACTGAGCCCACTGGGCCAGCAAACCAGGAGTACGGCGTAAGGCCGGAAGTGGCGAACCGAGTGGTCGCGGACCTGGGAGCGTCGGATCTGGCCCTGGATGCGTTCTCTTCAGGAACCTCCGCCCATCTTCGGGTGTGTGAGAAGTACTGGAGCGCACAGGACTCCGCTTGGAAGAAGCACTGGGGTCCGCATCAGGGATTGATGTGGATCCATTGCCCCCGTTGGGACATTCCAAGAGCGATAGCGAAGATTCGCAAGGACCGCTCCAAGGCAGTGCTGGTTGTTCCTATGGGATGCACCGAGGAGGAAAGTACCCGACATTGGGTAGCCTCATTGACCAACATGACCTTGAACAAGGTCGTCCTACCGGCTGGAGAGAGTGTCTATCAGGACGCTAAGGGACAGCCCATGCCACCCCAGAGATGGCCAACAGAATTCCACTATGTGGATGGGGGCCTTGATCAGGCCGACACCACGGACTTCGTGTGTGTCAACCGTATCATAGCAGAGCCTTGGAGGCAATGCTTTGCGGTTCCCCCTGTTGACATCGAAGAATCGGACTCCGAAGACCCCCTCACTGAAGAGGAGTGGGATCTGGTTCAGGGGTATATGGATCAGCCCTTTCACGACTGGGGAAACCAGCGTGAGGGCAAAGGCCAGGACAAAGCCTGGTGGGAAGTGGACTCGATCGTCTCTGGTTCCTATGACGGGAATACCTTCGTACAGAGGGTGCTGGATCACATGTCCAGCCAAGACGAGCCGCCTGGCGGTAACCCACCCACCTACGGCGATCTGTTCCGAGGCAAGACCAGAGACGGCCCTTTGGGTCACCTGGGAAGACCACCTGAGCCGAAAGCGAGCGGGGTCGCTACCCCTCAAGTAAGCTCCGTGGTTCAAGTGCCCGGAAAAGCCAAGGCGGAGTCCGATGACTGCCCCAAGATCCAGGCGTTGAGGGCCAGGCTGAAGCAGAAGTATGGCGAGACCTTCTTCAGCGGCAAACCTGTGTTCCCCCCACCGGTGCGTGGACCGTATGGCGAGGCCAAGATACGACTGAAGCAGGACCCCCGTGTGTATCGTCACCGGGAGTTTGCCCTGAGGGGCGAGAGGAAAGAGGCCATGGAGAAGATCCTCCGTGACTTCATCCAGAGAGGCTGGCTTGAGCCGTGCCACTCCGAGTGGGCCTCTCCCTGCTTCGTCGTCCCCAAGAAGGTTGCCGGTGAGTGGCGGCTCGTGGTCGACTACCGCGGCCTGAACGCCCAAACGCAGCACGACAGCTATACGCTGCCCCTCATTGAGGACATGCTGCAAAAGCAACACCGGCGGAGGATCTTCACGGTGATTGACCTGAAACATGGTTATCATCAGATGCCTCTCGCCGAAGAGTCCCGTGCCTGCACAGCCATGAGCACTCCACTTGGACCTCTCCAGTGGAAGGTGATGCCCATGGGCGTCACCAACGGCAATGCGGCTTTTCAGCGGATGCTGGAGAACCTGCTTGAGCCGGTGCGCGACTGTGCGGACCCCTTCGTGGACGACGTGATCATCGCGTCCGGGGACCCCAGCATGAGCTACGAGGAGCTCCTGGAGGCACACGAGAGGGACGTCACTCGAGTGCTCGACCTTCTGGTTCGGCACAAACTCACGGGCAGCAGTGACAAGGCCACCATTGCGGTAAGCGAGGTGGTCTTTGCTGGCCACGTAGTCGGGAACGGGCAGCGAAAGCCCATACCTGGCAAGGTGGCCGCGATTGAGCACTGGGAAAAGCCCAAGACGGTCTCTGAGCTACGGGCGTATCTGGGGTTCTGCAACTACTACTCGGGGTATATCAAGATGTATGCCGAGTATGCAGCCCCCATGACGACCATGCTCAAGGGCAACCGAGAGGAGACCAAGAAGGGGTCCAAGAAGGCTTTGGTCTGGACTGAAGAGTCTGACCGTGCCTTTGAGGGGATGAAGCAGGCGCTGCTATCCGCAGTGGGTCTGCACCTCGTGGATCCCGACCGAGGGTTCGTCCTGCGCACCGACGCTTCCGACTACGCCATTGGCGCTGTGTTGGAGCAAGTGCTTGACGATGGGAGGCACGTGCCCGTGGCCTTCTGGAGCCGAGTCCTGGCGGAAGGCCAGAGACGGACGTGGACGCCCCGTGAAAAGGAGGCGTATGCCATTGTCATGGCTCTCAGGAAATGGGCTGGGTACATAGCCCTCCATCCCGTCACCGTCTGCACCGACCATCAGAGTCTGCAGTCGTGGCACAAGGAGCACGTGGACACCCCCTCGGGTCCCGCCTCCCGACGGGCAAGATGGCACGAGACCTTGGCCAAGTTCGACCTTACGGTTGTTTATATTCCTGGAAAGGATAACACCGTGGCGGACTGTCTCAGTAGGTGGGCCTATCCCGCCAGCAAGGGCATGCAGGATATCTCTGCCCATGGCGATGAGGCTGAGACCGCTGAAGCCAAGAGGATCATTGAAATGGAGCGCCTGATGGAGGAGGAGGGTGCCAAATGCTTCGTCGTCATGGCCGCAGATGCCCCCCTCGCTTCGAGGGTGAGCAGAACGGTCAGTGTACTCGCCCCTGTGGGTGCCGCGGGCGGAAGGCCCGGTCTGGCACCCCCTGTGGGAACTGAGTCCGACAAGCACCTCTTCCCGGAGTCTTGCCTCCAGGACGACTGGACCGACGATTACGCCAAGTCTGAGGCCTTTGCGGCCGAGTATAGGGCTGTGACCGACCCTGACGACGGGCAGAAGTGGCCAAAGGGGCTGACCGAGGAAGATGGCAAGCTCTACCGGAATGGTAAGCTGCTAATCCCGGAGTCCCGGGTGCTCGAGCTGTGTGAAGCTTGGCACCACCACATGCTGCACCCAGGGGTCAAGAAGCAAGCTCTTGACATGCAGCGTCGGTTCGAGATCGACCATATCGTTCTCTACACCGCCATCAAGAAGGTCAGGAAGGGTTGTTCGGTCTGTCAGGCCTGCAATCCCGACAACCGGAACGTCAAGGGGGAACCCCAATGGACCCCGGTTCCTGACCAGCCCATGGAGAGCGTGGCCATGGACGTCTTCTCCATGCCCGAAGTGCACATTGGCAAGGAGACCTTTGACTGTGTGGTTCTCTGTGTGGACCGCCACAGCGGCTACGTTGTAGCCGTTCCGGCACGCAAAAAGGGGTTGCTTGCCAAGGAAGTGGCAGTCATGATGATTCGTCATTGGCTGACCGTCTTTGACATCCCCCGCACCATTTGCAGTGACCGAGGGCCCCAGTTTACTGGTGGCTGGTTCAAGGCTATGTGTTCCCTCATGGGGATACGTCATGCCAAGAGCGTCGCCTATCTCAGCCGGTCTAACGGCCGTGCTGAAGTGGCTGGACGGCAGCTGTTCGAGAAGCTGCGCAAGATCCACATCACCAATCCACGGCGGAACTGGTTCGAGGAGATGTGGCCTGCTCTCAAGGCCCATCATGACACCCCCACTCCGGGCGGTTTGTCCCCTCACCAGATTCTGTTTGGCAGGGACCCCCTGGGTAGGGGACTTCCCTTGTCTGGTGATGGCATGGCTATGGATGCCAAGGAGTTCTTCGCGCGGCAAGAGCAAACGGCGCGGGACATCCGCCAGCAGCTTGAGAAGGAGCATGCTGAGCGTCAGAAGTCCGCCCCGAGCTCGACAGCGCAGAAGTTCAGGGTGGGAGACCCGGTGTGGGTGATCAGACCCTGCCCCATGGGCACCCACCGCACCAAGGCCTGGTTCACACCCGGCGAGGTGGTCCGCAGGATTGGTGAGGACACCTACCGCATCAAGGTGGGTCACGGACAGTTCCGGGAGCGCCACGAGAGTCAACTCCGTGAGCGGGAACCCGACCTCCGTGGCCGACATGTGTCCCTGGACTACGCCAAACATGAGGCCGACTCGGACGACGACTATGCCGAGCAGGACGACTATACAGTCGAGAAGATCCTGGCTCAGCGTCCGAAAGCCTCGGCACCTGGAGGTCTGGAGTTCAAGGTTCGTTGGCGAGGCTATGGGCCGTCCCACGACACCTGGGAACCCGTCTCCTCATTCGTGCCGCGGGTCAATACTCCCTTCATGGAGTACGTCCGCAGGCACAAGACCAAGATCCATGTTTCGGACTTGGCAGCACTCACCCGGGCGATTGCAGCCAGGGGTGCCTGATCAGCGCCCTGAGCTCTCCCCTGATGTGTTATGAGCGCTTGTGAGGCCGACGAATCGTCCCTTACCTGCTTGCTCTCTTCCATCTTTCGGTGACAGAGTGGCCATATACCCCCCCCTGCTGAATCCAGAGGAGGATGGCCCCTCTCTTCAATTCCATTCGTCACTCCCCCCCCTGCTGAATCCTTGGGAAACCAGGTAGGGCGACTGACCTTCATGTTTTTGAGCTCTTGGGGCCTTGAAGCCCATACGACGTTGCGCAACGGATGCCGCTGTCATCGGCATTGCGATTTTTGAGTGTGTGGTCTGGTTCCATGGCATTTGCGGAATCCAGACCAGTCGACGTGTGTCTCGAGACTATATATGCCTGAACTCAGGCGTTATCCTGTCCATCCTCCTGCATTTGCCTTATCCTGACCGTGGCGTGGTTTGGCACTCTGTTCTGAGTGTGTTTACACGCCTATTTACCCAGATTGTTGCTTGTTTTTATGCCCTCCAGGATATGTGCATCTGTATGTTAAGTGTCATCAGCCCATCGCTGAGGGATGGACTGTTTTTCACCACGAATCGGGATACAGAGGCGCCTCGAGTCGCCGTGTACATATCCTTACAGCCTGGTCCAGCCTGGACCAGTACTTGATTACAGATTCTACTGTTTGAGTGCCCGTGATACCGTGTTGCCCTATTCGCTGTGATGTGTGGAGATCCTGATGGCGCCAGGCGGGAAGCCCAGTTGCCTGACTACACTCCCAGCGGTCCGCCACTGTCAGTCCCAGTGTGAGCCTACCGATTTGCAGACGCACTTGCATTCGGATGGCGGCCTCCGGTGCTCCTGACCTCGGTCAGTCTGCCTGGGAAACTGGTGGTTTGAGGAGTCGACGCCTCCGCCCACACTGCATGAGGACTCCCTCATGTATGGCCTTCGTGGCAGTAGGGCGAGGGAAAAGACGGCCTTGATGCCCGATCCCTTCAGGAGGAGTTCCCTTACGATTTGGGGTTCGTAAGGAGTTCGACTATGGCACTCTGGACTCGCGTCGTATGGATATGGACATGGTGCGCCCGAGGAAGGACCCGTGGGGACTCTCCCCAGTCGGCGGGCCTTGGGAAGCTTGGGGTAGCCTGATGGATCTTTGTGGTCGCTCTCGACTTGTGGGGCCACCTCGGCCGTCGTGTGACGCCTATGTTGGCCGTGTATGCCACTGCCACTGTGGTGGTGACCGTAGCAGCCGGCACCCGGTGCGCCTGGTATGGGTTAACGGGTCCCTTGGATGCCGAACAATCGCCGCCAGGACCCGGGACTTGATACGTGATACTATACATGTGCTACGAGCTGTTACAGCAGCATACCTGTCCCACTGTGGGATACCTATCTTACTGTGACTTACTGAAGTGAGGATGTGACACGCCCCCCCCCCCCCTTTCAGGGAGTGGTCCTGGGTACCCGCTGCCATGCGTGGGTGTTATCGAGCCCCCCCAGGGTTTGCTCTAAGGAGGGGGGTGAAGCGGTACCCAGAACCCCATGGCCAGGTTACGGCATACAACCGGTCTCCGGTCCACTAACCCCATGTACGGCGTGTTCCGTGCCGTGAAGCCCCGCATCGGCAACCGATGCACCGCCAGCGGAGATTTGTGTATCAGAATATCAGGAATCAACAGGGTTTTATTTTCATATTGTTTCCGTCAATTTTTACGCTTCCGTTCCGATACTCACTGTTTTGACTGCTGGCGGTTGGTTCGCGACTTTACCGTAACCGCCAGTTTAACTGTTTATAATGGAAATTTTAACGCTATCCGTCACGAAGGCTCCAAAGTCGCCAGGAACTGCATGGATGCTTCCGCAATTTTCATAATTAATACTCGCAACCTTAATCCGAATTTTTCAGGATGTCGAAATCGGATTTTCGACTTCGACATCCCCGCACTCGATTTGACCTCTTTCGAGTGGACCTACGTGCTTCCGTATGCACGAATCAACTTCCCTTTTATCCTGCCCTCCATTTGTCTTAAAGATATGGGCAAAACAAAGTTGATTCGTGAGGCCACTTGTGAAGGTCATATCTCGTGTTGCTTGCGAGGAATTACGATAAGGAAACGTGGGATGTATTTACAATACTCCCGACGTAATTTAGGAAGCATTATATGCCTTGCGTTTCCACACGTGCGCGCTAGTGTAATGGATCATGGTCAATTGGGTAGAGTTTGCGTTATAACTCTTTGGCCATGATATTGCGTGCGTTAAGATAACTTTCGAGTGTAGCGCGCAAGTGTTGGTGTTGCATAGGAACTCTCCTTGACTTCCTATGAGCGATTGACACAAAGTTATGCCCTTGGAGGGGCATGACATATCGTGGTGGGAGCTGCCTTTTTGGGCAATATTTGGTATGTGCCATCTGTGGTGTTGCGTGCCCATTTGGCGGGCCCATTGCTCCAAGACAAGCCCGCCAATGGACCTCATATTGTGCAAGCCCCTTCTCCATACTCCCTACGGTCAATTGCATGCCTAACTTTCGTGAAGGGAAGCTTGTGTGGTGATCCCGAAGCGATGCGTTGGGAGCAAGGTGTGTGTTTTACAATTTTCCATATTTTCATGTGCCCACTTGGGAAGTAGCGCTCGTAACCTTTCAAGGCGCCCCAAGTGGAGCACATATGTGAGATCGAAGGTCAATGGTGTCAAGTCATTGTGTTTAGAAGGATTAAGTGATTGCACGATCCGAGCCGGAGATATTATAATGTAATTGTAGACCTTTCAAGGCACTTTTGTGTGTCATTGTGCCAATTTTGCCATTTTTGGCTCGTCATGATGTCAAGTGGCGACCGTGTATCTCAACGTTGCGCTCAATTGACATCATGACCCAAGTATGATATGAGGGTACATACTTCGGTGCCCAACATATCTTGGACCCGGCGAATAACTCCTCTTAGGCTTGGCATACCGTGGCCGCCATGTTGGCGATTTGGGACTATCCCAAATCATGGGCTCACTTGGCGACCCTGCCATTCCCAATATCGGAGGAGTTGGGCGACGCCCAAAAGATATGTTGCACCAATATGACTTGATACCAATCCTATGGCACACTCCGGTCCGAGTCGGGCATGTGCCTCATTTGCCCTAACCATGAGTGTGCGCAATTTTGGCCATTTTGAGCATTTTTCCACTTTCGCTGCCCGCCGTGCCCCATGTTCTAACCCTCGTGCACGCCGGACGCATGGATCAATGGACCATATATGACATGGGTGTTATGGGTAATGGTCCCCATGGTCCACACACCACGTGGGCGAAGCGGAGCCGCCTTCGTTAAGGCGCTAGGCCAAATTGAATATGGGCAATTTTGCCATTTTTGCATTTGTGGACCCAATTGGGATCGTCACCACGCCAAGCAGCATGGAGATCTTTGAAAGCCAAGGGCATGGGAGTCTCCGTTGGACTCCCAGTGGATCGCGTATGGGATGGCGGATCCGATCTCCAAGCCGGCGTGGAGATATACTATTGGGAGCACACCGAATTTTGGCTCATTTCAAGCAGCCAAAATGACCCCATTTTGGGACCCCAATTTCCCCCTTCCGTGTGGTCAATTGGCGGCCCCATTTCTCTAAGCCCATAGGGAGCCCGGACCTAAATCCAAGTTGTACACTCAGATAAAAGTCCTAGGTCCTGCCTCCTACCCTGTGAGCCATTGGCCTTACCTTGGCCGGGCGAGCCACGCGTGGGAATGACGCCAATTTTGGTGATTTTGGCATCATGACCCCACTTGACTCATCCGTGTTGCCCTGATGCCGGGACCTCAAGGGGAACCAGGTTGGGTGAGGGCTCCAGGGAGTTCACACTCGAAGGGCATAGGGTCAGTTGCCTCGTCCCTACCTCTGGCGGGTCCGGACGAGGGGTCAATTTTGGGGATTTTTGAGTCAATTTCAGTTTGGGCTGAAACAGCCCATTTTCAGCTACCAACTCCTGGGTGATAATGGCGGGGCCATATCTCTGGCTCAGAGTGGAGTTGGGACCTGCCATTAGGGGAGCATAGGGAGCCACTGTCGGTTGGCCTTGGAGCCCCTTGGTTCCCAGGAACTCGCCTGTGGCTGGGCGGGACACTCCCCCTATTGGCAAGGTTTCAGGGTCCGGACTGAGCAGGGCATGGGTTGTGTTTGAGCCCCCGCCCCCATCAGCCACTGAGAGGGTCGGACCTGGGATTGGGATATGAGTTGGGACTGAGTGTCTATGGTCCTGTGATGCCCTTACCCCAGTCCAGTCTTAACCCCATGTGTACATATCCTGATGTGTTGCTGTACATACTTTCGTTCCCTCTTTGCAGAGTGGCAAGGATTCTGAAACGCTTTGTCACATGACACAGGCGTATTGATGCCCTTGTGAGCGTAGTGCCTTGCCTGCCTGCTCACCTGTGCGTGTCACCGCAGCGTCCCGTGGCCGGCCCCCCACGGGAACGCGTCACTGTGTCCCGACTGCCATTGCGCATCGTACTGTATGCTTGTCGTCTTTTGAAACCACTTGCGCGCCAAAAAAAACTCGTTGGGAACTTTTCGTGCAGAGATGTGGAATGCGGCAAACAACATCTGCATGCAGTGAAGGAAACGCTAGGAGCAGCATACAAGAGTCAGAAGGTATCCAAACAAACCACGCGAAAGCCAACTGTCTCGCTCAGAACGCCGACGCAGATGACAGAGGTTCTCATCAGTGAGATGAATGGGACCACGTGTTTGCAGGGCAATGGTAGAGACACCATTGAAGCAGGTTACAACCATACCCTAGCATATTACCCCTAAGGGATCATTATATGGCCCTATACATGGGATATTTATGGGATAGGGTATATCATATTCCATTTCCTTGTTAGGAACATAGGATGTGGGATAGATAAGGCAATCTTGGATGTTTAGTAGTTATATTAATTTGTGGATGATAGGGTGGATCTCTCATATGTGCATATCAGGTATTTCATTGGCTATGTGTATCATATCTGTTTGCAGGATACTATTCAGTTCACACTATCGTTATGTCTTCTGTGCCAAGCAATGTTGCTGCCCATGCCACTGCGACCTCTGCTCCTGATAAAGAAGGTCCCTACCAGGACCGGCCCCCGCTGTGCCCCTTCCGCCTGTTACCCCTGCTGATTTACTCCGGATCAACGATTGCATTTCTCAAAATCCTCAAAGTCCAGGGTCCGAAATCCAAAAATATAGAAAATGTAATCCTCCTTCAACCCTGAACAGCAACCAGATCCCACAAATACAGCAATAGCCCAATTCACAATCCAAATCAGGCTGCGGGCTTCCGTTCAGCACACCGGTCGTCTCACGGTGGCGGGCATGTACAAGAATTGCACCAAAGAGGAAAGCCCTGAAATTGGCATATGAACACAAATAAAGCAAAGTTGGGGAAAGAGGTAAACATACACATTCCCAGCCACAAACCCCTCATTCCCTGGACTCAAGACCTTCCCTTGACTCACCAACATATTGCCCTGAACCCAATCAAATGAGATGGCTGAATGCCATGTGTCACAAGTCACTACACAAACCCCAAAAATGTGTTCACTCCCAAGCCTCTAAATCCTAGCCCAATGAGGGAAGTGGCGTGTCATGGCCTAGAGTGGCACTCAGGACCATGCCCTACCCTGACATAACCTTGGTTGGACTTGGAATCGAATGGGCTTAGAGAAATGACCTATGAGTTTGAACTCATAACATGCCAAAAAACTGCCAATTCACACCATATTGGCCATATATCACATATATGCTCAAAATTGAAGTTACCCCTTATCCGAAGGCTCGAAGCATGCTTGGAATCGAAGTCTAATATTCATGGAGGATATAGACCAAAGGTCAATGCCCATGTACATCCCCACTTTACCCTCGAAACCCCTTCGGATATGGGCGCCACGCACTGCCCAAGTCAGCCCATGATCTTGAGACCAATTCTTGTGATCCTTCGTGCGCCAAGCCAAATGGAGTACGTGATCCGGCATATGGTGGTGTTCAACTCCAAAGCATATGCCAACATATGAACAACATACCATGGTTCGACTCTCCATAGGCTTCTTGCTGTTTGCCGACCAGGTAAGTACACAAAATGCAAAAATGAGCAAAAATTGAGGTCAAAAACATGAAAATATGACCAAATACAAAGTTGTCATGATAGTATATCTCTATGCTCACCCATGATATCCGCTCATGATTCAATACACAAATGATTGGAACCATTTGCGAACAATTCCCCCACTTGGATCCCCAATCGGGCGCATGGAGATACCTTCGCCACTCATATCTACATGCCACATGACAATGGGAGTGCACTCATGGATCTCTTTGCCAAACATACCATGAGCAATACATATGCGGTAGACTTAGTCTAGCGCTTTGAATTCCACAATTGGGACATGGGCAAGGCCCTTGTCACGTGTGGCTCCCCATCTCTTCGGCCACACGAAGAAATATAACATGGGCGTGAGCATATCGAAGCACATACCATGCATATAACACATACCCTCAAAATATGGCTCCCACCATGGTATGCCATGTCCCTCCATGGACATAACTTCACGTTAAAAATACGTGGGAACCCAAGGAAAGTATCTATGCAACCCCAACACTCATGCGGTAAACTCGAAAGTCGCATTAAAATATTCCGTTGCACGGTCCAAGAGTTATATATCACTTTATACCCTCTTGACCATTATCCCTTGCTACACCGGGCATGTGTACACACCAAAGGCGTTTGATGCTTCCTAAATTAACTTGAGACCAGTGCGCTTGCAACGCAACCTTCCTTATTCTCTTACCTCACACTCGCGCGTAGATATGGCCCTTCAAAGTGGACCCACGATTGACTTTTGTTTCCCTTACATCTCCAAGTCAAATGGGTGGCAAGTATAAGGGAAACCTGATTCGCGCATAGGGAAAAGAGTATGACCACTCGAAGAAGTCCAAATCAAGTGCGGCGATGTCGAAGTCGAAAATCCGATTTCGACATCGCGAAAAATTCAGATTAAAATTTCGAGTGCTTATTTAGAAAATTGCGGAAGCAACGAACCCTTTGCTGATGCAATCTGACCCTTCAACGGAGTATCCGCCAAAATATCTGGAAATAACAGTTAACCAATCGGTTAACGCAAAATCGCGAGCCAACTGACGGTCGCCAGTACATTGACCATCAGAACGAAAGGCTGAAAAATTACGGAAACATCATGATAATAAAACCCTGTTGATTCCTGATATTCTGATATATAAATCTCAGCTGGCGGCGCCTCGGTACTGAATATGGCCGCTCGTAGCCGGAATGGCCAAACCTATCACACTATCACATCGGGTTAGTTCAGGTGGATGGGAGAGTATGATATCAGCCAATGGCGGCTTGCCGGCACATAGATACACACCCCAAGTGACCCCAAGATGGCCACGGGGGTCCGAACCGGCTTCACCCCCCTTCTCAGAGCGTTGTTACCGCTCGGAAGTCATTGAAGAGAGGACGGGAGGACCCCAATGGGCTCCAACCCCCCCCTCCATGTCCCAAGGACACATGGAGGCCCCACACACGTCATAGGCGTCCCCCATGCCCCATGGGAGGGGTGAGGACACTGAAAATCGGTGCCCTACGCCATATCCGGTCTCCTCTTGATCTACAACATGGACCAAGGGGATCAAAGATAGAAAAACGTCGTCGGTCGACCTAAATAAGTATACCACAGTGAAATATATACGTGGAGATCGAGTGAAGGGGGTATATGGCCAATCAAGGCCGAAAAATCCCCGGATGAACGCCCTCACCCGTCTCCCCAAGCACAGAAACAAACAAAATGCCAAGGGGGATCCATTATGGTGCTACAGCAGCTACCAAGTGGACCAACACGTCCTTGACATCCAAAGAAATGTTCTTTTTCTTCAGGTAGTCCATCCAGACCGTGGTGTACCTCGGCACAAAACTGCTCGGAGGCTCCCACGAATCCCTGGATGCGGCGAAACCCTTCCAACGGACTTTATAAAGCCTACCCCCAGGCGTCCCCGGGTCCGGCTTGTCCGCCAGGATCTTTTCGGCGGTGAAGTCGTCGTCCTCACCCTCGTCGTCCGAGTGCACATCGCCGGCCGTGAACTCGAAGGTGACCGGACGTCCGCTGGGGTCTGGTGCTCGGGGATGAAGCTGGGTATGGTCGCGGTCCAGGATCTTGTTATCCCCCACACGAACCGAATACACATCCTGCCCGACCTTCCGCACAATTACCCCCGGCACATACCAAGATGCCTGCCGATGCCTGGACAGGACATCCTTGTGGTGCCGCTCCACCCACACGGTGTCTTGGAGAGCATACTTCTGGACCTTTCCTTGCTTGAAGTACTTGGCCCTCTTGTCATGCTCGTCCTGAAGTGCCTTGCACACTTTGGCCGCCGTGTCGTCCGCCTCAGCCATCATGGCATTCGCATCCCGGGCCACTTTGCCATGGTTCATCCACGGGAGAGTGCGTGACACTCGATCCTGTAGGAACAGGATGCGATGGGGCGACAGTCCAGTGGGTCCCGGAAGGTCATGGTACGCTTGGAGCACTCTCCACAGCGAATTCTACCAGTTCCGGCCCGGTTCGTCGATATGCAGCTGGCGGAACTTCTCGAACATCTGCCGCCCGGCCACCTCAGCCCGGCCATTGGACCGGCTGTGGTACGCCACGGTCTTGGCGTGTCGAATGCGCATGTGCTTGCACATCGTCTTGAACCACGTCCCCACAAATTTACTGCCCCGCTCGCTGCAGATGACAGCTGGGACATCAAAAATCGTCAGCCAATGCCTGATCGTGGCATTAGCGACGGTCTTGGCCTGCAGCCCCACTCCATGCTTGTCCTTCTTGTCCTTCTTCTTGGACTTCTTGCCGGGGACCGCCACGATATACCCACTGTGCCTATCCACCGCCAGGATGACACAGTCGTAGGGCTCTCCTTCCACGGTGACCTCAGGCATGGCGAATACATCCATGGCCACGGACCGCATAGGGGCCTCCGGTATAGCCGTATACACCGGATTGCCCGCTGTGGAGTGGTTAGGGCTCTTCGTGGCCCGACACACGGCACAATCGCTGCAGTACCTATCCAGGATGGCGTAGTACCCCGGAGGGAACTTGAAACGCCACTCCAGGTCCTGCTGCATCTTGTCTCGGCCAGGATGCATGAGCTGGGCGTTGTGCCAGTGGTCAATGAGCTCCTCCACTCGGTTCTCGGGCACCAGCAGCTTGTCCTTGAGGAACAACTTGTCCCCATCCTCGGTCAAGCCCTCGGGCCATTCGTCGTCCGACGGGGCGCTCACGGCATTCCAGTACCTGCTCCAGTGCTCGGATGCCGCGTAGTCATCCGACCAGTCCTCTGTGAGCACCGACCTGACTAGCTCTACAGGGGCCACCATCCATTGCTCGAGGGTTTCCTCTCGAATAGCTTGGACGCGGGCACCCCGGAACTTGGCCAGGTCCGTACGATTTGCCATCACCACAAAGCACTTGACCCCCTCTTGCTCCATGACCTTCTCCATCTCGATGATGCGATTGGCTTCCTCGGTCTCCTCGGCGTCGCCATGGCTGGATATGTCCATCCACGCCTTGCCCGCGGGGTAGCCCCAGCGACTGAGGCAATCTGCCACAGTGTTGTCCTTCCCCGGGACGTACACGACGCTGAGGTCGAACTTGGCGAACATCTCGTGCCATCGGGCCCTCCTTGCCGCTGGTCCTGAGGGGGTATCGACATGCTCCTTGTGCCAGCTCTGTAGGGACTGGTGGTCCGTGCAAACCACCACCGGCTGCAGTCCGATGTGGCCAGACCACTTCCTGAGCGCACATACAATGGCGTATGTCTCCTTCTCCCTCGCGGTCCATGTTCGGCGTTGGCCCTCGGCCAGGATCCTGCTCCAAAACGCCACGGGTACGTGTGACCCATCGTCCCGGACTTGCTCGAGGACTGCCCCCACGGCATAGTCCGAGGCATCTGTCCGTAGCACGAATCCCTTGTCGGGGTCCACCAGGAACAGCCCCAACTGCCCCAGGAGTCGCTCCTTCAGGCTGTTGAACGCATCCTCAGCTTCAGGGGTCCAGGCAAGCTTCTTCTTGCTCCCCTTCCGACCAGGTTGGTGGTTGATTACAGAGGTTTAAACGAGCAGACCGAGCACGACTCGTACTCGCTTCCCCTGATCGACTCCATCCTCCAAAAGCAACAGAAAAAGCGGATTTTCACGGTGTTGGACCTGAAACACGGTTATCACCAGATGCCGCTACACCCGGACTCCAGGCCCTGCACAGCGATGTCGACGCCGCTGGGGCCCATGCAGTGGAAAGTGGTGCCCATGGGCGCCGGGAATGCAGCGGCCCCGACAGTTCTGCATACATCCGGACATAGCCCGAATAGTAATTGCAGAACCCCATGAAGGATCGGAGTTCGCTGATGGTCTGGGGCTTTTCCCAGTGGTGCAGGGACGCCAGCTTCCCAGGCATGGGACGGCGTTGCCCGTGACCAACCACGTGACCCGCGAACTCCACTTCCTTCACGAAGAGTGAGGCTTTGGTGGGCTTGCACACCATGTTGTGCTTGTCCAACTCGCTGAGCACTCGGCGCAGATCCTTCTCATGCGCGTCGATGAGCTCGTCCTCAGTCATGTTCTCCGTGCCGGACCCGATGATGATGTCATCTACGAAGGGATCGGCACAGTCCCGGACAGGACCGAGTAGGTCCTCCATCATGCGCTGGAAAGCGGCGTTGCCGCCCTTCTCCTTCTTCGGCACGATGAAGGCTGGGCTGGCCCACTCGCTGTCGGAGGGTTCGATCCATCCCCGCTCAATGAACTCGGCCAACAACTTCTTCATGGCCTCGGCCCGATCGCCCTGAAGTTGGTACTCCCGATGACGATAGATCTTGGGGTTCGGCTTCAGCTTGATCTTCGCTGTGCCAAACCTCCCACGATCTGGAGGGTTCTTGTTGGCGACGCCACTGAATAGCCTCGGATAGGCCTTGATCAGCCTCTCCTTCAGCTCGGCGACCTTCGGGTTCTCCTGGGCCTCTTCAGCCGCTTGCTTCGGTATCGACACAACCGACCGCACTGCGGTATAGGGTTCTTCTGGGTTCGAGTCCGACTTCTCCTCATCCGATATGCCGTCTTCATCGTCGTAGGTCGCGATTCCCACCAATAATCTTCGAAAATTTGCGGCCTCGGGCTGGTGCTCGTCGCTACCGGTTCCCACTCTTGGAAAACCCCACGTTGGTGGGTCCGACCCAACCGGACCATCGTATTGGTCCGCGATGTGATCCATGACCCTCGCCACGAACTCATCCTTCTCGTACTTGCCGGTGACCAACATCTTGTCATCCCACCAATGCGGAGATGTGACTATGGCCCGCCTCTTCTTGGCTGCCACACGGTCGTGCATCCCCATCCGCATGTAGTTGACGACGTCGTCGATCTCGGCGTGGGACAGGATGTCAATGCCATCAATTGGCTGATCCGTCCCCTCCTTGGGCTCAAACATGACCCTCATGGGCACCGCCTCCACCCTACGGATGAATGCTTCATCACCCGTGGGCTGGGCTTGCGCCCCATCCACCAGGAAAGCCTTGGTACCCCACGCTTGACCCGGGGAGGGCATTGATACACCCTTGGCGTCGATGAACAACTCCTCCTCTTGCCCGAATGACAACTCGTTCAGGGTGATGGAGTCCAGCGTCGACTTGAGACCCTCCAGCGGGCATGGGGTGGATCCTATGCCGGTTATGACCAGGATCCCCTTCGCCCTATCCGCGATGATCTTCTCCACCGTACGTCTGGTATTGTCCAGGGAGCCATGCCAATACATGGGTCCCCACTCCTTCAAACCCCAATGCCTGTGCCAGACTGAGTCTCCTCGATGCCAATGCCTCCTACACTTCCGCAGAAGTGGGGCATCCCGGGAAGCGAAGACGTCCGTGTCGGGCGCTTCAGCTCCCAGCGTCTGAATCATCCTGGCGTACACTTGCGGCGCCATTCCATACTCCGTGAGCTGAACTCCACGGTCTCCTCTGGACTTGGCACCCACAGCTTGCACCGCTTGGACGATCCGATCCTCTTCCTCAGCATTCCATTGGGATGATCCGCATGCATAATCCGTGGATAGCCATGTTAGGCATTCATCATCCTCCCGGACCAACTGTAAACATGCAAGGCAGCCTTTTGGGTGCTTGCGTTTTACACCAACGTTGCACGATGGGGAAGGGCTCCAATGGCGTTTGCCACCATGAAGTCATACCCCATGATCATATCCAAATCGGTAATGTCGGCCACATAGAAGTTCCCGGATAGAGTGCTTCTCTTCGCCTGATCAGGGCGGTTCAAGCGCTCATGCTCCCAGAATTCCATGCTGATGGTGGCCTCATGGGTGCCGCCCCCCATAATCTCTCCGTTGGCGACCTTCAGGCGGACCGGTCTCCGGCTGGGCTGCAGGAGTTCCTCCTTGAACAACCCTCTCCGGACCAGGCTCACCTGGGCACCCGTATCCACTAACACATCCACCACCTTCTCCTCTCGTCCGCACCGTACTCGCACTTTCAAGTGCAACTGCCGCTCGTCGCCATGAGGTGTATGGACAACTCTCACGGCATGCAACGCTAGTACGTCCGGGTGCATCAGGACTTCAAGGGTATGGTCACGGATGGTGTAGATCTTGGGTTGGTCCTGCCCGTCCACGGGGCTCTCCGTGGTCGCCCCTTCCTTCTTGCCATGTCCCGTACCCACATGTACTTCCCTTGGCAGGGCGCTCCAGGGGTTGGGAGTGGCGAAACTCAGTGGTTTTGGCTCTTCTGGAGCCTTCTTCGGCACCCGATGTGCAATCACTTTCTCTGGGATTCCACTGATTTTCGGAGGAGAGACCTCCGAGGTCCCACTCCCGTGGGGGCTCCTCTAGACTTGGCTTCACGCAGCCCCTTCCAGCTGCGATCCGCCAGGACTTTGTCCACCACGTTGCTGGGCTTTGAGTTCCTCCAACGTCCTCAACATGTCCTCAGCAACCTCCTCGATCGACCTCACTCGTCGGTCTTGGCCAGGTCCACCACCATAGCCTCTTCCTCCGCCTTTTCCTTGGCCTTTGCCTTGGCCTTTTCCCCCGTCTCCGCCCTTCGCCTTCCAATCGGAAATCCGCTGCTCCTTGGGCTTCTTCTCGGGGTGGGCAGCGAAGTAGGCCTTCTTGTCCGCCTCATACACCCTGCACTGACGGTGGTCATGTGCATGGTTGTTTCCCTTGACATAACAGACCCAGCACCCGTCGTGCTGAGACCTGTACTCTCGGAACGAGAGCGGTGGGTTCCCGATCCTCCTTGGCTCTCTGCTCTTCTTGGGTCCCAGCTGGCTCCATCTGGACCGATCCTGCCCATGGTTCTTCACGTTGTGCGCCACAAACGCGAAGAAATGGGCTTCCTCGTGATCCTCCCGGGACCCGGTCCAGTGGTCTTGGCCACTTCCACTACCATCCTCCGCGGAGTTGGCCGTGTCCTCCTGGATCTCCCGATGATGGCGGTCTTCTCGGTGGCCTCGTTGTCCATGACCATGTCGATCCTGCACGTGGGCCTCGTTCTTCGCATTGAGCTTCAACTCCACCGTGATGTACTTCACGATCTCGTCCAGGCTCATGCGGGCGAAGATGACTTGCATCCTCAGCGGCTCCCCGCGCCTCCACTCCACGTTGTTGAGGCGCAGCAACCTTTGCCCCATGGAGTCTCCGAATACCTCCACGTACACGGCGTTCTTCAGTCCCAACATCCGGTTGGGTTCGCCCAGGTTCCTCCTGAAGAACTCCATGATACCCGCATGGGTATCCTCCGCCGCCATGATCCTCACCGCCACCAACTTCTTGGCGCGCTTCTTCTCCTCGTCCTCCACTCTCCTCTTCCAATTGCCGGGGAGGACGTCCTTCAGCAAGTGGCGGATCTCACTGGCCTCGTTCCAGTCTTCCACCAGCTTGAGGCATCTGCGGTACTTCCGCAGATACCGGTTCCACTCCCGGACCCGCAACTCACCGCGGTCCAGCGGCAGTGGAATGGACCACAGGTCCTCCAGCTTCTGGTTCGGAGCGTCCACCCGCTCCTCGTCCTCCAACCACTGGAGGCAGGCCTGCTCCGTACGGATCAATCCTTCCCGGATCTGATCCCGCAGCTCCTCCTTGAGGTCCTGCGCCAGCCGGTGTGGGAATGTCCGGCATACCCACTTGTCCCGCGGCGCTCCCCGCATCTCGCCGACGACCTCCTCGGCGAAGTCCTCCCAGTCCAGGATGAAGTCATCCAGGTTGGACGGGTTCCCGTCGTAATAGGGGATTTTGTTTCCCCTGAGGTCGTCGATCCTGATGGCGTCTCCGACGTCTCCAGCCACCACTCCACCGAGACGGATACCACCTGTGGCCGGGGGGTGTGAGTACACTCCCCGTACATCCCTCTCCTCCATGGAGTGCGGTCCAGTTGGGCCTGAACCCATGGGGTTTGGAATGCGGGAAGGACTTGCTCCATCGGCCGCCCATATCCCCGTATTGGGGTCCTTCGCCCACAGGTCACCGCTTGGATGGCCTCGACCATGTCCGTCAGCGCTTCCCATGGTTCGCCCCTGCATGGTCTGGTTCTGGATCTCGATCTTCTCTTCCGCATAGACTACCATATTCGTCGTGATCGGTACATCCTGGGCGGCATGGGACATCTGTACCGTCAGGCTCCTCGGGTCCGTGGTTACTTGCCCTTCCCGCATGGACCCAGCCGGTGCCGTGTGTTCCCCGAGCATTGTGGATTCGCTGAACATGGGAACAAACGGCAGCGCACCCGGGTCAACACGCGGAGGCTCGTAGGGTGCCTCTGCAGGGCCGCCCATGGGTTGATCCATGGCGCTCCTGAGGGTCTTAACCCGCTCCACCAGCTCTGCCGCGGCCGGCTTTGCCGGGAGCTCCGGACCCGAGGCGAGGGGCTGTAGCTCCTCTAGCCTTTTCAGGCGTCCCGACATGTCCTCCACCAGGTGGAGGAGGCTGTCCACCACTCGCTGTTGCTTCTCCAGGGCCAGCTCCAGATTCTCCCGGTACCGGTCCCGTTCCGCTCGCAGCTCCTCCATGTCTTTCTCCGCGGCCGACTGGTCGTCCAGGATCCCCGCGACGTCCTCCTCTAGACCGTCCTGGGCGTTGTCCAGGCGGTCAAGGCGATGCACGATGGCGTCCATCCCCATCTTCGGGTACTTGCCCATGAGGAAGGACACGTGCTCGCAGTGGCACGCAGCGTGCTTTCCGCCGGATTCAGCGCATCCCGCGGTTCCCGGCGCCTCAGACTCATCGCCCATAGGCGTATCGCCTATGGCGTCCGTCTCTGGTCCCGTGTGCCGGGGCACAGGTGCCGTCCGGGCCCTGGCTGGCCTCTCCAAGCCCTCGGCGTCGTGCTTCAGGGCGGGCTCGGGGGCCGTATGCGCCCTGGCGATCGGCGCGGACATCTCCGGCTCCGAAGGTGGCTCGTAGGCTGTTCGATAGCCCTCGGAGTGCCCCTCGGATTCCCACAGCCTGACCGAGCTGGGGTCGGTGTCCATAGCCCCGGCGTCCCTTGCCGCGGACTTGGGTGACCCGCGCTTCCGGTAGCGCCGGGCCTGTCCTCCACTGCTGCCTGAATGGCAAGCCTCATCAGAGTCCTCCGCGGCGGAGCGGAGGTTGCATGCCTTTCGGCAGCGACGCTCACACATGGAGACCAGGTCCTCCATGTCACGTCCTCCTCTTCCCGAATGTCGTACTTCTCTTCGGGCTTCAACTTCCGGAGTTCGCCATGCTCTTTAACGTCTGGGTTCTTCTATGGCTCCAATCTCCGGCGTGGTCTCCACCGAGTCCACAATACGCACCCGGGGCGTACTTGGGCAGGGCTCATAAGGGCCCAAGTCCCCGGGTCGGCGGTTGGTAGGGGCAGCAGGTAAGCCTCTGCTACCATAAAGAAGGTCCCTACCAGGACCGGCCCCCGCTGTGCCCCTTCCGCCTGTTACCCCTGCTGATTTACTCCGGATCAACGATTGCATTTCTCAAAATCCTCAAAGTCCAGGGTCCAAAATCCAAAAATATAGAAAATGTAATCCTCCTTCAACCCTGAACAGCAACCAGATCCCACAAATACAGCAATAGCCCAATTCACAATCCAAATCAGGCTGCGGGCTTCCGTTCAGCACACCGGTCGTCTCACGGTGGCGGGCATGTACAAGAATTGCACCAAAGAGGAAAGCCCTGAAATTGGCATATGAACACAAATAAAGCAAAGTTGGGGAAAGAGGTAAACATACACATTCCCAGCCATAAACCCCTCATTCCCTGGACTCAAGACCTTCCCTTGACCCACCAACATATTGCCCTGAACCAGGTCAAATGAGATGGCTGAATACCATGTGTCACAAGTCACTACACAAACCCCAAAAATGTGTTCACTCCCAAGCCTCTAAATCCTAGCCCAATAGGGGAGGTGGCGTGTCATGGCCTAGAGTGGCACTCAGGACCATGCCCTACCCTGACATAACCTTGGTTGGACTTGGAATCGAATGGGCTTAGAGAAATGACCTATGAGTTTGAACTCATAACATGCCAAAAAACTGCCAATTCACACCATATTGGCCATATATCAAATATATGCTCAAAATTGAAGTTACCACTTATCCGAGTGCTCAAAGCATGCATGGAATCGAAGTCTAGTATCCATGGAGGATAGAGACCAAAGGTCAATGCCCATGTACATCCCCACTTTACCCTCGAAACCCCTTCGGATATGGGCGCCACGCACTGCGCAAGTCAGCCCATGATCTTGAGACCAATTCGTGTGATCCTTTGTGCGCCAAGCCAAATGGAGTACGTGATCCGGCATATGGTGGTGTTCAACTCCAAAGCATATGCCAACATATGAACAACATACCATGGTTCGACTCTCCATAGGCTTCTTGCTGTTTGCCGACCAGGTAAGTACACAAAATGCAAAAATGAGCAAAAATTGAGATCAAAAACATGAAAATATGACCAAATACAAAGTTGTCATGAGAGTATATCTCTATGCTCACCCATGATATCCGCTCATGATTCAATACACAAATGATTGGAACCATTTGCGAACAATTCCCCCACTTGGATGCCCAATCGGGCGCATGGAGATACCTTCGCCACTCATATCTACATGCCCCATGAAAATGGGAGTGCACTCATGGATCTCTTTGCCAAACATACCATGAGCAATACATATGCGGTAGACTTAGTCTAGCGCTTTGAATTCCACAATTGGGACATGGGCAAAGCCCTTGTCACGTGTGGCTCCCCATCTCTTCGGCCACACGAAGAAATATAACATGGGCGTGAGCATATCGAAGCACATACCATGCATATAACACATACCCTCAAAATATGGCTCCCACCATGGTATGCCATGACCCTCCATGGACATAACTTCACGTTACAAATACGTGGGAACCCAAGGAAAGTATCTATGCAACCCCAACACTCATGCGGTAAACTCGAAAGTCGCATTAAAATATTCGGTTGCACGGTCCAAGAGTTATATATCACTTTATACCCTCTTGACCATTATCCCTTGCTACACCAGGCATCTGTTGACACCAAAGGCGTTTCATGCTCCCTAAATTAACTTGAGACCAATGCGCTTGCAACGCAACCTTCCTTATTCTCTTACCTCACACTCGCGCGTAGATATGGCCCTTCAAAGTGGTCCCACGATTGACTTTTGTTTCCCTTATATCTCCAAGTCAAATGGGTGGCAAGTATAAGGGAAACCTGATTCGGGCATAGGGAAAAGAGTATGACCACTCGAAGAAGTCCAAATCAAGTGCGGCGATGTCGAAGTCGAAAATCCGATTTCGACATCGCGAAAAATTCAGATTAAAATTTCGAGTGCTTATTTAGAAAATTGCAGAAGCAACGAACCCTTTGCTGATGCAATCTGACCCTTCAACGGAGTATCCGCCAAAATATCTGGAAATAACAGTTAACCAATCGGTTAACGCAAAATCGCGAGCCAACTGACGGTCGCCGGTACATTGACCATCAGAACGAAAGGCTGAAAAATTACGGAAACATCATGATAATAAAACCCTGTTGATTCCTGATATTCTGATATATAAATCCCAGCTGGCGGCGCCTCGGTACTGAATATGGCCGCTCGTAGCCGGAATGGCCAAACCTATCACACTATCACATCGGGTTAGTTCAGGTGGATGGGAGAGTATGATATCAGCCAATGGCGGCTTGCCGGCACATAGATACACACCCCAAGTGACCCCAAGATGGCCACGGGGGTCCGAACCGGCTTCACTGACCACCAGGTCTGGTTTCATGGTAGCAGAGGCGAAAATGTTTCGTCTCTGTTGGGCGTTTGGCATCGCGGAAAGCGATCGGTCCGCGACATCCTGGACCAAATCCAAGTTAAAATCTCTTCCCCGGGAGGGATAGCTGAGGGTGTCCAGGTCCCCACTCTCAGGACCTCCTCGGCCCTGACCCCATCGACCAGGCAGGGGCCGCAAAAACGGGCCAAGCCCCAAGTGGCTACAGATCCTAAGTCTCCAAAAGCCCCGAATGTTCGCATTGGGGCCCCCCATCCTTGAGATCCAGCCCGTGTACCTGGGATGGTTTGGGGGGGAAATAGTCCGCCACCCTCAGAGAGAGATAAGAGGACCACAATCGCCTATTACAGGCTCAGGAACTGTTATTAGCGCCGAGAATCGGGCAATAATCGACTCATCTACTGGGGTGATGGAGCGTACGAACGCTGCACCCTCGCGCACTGCCGACTGCGGTACGATGGCTTCGCCAATGGGCCCAATCGTGGTCGACTATGGCACTCCTCCATCGCTAGGGGGGTTGCCAGAGCCTCAGGTCAGAAAGAACCTGATTGCGGCAGGGCCCATCCGCCCTATTGTTGACCAACTCGACGCCGAAAACCGTCGAGTCAACTTGTCACACCTGATCCCCATGGCCATCTGGGTCCGGCTCGTGAGGCCGTGGCCCTGATCCAGCAAGCCCTGTCGGGGACTAGGCAGAACCCCACTATGCTGGAATCGTCGCCCACTCCAACGAGTTCATCGCGGCGGTTTCCCTTCCTGGTGGAGGAATCTCCTTCCTTGGGAGCGAATCCCAATCCCCCGAGCGGATCCAGGCTAAATCCTACGATCATCGAGGAATCCCCCACACAAATCGAGGAGGCTGAGTGTGACCAGTGGTTTCCCCTGGTGTTGGGAAAGGGGAGTGATTAAGAAGGTCCGTACCAGGACCGGCCCCCGCTGTGCCCCTTCCGCCTGTAATCCCTGCTGACTTGCTCCGGATCAATGCTTGCATTCCTCAAACTCCAGGGTCCAAAAACCAAAAATATAGAAAATAAAATACAATCCTCCTTCAACCCTGAACAGCAACCAGATCCCACAAGTACAGCAATAAGCCAATCCACAATCCAATCCACACTGCGGGCTTCCGTTCAGCGCACCGGTCGACTCACGGTGGCGGGCATGTACAAGAATTGCACCAAGGAAGAAAGCCCTGAAATTGGCATATGAACACAAATAAAGCAAAGTTGGGGAAAGAGGTAAACTTACACATTCACAGCCATAAACCCCTCATTCCCTGGACTCAAGACCTTCCCTTGACTCACCAACATATTGCCCTGAACCAGGTCAAATGAGATGGCTGAATACCATGTGTCACAAGTCAATACACAAACCCCAAAAATGTGTTCACTCCCAAGCCTCTAAATCCTAGCCCAATAGGGGAGGTGGCGTGTCATGGCCTAGAGTGGTACTCAGGACCATGCCCTACCCTGACATAACCTTGGTTGGACTTGGAATCGAATGGGCTTAGAGATATGCCCCATGAGTTTCAACCCATAACATGCCAAAAAACTGCCAATTCACACCATATTGGCCATATATCAAATATATGCTCAAAATTGAAGTTACCACTTATCCGAAGGCTCAAAGCATGCATCGAATCGAAGTCTAGTATCCATGGAGGATAGAGACCAAAGGTCAATGCCCATGTACATCCCCACTTTACCCTCGAAACCCCTTCAGATATGGGCGCCGTCACTGCGCAAGTCAGCCCATGATCTTGAGACCAATTCTTGTAATCCTTCGTGCGCCAAGCCAAATGGAGTACACGATCCCGCATATGGTGGTGTTCAACTCCAAAGCATACGCCAACATATGAACAACATACCATGGTTCGACTCTCCATAGGCTTCTTGCTGTTTGCCGACCAGGTAAGTACACAAAATGCAAAAATGAGCAAAAATTGAGGTCAAAAACATGAAAATATGCCCAAATACAAAGTTGTCATGATAGTATATCTCTATGCTCACCCATGATATCCGCTCACAAATGATTGGAACCACAATAATTCTCATCAACCAAGCGCTGGGACATCCCAAAATGCATTTTTCCGGGTCCAGACCGACAGAATTTCCGTTTGTCCACGCCCCCCCCCCCTCAAACGGTGCTGAAAATGGGTTTTTTTCACCTCGTGAGCCCGGTAGGGCACTTCAGGTACCCAACCCCCCTAATTTGGGGGTGCTGAATTCAATTATGAGGCTAATTCTTATCAACCAGGCGCTGGGACATCCCAAAATGCGTTTTTAAGGGTCCGGACTGACAGAATTTCCGTTTGTCCACGCCCCCCATCCCCAAACGGTGCCGAAAATGGGTTCTTTCACCTCGTGAGCCCGGGAGGGCACTTCAGGTATCCACCCCCCCTAATTTGGGGGTGCTGAGTTCAATTATCAGCCTAATTCTCATCAACTAAGCGCTGGGACATCCCAAAATGCATTTTTCCGGGTCCAGACCGACAGAATTTCCGTTTATCCACCCCCCCCCCCCCCAAACGGTGCCGAAAATGGGTTCTTTCACCTCGTGAGCCCGGGAGGGCACTTCAGGTATCCACCCCCCCTAATTTGGGGGTGCTGAGTTCAATTATCAGCTCAATTCTCATCAACCAAGCGCTGGGACATCCCAAAATGCGTTTTTCAGGGTTTAAACCGACAGAATTTCCGCTTGCCCCCCCCCCCCCAAAACGGTGCCGAAAATGGGTTTTTTCACCTCGTGAGCCCGGTAGGGCACTTCAGGTACCCAGCCCCCCTAATTTGGGGATGCTGAATTCAATTATGAGGCTAATTCTCATCAACCAGGCGCTGGGACATCCCAAAATGCGTTTTTAAGGGTCCGGACTGACAGAATTTCCGTTCATCCACCCCCCCCACTCCCCAAACGGTGCCGACAATGGGTTCTTTCACCCCGTGAGCCCGGGAGGGCACTTCAGGCACCCACCCCCCCTAATTTAGGGTTGCTGAGTTCAATTATCAGCCTAATTCTCATCAACCAAGCGCTGGGACATCCCAAAATGCATTTTTCCGGGTCCAGACCGACAGAATTTCCGTTTATCCACCCCCCCCCCCAAACGGTGCTGAAAATGGGTTCTTTCACCTCGTGAACCCGGGAGGGCACTTTAGGTACCCATCCCCCCTAATTCGAGGGTGCTGAATTCAATTATCAGCCTAATTCTCATCAACCAAGCGCTGGGACATCCCAAAATGCGTTTTTCAGGGTCCAGACCGACAGAATTTCCGTTTGTCCACCCCTACCCCAAACGGTGCTGAAAATGGGTTTTTTCACCTCGTGAGCCCGGCAGGGCACTTCAGGTGCCCACCCCCCCTAATTTGGGGGTGCTGAATTTCATTATGAAGCTCATTCTCATCAACCAAGCGCTGGGACATCCCAAAATGCATTTTTCAGGGTCCAGACCGACAGAATTTCCGTTTATCCAGCCCCTCTCCAAAACGGTGCCAAAAATGGGTTCTTTCATCTCATGAGCCCGGCAGGGCACTTCAGGTACCCATCCCCCCTAATTTGGGGGTGCTGAGTCCAATTATCAGCCTAGTTCTCATCAACCAAGCGCTGGGACATCCCAAAATGCGTTTTTCAGGGTCCAGACGGACAGAATTTCCGTTTCTCCACGCCCCCCCCCCCCCAAACGGTGCCGACAATTGTTTTTTTCACCTCGTGAGCCCGGGAGGGCACTTTAGGTACCCACCCCCCCTAATTTGGGGCTGCTGAATTTAATTGTGACGCTCAATCTCATCAACCAAGCGCTGGGACATCCTAAAATGCGTTTTTCAGGGTCCAGACCGACAGAATTTCCGTTTATCCACCCCCCTCAAACGGTGCCAAAAATGGGTTTTTTCATCTCGTGAGCCCGGCAGGGCACTTCAGGTATCCACCCCCCCTAATTCGGGGGTGCTGAATTCAATTATCAGCTCAATTCTCATCAACCAAGCGCTGGGACATCCCAAAATGCGTTTCTTCAGGGTCCTGACCAACAGAATTTCCGCTTATGCCCCCCCTTTTCACCTCGGTACTCCCGACAATCAAGACGCTATAGGCAGCACCTTGACATCTCCCTCACATCATTCTCTCAAATCTTTTACTTCGTCTGTGGCGCCTACGGCGCCCCTCCGGTTCCATGCATCGCTCCCTGTGTCCGCACCCTTAACGCTCCTATGTGCCTCCCCCCGTATGTCATACGTATTCGATGCATGCAATACAAGCTGCGCGGCTCTGAAGTCGTGCTGCCCTTCAATTACTCATTCCTACACCTGCCAGCGGGTCCCCAATGCCCCTCAGTTACCGCCGCCGCTCCGACATGACACCGCTGGGCGCCTTTGGGGCCCGTGGGTTATGCGAGTCCATGACTTTGTACATTAGCTTCTGGCTTTGTATGATAGTATCACTGGCTCCGCACTGAGAAATTTGTGACGTCTTAAAATGATTGGAACCATTTGCGAACAATTCCCCCACTTGGATCCCCAATCGGGCGCATGGAGATACCTTCGCCACTCATATCTACATGCCACATGACAATGGGAGTGCACTCATGGATCTCTTTGCCAAGCATACCATGAGCAATACATACGCGGTAGACTTAGTCTAGCGCTTTGAATTCCACAATTGGGACATGGGCAAGGCCCTTGTCACGTGTGGCTTCCCATCTCTTCGGCCACACGAAGATATATAACATGGGCGTGAGCATATCGAAGCACATACCATGCATATAACACATACCCTCAAAAGTGGCACCCACCATGGTATGCCATGCCCCTCCATGGACATAACTTCACGTTAAAAATACGTGGGAACCCAAGGAAAGTATCTATGCAACCCCAACACTCATGCGGTACACTCGAAAGTCGCAATAAAATATTCGGTTGCACAGACCCAGAGTTATATATCACTTTCTACCCTCTTGACCATTCTCTCTTGCTACACCGGGCATGTGTACACACCAAAGGCGTTTGATGCTTCCTAAATTAAGTTGAGACCAAGACGCTTGCAACCCAACCTTCCTTATTCTCATTCCTCACAATCGCGCGTAGATATGGCCCTTCAAAGTGGTCCCACGATTCACTTTTGTTTCCCTTATATCTCCAAGTCAAATGGGTGGCAAGTATAAGGGAAACCTGATTCGGGCATAGGGAAAAGAGTACGACCACTCGAAGAAGACCAAATCAAGTGCGGCGATGTCGAAGTCGAAAATCCGATTTCGACATCGCGAGAAATTCAGATTAAAATTTTGAGTGCATATTTAGAAAATTGCGGAAGCAACGAACCCTTTACTGATGAAATCTGACCCTTCATCGGGGTTTCCGCCAAAATATCTGGAAATAACAGTTAACCAATCGGTTCACGCAAAATCGCGAGCCAACTGACAGTCGCCGATACATTGACCATCAGAACGAAAGGCTGAAAAATTACGGAAACATTATGATAATAAAACCCTGTTGATTCCTGATATTCTGATATATAAATCTCAGCTGGCGGCGCTTCGGTACTGAATATGGCCGCTCATAGCCGGAATGGCCAAACCTATCACACTATCACATCGGGTTAGGTCAGGTGGATGGGAGAGTATGATATCAGCCAATGGCGGCTTGCCGGCACATAGATACACACCCCAAGTGACCCCAAGATGGCCACGGGGGTCCGAACCGGCTTCACCCCCCTTCTCAGAGCGTTGTTACCGCTCGGAAGTCATTGAAGAGAGGACGGGAGGACCCCAATGGGCTCCAACCCCCCCCCCATGTCCCAAGGACACATGGAGGCCCCACACACGTCGTAGGCGTCCCCCACGCCCCAAGGGAGGGGTGAGGACACTGATACTCAGCGCCCTACGCCATATCCGGTCTCCTCCTGATCTACAACATGGACCAAGGGGATCAAAGATAGAAAAACGTCGTCGGTCGACCTAAATAAGTATACCACAATGAAATATATATGTGGAGATCGAGTGAAGGGGGTATATGGCCAATCAAGGCCGAAAAATCCCCGGATGAACGCCCTCACTTGTCTCCCCAAGCACAGAAACAAACAAAATGCCAAGGGGGATCCATTATGGTGCTACAACAGCTACCAAGTGGACCAACACGTCCTTGACATCCAAAGAAACGTTCTTTTTCTTCAGGTAGTCCATCCAGACCGTGGTGTACCTCGGCACAAAACTGCTCGGAGGCTCCCACGAATCCCTGGATGCGGCGAAACCCTTCCAACGGACTTTATAAAGCCTACCCCCAGGCGTCCGCGGGTCCGGCTTGTCCGCCAGGATCTTCTCGGCGGTGAAGTCGTCGTCCTCACCCTCGTCGTCCGAGTCCACATCGCCGGCCGTGAACTCGAAGGTGACGGGACGTCCGCTGGGGTCTGGTGCTCGGGGACGAAGCTGGGTATGGTCGCGGTCCAGGATCTTGTTATCCCCCACACGAACCGCATACACATCCTGCCCGACCTTCCGCACGATTACCCCCGGCACATACCAGGATGCCTGCCGATGCCTGGACAGGACATCCTTGTGGTGCCGCTCCACCCACACGGTGTCTTGGAGAGCATACTTCTGGACCTTTCCCTGCTTGAAATACTTGGCCCTCTTGTCATGCTCGTCCTGAAGTGCCTTGCACACCTTGGCCGCCGTGTCGTCCGCCTCAGCCATCATAGCGTTCGCATCCTGGGCCACTTTGCCATGGTTCATCCACGGGAGAGTGCGTGACACTCGATCCCGTAGGAACAGGATGCGATGGGGCGACAGTCCAGTGGGTCCCCGAAGGTCGTGATACGCTTGGAGTACTCTTCACAGCGAATTATACCAATTCCGGCCCGGTTCGTCGATGTGCAGCTGGCGGAACTTCTCGAACATCTGCCGCCCGGCCACCTCAGGTCGGCCATTGGACCGGCTGTGGTACGCCACGGTCTTGGCGTGCCGAATACCCATGTGCTTGCACATCGTCTTGAACCACGTCCCCACAAACTGACTGCCCCGATGGCTGCAGATGACAGCCGGGACATCAAAAATCGTCAGCCAATGCCTGATCATGGCATTAGCGACGGTCTTGGCCTGCAGCCCCACTCCATGCTTGTCCTCCTTGACCTTCTTCTTGGACTTCTTGCCCGGGACTGCCGCGATATACCTGCTGTGCCTGTCCACCGCAAGGATGACACAGTCGTAGGTCTCTCCGTCCACGGTGACCTCAGGCATGGCGAACACATCCATGGCCACGGACCGCATAGGGGCCTCCGGTATAGCCGTATACACCGGGTTGCCCGCTGTGGAGTGGTTGGGGCTCTTCGTGGCCCGACACACGGCACAATCGCTGCAGTACCTATCCAGGATGGCGTAATACCCCGGAGGGAACTTGAAACGCCACTCCAGGTCCTGCTGCATCTTGTCTCGGCCAGGGTGCATGAGCTGGGCGTTGTGCCAATGGTCAATGAGCTCCTCCACTCTGTTCTCGGGCACCAGCAGCTTGTCCTTGAGGAACAACTTGTCCCCATCCTCGGTCAAGCCCTCAGGCCATTCGTCGTCCGACGGGGCGCTCACGGCATTCCAGTACTTGCTCCAGTGCTCGGATGCCGCATAGTCATCCGACCAGTCCTCTGTGAGCACCGACCTGACTAGCTCTACAGGGGCCACCATCCATTGCTCGAGGGTTTCCTCTCGAATAGCCTGGACGCGGGCACCCCGGAACTTGGCCAGGTCCGTACGATTTGCCATCACCACAAAGCACTTGACCCCCTCTTGCTCCATGGCCTTCTCCATCTCAATGATGCGCTTGGCCTCCTCGGTCTCCTCGGCGTCTCCATGGCTGGATATGTCCATCCAAGCCTTGCCCGCAGGGTAGGCCCACCGACTGAGGCAATCTGCCACAGTGTTGTCCTTCCCCGGGACGTATACGACGCTGAGGTCGAACTTGGCGAACGTCTCGTGCCATCGGGCCCTCCTAGCCGCTGGTCCTGAGGGGGTGTCGACATGCTCCTTGTGCCAGCTCTGTAGGGACTGGTGGTCCGTGCAAACCACCACCGGCTGCAGTCCGATGTGGCCAGACCACTTCCTGAGCGCACATACAATGGCATTTGTCTCCTTCTCCCTCGCGGTCCATGTTCGGCGTTGGCCCTCGGCCAGGATCCTGCTCCAAAACGCCACGGGTACGTGTGACCCATCGTCCCGGATCTGCTCGAGGACTGCCCCCACGGCATAGTCCGAGGCGTCCGTCCGTAGCACGAATTCCTTGTCTGGGTCCACCAGGAATAGCCCCAACTGCCCCAGGAGTCGCTCCTTCAGGCGGTTGAACGCATCCTCAGCCTCAGGGGTCCAGGCAAGCTTCTTCTTGCTCCCCTTCCGGCCATCGAGCTTGCCCACGTGCAGCATCTTGTGCAGCGGCCCCGACAGTTCTGCATACATTCGAACATAGTCGAATAGTAGTTGCAGAACCCCATGAAGGATCGGAGTTCGCTGATGGTCTGGGGCTTTTTCCAGTGGTGCAGGGACGCCAGCTTCCCAGGCATGGGACGGCGTTGCCCGTGACCAACCACGTGACCCGCGAACTCCACTTCCTTCACGAAGAGTGACGCTTATGTGGGCTTGCACACCATGTTGTGCTTGTCCAACTCGCTGAGCACTCGGCGCAGATCCTTCTCATGCGCGTCGATGAGCTCGTCCTCAGTCATGTTCTCCGTGCCGGACCCGATGATGATGTCATCCACGAAGGGATCGGCACAGTCCCGGACAGGACCGAGTAGGTCCTCCATCATGCGCTGGAAAGCGGCGTTGCCATTCTTGGCGCCCATAGGCACCATCTTACACTGCATGGGCCCCAGCGGCGTCAGCATCGCTGTGCAGGGCCTGGAGTCTGGGTGTAGCGGCATCTGGTGATAGCCGTGTTTCAGGTCTAACACCGTGAAAATCCGCTTTTTCTGTTGTTTTTGGAGGATGGAGTCGATCAGGGGAAGCGAGTACGAGTCGTGCTCGGTCTGCTCGTTCAAACCTCTGTAATCAACCACCAACCTCCACTCGCCCTTCTCCTTCTTCGGCACGATGAAGGCTGGGCTGGCCCACTCACTGTCGGAGGGTTCGATCCATCCCCGCTCAATGAACTCGGCCAACAGCTTCTTCATGGCCTCGGCACGATCGCCCTGAAGTTGGTACTCCCGATGACGATAGATCTTGGGGTTCGGCTTCAGCTTGATCCTCGCTGTGCCAAACCTCCCACGATCTGGAGGGTTCTTGTTGGCGACGCCACTGAATAGCCGAGGATAGGCATTGATCAGCCTCTCCTTCAGCTCGCCGACCTTCGGGTTCTCCTGAGCCTCTTCAGCCGCTTGCTTCGGTATCGATACAACCGACCGCACTGCGGTATAGGCCTCATCTGGGTCCGAGTCCGACTTCTCCTCATCCGATATGCCGTCTTCATCGTCGTGGGTCGCGATTCCCACCGATAATCTTCGAAAATTTGCGGCCTCGGGCTGGTGCTCGTCGCTACCGGTTCCCACTCTTGGAAAACCCCACGTTGGTGGGTCCGACCCAACCGGACCGTCGTGTTGGTCCGCGATGTGATCCATGACCCTCGCCACGAACTCATCCTTCTCGTACTTGCCGGTGACCAACATCTTATCATCCCACCAATGCGGAGATGTGACCATGGCCCGCCTCTTCTGGGCTGCCACACGGTCGTGCATCCCCATCCGCATGTAGTTGACGACGTCGTCGATCTCGGCGTGGGACAGGACGTCAATGCCATCAATTGGCTGATCCGTCCCCTCCTTGGGCTCAAACATGACCCTCATGGGCACCGCCTCCACCCTACGGATGAATGCTTCATCACCCGTGGGCTTGGTGGGACGCAAAGGAGGACCCACCAAGCCCGCAGCCAGGAGTGGCGAACGGCCACACCCAGTAACACCCGAACGGCCACGCCCAACACCAGGACCGGGCACTACGACACCCACACCAGCACCGCCACCAACGCCCAAACCGGACGCCACGACACCCTCACCAGCAGACACACCCGAAACCAGCGGAAGCACCATCGGCAACACCAGCGACCCCAGCACCCACCAACAACAAACCAACACAAAAAGCCACCCAACACTGCCCAACGACCGCACCCAGCCGATCCGGTCCCCCACCAGCTCGCACCCAGAACCACCGCCACCGACATCCACGCCATCGGAAACACCAACACCGCCAAAAATCAAGCCAGCACAACACCCTCACCAACACCGTCACCACCGGCACCAACGCCTACGACACCTACGCATGCCACCGCCGGTTCCAGCACCTACATCACCCACGCCAACGACATCAAGCACACCATCGCCGGCAACACCCCACCATCAGCGTCGCCACCAGCAACCTCTGCCACCGGAGGACACCGAAACCACCACCGCCGGTGAGCCAACAAACCACCAAGCCCCGGCCAGGGGAAGCGAGGGCACGCGCCCGGAACCACCATGCAGTCCCCGGCGACACCCACACCACCGGCGCCGCCAACACCACCCTCACCCACGACACCACCCGGAGCAACACCTACGCCACCTACACCAACAGCAGCACCGGCAGACCACACCACCTACTGCACACCCCCCCAGACAGAGCCACAGAAACCGACCACCGCCCTGAACGCAAGCCGCTGACCACCCACACACAGACCCACGCCAACCACCACCAGCATCAGCAGCGTCCGAGACGCCGAGAACCATAGCGACGCCCACAACGACCTCACCACCGGCATCACCGACACCGACACCGGCAGTA
The DNA here is from genome assembly GCA_964036045.1 of Eutreptiella sp. 'Long Island Sound 2002'. Classification (NCBI taxonomy): domain Eukaryota; phylum Euglenozoa; class Euglenophyceae; order Eutreptiales; family Eutreptiaceae; genus Eutreptiella; species Eutreptiella sp. 'Long Island Sound 2002'. The sequence goes on from OZ038380.1 coordinate 55,889,337, forward strand.
CGGCCTCACCACCGACAAACCAGAGCGTCAACAGCAATCGCCACGGCAACACCGCCCGGTACGACACCATCGGCATCAACAACACCAAGGGAGCCAACACACAGGCCAGCGACACCCATGGGTACCTCCACCAGGAGTGGCGAGGTCCCACCCCCGCCGTCAGAACACCACCATCCACCAGGGCAACACCCGCAGCGCCCACATCGGCCACAGCTCCACCGACGGCGCCCTCGCCAGCACCGTCACCAACAACGCGACGGCCGGCCACGAGTGGCACGCCCGGAACCGCCGACCACCCAAACACAGGCCGCGCCCCGCACCAACACCAACAACGCCCACGCCAACAGACCACCACAACACACGCCAACCACCAAGAAACACATAAGGCACCCTCGCCTTCGGCAACACCAACGCCACCAACACCCACGGCACTATCCACACCACCACCAACCCCACCAACGACGGACCGAGGTGCCGTCACCTACAACGCCCCAAACACCACCACCACGGCCCCGCCACCTAGGGCAACCCCACCAACGGCGTCACCAAGGACGCCAGCACGGCTGGCGAACGAACGCCACCGAGCCCTCAGCCAGGAGAGGCGAACGCCCACACCCAGCAACACCCGAACGGCCACGCCCAGACCCAGGGCCAGGAACTGCGACACCCACACCTGCACCGCCGCCAACACCCAAACCGAACACCACAACACCCTCACCAACGGGGACGACCGGAACCAACAACGGACCAACACAAGAAGCCACCCAGCGGCCAAGTTACACCCAAGGCGTTCCAACCGCGCCACCCACCGGCCCGCACCCAGAACCACCACCAGCACCAGCAGCAGCCACTGACAAACCACACACAGACCCACACCAACCACCAGCACCATCAACAACATCAGAGACACCGTGAACCATAGCAGCGCCCGCAACGACCTCACCACCGGCACCACCGACAGCGCCACCGGCAGTGCGACCTCACCGACAGCAACCCGGAGCATCCCCCATCCCGCATCCCGGTGAGACACCATCGGCAGCAAGGACACCGAGGGGGCCAAGGCCAACCCACCAGCCAACGACGCACGTGGGAACCTCCGCCAGGAGTGGCGAGGTCCCCCCTCCGCCGTCAGAACACCGCCAGGGCAGCACTTACAACACCCTACAACGCCAACACACACAGCTCCCCCGGCAGCACCCCCACCAACGCCAACACCGGCACCACCGACAGCGGCAACACGGCGACACCACCACCCAACCGCAGCAAGGTCACCCTAAACCGCAACCACAGCAACACCTGTCACTACGGACCCACGGACAGCCGACACCACCAGGACCACAGACCGGCCAAACACCAGCCACGAATGGCACGCCCGGAACCACCGAACACCGGCACACAGGCCACCGGACCACCGCGAGACACACCACCGCCAACCCCACCAACGACGAACCAAGGTACCGTCACCCACAACACCCCTAACACCACCACCACGACCCCGGCACAGAGTAACACCTAGGGCGCCCCCATCGACGACACCACCAAGGACGCCACCACGGCTGGCGAACAAACGCCACCAGCGCCGCCCACCAGGCCCCCAACCAAGGGTAGAAACAGCAACGCCACACGCCATCGCACCCACCGCATCGAAATCACCCGGAGCATCGTCAACATCAACCAGGGGTCCCCACCACCCACCCAAGCAGCACAAAACACCAAAGCAACACCACCACACCCTCGCCACCAGCGACACCACCGCCAGCATTCTCCGCCAGGAATGGCGAGGAGAAGGCCCAACAGCGCGGTCCGGAATCGGACACCCAACGTCCCCGGCACCCTCACCATCGGACCGTCACCACCGGCGCCGACCCCCAACACACCACCGTCACCAACGCCACCGACCCCGGACGCAAAAATCACACAGCCCGCACACACGGCACCAGCCAGAGCAACGCCGACACCACTCCCGGCCAACTCACACGAACACCACCGGAAGCACCACCGTCGACCGAACGCCACGGCAACCCCAGGGTACGAGTCCCCCCCACCATCTGCACGGCCAGCGACACCGTCACCGGCACCAACCGGGACACCGACAACGACACCCCCCTACCGCTGCCACCCACCAGTCACGCCACCCGCCGTCAAAGCCACCCACCAACGCCGCACCCCGAACCACACTTACACCCGAAACTGGCACCAGCACGCCCGGCCAAACCGTCAATGGCACCGCCTACGCTCACCACCGCCACCACCACCCCACGCGAGACCAGGAACCCCCGGCGTCGCCAACGGCCTCAACAAGCACCGACACCACCAACAGCACCACCGCCGGACAGGGACTACCCACAAACCAGGAACATCTCCACCACCAACAGCCAATACACCACCCGCGGCACCCCACCATCGCCGACACCACCACGGCACCCATCACACCTCCACCACAGGAGGCGACGTGGGCCACACCACCCGTCAACTACAGCACCCTCACCACCACCGCCACATCCAGCCCACAAACGTTACCGCCGACAACACCACATACGCCCATATGTCACCCACGCCATGCTCACCGACCATCACCTCGTCATCAGAGACACCAACACCACCGGCGACGACGACAGCGACAACAGCTGACCCACCAGCTAACCACCATCAACCATAGCCCAGCACCAGCTTCATCTACTCTAACGCCCATACCACCCTCACCAACAGCGCCGCCACCGACACAATCATCCACTCCGGCGCCCACACCACCCTCACCACCAACATCACCAACACCACCACCCCCAAGGTCAGGGCCCGCGGGACACAGAAAGGCAGAGCGAGCACGCCACCACCCGCACGTGTCGCCCACCCTATCGTACACCGCTCCGCAACACGCCCCCCCCCGCTTCCCCTAACAGGGCGTGCGCTCCAGCCCACTGCTGGGAAGACGACTTCGACATCCTCCCGGCCATCCGACACCTACTGGCAGCCACGGCCCCACGCCCACAAGCCCACCAGCAACCCACGGAACCGCAAGAGCCCGACCACCCCATGCCACCACGCCCCATATCCCCCGCGTCCACCGCAGACCGGAACGCGGAACACCAGCGAGAGGAGCCCGACCCCGGCCGCGCCGCCACGCCCCCACCGCCCCCCCCCCCCAAAGGACATCTACGCCACGCTGGCCAGCACCCTAGCCCCCATGGACGCCGAGCAGTACTACCAGTCCGTCCAACGAGACCTCCCTGAGGACCACGCGACGCTCCAGGGTTGGAAGCAGGAGAAAAGGTACGACAACGAGTGGGGCACAGAGGAAGACCTTCTCTGGGACGACACCTGGAAAGGCACCGCGGACGCCTTCCTGGAGGCAGCAGCCGAAACCTACCCCCGCCCGCCCGAGGACACCAGACACGGCCTCCACGCCCTCCTAGCGTTCCACAGCTGGAAACACCACCACACCGTCACCCTCCACCCCCTCGACCACAATCCGCACCGATGGACACCTGAAGACGACGCCACAGCCACCATCACCGTACAGCAAAGCCCCGAGAACCCGGAGGAATACTGAAGCATTTTCGGTGGGGGTGATGTCCGTGCGTCCACAGAAAAATTGGAAAAATTGAAAATCCTTCAACCCATCACCCCAACCTCTCCAAGTACAACATGAAGTCTATTCCAAACTTCGATACCATTGGAGTTGCGTAAATGGTCTTGGAATCCTTGCTCGCCCCATGGGGAGCGTCCGCGGACACAATCTGGCGTCTATGGACAAAGAGAAGGTATATGTAAAATAAATATGCAAAATAAATGCGTTAACATGTACAATGTATGAGTAACAATTCTATACTATAAAATAGCATAAAAAAGAAGACGAAATGAAGGCGACGGCGTCGCCGCCATCAGAAAATCTGACGGCTACGAGGCGTCGCCATCAGGATCTCCACTGAGATCCTGCCCAAACTGGGCCAACCAGTGGTTTCTGGGCGAAAAACAACAAAATAAAGTGATTTTTGAGTCAAAAACACTCATTTTGCGCGTCTCCCCCCAACGCGTAGCGTAAGCGACGCGACGCGTTTCTGTGCCAATTCAACCTACATATGAAAAGGCCCACTGTTGGGCTACGCCATAGGCGTCTGGGCGATTCCTGGAATCGCCTCAGCATTTTTTGAAAAATGCGTGAACGCGCCTTTTTTCGCAAAAATGGACCTTCGCGGAACGCCGCGAAAAAGGTCACGCTATAATCTTTTATTCCTAAAAACGATAAAACAATAATAAAATTGCCTAAAATCTTTAGAAATCGAGAGTTAAATTCTCGATCTGGAGCTGCGTCGCGCAGGCGACGACTGTCGTCGCCAGTCCAGAAAAGACGTGAAATGACGATTTCTGGGGTATTTTACAGAAATCCCACAGAAATCAAGATGCCGTAGCATCCACAGGAAAATTCCTGATCTGGCCTGGCGAAGAGCGCCACAGGCTGTGCAGCGGGTATGGGTGAAGCACCCCATACCGCTTCACCCCCCTCCTTAAAAGCCTTGCCTATATCCAAAGGAAGGCAAGGCCAAGGAGGCGCTCTGACCCCTGCAGTGTCCTGGTTTCAATATTGATTCATCAGAACAGTGGGGGGGGGGGGGCTTCGTGAGTAATTTACATGGGGGGGAGCACCACACACATGTAAAAAAAAAAATTAAATTTTTTTTTTTTTTTTTTTTTTTTTGATCTTGAAATATTCATAGGGCAATTGCCCCTCAGGCGACCACACTGGTCCCTGGCACTCCTCGTAGCCTCTGGTGACCAAACCAGGGGCGCTGCAGGGCCTTCCGCCCTGACTGATGGCGCTTAGGCGCACATATGGGCCCTTTTTCTCCATGGGCATGGAAATCAATAATTCAATAAATTCAGAAAAATTCGGAAAAAATTATTTAGGGTCAAACCCAAGGCAAGGCCTTCCACCGAGCCTGAATTTAGGGCCATTTCCTGCCCAAGGCGACGAATTCCTCGTGCCTTTTAGGGTCGATTCCCAACCCAAGGTGACGAATGAACGCACCTGATTTGGGGAGTTTAGGGTCATTTCATACCCAAGGCGCCCCACGCCTATTTAGGAAGGGACCTCCCGGAGGGTCAACCAACCCAAGGCGACGGATTAACGCGCCTGATTTGGTTACTGGTGGACGAGCAGCGCCTTCCGCGCCGCATTCTGTCGTCGCTTCACGGATCAACCATCATAGAAGTCCATCCACTTGTCAAGCTGCTGCTGGGTCTGGGGGGAAGCACCCCAGACCTCTGCTGGGATCGTCGTCGTCGTCGCAGGAGCTCCTGGAGCTGATCTCAGGGCTGTCGTCGTCGCTGCTGTTGCCTTGGGGGCCAGTCTTGGCCCAGGCGTCCCTTCTTGCACTGTATTTCCACCAGGGCAATACCTTAGGCTGCAGTCTGTTGCGCTGCGGGAGTTGTCGAACACCAGGCAGCAGGTACAGACCTCGACGTTGTGGGAGCTCATCGACAGGTCCTCCAGTGAACCACGCGGACAGCGGCAAGACCATTTTGAAGCATTTTCGGTGGGGGTGATGTCCGTGCGTCCACAGAAAAATTGGAAAAATTGAAAATCCTTCAACCCATCACCCCAACCTCTCCAAGTACAACATGAAGTCTATTCCAAACTTCGATACCATTGGAGTTGCGTAAATGGTCTTGGAATCCTTGCTCGCCCCATGGGGAGCGTCCGCGGACACAATCTGGCGTCTATGGACAAAGAGAAGGTATATGTAAAATAAATATGCAAAATAAATGCGTTAACATGTACAATGTATGAGTAACAATTCTATACTATAAAATAGCATAAAAAAGAAGACGAAATGAAGGCGACGGCGTCGCCGCCATCAGAAAATCTGACGGCTACGAGGCGTTGCCATCAGGATCTCCACTGAGATCCTGCCCAAACTGGGCCAACCAGTGGTTTCTGGGCGAAAAACAACAAAATAAAGTGATTTTTGAGTCAAAAACACTCATTTTGCGCGTCTCCCCCCAACGCGTAGCGTAAGCGACGCGACGCGTTTCTGTGCCAATTCAACCTACATATGAAAAGGCCCACTGTTGGGCTACGCCATAGGCGTCTGGGCGATTCCTGGAATCGCCTCAGCATTTTTTGAAAAATGCGTGAACGCGCCTTTTTTCGCAAAAATGGACCTTCGCGGAACGCCGCGAAAAAGGTCACGCTATAATCTTTTATTCCTAAAAACGATAAAACAATAATAAAATTGCCTAAAATCTTTAGAAATCGAGAGTTAAATTCTCGATCTGGAGCTGCGTCGCGCAGGCGACGACTGTCGTCGCCAGTCCAGAAAAGACGTGAAATGACGATTTCTGGGGTATTTTACAGAAATCCCACAGAAATCAAGATGCCGTAGCATCAACAGGAAAATTCCTGATCTGGCCTGGCGAAGAGCGCCACAGGCTGTGCAGCGGGTATGGGTGAAGCACCCCATACCGCTTCAATACCACATCACCTGGGACGATCCGGCACCCCACCCCCCCGCCTCCCCCACCCTCCCAGATGTCTTCGCCGCCATCAGTGCAGAGCTCCAGGAGGCCAAAGCCCCCGAGCAACTGGACGAAGACATGCCCCAGGCACCATCACCATCAACCACACAAGACCAACCCCGCACAGAGCCCCTCACCCACCCCATCACCAGAATGGAGCTCCCCCCACAACACCGCACCACCCCAGACCGAAACGGGTTTCGAGACCTGCCGCGGGAATGGGCGGTCCACAACGGCACACTCCGATTAGACGAAATCACACCGGGCCTCCAGGCCATCCGCCTCCACTCAATCGCAGAGCCCACCACCACCTGGGCACTACCGACGGACCGCCACCACCTCCTCCTCACCGTCCAAGGCGATGCCACGATCACACCCACGGAAGGAGACCCCGTAACAGCAGCCCCCGCCCACGCCGTCCACATACCCCCGCAAGCATCGTCGGCACCTATGACGGTGCATCCAGGCCCCACCCCTTGGCAGGCCATCGTCATCACCTACCCCGCCCCCAATGACCACACACACACCTGGCAGCAACGATGGGAGGACATCCGAGGGGACCTCCTCCAAGAACACCTAGGGCTCACACGCACCCACCACACCCTACAACCGATACGAGGAGTAGGCCAAGCGTCACACGGCATACACGCCCCGGGAGTATGGGCCTACGCCACACCCATAAACCCACAAGCAGCGGAGGACATCAAGACCGCCCTATCCATCCAGCAAGCCCAGACCCAAACCCCGCACCGCAACACCCAACGAGGCTACACAATTTGGTGGGCGTACCAAGACCATGATACCCTCACCCCCCAAACGGGGGCCCCCCCTCTGGACACCAACACCACCGCCCTCCTCCAAGCCGCAACAGCGGCAGCCACACAGGTAGGGGCCCCGGAAACCTGGGGCCCACAATACCTGGTCGAAACCAAAGTGGCGCCCCACGCGAAGAGCCAAGACAAGCCCCCAACACCGAAGCCGCTCCACCCCCCGCTCAAGCTAGACCCGACGGAGCACACCCCCCAGGATGAATGGGCGACCCACTACATCATCCCCCACACCACCACCCGCAAGAACGACGCCGCCAAGATCACCGTCACCCGCCACCTCCCCCACACCACACAGGTGTATGAGCTGACGGCCCCCAACGTCCTCGTCACCCGTCGCCGACACGACGAGCGATACACCATACAGGCGGAAGGGGCCGCCGCGACCACCCTGTACACATGGGCAACACGGGGCGACCTCCCACACCCCACCCTCCACCACGCCCCCTCCTGGCCCACCCCCTTCCACACAGCGGACCGCCCCAACAAGAAGCCCAAACACACGGGTGTGCACACCCACGCCCAGGAGGCCCAACACCGACACGAAGCGAGGCGCAAGGCCCGCACCCTCCACGACGACCACACCATCCCCCGCATCGGCGCCCCCCCCGCCAGGGTATCAGATACCACCCACAACCGCACGATCACAGGCATCACCACGGACTGCCTGAACCCAGCGGCGTCGCGGGCAGACGCCGTATGGATCAGCGAAAGGCGCTCCCACACACGGGCGGTGGCGCGCCTCCACAACATCCAACCCCACAAACTCCAGCGCGCCGTTGGACCCTTCGCCGTACACGTCACCCCGTACGGCATCGACCACCCCCGGTGTGAGCACCATGACCCGCCCTGCTCCACCCCATGCACCTCGCCCCTGCGCCAACCGCTGCCGGCCCCCACCATCACGGGCAACATGTACCTGGGCACCGTACCGGGAGACCCGGGCATATACATCCTGCCCAACAGGTCCAGGGAACACGCCATCCCCCTCCACTGTGTGGAATCCCTCGCCCTGGGACCACCCCCACCAAAACACCAACACCAACACATCCCGGGGGACAAACGGACACAGGCCCCAGACGGGGGGAAAAAGGCCCACCAACGCGCCCTGGCCCACATCACCCTCCACCCCGCAGCCCACCTACCAAAGGACTTCGGCACGGAGCGCCACATCGTCCTGGAGGGCCAAGCCCACCACATCATCACCGCCGCCCTGTACACCCTCGCCGCCCACGAACGCCACTGGGACCCCACAACCATCCCAGCAATGCCCCCACCGCCCCAAGGCCCCAACGATCCCGTCACCCCCTTCCACATCGATCAGCTCCTAAGCCGCAAGGCCCCCCCACACCTCCACCCCTCCAGGATACCACTAGCCATTGCATCGTGGGACACCCTGGACACCCCCCCCCAACAACCCGCCATCCACATCCTCAAAGCGGACACCCAATGGTGGGTCCTCCACTGGGCACACGGAGTCCTCATGGCGGCCCAGGCCTATACCCCGGAAATGGACCCGGAAGACCCCCCACGGGGCCAGCACCGCCTCCTCCAAGCCACCACCCTCACAGGCCGCGAAGGCGCCCCCTGGGAAGCCCTCCACACAGCACTCTACTGGGCTCAAGGCTCCCCCAACGGCCCGGACACACCGGAACCCACAGAGGCCTGGGTCAGGCAGGCCAAGGCCATGAGGAACTACCACCTACACCACCCCTTCGACGACAGCCCCGCCGCACTGCCATGGCCAACAGATCCCCCGGAGACCGTACGCAAGCTCGCCGACATCATACGCAGCCACGCGAAAGCGAAAATGCAAACACCGGCAGAACCCCCACTGAGGGATCCAGACCAGCAAGCAACGCACCCCTTCTTCCAACCCCATGCCCCCCCAGCCCCGCCACCTCCAGTCCCACCCAAGCGAACGAGACGACAAAAGGGCGCACCCGCCCCGGGCCAAGCCGGAAAAGCAGCAACCTCCCGACCCCCCGCATCCCACCCGACCCACCCGACGAACCCAGACCAAGCATCCTCGTCATCCTCCCTCCCACCACTACCACCGCCCCACCCGGACCAGGCATCCTCATCATCCTCCCTCCCGCCACCAGCACAGGCCCCGCCCAAAGCGTACCCAGGGTTCGAAAAAGGTGCGAAGGTCCAACAGCCCTTCCGCAACGACCACACAGGCGACTGGATCTGGTGTGAGGGCACGATCCAGTACCGCCTCAAGGGACAGCGGGACAACGGGGGGCCACAGATCCGGGTGATCTGGCACCGCCAAAAGGAGCTAGACCAAGGCAACAGCGCCCCGGACAAACCACTCGGCGACACCCTGGAACTCACCAGCGCCCACCCCATCCGGCTCCGCACCGAAGAGAACAAGGCCCACACAGGCACCAAATACACTGGGGAGCTCCCCCCGGAGTGGAGCCAAGGCCTCCCCCCGCCACGCCTACCCAAACGCCCACAAACCGGCAAAAAGCCCCCAACCCCCAGTCCCCCTCCCTGACGGGGCAAGGGCCGAGGGCACAAGCCTCCACAGCCCCGGCCCGCCCCCACCGAGGCCACCGTCAACCTCCTCGACCTCAACCACCCGGCCGTCACATACTCCAAGGACGCCACAACCGCCCTCCAAGAGCTCCCGATGGCACAGGGGCCAGGGTGGGTCCCCCACCTCCTCACCTTCCAGGAACAAGGCCTACAGCGCGACGACCCCCCGGAAACCACCCCCATATATACCCCGGACCAGAAAGCGTACAAATGCTACTGGCACAAGGGGACCCCCCTATACGCCCAAACCGGCATCCACGTCCACCTCGTCCACCACCTCAGCGTCCCAGGGAGGCTAGGTGTCTATGAGGTCGTCGGGGACGGATGGCAACTCAACGTCATCAACACCCACGTCCCCTTCGGCGAAGCCACGGAACCCTTCCTCCAGGCCCTGGCCGAGGCGTACCGCCAAATGGCCATGCTCGCCCCCACAGTCATCATCGGCGACATGAACGCCGCCCCCACCCCAGCGGACCGAGGAGGACAGGCCACACCCCAGGACCAAGCAGTCCGCGACACCATCGAAATGCTGGGGCTCGTGGACCTAACAGCCAGCCTCGAAGGCCAACCATCCCACTTCCCCCACCAAACGGATGCCGCCCCATCCCGCATCGACGTATGCTATGGCGACCCCACCACCATCATCCGAGCGGGGGCCCGATATGGACCCCTCCCGCTGGGACCCACAGGCCATAGCCCCCTGCACATCCGCCTCACCATCCCCAACCTTCCCCCCAGCCCCCCAGAAGATGCGGACCAAGGCCTACCACCCCCCCTGAAGATGCCCCCGCTGCATGACAAGCATGCCTGGTCCCAATATCACAGGGCCATAGACCGCGCCCGGCGCGTCCAACCAGACCCCACCGACCTACTCACAGCCATGCGCACGGCCGCCGTCGCCTGCGGCTTCCAGCAACACCCCCACACAGACGACGACCAACCACCCACGGCCCTGGGGGACATGCTCTATGACCTCTGGCATGCGAAGCAACAACTGGCGACCCTCCTCCACACCGACACCCCCCAAACCCGCCGCCAGGTACACCACTGCAGGACACAGATAGCCCAAATCAGGGCGGACCTGCAGCGGTGGCACATCCACAGGCAACAGCGCATCGCCCAGGAACACGAACGGTATGCGCAACACGAAGTCCCCTACAAGGCCATCCGCCACCTCAACGACGCCATGACCGATACCGGCCACCGCACCATCACCACGGTCCGGCAGGAGGACGGCTCCCTCACCAACGACCCAGCCACAGTGCTCCAAGCCACCCAAGACAGCTTCCTCCGGCAACACACCCCCACCCAGGACACACTGGACCCGGACACCCAGGCCAAAATCGACCGCCTCCCTCGGGTCTTCAACCACGCCCAGAGGAGGCACCTGGAAAAACGCCCCTTCACCATCCACGAAGTCCGGAAGGCCATCCACAGTCTCCGGCAACACAAAAACCCAGGCTACGACGGCCTCCCTGCAGAGGCATACTACCACCTCCCCGCCCACCTCCTCCGCGTCCTCGCCCACCGCCACTGGGACATCGTCACGGGGCGGACCCCCCTGCCACCAGACTGGGCAAACGTTGTCCGCCCCCTCTACAAAAAAGGGGACTGGGCGAACCCGGACAACTGGCGCCCCATAGTCTGTGCGGTCACGGAGGTCAAAATCGTCTGGACCATCCTCCTGCGCCGCATCCGCCCCCACCTGGACCCCCACATACCAGCGAGCCTCTGGGGGGCCATCCCAGGCCGCTCCCCACACGAGGCCATCTTCCTCCAGGACACCATCGCGGACATGGACCCGGTGGACCTCATCATCGCCTCCCTCGACGTCAAGGGAGCCTTCCCGAACACCCCCTGGCTCCTTCTAGAAGCGGTGTGGAAACGCCTAGGCCTCCCCTTCTACAACTTCACCTCCGACTACATCCGCACCCGCAAATACACGGTCCGCACAGGAGCAGGCCTCACCCCCTTCCTGGAGCCAGGCAGCGGGGTCCCCCAAGGGGGAGCAGAGGGCCCCTTCCTGTACCTTCTAGTGACGCTCCCCCTGGCCCTCGCAATCGAGCAGGACTACCCGGCCTACGCACCCTACCCCCTCCTCTCCCCCCTGGTCGGCTTCGCGGACGACACCAACCTCACCGTCGCGCACACCCCACACGACCCCCATGCCCCGGACCCCGGACCAACGGTCACCCAACAGGCCAACGACTTACTGGACGTGACCGTCTCCTACCTCTCCCACAACAACGTCATCGTCCACCCCACAAAGTCAGTGGCCATGATCAAGGGGTCTGCCACACCTCCCACCCTGGGGCCACAAGGGCCCCCCATGCAAGTCGTGACGACCACCACCCACCTGGGGGTAGTCCAGGCCGCCAACCCTGAGGACGCCACCCTCCCTCCCAAGTTGCAGTCACACCTCGCCCATCTCCCCAGATATGCGTCCCCGACCACCAAGGCCCTCTCCCTGTCCCACCAGATCCTGGCGTACTACCTCACCGGGGTCTTGAACGCCTCCATAGGCTTCCAAGCACTCCACCTAACACACCCCACCACCGCCCTCCAGCCGGCCACACGCGCCGTGACCAAGGCATGGGCAGCACACGGGGGCTGGCCCACCTCCATACCCACCCGCGCCATCCGAGCGGCATGGCCCCACTATGGAGACGCCATAGGGGACGAGGTGAAAGCGGCCTATAGCAGACACACCGCCCTCCTCCTTCACCGCATGACCCACAACCACTCACCGGAGGTCCGCGAGGTCACCGCCATCCGCCTCCAAGCCGCACAACGGGCCCGCAACACATGCCCGCGCTGGGTACTCCACCAGACGGGCATGCCCACCAACATGAACACCCGCCTGTGGAACCACCTGCAGCTTCTGCTCCCATCCCCACACCACGCCATACTCACCAACCACACGTGCCCAGAGAAAGGGCCACTAGCGGTCCTCTGCGGGGACCTCCACCACCACCCCAAGGGCACCATCCACACCATAGACCTTGTCGGGGCCTCCATCACCGTAGTATACGTCACCCTCGCCCAAATGCGGGTCCTGCACCACAGCGGGGCACACCACACCCCCTTTCTACAGCTTCCCGAATGGCCACAGTACCGCCTCTTCCACCAGTACCTCACACAGACGGCACGAACAGCGGGACACACTCTACCGGGCAGCAAAGACATGCACACAGCCTACCGAGAATTCACAAACCAACACCCGCGACCCATCCCAGAGACACCGCCCTACGCACCCACCGGATCGAAACACGAACCCGTCCCCCCAGTGACGGGCCCAGTCCCACCACTAACCCTGCTACTGGCCCCGAATGAAGCCAAACCCGCGCAGACCACCGTCATCCACCACGGGGCAAAATGGCGCATACCGAAACACCACATGACCGCCCGAGACCTACCAAAGGTCCCCCAAGATTCCCAGAGCATGCCACGCACATGTTGGGCCTGTGACCCCGAGGCACCGACCGCACCATGGCCCGTGTTACACCTCATAGCACGCCACCACACCCACCCCACGACCCACCTACCACCACAGGCCTACGCATGGATAGCCCCATGGTTCCACCGCACCGACACTAACCCCACGGTAGCATGGAACCCCGACCACGCGCCGAAATGGCTCTTCACCACTACACCCACATGCCCCCGCCCCGACCCGGCAGGGGTCGCCATCCGTTACAGCATGTACGAGCCAGGCAGAACGGGCAAGCACGAGCACCCCTACTATCCACTCCACCACTCCTGCCACACACCGGAGCACCGAACACAAACCCTCACATGCCACGACCTAAACCCCGACACAGCCTACATCCTCCACTACATCTACTCCTACCTCACACAAGGACAGCCGGAGCAGGGACTCATAGCCCTGTCCCCCCAAGCGAAGCACATCATCTCCAAAGGAATAGGGGTGTACGCCACCCCCATCCTACAGCCCACAACCCCAGTAGCCCACCTCGCCACGGGCCTTGCCATATACGCCTACCTGCCCATGAACCCATGCCGCCTCCCACAACCATCACCGGCGGACCGGCTCTTCTTCACCGACGCCTCAGGCGAATCCGCCCTCACGCCCATCACCGGGGGGGCCACCCTGCAGCTAACCCACACCGGGGGACACTACCACATGGACCACCACACGGGCCACACCACCTATGGGGCCTCTTCCCACGGGGAGCTAGGGGCCATGGCCGACGCCATCACCGAGGTCGCGGCCCACCTACCCGCCCACTCCCCGCACATCGTCCGGGTCTGGTTCGTGGTAGACGCCACTGTCGACACGCACCTGCTCCTCCGCATAGCAAGGCAACCACTTCACAAAGCAACCGCGACGAGCCTCGGCACCCAGGCACTGCTACTCTGGAAAGCCCTACGCAGCCTTCCCCCCTACGTCCAACTCCACATCGTGAAACAAGAGTCCCACAGGCACCAATACGGAAATGGTAAGGTCGACAACCAGGCAGTACACCAGCGCACAACACACCTACCAGCCCTCCAGATCCCTGACCTCGGCCGCAACCACACACACCTCCAACACGTGCCCCCTGTACCCGAGCCCCATCAGACCCCGGACTGGGTACCAGAGGACGCCCCCTATTCCTCCCACGACAGAGCGTACCACTACCCCAACCCCGTCCAACATCTCGCCCGCGTGCTCGGCGACGCAGACAGCCGGGCGCACATCCAGGAGCTCCAGGACAGACTGCAAGTCCCCCTCTACCACTCAGCGCTCCGCCCAGCAAACGTCCCAGCCCACCTCCAGAAACGACGTATCCAGCTCCTCAGGGAGCAACTGCCTTTCCTCACCAGGGTCGCCAGATGGCTCGCCCGCAAGCACATCCACGTCCCCGACGAACACACCCGTTGCCCATGCGACCACACCACCCCGGAGGACTGGGAACACTTCAAGAAATGCCCCCTCCATACAGACAGGGACACCCTAGTGGGCTGGTCCCCGGCGGAAACCCTGCGACAACACGAAGGATGGCCAACCCACAGCCACGCACACCAGGCCACCGAAAACCTCTTCCGGGACCCCCTGATCAAAGAAGCCACCATGAGAGGGGCAGTGACACAGGCCCTGCACCGACACCTCACCAAACACACGGAAAGCCCCATGGAGGCAGCAGCACACCTCCAGCTAGAAGCGGTCCGCAGAGCAGCGGCCCAAATGGTACACCGCAAACACCTCCTGCTAACACACGCGGAACAACTCACCGACCCCACCGCCAGGGAACACATGCAGCGTCTCATCCATTACCATGCCGTGCATGACCCAGACGTCCACTAACCCGCTCCGCACCCCGCACGCGCCCCCCGTCTCCATCCACAGGTCTCCAAGGCACCACCACAGCGCCCCGAGACCCGTCACGCACCCAAGAAGCCACCCGGCACCGCCCAGTCCGGCCGAACCCAGCCAGGGCCAACCATCCATCGACGTAGACGCGCAAGACCCCGGCAGCCCACCCAGCCCACCCCCCCCGGACCCGGGGCACCCCCCACTCACACCGGCCACCATCCGCGACCCCGACCTCCTCCGAGCGACCCTCCAAGACAGGGCCCCGACCACCCCCCTGGGCTGGTACCGCCTACAAGAGGACTGGACCAAGCTCACCGTCAAAGCCCTCCAGGACCTGACCACCCCAGGCAGCGGCCTCCACGAGACCATAGTAGACCTCGTGCTCTGGCGAGCCCGCAAACACACCCGGGGCCGGCCCATCTGGAACCCCCCCATCGAGTGGGGCCAGGCCCTGACGCACGACACCGGCAGCAACGTCACGCGTCGAGGGACCGTACGCCTACGGCGGGCCCAAGCGGAGACGGACCATCCAGCGGACCCGAACCACCCGGAGCAGTGGGAACAGGCCACCGCGCCCAACTGCGACACCGCCCTCCGCGCCGCCGGCCTCCGCACCCCGGACGACGACCTCCCCCCCCCACCTACAGACAGTGACCACCCCCCGCCGGAGGTCTGGGTTACAGTCCTCGAGCGCGGCCACTACTACGTGATAGCCGCTATGGCTACGTCCCACGGCCCGCAATGGATCATCCAGGGGACAGACACCATGTTCGCCCCGAAGACCGCCCCACCAGGGGCAGTGGGGGACCCCACCACCCAGCACAGGATCCTCAGGGGTCTCCTCCAGCCAGGGGACACGCCCCCAGCCCGCGCCCTGGCCCAAATCACCTCAGGGAAGGCGGGCTACCACCTGGGATTGTCCATGCTCTGCCTAACCCACTGGATCCAGCGCCACTGGCCACCCACGGGGACCGTGCCCTGGGTTTGGGCCATCCCCACCGCCCACACACAAGTCGAAGCAGGCCCGGACACACGACCAAACCCCCCCCCCAGGCCGCAGCAGTCCCTCACCTGCGGGTACCACGCCATCCACAGGGTCCTCAACCGCGCGGGTCTTAGCCCAAAGCTAGCATGCCCCCTTCCCACCACTGACCAAGAGGTCCACCAGATACGAACGCTCGTCTGCGAAAACCTTGCCGCGGCAGCAGAAGACGGCAAGCTTCTCCTCCAAACCGCCCGGCCTACAACTGCCCACGCAAGCGCGCAGCAAGCGGACACATACACCGGCACAGCACAACCCCCCGCACAATCCCCGCCCATGCCCCCCCCCTCTCGCTGCTCAACCGGAGACCCACACACGCCCACTATCGCGCGCACCCCCGGGCCCCGCGACACGGGCCTCCCCCACCCGCCCCAACACCAGCACACGCCCGCCACACACCCACCCACCGGCCACCCTTCACCGCCCCCCACACTCGACAACCCACACACACCCGCCAAGGGGAGCCCCACGCCCCGCGGCACGCCCACCCCACCCAGTGGCCCGCCCACGCCCCCCACACACACCCCAGAGGACCCAGGCCCACCCCCCCCGGCCCCTGAATGCAGCCCACGCGAACTGTTCCCCCCCGCTGACACCAACCCACACGACCTCGCACATTGCAGGACCCGGGCCCAGCCGAGCCCAGAAAGAGAAGGCCGCAGCCCCGCGCCTCCCTCCCCCGCCGCAGCCGACCAGATCGGCCCGCCGGGCCGCCAGGTCACGACCGGGCCCCCCCAGCCGCCCGCCCCCAACCTACAACCCGGGGACATGCCCTCCATCCTCCCCGCCGTGGCCGCAGCAGAAGCCGCCGCCCGCAAGTCCGCCCGCATCACAGCCCAACCCGCGTCCACCACCTCCTCCTCGTCCTCAGCCTCGTCCACCTCCTCCACCTCATCCTCCGACCCCCCCCTCCCCGCCAAACTCATCCTCAAGGCCACGGCGAAAGCCAAAGCCGCGGCCGCACGCACCAACCCCCCAACCCCCACACAGGCGACTCAGGCACCCCGGCAGCCCACCGGGACGACCCCCGACCCCGCATCGACGCCCCCACACCTCCGGACAGAGGTACTCCTCAACCTGGAACCGGACCCCAACCCCAAACCCGACCCCAAACCCAAACCGGACCCCAACCCCAAACCCAACCCCAAACCCAAGCCGGCGCCCACGCGACCACACACAAGACCGCATACGCAACGACACAAAACCACCCGATACCACCCCCGCCCGGGCCCTCGCCCAAACCAGGACCCCCCACCCGCCACGACCCGCGCCCCCCTCCCGCCGGCACCCACCACCACCGCGGAGACGGCCACCAAGCACGACCCCCTCCAAACCCTCGTCAAAATCCCCGTCACCAAGCGCCCCGTCATCCATCCCCCACAAACCACCACCACCGCCGGCCAAACCGACCCAGGGACGTGGGACCCCTCAACCATCGTCACCGTCAAGCCCGGCCCCCAACCCTTCCTCCATGCCCACCACATAGTGCAGCCCCGGGGACTGCCCACGATGCCCAACCCCCCACCCCCACAAGGGGGACCGGAAAACCCACAAGGACTCCATGGGCCATACCCGCAACACCAACCCCACCACTACACACACCACCACCACCAGCGGCCCCACCACCACCACTACCAACACCACCCCCACCACTACCACTGCCCACCGCCCTACCCCACCGGGCCACAACCCCCCGTACACCAACAGCACCAGCGGACGGGATGGCAGCCGCCGAACGCCCCGCCCGCATACCCACCCCCCCCGTACCAGCCACCACCCCCGTACCAGCCGTACCCCCGCGGCCACCATCCAATGGCCGAGGGGGCCCCATGGACGACGGGGGACCTCCCCCCCCAACCAGCACCGCGTGACGCCCCGTACCCCCCCGGCCACCATCCGATGGCCGAAGGGGCCCCAAGGACAACGGGGGACCTCCCCCCCCAAGCGGCGCCGCGCGAGCCCCCCCAGAGGCCGCCGACGCTTCCGGACTGGCCCGACTCGAGCGACGAGGGCCGGTCCCGCAAGCGGCGGCGCTCCCGCTCCCCCCCCGCACGGCACACTCGCCCACGGCGCCCACACTCCCACCGCGCCTCAACCACCCACTCGCGCCGCTCCCGCCCCCCCAGGTACCACCACGACCCCCAGGAACCCCGCTCCCGTCGCTCCCGCTCCCCCGGGCACCACCACGAGCGCCACCGCCGCCCCATGTCCCCCTCCCCCTCCCCCCACCGGCCACCCAGCCCCCGCCACCACCACTCCCGCTCCCCCCGACGCAGCCAGGCACGCCACCGCCGCCCCACGTCCACCTCCCCCTCCCCCCACACGCCCCGCCGGGCTCCCCGTTCCCCCCGCCACCCGTACCCATCCACCACCCCCAGCCCCCGCCACCACCACTCCCGCTCCCCCGGACGCCACCGAGCGCGCCGCCGCCGCCCCATGTCCACCTCCCCCTCCCGCTCCCCCCTCCGCCCGTACCCGTCCTCCACCCCCAGCCCCCGCCGCCGCCGCTCCCGCTCCCCCAGGCACCGCCACCCCCGCCACCACCGCAGGTCCACGTCTTCCCCCCGCCGCTCCAGGACCCCAGGCACGGACCCCTCCCCCCCCCGGGCCCCCGCCTACCTCGCCTGGTGGTCTCCCTCCGCTCTGCAGGAGCTCCGCCGCTGGGTGAAGTGGGCCGGAGGAGCGGGAAGGCACAAAGGGGTGCACATGGTGCATACCTTCGAGGAGGTGCGCACCCGCACCCCCGCAAACCCCAACGAGACCGCCCCGGAAGCCATCATGCCGCAAGAGGCATGGGAGGCCCTCCTCCGCGATGCGGTCCAGGGCCTCCGCCCCCCCTACACCCCCCAAGCCCTCCGCCGGTGGCTCCAGGCCACCCACCCCCAAGCCTGGGCCACCGGCGCCCCCTCCCCACCCCGCCCCTCCCACCACCACCACACCAGGAAGGGGCAGGACAAGGGCAAGGGAAGGGCAAGGGGCACCAAGGAGCACACAGGCAAGAGGGCACGGAAGGGCCCCAAGTGAGGGCAGGCACACGCAGGGACAGGGCGCCGGAAGCGACACCACATGGGGTCAGGACACCACCCAAGAACCAGGAAGGAGCGGGAACGGGGACCAAGACACGGAGGAAAAGGGCACCACGACAGGTGCCACGACCCACACCGACGGGGAGACCAGCGCCGCCCCACCCCCACCAAACACCCCAACACACACCACCGAAGCAAACATCGGACGCCATGCGGATCACACCAGCGCACGCCCACCGGCCACCGGAAACCACACGGAGAACGGAGGGCACACCTACACGGGGAGAACGGGCCACACCCACAGAGGAGGCCGCAGGGAACACCGCCGCACGGCACACCACCATGCCCTCACCGCCAGCCTACGACCCCGACCACCACGAAGGCCAACTCACAGGCACCGGAAGAGGACGAAAGCACGGCCGCGGCACCCACGACTACGGACCGACACCCCCAGAGGACACGAGACCAAGGCACAGGCCCCCAGGGAGGGCAACCCCACGGACCGTCACGCGACCACACCATGGGCTATAAGGGCCGGGCTGCGCTACCGTCGCGGTTTGACGCAGAGTATTGCTACGGGGGCTTGATCTCGGCTAGTCTCACGTCCGTGAGGGCGTCCGTCACCAACCTGTTGCGTCCAGTGGAGGAATGGCACTGCGGCGGCACACCGATCCCGTCCGTGATGAATATCGAGCACCGCAAGGGGAAGCGAAACGCTGTGATCGATCGCGAAGGCTTTGGTGCTGCTGGACGGTGCCCCCCTTCAAGGCCATCTCCGAGCGCCGTGAAGACTGGAAGTGCCAAGAATACTACCGATGCCCCGGACCCCAGCAGTCCAGCACCGGAGATATGGACATCCCCCTGACCCTACAGTGTGAGCTCATCCCTGCCGGCGGCACCGACCCGGACCCTGCCAGCGCAGCCGAGCTGCAGTGAAAGCCATTCGCCATTCAAACAGCGTTCGGAAGCCACCTCCACCGTCCGACTCCTGATGTCTGTTTGTCTGCCTTGGAGAAGGAACGCCTTTCCTACACCCCGAGTACACCTGCCTGTCTGCGAGGCCCGGTGAAGATTGAGTCCATGGGTGAGAGTCAGTGTGCACGCCCCAAGGACACCGTGATCATTCAGCAGAATTTCCCGAAGACCTAACCGACCCACACAGGCCAGGCTAACCTCCACTGACCCACCGCGGCACCACGCGAGACCACGGCACACCGCACCACAGCGCGCCACAGAGCAACGCACCACAGCACGACGCGACGCGACGCGGCACAGAGCGGCACAACACGACACAACTGACCCTAACCTGAGAGACTAACCGAAGCCAGCCACCGCACACCCGGGAAGGCGCCGCGCCACCACGCCACACACCAGCACCACAGGCCACACACGGGACCACAGCGCGCCAGGCGACAACGGTGACGGACCACCCAGAAGATTACAGCCGGCACCGCAGAGGGGTAAGGACACGAGCAACCCCAGCCCCCTAACCCAAAACCACAAGCAGCCGCCTGGCGCAGCCGCCCAGCCGGCAGAGCCAGGACCTAACCCAGCAAGAAGGGGCGCCGAGCCCACCGTGTACAGAGCCCACCCGACCCATGGGGCCGGAACATGGCCACACAGAACGCAACTGAAAACAGCAGCCCGGAAGACAACACTGAATACAGGCCAGTGCGTGCGCCAGCCCAGGGAAGGCAGAGGGAGGAACAGGCAAGCCCCCCCCAAAAAAAAAAAAAAAAGGAGGGGGGAAGGGGAAAAGGCACGAAAACAGCCCACAGCCGCCCAACCAGCCGCCAACACCACCACAGGCGGCCAGGCCCCCCCCCCAGGAAAAAAAAAAAAAAAAAAAAAAAAAGGGGGACCCCCGCAGAGGCACAGGCGAACCACCCACCCAAAACCGGCAACACCAAGCCAGTAACAGCGGACCACGGGGAAAAGGGACAGAAAAAAAAAAAAAAAAAAAAAAAAAAAGAGAGCCACCAGCCCAGCCCGAAAGAAAGGGGATGGAGGGACAGGGACCACAAAGCCCAGAAAAAAAAAAAAAAGAAAAGAAAAAACCAAAGCGCAAAAAAAAAAAAAAAAAACACACCCCGACAACCCAGCCAAGACGGACTGGGCACAGGCGAGACCCGGGCCCAGCGCACACGCCCACAAGGCGCGCCGGAACCGGAAACGGCGGGGGGCAAGCGGGGCGCCCACGAAACCACACACGTCCCAAAAGCAGGCCGAAACCGAAGCCCAACCACGAACACCACAAATAGCCGACACTAGAGGGACAACACCACAAATCGAGCCCAAAAACACCCACCCTAAACCCCAGCCAGGACTGACGGGGTTAACAAAACCCGCACCCAACTGCCAACCGGACCCAAACACAAACACCACACAACAGTAGGAAACCCAGTGCCCACAGCCCGGGCACTGAGGCAGCCCGTGCCATGCAGGTGACCCGGCCAAACGAGATCCGGAGCCCGGGGGTAAGGCTGCATCCTAAGGCCTGCGCTGCTTTGGGACTCGAGGTGGAGCGTGCGACACCCAAGCGCCTCGGAACCCTAGTACCAGGAATGTGCATGCACGCCTTGGGAACGGGATACGCCAGGAAGTCCGGTGAACCCCTAGGATCCCGCCCAAAGGAGGGGACGTGCGCAAGCACGGGGGCACACCCTCCCGGCGAGACAAGCATGTCACGCTGGCGGCGATCAGCCCTCCCGGCGTAGCCCGGGGCCGCTTTGTTGGGGGCCAACAGTCAGGTCTAGCGGGAAGTAAGCCGCCTCCCCTCTTCACGCGCGAAGCCTCTTCCTGTTCGTCACAGGGGCGACGCCAGGGGGAACCATGGGGCGCCTCTCCACGACCGAGTGCACCTACCTACCTACTCACCCGTGGGCTGGGCTTGTGCCCCATCCACCAGGAAAGCCTTGGTGCCCCACGCTTGACCCGGGGAGGGCATTGATACACCCTTGGCGTCGATGAACAACTCCTCCTCTTGCCCGAATGACATCTCGTTCAGGGTGATGGAGTCCAGCGTCGACTTGAGACCCTCCAGCGGGCATGGGGTGGATCCTATGCCGGTTATGACCAGGATCCCCTTCGCCCTATCCGCGACGATCTTCTCCACCGTGCGTCTGGTATTATCCAGGGAGCCATGCCAATACATGGGCCCCCACTCCTTCAAACCCCAATGCCTATGCCAGGCTGAGTCTCCTCGATGCCAATGCCTCCTACACTTCCGCAAAAGTGGGGCATCCCGGGAAGCGAAGACGTCCGTCTCGGGCGTTGCGGCTCCCAGCGTCTGAATCATCCTGTCGTACACCTGCGGCGCCATTCCATACTCCGTGCGTTGAACTCCGCGGTCTCCTCTGGACTTGGCACCCACAGCTTGCACCGCTTGGACGATTCGATCCTCTTCCTCAGCATTCCATTGGGATGATCGGCATGCATAGTCCGTGGACAGCCATGTGAGGCATTCATCATCCTCCCGGACCAGCGTTGCGCGATGGGGAAGGGCTCCAATGGCGTTTGCCACCATGAAGTCATACCCCATGATCATATCCCAATCTGTAATGTCGGCCACATAGAAGTTCCCGGATAGAGTGCTTCTCTTCGCCTGATCAGGGCGGTTCAAGCGCACATGCTCCCAGAATTCCATACTGATGGTGGCCTCATGGGTGCCGCCACCCATAATCTCTCCGTTGGCGACCTTCAGGCGGACCGGTCTCCGGCTGGGCTGCAGGAGTTCCTCCTTGAACAACCCTCTCCGGACCAGGCTCACCTGGGCACCCGTATCCACTAACACATCCACCACCTTCTCCTCTCGTCCGCACCGTACTCGCACTTTCAAATGCAACTGCCGCTCGTCGCCATGAGGTGTATGGACGACTCTCACGGCATGCAACTCTAGCACGTCCGGGTGCATCAGGACTTCAAGGGTATGGTCACGGATGGTGTAGATCTTGGGTTGGTCCTGCCCGTCCACGGGGCTCTCCGTGGTCGCTCCTTCCTTCTTGCCATGTCCCGTACCCACATGTACTTCCCTTGGCAGGGCGCTCCAGGGGTTGGGAGTGGCAAAACTCAGTGGTTTTGGCTCTTCAGGAGCCTTCTTCGGCACCCGATGTGCCTTTGCTTTCTCAGGGATTCCACTGATTTTCGGAGGAGAGACCTCCGAGGTCCCACTCCCGTGGGGGCTCCTCTAGACTTGACTTCCCGCAGCCCCTTCCGGCTGCGATCCGCCAGGACTTTGTCCACCACGTTGCTGGGCTTTGAGTTCCTCCAACGTCCTCAACATGTCCTCAGCAACCTCCTCGATTGACCTCACTCGTCAGTCTTGGCCAGGGTCACCACCATAGCCTCTTCCTCCGCCTTTCCCTTGGCCTTTGCCTTGGCCTTTTCCCCCGTCTCCGCCCTTCGCCTTCCAATCGGAAATCCGCTGCTCCTGGGGCTTCTTCTCGGGGTGGGCGGCGAAGTAGGCCTTCTTGTCCGCCTCGTACACCTTGCACGGACGGTGGTCGTGTGCATGGTTGTTTCCCTTGCCATAACAGACCCAGCACCCGTCGTGCTGAGACCTGTACTCCCGGAACGAGAGCAGTGGGTTCCCCATCCTCCTTGGCTCTCTGCTCTAAAGAAGGTCCCTACCAGGACCGGCCCCCGCTGTGCCCCTTCCGCCTGTTACCCCTGCTGATTTACTCCGGATCAGTGATTGCATTCCTCAAATTCCAAAGGGTCCAAAGTCCAAAAATATAGAAAATAAAATCCTCCTTCAACCCTGAAACAGCAACCAGATCCCACAAATACAGCAATAACCCGATTCACAATCCAAATCAGGCTGCGGGCTTCCGTTCAGCACACCGGTCGTCTCACGGTGGCGGGCATGTACAAGAATTGCACCAAAGAGGAAACCCCTGAAATTGGCATATGAACACATATAAAGCAAAGTTGGGGAAAGATGGAAACGTACACATTCCCAGCCATAGACCCCTCATTCCCTGGACTCAAGACCTTCCCTTGACTCACCAACATGATGCCCTGAACCCAATCAAATAAGTTGGCTAAATGCCATGTGTCACAAGTCCCTACATAAACCCCAAAAATGTGTTCACTCCCAAGCCTCTAAATCCTAGCCCAATAGGGGAGGTGGCGTGTCATGGCCTAGAGTGGCACTCAGGACCATGCCCTACCCTGACATAACCTTGGTTGGACTTGGAGTCGAATGGGCTTGGAGAACTGCCACATGAAGATGACCTCACAACATGGCAAAATCAGGCAAATCACACCATAATGCCCAAAATTCAATTATATACTCAAAAATGCATACGGCAAATATCCAAATGCTCCATGCATGTGTCCAACCGGAGAGTAATATACAAGGGTGATATAAACCAAAGGTCCATGCCCAAGAATATCCCATCATTGGCTCCAAAGCCCTTCCGGTTATGTACATGACATGCTTCACAAGTCAACTCATGAATTTGAGACCTAATTTTGTGAGGCCTCGTGTGCCAAGCCAAAGTGACCATGTGATCCGGCATATGGTGAGGTACAACACCGAAGCATATGCCAACATATAAGCAACATACCATAGTTCACGGATCTCTAGGCACTTTACTGTTAGCCGACCAGTTGAGCACATAAAACACAAAAATGAGCATAAAATGAGGTCAAAAACATGAAAATATGTCCAAATACAAAGTTGTCATGATAGTATATCTCTATGCTCACCCATGATATCCGCTCATGGTTCGATATACAAATGATTGGAACCATTTGCGAACAATTCCCCCACTTGGATCCCCAATCGGGCGCATGGAGATATCTTCGCCACCCATATCTACATGCCCTATGAAAATGGGAGTGCACTCATGGAGCTCTTTGTCTAACATACCATGAGCAATACATATGCGGTAGACTTAGTCTAGCGCTTTGAATTCCACAATTGGGACATGGGCAAAGCCCTTGTCACGTGTGGCTCCCCATCTCATCGGCCACACGAAGATATATAGCATGGGCGTGAGCATATTGAAGAACGTACCATGCATATAACACATACCCTCAAAAGTGGCTCCCACCATGATATGCCATGTCCCTCCATGGACATAACTTCACGTTAAAAATACGTGGGAACCCAAGGAAAGTTGCTATGCAACCCCAACACTCATGCGGTACACTCGAAAGTCGCAATAAAATATTCGGTTGCACAGACCAAGAGTTATATATCACTTTATACCCTCTTGACCATTATCCCTTGCTATACCGGGCATGTGTACACACCAAAAGCGTTTGATGCTTCCTAAATTAAGTTGAGACTAAGGCGCTTGCAACCCAACCTTCCTTATTCTCTTTCCTCACACTCGCGCGTAGATATGGCCCTTCAAAGCGATCCCACGATCCGCTTTTGTTTCCCTTATATCTCCAAGTCAAATGGGTGGCAAGCATAAGGAAAACCTGATTCGGGCATAGGGAAAAGAGTATGACCACTCGAAGAAGACCAAATCAAGTGCGGCGATGTCGAAGTCGAAAATCCGATTTCGACATCGCGAAAAAATTCAGATTAAAATTTCAAGTGCATAGTTAGAAAATTGCGGAAGCAACGAACCCTTTACTGATGAAATCTGACCCTTCATCGGGGTTTCCGCCAAAATATCTGGAAATAACAGTGAACCAATCGGTTAACGCAAAATCGCGAGCCAACTGACAGTCGCCGATACATTGACCATCAGAACAAAAGGCTGAAAAATTACGGAAACATTATGATAATAAAACCCTGTTGATTCCTGATATTCCGATATATAAATCTCCGCTGGCGGCGCCTCGGTACTGAATATGGCCGCTCATAGCCGGAATGGCCAAATCTATCACACTATCACATCGGGTTAGTTCAGGTGGATGGGAGAGTATGATATCAGCCAATGGCGGCTTGCCGGCACATAGATACACACCCCAAGTGACCCAAAGATGGCCACGGGGGTCCGAACCGGCTTCACCCCCCTTCTCAGAGCGTTGTTACCGCTCAGAAGTCATTGAAGAGAGGACGGGAGGACCCCAATGGGCTCCAACCCCCCCCCCATGTCCCAAGGACACATGGAGGCACCACACACGTTGTAGGCGTCCCCCACGCCCCAAGGGAGGGGTGAGGACACTGATAATCGGTGCCCTACGCCATATCCGGTCTCCTCTTGATCTACAACATGGGCCAAGGGGATCAAAGATAGAAAATCAGGGTCGGTCCACCTAAATAAGTATACCACAATGAAATATATATGTGGAGATCGAGTGAAGGGGGTATATGGCCAATCAAGGCCGAAAAATCCCCGGATGAACGCCCTCACCCGTCTCCCCAAGCACAGAAACAGACAAAATGCCAAGGGGGGATCCCTTACGGTGCTACAGCAGCAACGAAATGGACCAACACGTCCTTGACATCCAAAGAAATATTCTTTTTCTTCAGGTAGTCCATCCAGACCGTGGTGTACCTCGGCACAAAACTGCTCGGAGGCTCCCACGAATCCCTGGATGCGGCGAATCCCTTCCAACGGACTTTATACAGCCTTCCCCCAGGCGTCCCAGGGTCCGGCGTGTCCGCCAGGATCTTCTCAGCGGTGAAGTCGCCGTCCTCACCCTCGTCGTCCGAGTCAACATCGCCGGCCGTGAACTCGAAGGTGACGGGACGTCCGCTGGGGTCTGGTGCTCGGGGACGAAGCTGGGTATGGTCGCGGTCCAGGATCTTGTTATCCCCCACACGAACCGCATACACATCCTGCCTGACCTTCTGCACGATTACCCCCGGCACATACCACCTCTGCTACCATAAAGAAGGTCCCTACCAGGACCGGCCCCCGCTGTGCCCCTTCTTGGGTCCCACCGGGCTCCATCTGGACCGATCCTGCCCATGGTCTCTCACGTTGTGCGCCACAAACGCGAAGAAATGGGCCTCCTCGTGATCCTCCCGGGACCAGTGGTCTTGGCCACCTCAACTACCATCCTCCGCGGGGTTGGCCGTGTCCTCCTGGATCTCCCGATGATGGCGGTCTTCTCGGTGGCCTCGTTGTCCATGACCATGTCGATCTTGCACGTGGGCCTCGTTCTTCGCATTGAGCTTCAACTCCACCGTGATGTACTTCACAATCTCGTCCAGGCTCATGCGGGCGAAGATGACCTGCATCCTCAGCGGCTCCCCGCGCCTCCACTCCACGTTGTTGAGGCGCAGCAACCTTTGCCCCATGGAGTCTCCAAATACCTCCACGTACACGGCGTTCTTCAGTCCCAACATCCGGTTGGGCTCGCCCAGGTTCCTCCTGAAGAACTCCATGATACCCGCATGGGTATCCTCCGCCGCCATATTCCTCACCGCCACCAACTTCTTGGCGCGCTTCTTCTCCTCGTCCTCCACTCGCCTCTTCCACTGGCCGGGGAGGACGTCCTTCAGGAGGTGGCGGATCTCGCTGGCTTCGTTCCAGTCCTCCACCAGCTTGAGGCATCTGCGGTACTTCCGCAGATACCGGTTCCACTCCCGGACCCGCAACTCACCGCGGTCCAGCGGCAGCGGAATGGACCATAAGTCCTCCAGCTTCTGGTTTTGAGCGTCCGGAGGGACGGAGTAAACCAAGAGGTACCCCCGGGGGGGTGGGCAGCCCCAGAGGACCATGAGAGGGTCCTCAGGTCAGTGATCCGGGCGGCGTGGCCCGACAGGGAGCCGACGTGGCCGGCCTTCCTGGAAGGGGGAGCGGTGCTCCGCATCACGGATGCGGACGCCAACAACTGGCTCCCCCGGGCCTTGCGCAGCGCCCTCGCCCACTGGCGCTACCGCCGGCACAACCCGCCGCCGCCGCAGCCCCAGCCCCCACACAAGCGGCGGCGCAGGTGAAGGCCCAGACGGCGGGTACGGGAGAGCTGGGGGGGGGGGGCTGTGCCCCCGGGCAACGCTCCCCCCGCGGTACGGCACGACGCAAGAGGGCGCGCCACCTCCCGCGGGAGGGGGTGCGGAGACAACGGGCGCGGGGGGGAACCTGCTGCCCCGCGGCCCGCTAACCACTGACCGCTAACCCTCACGGCCACCCCCGGCCGGCCGGCGCCGCGCGACAACGGCCGGGGGATGAGGGGCCCCAGCGAAGGCCTGCGCGAGAATCCGGCTCTCGGTAGAGGGGGGCGGGGGAAGGGCGCGACCCCCCGGCCGATGGCTGGCCCCCGGGGCCAGGACTGCCATGCCGCCCCCCCCCCCCGGCCGACAGGAGGCATCACCAGGGGACCAAAGGGCCCCCCCCACTCCCCCCCCCCCTCCCACACAGGCCCGAGAGCAGGCGGGGGGGCGGCCCCCCCACCCCCCCCCCCCTCCCCTGCACCCACCTCAGCTGGGGAGCCACAGGCGCGGCCCTCCGCCCCCCCAGGGCCGGGGGGGCGCCCCCCCCCACAGGAGGAACGGCGACGCGGTAAGGGCAACGGCGGCTGGACCTGCTCCCGCGAACCCACACTGGCGTGCAGGAGCAACGCGCACAACGGAACAGGAAGGAGGCCGCGCCCCACATGACCCTCCCGTAACCACAGCCCACTCCGATGTGACAGAGGGGGGGTTCAGGTCAGCTGGGGCCCCCGGGGGAGCGGTCCACGGGCCGCCCCTCACCCCCCCCCATCCCGGGGCGGCACTTCAGCCCCGACCGCACGCGCGCGCCGGAAGGGAGCGCGCCGGCGACACGGAGAGGGCCGGAAAGGAGTACCGCAGGCCGCCGCCCGGAACGAGAACAGGGAGGCCGCGGCGCGACACCCCCCCCCCCCGCCCCCCCACTAGCCCGCCAGCCGCGGGGGCCCCGGCCCCCACCCCCCGAGGCAGGGGGGATGGGCCCCCCCTGCCCGAGAGGGGAGCCGGAGTGTGACCCGCCCCCCCGCCCCAGCCGCCGGCTCACATGGGGGCCGCGAAGAACAAGCGGGCCCACGCCTGCGCACCGGGACGCCGCACAGATCGTACCCAGAGAAGCCGGGTGAGCACGAACCGGAGTGGTATGGAGGGCCACGCCCGCCATGGACAGTACACAAGCGGCGGCGCAGGTGATGGCCCAGACAGCGGATGCGCGAGAGTGGGGGGAGGAACCGGGCCCCCCGACCCACGCCCCCCCCATGGTACGGCAGGACGCATGAGAGCGTGCCACCTCCCGCGGGAGGAAGTACGGAGACAACGGGCACGGGAGGGAACCTGCTGCCCTGCAGCCCGCTAACCACTGACCGCTAATCCTCACGGCCGCCCCCGGCCTGCCAGCGCCGCGCGACAACGGCCGGGGGGATGAGGGGCCCCAGCGAGGGCCTGCACGAGGATCCGGCTCTAGGTAGAGGGGGGCGGGAGAAGGGCGCGACCCCCCAGCCGATGGCTGGCCCCCGGGGCCAGGACTGCCATGCCGCCCCCCCCCCCCCCCCGGCCGTCAGGAGGCATCGCCGGGGGACCAGAGGGCCCCCCACACTCCCCCCCCCCCCCCCCCGCACCCCCCCCAGCTGGGAAGCCACGGGCGCGGCCCTCCGCCCCCCCGGAGCCGGGGGGGCGACGCGGTGGGGGGAGCGGCAGCTGGACCTGCTCCCGCGAGCCCACACTGGCGTGCCGGAGCAACGCGCACAACGAAACAGTATGGAGGCCGCGCCCCACATGACCCTCCCGTGACCACAGCCCACTCAGGGAGGGCAGAGGGGGGGTTCAGGTCTGCAAGGGCCCCAGGGGGAGCGGTCCACGGACCGCCCCTCACCCCCCCCCACCCCGGGGCGGCACTTCGGCCCCGACCGCATGCACACGCCGGAAGGGAGCGCGCCGGCGACACGAAGGGGGCCAGGATTGAGTACCGCAGGCCGCCGCCCAGAAGGGGAGCAGGGAGGCCGCGGCGCGACCCCCCCCCCCCCCCCCGGCCAGCCCGCGGGCCGCTGGGGCCATGGCCCCCATCCCCCGAGGCAGGGGGGATGGTCCCCCCCCCGCCCGAGAGAGGAGCCGGAACGCGACCCGCCCCCCCGCCCCAGCCGCCGGCCCCCATGGGGGCCGCAAAGAACAAGCGAGCCCGCGCCTACGCGCCAGGACGCCGCACAGACCGTACCCAGAGAAGCCTGGTGAGCACGAACCGGAGTGGTATGGGGGGCCACGCCCCCCATGGACAGCACAACGCCAGTGACACCCGCTTTGTTGCCTGCCCAGGGAAGGCAGAGGGACGGAATGAGGCAGAGCGACCCCCCGCCCTACGGCCCCCCCCCCGGCCGCACAAACAGGGGGTACGGCGCACGCCCCCCCCCCCCCCCCCCAGACCGACCCCAGCACATGAACGCCACGGACCCGCCCCGCGGCGCGCAGCCCCCACAGGGCGTGCCGGCCGAGGGGACAGAGCAGGGCCCCCGCACCCGCACGCCCGCGCCCACATCACGTGGATCGCGGGCCCCGGCAGCCCACCCGGTGGGCAGGCAGTCGGGGGAGGGGGAGCGCATGACCCCAGACGCCCCTCGCAACGGTAGAAGGCACCCCCCCCGGGGACGCCCTGCCGCCACCCCCACAACCCCACGCCAAGTAGGGGGGAACCGGGACCGGACCGCCCCCCCCCAAGCACGCCAGACGGAGCAAGGGACCGGAACAGGACACGCTGAGGGGCACGGACCACGTGGAACGGCCCTACCAGCGCCCAGTGCCGGGACCACGCAAGGGGCGCACGCCACACCACCCAGGGGGGGGGGGAGCGGACACCGCGAGAGCGCGAGCGCACACACACGAAAGGGACACGCGGGGACTACCAGAAGGGCAACCGGACCGAGCGCGCGGAACGCACAGACCACGTGGAATGGCGTACCAGCGAGCGAGGGTAAGGGACACCCGGACGGGACGGCCCGCCACACACAGCGCCGAACACGCGGGGCGGGGAGGGGGAAAAGAGAGAGACACAACACCAGGTACCGGCCCGAACCCCCCGAACCGGCCGCGAGCGCCGCGCACACACAGACGGGGCACCTCACCCGCCAAGGCAGTAGTGGCGCACAGCGCCACGCCCCAACCCCTAGGCTAGGCAGCCTCCGCGCCTGCCCAAGGGGGTCCCACTGGCGACAAGCCAGTAGCACGGGCCCGGCGGCGCCGGCGCCCCGGGCGACCACGAATTAGGGGGGCGACGCAGTGGGTAAGCGCCCGCGGCCACGGCTGCGAATTGATGCACTGAACGGGGAGTGGCGAAGCGGGGAAGCCGGGGAAGGACGGGGCTCCGAGCTCTGTGAACCCGGGGGACTCCGCCACCAGGCAGGAGGTGCGTCTTGGAGGGCCCCCCACTAGGACCCGGTGGGGAGGATATCACCTGGCCCGACCAGGTGGCCCCCCGGGGCCGAAAGGCGTCTAGTACCCGCAAAATCAAACCTCAAACCTCAAACCTCACAAAATGCCAAGGGGGGATCCCTTACGGTGCTACAGCAGCAACCAAATGGACCAACACGTCCTTGACATCCAAAGAAATATTCTTTTTCTTCAGGTAGTCCATCCAGACCGTGGTGTACCTCGGCACAAAACTGCTCGGAGGCTCCCACGAATCCCTGGATGCGGCGAATCCCTTCCAACGGACTTTATACAGCCTTCCCCGAGGCGTCCCCGGGTCCGGCGTGTCCGCCAGGATCTTCTCAGCGGTGAAGTCGCCGTCTTCACCCTCGTCCTCCGAGTCAACATCGCCGGCCGTGAACTCGAAGGTGACGGGACGTCCGCTGGGGTCTGGTGCTCGGGGACGAAGCTGGGTATGGTCGCGGTCCAGGATCTTGTTATCCCCCACACGAACCGCATACAATTCCTGCCCGACCTTCCGCACGATTACCCCCGGCACATACCACCTCTGCTACCATAAAGAAGGTCCCTACCAGGACCGACCCCCGCTGTGCCCCTTCTGGGGTCCCACCCGGCTCCATCTGGACCGATCCTGCCCATGGTCTCTCACGTTGTGCGCCACAAACGCGAAGAAATGGGCCTCCTCGTGATCCTCCCGGGACCAGTGGTCTCTGCCGTGTCCTCCTGGATCTCCCGATGATGGCGGTCTTCTCGGTGGCCTCGTTGTCCATGACCATGACGATCCTGCACGTGGGCCTCGTTCCTCGCATGGAGCTTCAACTCCACCGTGATGTACTTCACGATCTCGTCCAGGCTCATGCGGGCGAAGATGACCTGCATCCTCAGCGGCTCCCCGCGCCTCCACTCCACGTTGTTGAGGCGCAGCAACCTTTGCCCCATGGAGTCTCCAAATACCTCCACGTACACGGCGTTCTTCAGTCCCAACATCCGGTTGGGCTCGCCCATGTTCCTCCTGAAGAACTCCATGATACCCGCATGGGTATCCTCCGCCGCCATAATCCTCACCGCCACCAACTTCTTGGCGCGCTTCTTCTCCTCGTCCTCCACTCGCCTCTTCCACTGGCCGGGGAGGACGTCCTTCAGGAGGTGGCGGATCTCGCTGGCCTCGTTCCAGTCCTCCACCAGCTTGAGGCATCTGCGGTACTTCCGCAGATACCGGTTCCACTCCCGGACCCGCAACTCACCGCGGTCCAGCGGCAGCGGAATGGACCATAAGTCCTCCAGCTTCTGGTTTTGAGCGTGCACCCGCTCCTCATCCTCCAACCACTGGAGGCAGGCCTGCTCCGTACAGATCAGTCCTTCTCGGATCTGATCCCGCAGCTCCTCCTTCAGGTCCTGCGCCAGCCGGTGTGGGAATGTCCGGCATACCCACTTGTCCCGCGGCGCTCCCCGCATCTCGCCGACGACCTCCTCGGCGAAGTCCTCCCAGTCCAGGATGAAGTCATCCAGGTTGGACGGGTTGCCGTCGTAATAGGGGATTTTGATTCCCCTGAGGTCCTCAATCCTGATGGCGTCTCCGACGTCCCCAGCCACCACTCCACCGAGACGGATACCGCCTGTGGCCGGGGGGTGTGAGTACACTCCCCGTACATCCCTCTCCTCCATGGAGTGCGGTCCAGTTGGGCCTGAACCCATGGGGTTTGGAAGGCGGGAAGGACTTGCTCCATCGGCCGTCCATATCCCCGTATTAGGGTCCTTCACCCACAGGTTTCCGCCTGGATGACCTCGACCATGTCCGTCGGCGCTTCCCATGGTTCGCCCCTGCATGGTCTGGCTCTGGATCTCATCTTCAGCATACACTACCATATTCGTCGTGATCGGTACATCCTGGGCGGCATGGGACATCTGTACCGTCAGGCTCCTCGGGTCCGTGGTTACGTGCCCTTCCCGCATGGACCCAGCCGGTGCCGTGTGTTCCCCGAGCATTGTGGATTCGCTGAATAGGGGAACAAACGGCAGCGCACCCGGGTCAACATGCGGAGGCGCGTAGGTTGCCTCTGCAGGGCCGCCCATGGGTTTATCCATGGCGCTCCTGAGGGTCTTAACCCGCTCCACCAGCTCTGCCGCGGCCGGCTTTGCCGGGAGCTCCGGACTCGAGGCGAGGGGCTGTAGCTCCTCTAGCCTTTTCAGGCGTCCCGACATGTCCTCCACCAGGTGGAGGAGGCTTTTTGCACTGAACGGCGCCTTTTGTGGCTGGCCAGGCCGTCCAGGTGGAGGAGGCTGTCCACCACTCGCTGCTGCTTCTCCAGGGCCAGCTCCAGATTCTCCCGGTACCGGTCCCGTTCCGCTCGCAGCTCCTCCATGTCTTTCTCCGCGGCCGACTGGTCGTCCAGGATCCCCGCGACGTCCTCCTCTAGACCGTCCTTGGCGTTGTCCAGGCGGTCAAGGCGATGCACGATGGCGTCCATCCCCATCCTCATGTACTTGCCCATGAGGAAGGACACGTGCTCGCAGTGGCACGCAGCGTGCTTTCCGCCGGATTCAGCGCATCCCGCGGTTCCCGGCACCTCAGACTCATCGCCCATGGGCGTATCGCCTATGGCGTCCGTCTCTGGTCCCGTGTGCCGGGGCACAGGTGCCGTCCAAGCCCTGGCTGGCCTCTCCAAGTCCTCGGCGTCGTGCTCCAGGCTGGGTTCTGGGGCCGTGTTCGCCCTTGTGGGCGGTCTGGCCGTCTCCTCCGACTCCGAAGGTGGCTCATAGGCTGTCCGATAGCCCTCGGAGTGCCCCTCGGATTCCCACAGCCTGACCGGGCTAGGGTCCGTATCCGTAGCCCCGGCGTCCCTTGCCGCGGACTTGGGTGACCCGCGCTTCCGGTAGCGCCGGGCCCGTCCTCCACTGCTGCCTGAATGGCAGGCCTCATCAGAATCCTCCGCGGCGGAGCGGAGGTTGCATGCCTTTCGGCAGCGACGCTCACACATGGAGACCAGGTCCTATATGTCACGTCCTCCTCTTCCCGAATGTCTTACTTCTCTTCAGGCTTCAACTTCCGGAGTTCGCCATGCTCTTGAACGTCTCGGTTCTTCTATGGCTCCAATCTCCGGCGTGGTGTCCACCGAGTCCACAATACGCACCCGGGGCGTACTTGGGCAGGGCTCATAGGGGCCCAAGTCCCCGGGTCGGCGGTAGGTAGGGGCAGCAGGTAAGCCTCTGCTACCATAAAGAAGGTCCCTACCAGGACCGGCCCCCGCTGTGCCCCTTCCG
The DNA here is from genome assembly GCA_964036045.1 of Eutreptiella sp. 'Long Island Sound 2002'. Classification (NCBI taxonomy): domain Eukaryota; phylum Euglenozoa; class Euglenophyceae; order Eutreptiales; family Eutreptiaceae; genus Eutreptiella; species Eutreptiella sp. 'Long Island Sound 2002'. The sequence goes on from OZ038380.1 coordinate 55,924,129, forward strand.
CCTGTTACCCCTGCTGATTTACTCCGGATCAGTGATTGCATTCCTCAAATTCCAAAGGGTCCAAAGTCCAAAAATATAGAAAATAAAATCCTCCTTCAACCCTGAAACAGCAACCAGATCCCACAAATACAGCAATAACCCAATTCACAATCCAAATCAGGCTGCGGGCTTCCGTTCAGCACACCGGTCGTCTCACGGTGGCAGGCATGTACAAGAATTGCACCAAAGAGGAAAGCCCTGAAATTGGCATATGAACACATATAAAGCAAAGTTGGGGAAAGATGGAAACGTACACATTCACAGCCATAGACCCCTCATTCCCTGGACTGAAGACCTTCCCTTGACTCACCAACATGATGCCCTGAACCCAATCAAATAAGATGGCTAAATGCCATGTGTCACAAGTCCCTACATAAACCCCAAAAATGTGTTCACTCCCAAGCCTCTAAATCCTAGCCCAATAGGGGAGGTGGCGTGTCATGGCCTAGAGTGGCACTCAGGACCATGCCCTACCCTGACATAACCTTGGTTGGACTTGGAGTCGAATGGGCTTGGAGAACTGCCACATGAAGATGACCTCACAACATGGCAAAATCAGGCAAATCACACCATAATGCCCAAAATTCAATTATATACTCAAAAATGCATACGGCAAATATCCAAATGCTCCATGCATGTGTCCAACCGGAAAGTAATATACAAGGGTGATATAGACCAAAGGTCCATGCCCAAGGATATCCCATCATTGGCTCCGAAGCCCTTCCGGTTATGTACATGACATGCTTCACAAGTCAACTCATGAATTTGAGACCTAATTTTGTGAGGCCTCGTGTGCCAAGCCAAAGTGACCATGTGATCCGGCATATGGTGAGGTACAACACCGAAGCATATGCCAACATATAAGCAACATACCATAGTTCACGGATCTCTAGGCACTTTACTGTTAGCCGACCAGTTGAGCACATAAAACACAAAAATGAGCATAAAATGAGGTCAAAAACATGAAAATATGTCCAAATACAAAGTTGTCATGATAGTATATCTCTATGCTCACCCATGATATCCGCGCATGGTTCGATATACAAATGATTGGAACCATTTGCGAACAATTCCCCCACTTGGATCCCCAATCGGGCGCATGGAGATATCTTCGCCACCCATATCTACATGCCCCATGAAAATAGGAGTGCACTCATGGAGCTCTTTGTCTAACATACCATGAGCAATACATATGCGGTAGACTTAGTCTAGCGCTTTGAATTCCACAATTGGGACATGGGCAAAGCCCTTGTCACGTGTGGCTCCCCATCTCTTCGGCAACACGAAGATATATAACATGGGCGTGAGCATATCGAAGAACATACCATGCATATAACACATACCCTCAAAAGTGGCTCCCACCATGATATGCCATGACCCTCCATTGGCATAACTTCACGTTAAAAATACGTAGGAACCCAAGGAAAGCTGCTATGGAACCCCAACACTCATGCGGTACACTCGAAAGTCGCAATAAAATATTCGGTTGCACAGACCAAGAGTTATATATCACTTTATACCCTCTTGACCATTATCCCTTGCTATACCGGGCATGTGTACACACCAAAGGCGTTTGATGCTTCCTAAATTAAGTTGAGACTAAGGCGCTTGCAACCCAACCTTCCTTATTCTCTTTCCTCACACTCGCGCGTAGATATGGCCCTTCAAAGCGATCCCACGATCCGCTTTTGTTTTCCTTATATCTCCAAGTCAAATGGGTGGCAAGCATAAGGAAAACCTGATTCAGGCATAGGGAAAAGAGTATGACCACTCGAAGAAGACCAAATCAAGTGCGGCGATGTTGAAGTCGAAAATCCGATTTCGACATCGCGAAAAATTCAGATTAAAATTTCAAGTGCATATTTAGAAAATTGCGGAAGCAACGAACCCTTTACTGATGAAATCTGACCCTTCATCGGGGTTTCCGCCAAAATATCTGGAAATAACAGTTAACCAATCGGTTCACGCAAAATCGCGAGCCAACTGACAGTCGCCGATACATTGACCATCAGAACGAAAGGCTGAAAAATTACGGAAACATTATGATAATAAAACCCTGTTGATTCCTGATATTCCGATATATAAATCTCCGCTGGCGGCGCCTCGGTACTGAATATGGCCGCTCATAGCCGGAATGGCCAAATCTATCATACTATCACATCGGGTTACATCAGGTGGACGGGAGAGTATGATATCAGCCAATGGCGGCTTGCCGGCACATAGATACACACCCCAAGTGACCCAAAGATGGCCACGGGGGTCCGAACCGGCTTCAGCTCTTTCTGGGTCCCATCCGGCTCCATCTGGACCGATCCTGCCCATGGTCCCTCACGTTGTGCGCTACAAACGCGAAGAAATGGGCCTCCTCGTGATCCTCCCGGGACCCGGTCCAGTGGTCTTGGCCACTTCCACTACCATCCTCCGCGGAGTTGGCTGTGTCCTCCTGGATCTCCCGATGATGTCGGTCTTCTCGGTGGCCTCGTTGTCCATGACCATGTCGATCCTGCACGTGGGCCTCGTTCTTCGCATTGAGCTTCAACTCCACCGTGATGTACTTCACGATCTCGTCCAGGCTCATGCGGGCGAAGATGACCTGCATCCTCAGCGGCTCCCGGCGCCTCCACTCCACGTTGTTGAGGCGCAGCAACCTTTGCCCCATGGAGTCTCCAAATACCTCCACGTACACGGCGTTCTTCAGTCCCAACATCCGGTTGGGCTCGCCCAGGTTCCTCCTGAAGAACTCCATGATACCCGCATGGGTATCCTCCGCCGCCATGATCCTCACCGCCACGCGCTTCTTCGCTCTCTTCTTTTCCTCGTCCTCCACTCTCCTCTTTCAGTTGCCGGGGAGGACGTCCTTCAGCAAGTGGCGGATCTCGCTGGCCTCGTTCCAGTCCTCCACCAGCTTGAGGCACCTGCGGTACTTCCGCAGATACCGGTTCCACTCCCGGACCCGCAACTCACCGCGGTCCAGCGGCAGCGGGATGGACCACAAGTCCTCCAGCTTCTGGTTCGGAGCGTCCACCCGCTCCTCATCCTCTAACCACTGGAGGCAGGCCTGCTCCGTACGGATCAGTCCTTCCCGGATCTGATCCCGCAGCTCCTCCTTCAGGTCCTGCGCCAGCCGGTGTGGGAATGTCCGGCATACCCACTTGTCCCGCGGCGCTCCCCGCATCTCGCCGACGACCTCCTCGGCGAAGTCCTCCCAGTCCAGGATGAAGTCATCCAGGTTAGAGGGGTTGCCATCGTAGTAGGGGATTTTGATTCCCCTGAGGTCGTCAATCCTGATGGCGTCTCCGACGTCCCCAGCCACCACTCCACCGAGACGAATACCACCTGTGGCCGGGGGGTGTGAGTACACTCCCCGTACATCCCTCTCCTCCATGGAGTGCGGTCCAGGTAGGTAGGTAGGTATCTTCGGGAGCTCAGGATGCCTCCTTTGACATTGCAGGAAGAAGGTCTTACCAAGGGGACGTCCTGTCCCTCCCACTGCCCTATGTCAGGTGCCTCTTGAGCCGCTCCCGCATGTGCTTGGGAAGGCATTGTCGCGGCCACCCGGTCCATGTGTCCCAGGTGGGAGAGTGTCCCCACATGTGTCCATGGGTAGGGCCACATGCCCCCTCCTTTGGGCGGCAGCTCTGGGGGGCTGCCCAGCCGTGTGGAGTATCTCTCACCACAAGGGGTATTGCTCCCGCTTGTCTACGGTACGACCGCCTCACCCTTGTGGCTTGAGTTGCGGGGCCACTCTGCTTGGCAGGTGACCCCCTCCTGGACTGTGTACCGGCTCGCCTGTCACCGGTTGCTTCCATGGCTCCGGGTGACGTTTGCCATGGTCCCCGATGCGCCGGGCTCGGACCAGTGGCCTTGGAGTACCGCTCCTGCCACTGGCCCGGTGGGTCGGCTGGGTCGCCCCAGTGCGTCCGACCCATGGGGTATTGGTTCTTTCCTGTCCCTCGGCCGCCCTACGTGTGTGCAGTGTCCTGGGCCGCTGGGCTCCTGTTCACCGGTGTGCCCGCGCGGTTTGCTGTGGTGCGTCCGCGGTGTCCTGGGCCAGCTGCCTCCTGTTCACCAGTGTGCTCGCTCGGTGTGTTGTGTTGCATGTGCGGTGTCCTGGGCCACTGGGCTCCTGTTCACCGGTGTGCGTGCTGTGTGCGGTGCGTGTGTGCCATGGGTGGTTGTGTCCCTCTTCCTCCCCCCCTAATTTTCGTTTTTTTTTTTTACTTGTTTGTTTTTTGTTTTTTTTTACTTGTTTTTTTTTTTTGGGAAAAAAAAAAGAAAAAACAAAAAAGAGAAAAACAGGGGCGCGTGTACACTGCAGGCACAGGCACGGGCAGCTGGTGCGGCGGTGCAATAGCGTTGTGTCCTCTGGCGTGTGTCGTCGGTGCTGTGGCGGCGGTCGCGCCCCAGGGGTGCGGCTCGCGCGTCCTGATGTACACGGGCCTGGGTCAGGGTGGGTTTGGTGAGGTGTCTCTTTGCTTCTGGAGCTGGCTGGTCAGGCGGCTGTGTGGGCTGTGGGTGTGGGCTGTGGTTACGTTGTTCCCTCGGCGAGCTTGGTTAGGAGTCAAGGGTTAGCGGTTTCGGGGTGTGGCTCGGGTTTGATTTGTGCTTGGGTTCTGGCTCGGTTGGGCGGTTGCGCGGGGCCCGGCGTGTGGGTAGCGGCGTCCACGGGGTCGTGCGCCCGAGGCGGGTGCGGGGTGGTGCGTGCGGGCCGGCCGGTGGCCGGTGGCCTCACTGGGAGTCCCACACGGAGGGGTCGACGGGCGTGCCGGGGGCGTACGCAGCGTGCAGGTTGGGCAGCAGCGGGCGCACGTGCAGGGCGTCGGCGTGCCCAATGAGGACCTCACTGAGGACCGAGGGGTTGGGGGCAAGCAGTATGCGATGCCCGGGAGGGGTGGCGGCGAGGAGCGGGAGGATGTCCGCGGCCCGCGACGTGGGGGCGAACACGACGTGGGCCGGGTGCGGCCCCGGGAGCGGTGCCGGGGGGAGCGGGGCCACAGGACGGCGGTCTACTGTGAGGTGCCAAGTGGCGCGATGGTGGAGGAGCCGGACTAGGGCGATGCTGTGGCGCAGTGTGTGGGGTTGGGTGCTGGGCGGCGTGGGGACGTGGGGCGGGAGGGGGGGGGGGGCGGGGCGGTGGCGTGGGAGGGGGCACGGCGGAGGAGTGACGCCAGCGACGTGTGCGTCATGCTGAATGTAGAGAGGAGCCCACGGTAGCGGGCCTGGGTTCGGCGCCTTTGGGCGTAGTGGTGCTCGTTGTCGTGTGCGTTGGCTTCCTTCGGCGTCCGGTTCGTTTGGTGACTTCTGGGCGGGGCCTGGCGTGGCGCCCCGTGGTGGTGGTTTGCTGGGTTACGGGGTTAGATGGCGGCGCCGCTGTCCGGGGGGTCAGGCGCGTTGTGTTGTGTGGCGCGCAGGGCTCCTGGGGTGCTGTGGGTGTCGCCGGTGTCGGTGCGCCGACGCTTGTGGGGTTGTGAGGGGGTGTGTGCGTGCGGGGCTGGGCTTTGGGTGATGTCCCACAGGCGGATGCCGTCTCGCTGCGTTTCCTGGAGGGTCTCCCGCAGGCGCCTGAGGACATACGGGTGGTCCTGGGGCGCGGGGAGGTTGCGGGGGTGGACTCCCAGGGGGCGGAGCGCATCGGCCAGCATGGCTTCCCATGCGGCCTGCGGCATCCACCCCCCTGCCGGCCGGAGGCGGCAGTTCTCCACCGACCCCTTGCGGGGCCGATTGACCAGGCCCTCGAGGGAGGGCTCTCCCCGGGCCCACTTCTGCAGCTCCCAGAGCTGCGTGTGGGTCCAGCGCTGCAACCACTGTTCCTGGGTGGGCCTGCGGTCTTGGGCGAAGGAGTGGGCGTGGGTGGGTGTGACGGGGTCGTGGGGACGGACGGCAGTGGCGGGCCTGGGGGATTCCTCGTAGTCCTGTTCCGTGGGGGTGCGTGGGGAGTGGGGGTGCACGCGGATGTGGACCCGCGGGTGTGCGCGTACGGTCTCTGCCTCGGGGTTGGGCGGGGATTCGCGGCGGCGGCGGTAGTCGGGCATGCGTGGCATGTGGGCTGTCATCGAGGGCTGGTAGGGGGGCGGGGACGCTGCTGGTGGACCCTGGCGTCGTTCTGGCTTGGTCGGGAGCGGTCCGTGGGCCTGGGGTGCGGGCTTTGAGAGGTGGCAGGACGAGGTGCGTCGCGCTTCGGCCGCGGCGCACTCCGCCATGAAGGTGGTGGCGGTGGCGTCGGTGACGGTGGGGGCGCGCCGTGCTGGGCGCTGCTGCCTTCGGGCCTGGGACGGCTGGGGCCGGATGTCGTAGAGGACGTCCTCGGGGGGCCGGGCTCGCGCTGCTGTCGTGGCGCCGGGTTTGGGCTTGGGTTTGGGCTTGGCTGCGGGTTGCGGTCGTGGCGTGCTGTCGGGTTTGGGTGGCCGTTTGGCGGCGGTCTTGGGCTTCGGCTGGGTCGTGGGTGTGGGCTTCGTCGGGGCGTGGGCCTTGGCGGCGGCGGGGCTGCTCGCGATGGGGGCGGGTTTGGAGGCCCGTTTGGGAGGTGTCCCCCGCGGCCTGGGGGGTGGAGTGCTGGATGAGGACGTGGTGGTGGTGGTGGACGAGGTGGTCGTGGTGGTGGAGGTTGTGGAGTCGGAGGCGGAGGAGAGGGCTGTGGGAGACAGCGGAGGGTCCTGGGCTTCGGGGGCGGGCGTATGATGCTGGGTCCTGTAAGCAGCGAGAACGAGGGTGCAGGTTCGGGCACCGGGCGTGTGCGCGCGTTTTCCCTGGTGATCCGTGCGTGCTGGTGCTGGCGTGGCGGCTTTGTCTCGGCTGCGCGGGCACGTGGGTTACCCGGGGGGTGGCCATATCTGCTCCAGGACGTGCGTGTGTGTTTGCTGGAGGTAGTCGAGGGTCTGGAAGAAGCATCGCTGGATGCCGGGCATGTCCTCCTCTGTGAGGTGGGGGTAGTTTTGCATGGGGGTTTCTGGGCCCGGCAACAGCAGCGTCATGAGGCGGGCTGCCACCATGTACGGGCATAGTTGTAGGGTGCTGGGGCGTGGGGGGGTGGGTCCCCTGCGGTTTGGGGGGGCCTCCCTCTGCTGGGGGCGCAGCGTGACCACCCACACCCATCGGTCAGTGGGGATCCCCCAGGTCCGTTGGGTCCACTTGGCGAGGCAATACATCGCCCTACCAAGGCCCTGGTAGCCGCTGCGGATGGAGAGCAGCGAGTCCAGGGATTTGGGTTCCCACGTGCCACAGATGTGGGGGTCGTCCGGGTCGTCCCCCTTGGCGTACGTGTCGGGGCCTGGGTTGTGTGGGGGGGGGGGGGTGTAGTCGGCGGGGAGGAGGGAGTCGGTACCGTGCACCACCCAGTGGTCTGTGGGTGCGTAGTAGTTGGTGCCGGAGAGGGTGTAGTGCAGATGGTACATGAGGGTCATGTACGTGGAGGGGGCTGGCTGCTGCTCGTCGGGGGTGGGAATGTCCCCCGGGACGTGGTGCCGGAAGTTGCTCAGGGAGGCCATCCGGGCTACCCATGTTTCCCGCTCCCACTCTTTGGTGCTGTCGGGGGTGGCGTCGGGTGGGGGGTGGGCCATGTCGGGCTCGTGGTAGCGGGTGCGGCCCTTGGTGTCCACCCGCCCCGGCACGGTGTGTCCGACCAGGTGTCGCCCCCAGTCGATGGGGGGCACCCAGATCCGGCTCCCCGTGGGGGGCGGGCTCTCGCCGTCTGGGGTGGCGCGTGGGGGGCGCTCGTGTCGGGCGACGTGGAGGAAGGCGTCGAAGAGGAAGTCTCTGACGCCTTCCCCCAGGGTGGCCGCCTGGACCAGGGTGGCCGCCCGGATGGGGGTGCTGGTGCCGGAGGTGCGGAGGTACAGCACGACGTCCTGTTCCCCGAGTCCCCGGAGGTGCTGCCGTACCGCCGCGGGGTTGTGTAGGGCGTAGGGTTCGGCCGGTGCGGCGGCTGGTGGTGCGGGGTGTGATGGGGGGGGTGGTGTGGGTTGGGGGGGGTGGTCGTCGTTGTTGCGCCTGGGGTCCGGTGATGGGGTCTCTTGTTGCGGTCGCGGGAGGGGGGATTCGCGGTGGCGTGTGTCGGCGGGGGTATCGACGTCCATTGGCTGGTGCTGGCTGCCGCGTGTTGTGTCCGTGGCCTGGTCTCGGGGGGGGGGGCGGGGGGGGTGGTGTGGGGGTGGCGCTGTTGGTGGTGGGGGGGGCGGGGGTGGGTGTTGTGCTGGCTGGGGGTCTGGGCGTTCCTGTGGGTCGTGTGGGTGTTGCGTGTGTGCGCCGTGCGGCCCTTGCGGTTCTTGACTGCTTGTGGTGCCGGGGTGTGGGTGGGAGGCGGCCGCATGAGCGTCCGGGTGGGGCTGTGGTCCGTATGTAATGGGTGGCTGCTGGTGGATGGTGCTCGCTGGTATGGGGTGTGGGTGGGGGGGCTGCTGGTGGTGGTGGGGTGGGGGGGGCGGGGGTGGGTGTTGTGCTGGCTGGGGGTCCGGGCGTCCCTCGTGGGTCGTGTGGGTGTTGCGTGTGTGCGCCGTGTGGCCCTTGCGGTTCTTGACTGGTTGTGGTGCCGGGGTGCGGGTGGGAGGCGGCCGCATGAGCCCCCGGGTGGGGCTGTGGTCCGTATGTGATGGGTGGCTGCTGGTGGATGGTGCTCGCTGGTATGGGGTGTAGGTGGGGGGGCTGTTGGTGGTGGTGGGGCGCTCCTACTAGGCTCTGGTGTTGCTGGTGTGCGTGCGCGGCTCCTCGCGGGTCCATGGGGGTGTACGGTGGCTCGTATGTCGTGGGCCCGTGTAGCGGAGGCGGCGGGTGGTGCTGGACCGCGTGGTGGTGGTGTGGAGGGTGTGCCGGTTGTGTGTGGTACCCCGGCGTTGGTGGGTGTGGTGGCAGGGGCTGGTGGTGGTGGAATACGTGATGTTGTGGTGCGGTGATGTGCGCTATGTGGGGTGGGTGGTTCGCGGGGCCTGGTTGTGCTGGGGCGTGGTGGGGATGCAGCTGGTGGGGGTCGCTGTAGCATGGGGGCATTAGGGGGTAGGGGTTGGGAGGGACGGGGGCGTGGTGGTGGTGTTGGTGGTGCCATGTCCCCTGGCTCTGCGCGTATGGTGGTCCTGGCATGGTGTGGACGTGTGTGGGCGGTGGTGGCTGACTAGGCTGCAGGGTTTGGGTGCTGCGGTACGGGGGTGGTGGTGGGCGCTGGCGGTGGCGGTGTTGTTGGTGTGCCCCGGGGGTCTGGGCGTCGGGTGGTGCGGTGTGGCTGGACCCGGGCCTTGGTTGGGGCGTCGTGCCCTGCTGGCGGGCGCGTTGGCGGGCCCTCTGACCTGTCTTGGTCTTCCTGGCCTGGTGGGTCTCGGGGGCGGGTGAACCCCCCTGTCCCCGTGGGGGCGACGGGGAGCGGGCATGCCAGCGGTGTGCCTCTTGCAGGCTCGTCTTGAGGCCTCTGACGTAGGTTTCCTGGTCCGTGAGGCCCATCCGCGTGGCGGTGGCCTCGTCGGGGGCGGCCAGGTGGGCGTCCCGAAAAGACGCCCAGCCCTCCGGGGGCTTCTGTTGTGCGGGGTGGGGATGGTGTGCCGGGTAGAGGAGTGCGCTGAGTGGGTAAGGTGTTCCCTTCCGTCGGCCGAGGGCGTGTTTGAACCGGCGGCAAGTGATTCGGAGGTAGGCTGCTATCTCCTCTGGTGCCGTGTCGGCCCACGCTTCCGGCGTCAGGGCTGCTGCTTGGGGGGCCGGGAGTTGTGGGTCTGGGTGGTGTAGGTCTCGGTGGTGGAGGTATAGGGCGAGGAGGATGTGGCGGGCCGCCACGTTCAAGCCGCCTCCGCTGTGGCGTAGGGGTGGGCTTGTGGGGGGGCAGGGGTGTGCTGCCCGTGGCCACGGCTATGGTCCATGCGTGGTCCGCCGCGTCCGCCACGTGGTACCCTCCCAGGTGGTCCCTGAGGGTGTCGGTGAGGAACCCAAAGAAGCTGGGGTGGCTGGCGGGGGGGGGTGCGGCTGGGGCCGCGGGCCGCTCGCGGTGGCGGGGGTTGAGGTCCCCGCAGTGGGGGCAGCGGGTGAGGCGGTGCGCGGCTCCCAGGCAGACCCAGTGGTCTGGGTTGCATGGCAGGGCTGTCTGTGGTAGCCGCTGGCGAACGCAGAGGGGACATGCGGTGGCTGGTGGTTGGTGGTACCTGTGGACAAACGGCGGCGTGGGGGGACGGGGGCTGGTGGCGCGCGCATGCTGGTGGGAGTGTGTGCGGTGCCTGTGGTGTCCGTGTGTGCTGTGCCAGTGCTGTGCTCGGTGGACGGTGTGTAGACGTGGTGGGGGTTCCGTGTTGGTATGTCACGGGGTAGGTTCTCATGGTTGGTAGAACAGGAGTTTGAGGAGGTGGGCTTGGTCTGTTGGGGGCAGGGTTGCCGCATGCTGCAGGTATTTGTGATTGCGGTATGTGAGCTGCTCCGCCGTCTTGGCAACGGCCGTCCGCTGCATGTGCGCCGCCGTGGCCTGGGGGTCCTCCGCGTGGGTGCGTAGCAAGGTGTAGACGGCAGTGGGGACGAGTCCCCTGCGGACTGCCTCGAGCACCTCTGTCTGCTTGAGGACGGTGGTGAGTTGCTGGGTTGCCGGGGACTGCGCCAGCCATCCGGCGTGCTGTGCGATGCTGTGGGTTGGGTTCCAGTCTGTGAGGGTGTCCAGTCCTCTGTACAGGGGGCACGCCTTGAAGTGGTCCCATGTTTCTTCTTCCGCATGGCTGCAGATGCATTTGGTGTGTCCTGCGGGGACGTGGATCCAGCGGTGCGTATACCATCGGTGGTATCGGGTGAGGAGGGGAAGCTGTTCGAGGGCGAGTTGGAGTCGAGGCTTTTGTAGGTGTGCTGGGAGGCTATCCGGGCGCGGGGCGGAGTAGTGGAGGGGGGTGTGGACGGAGCCTTCGAGGCATCGAAGGAGTTCGGTGTTCGCTGGGTTGCCCAGTGTGGTGGCCAGTTGCTGGATGGGTCTGGGGTAGTGGTACTGCTTGTCTCGATCCGTGTACGGCGTGTCCTCGGGCATCCATTGGGGGGGCTGTGTGGCCGGGGGTATCGGGGGCAGGTGCTGCAGGTGGCTGTGGTGTGGGGTGTTCAGTGGCACGCGTTCGAGCCCTGGGGTGTGGTTGGTGTTCTGGTGTTTGGCCTGCGTGTCTGCGCGTCCATTGCCGTATGCGTACCGGTGTGACTCCTGCTTGACGATGTGTAGGGCGTCCTGGGGGTGCATGCCCTTGAAGGCCATCCATAGTCCCAATGCTTGTGTGGTGAGGCCAGACTCGAGTGCTTTGTGGAGGAGCAGGTCCGCAAGGCGCTTGGTGAGGTGGATGTCCACCGTGGCGTCCACGACTACCCAGATGTTGCGGGGCCGGATCGTCGTGGGTGGCGGTGTGGCGGTGACGGCGTCTGCCATGGTGCGCAGTTCGCCGTGGGAGGACGCCCCAAAGATGGTGGCCCCGGTGTGGTGTTCCACGTGGAGGCCGTCCGCGTGCCGGGTGATGCGCACGGAGGCGCAACCGACCGTGGGGGTGCGTTGCTGGATGCCGGATGCGTCAGTGAAGTAGATGATGTCGGTGTCGCTGGGTATGGGTAGGCCGGCGATTGCTGTGGGGTGATAGACGTAGATGGGGTTCCCCTGGGCAGTTCTGGCGGTGATTTGCGTGGGTTGCAGTAGTGGCGCTGCATAGACGCCTATCCCCTGGGTGATGATGGCCTGGGCTCGTGAGGTGAGGCGGAGGAGGCCCCTGTCTGGGCATCCCTGGGTGATATACGCGTACATCAGGTGGAAGAGGTATCCCGTATTGGGGTGGAACTTCTGGCACGTGATGGTATGTCGCCGCTCCTTGTCGTCTTTGTCGCCGCGGAGGGTGGGGCATTTGTGCTGTAGGGGGCGCATGGGTGCCTCCTGAGGTCCTGCCCGGTGTGGGTCGCAGCGGTCGTACTCCATGGCTACGCTGTCCGGGTCTGCCCGCTCGTTGCTGAACGTCCATGTCGCCGTGGGTGTTCGGGTCCAGGCTACGTGCGCCGGGTGGTCTGGGGGTACCGTGTGAAACCAGGGGGAGAGCCATGCCTGCTGGTCGGCGGTGGCGGGGGCGGTGGGGGTGCGGTAGTGGGTGGAGATGAGGTGCAGCAGGGGCCACGGAGTGTCGAGGGCTGCCGGGCCGCAGTGCCAGCACGTGCGTGGTATGCCCTGGTCATTGTGTCTGACTGGTGGTACATCGGTCTCCGGTGCATTGTGTTTGGGGATGGACCAGGGGGCATGGTGTCGCTGGACAGTGCGGGTAGCATGTTCGTGGCCGTTTGGTGCTAGTAGCAGGATGGTGGGTGGTGTCCAGCCTTCGGCTGACGGGGTGGGCTCCCCCTGCGTCGTGCCGCCGTCGTTGGGGGTCTCGTGCTCGCTCGGGCGGGGCCGGGGGTGCTGGCGCTGGAAGGCTGTGTACGCCGTGTCGATGTCCTTGGGCCCCGGCATGTCGCGCCCTGCCTTCGTAGCACATGCGCGGAGGTACGCTTGGAAGACGTGGCGTGCTGGCCATTGTGGGTCGGAAAGGAACGGGGCGTGGTGGGCGTCGCATTGGGCCATGATCTTCAACTGTGTTGGGGTGATATACACTATGGTGATGGTGGCCCCTACGAGGCGCAGGGTGTCCACCTCGCCTGCCGGGCGTCGGTGGATGTTGGTGTGTGTGGCCACGAGTGGCCCCTGTTGATCGCAGTGGTGGTTTGTCAGGATGGCGTGTGTGTGGTGCGGTAGGAGGAGTTGTAGCTGGGCCCAGATGCCGGTGCCCACGGGGGTGGAGACGCCGTGTTGCGCCAGTATCCACCGGGGGCAGGTGTTGCGGGCCATTTGCGCTTCTTTTATGCGTATGGCTGCCGCCTCGCGAACTTCTGGTTGGTGGTTGTGTGTTACCCTGTGTAGGAGGTGTGCTGCGTGTTTGGCATAGGCCATGTCGACCAGGGCGCCCGTATTGTCTCCGTAGTAGCGCCAGTGGGCCATCATGGCCTCCTTGGGGAAAGACGTGGGCAAGCCTCCGTGTTGCGCCCATGCCTTCGTCACTTGCTGTCGAGCGTGGCGTAGTGCGTCTTGGGGGCGCGGGAGGTGCAGGGCTTGGTACCCGATGGCCGCGTTGAGCACTGCTTCCATGAAGTACGCCAGGCCCTGCGTAGACAGGAGGTCCCCCCTGGCAATTTGGGGTAGCCGGGCGAGGCGCTCTTCTAGCCTGCTTGGGAGTGTGATGTGGTGGTGCCGCGTGGACTGTTTGACTCCCAGGTGGACTGTGGTGTCTTCCAGGTGTAGGGGTTCGCCTTTCCGGATGTGGGGGCTGGGGGTCTTGGCGTCGGCCAGCCCGACCGATTTGCGGGGGTGCACTAGGAGCTGGTGGGCGTCCAGGTAGGTTGTGGTGAGTTGGAGAATGGCGGACGCTTGTTCGGTGGCCGTTGGTAGCCCTGCGTTCTCAGGGTTGCGGTGGCGAGTGGCCGTAGTCAGGAGGTTGTCATCTGCGAAGTTGATGAGGGGGGACCGTAGCGGGTATGGGGCGTACCCCGGGTATACCCGTGCTAGCTCGAATGCCAGTGGCAGGGTGACGAGGAGGTAGAGGAAGGGGCCTTCGGCGCCTCCCTGGGGGACCCCGCTGTCTGTGCCGGTCCAGGGGGTGAGGCCTGCGGCTGTGATGACGGCGTAGAGTCGGGTCTGGATGTACCCAGTCATGAAGGATAGGAATGGGAGGCCCATGGCATCCCATACCTCCGTGAGGAGCCGGTGTGGGGCGTGGGGGAACGCGCCTTGGACATCGAGGGAGGCGATGATCATCTCGTAGGGGTTCATGTCCAGTGCGGTGTCCTGGAGGAAGATGGCCTCGTGGGGGGACCTGCCGGCCATGGCTCCCCACATGCTGGCGGGCACGTGGGCGAAGACCGCTGGCGCGATGCGGCCTAGGATGAGTCTACATCAGCTTGACCTCGGTGATGGCGCAGACTATGGGCCGCCAGTTCCCCGGCTGCGCCCAGTCCCCCTTTTTGTAGAGGGGGTTGACCAGGTTGGCCCACTCAGGGGGGATGGGCGTGGCGCCCGTGACGATGTCCCACAGGTTGGCTGCCAGGCGGCGTTTGATGGGCAGGGTGAGACGTTCGTACGCTTCGGCCGGCAAACCGTCGACGCCGGGCACGACCCCCTTCTTCAGGCGGTCTAGGGCGCGTTGCAGTTCTGAGATGCTGAAGGGGTCGTGTTCGATGGCGCGCCGCTGTTCCCGGTTGAAGACCCTGGGCACATGCTCGCGGATGGTGTTTCTGGTGTTGGGGTCGAGCTCGGGGAGGGCGTCCCCGTGTTGTGCCTGGAAGCTGTCCAGGACTGCCTGGAGGACGGCGTCGGGGTCATTGGTGAGGCCTCCTTCGGGGGTGTGTACCGCGTGGATGGTACGGCGCCCCGTGTCCTCCAGGATGCGGCTGACGTACCGTAGGGACTTGTACGGCGTGTCGTTTCTGCCGTATCTTTTGCGTTCTTGGGCTGCGGCCGCTATGCGGTGGGCGTGCCATTCCTGGAGTTGGTGGCGGCGGGTGTTGAGGAGCGCACGGAGGTCGGCGTCCCGGTCTCGTGCCTCCGGTGTGCTGGGGCGTAGCAGGGTGGCGAGTTCCCCTTTCGTGGTCCAGATGTCATGGACGAGTTGCTGGAGGGTGAGGTCTGGTGGTGCTCCCGTGTGGTTGGTGTCACGCTCCATGCCGCATGCTTGTGCCGCCCGGCGCATGGCGGTGGTGAGTGTCGGTGCACCCGGGCGGCGCAGGATGGCGTGTAGGGCCCCGTTATACCTGTGCCAGGCGCCGTGGTCGTCCTCGGCCGGGAACTGCAGTGTGGTTGGGAGGGTGTCGTCTGGCAGGGTGGCCGCGGGTGGGGGTAGGTTGGGGATGATGAGGTCGATGTAGAGGGGCCGGTGGCCCGTGCCTGTGGGCGGGAGGTCCCCGTAGGCTGCTTCGTGGACGCGCACCGTGGTTGGGTCCCCGTAGCACGTGTCGATGTGGGATGGGTGGGTGCCGGCTTGGTGGGGGTAATGGGAGGGTGTGCCGGTGAGTCCTGCCGTGAGGTCGGTGAGGCCCAGTTGGTAGATGGCGTCCCGGACAGCTGTGTCGGTGGCTGTGGGTGGGCCGGTGCGGTCGTCGTCGGTGGGGGCGGCGTTTAGGTCGCCTATGATGATGGTGGGTGCCAGGAGGGAGAGTCGGCGGTACGCCAGGCTCAGGGTGTCCAGGAAGTCCTTGGTCTCCTCCCCGAATGGGACGTGCGTGAGTAGCACGTTTAGCTGCCATCCGGGCCCCACGCACTCGTACGCCCCGAGGCGACCATCCACTCCGAGGTCGGGGTGGGCATGTACCGTGACCGACGTCTTGTGGTAGAGGGGTACCCCCCGTTCCCAGTGGGCGTGATATTTGTTCCCCTCCGGGTCCAGGATCGGTGCTGGTTCGGGTTGGTCCGCTCTGCGGAGGGCTTGCTCCAGGAACCCCAGGAGGTCTGCGGCTTGGGGGTGCGGCCCGGGCATGGCTTGCAGTGTGGCGGCCTTGGTGGGGTCGTAGGTGACCGCGGGCTCGTTGAGGATGTTGATGCGGGCGTGGGCTTCCGCACGTGCCGGTTTCTGGGGACCGGTAGTTGGGGGGGCGGGCCGTGCCCGGCCCTGGCCCCGTCAGGCGTCGAGGAGGTCGATGACGCCCTGAGCTGCGGGTGCCCTGCGGTTCCGCTTCTGGGGCTGGGGTAGGGCCCATGCATTGTGGACTTCGCCCGTGTACTCGGTGCCGGTGACGTGCTCCGTGTCGGGGGTGCACAGCTGCATGGGGACCATCTCACGACCGGTTCGGTCTCGCCAGAGTTCGATGGTGCGCCCCAGCTTCTTGTCGTTGGGGGTGGCCGGGTCCCACTTGACGTGGATCTTGAACCCCTGGTGGTCCCCGGTGACGAGGTACCAGTGCTTGACCTCCCCTGCGGCCCAAATCCACTTGGAGGGGCCTGCGGCTGTGGGGTACTCGAAGGGCAGCTGCACCCGGGTGCCGATGGCGTATTCGGGATACAGGGCAGCGGCCTCCTCTTTGGTCCAGCTCTTTGGCTTGGCCCTTGGCTTTGGCGCGGGTTTGGCCTGTGTGGGGGCCTTGCGTTTCTGCGCACCTTGGCGGCGCCGGGCAGCGGGTTGTCCCCGTTGGGGAGGTGCGCCCTGGGGCTGCTGTACGGGTGCGTGGCCCGGTGCAAACACGGGGTGTTCGCGGGCGGCTGGGACGTGGGGCTTGGACGTGGGGACGGGGTCCTTCAGCTGGAACACTTGCTTGGTCATGAGGCCAAGCACTTCCTCGGCCTCCTGCAGGGCGTCGGGCGGGTCCGTGGGCCAGGTGAGGAGCCGGTGCCCGGTGCCTGCTCCGTGGCGGCGCATGTGGGCCGTGTAGCGGGTGGCGTGGCGTGTCCACGCTGGGGTGCGTTCCGGGGGGAGGGGGCCTTCTGGCGCCCCCTGCGCCCAGTAGAGGGCGTAGTGCAGCGCTTCCCAGGCTGCCTATGGGGCGTGGGGGATGCGTGCGGCGAGTCGCAAGCGGTCTCCTCCGCGTGGTGGGGGCGGGACTTCGTCGTCGGGGGCGTGTGCCGTTGCCCGTCTGACCTTGCCGTGGTCGTCCCATTCCACCGTCCACCAGGTGTCCCGGTGTTTGAGGATGTGGACCTCCGTGGTGGTCGGAGGGGCGCCCATGGCGTCCCAGCTGACGAGCTGGATGGGGCGGACCGCAGGGTGGGTCTTCGGGGGTGCTCGCATGTTGAGGATTTGGTGGATGTCCTCGGCGGTGGGGCCCGTGTCGGGGGCGTCCTGCGCTGCTTGGGCTAGAGGTGGGGAGGGGCGGTCCTCCCAGAGGCGGGATGCGGACGCCGTGGCGTACATGGCTGCGATCAGGACGTGTTCCGTCAGCCCTTCCACCATGAGGTGGTTTTCCCCCTCCAGGTCTCGGGGGATGGTGGCTTCCGCCTTTAGGGTGAGGAGTGCGATGGCGCGTTTGGGTCCAGGTGTGGCGTGCGTCGGCTCATCTGGCGGGCGTCCGTCAGATGGGGTGGGGGGGGGGCGCTTCTGGAAGGGGGATGGTCCCGGCGCCAGGTGCTCGACAAGGTGTAGCGGTATGGCGTGGTGGCGGTCCGCTGCGGGCAGGAGGTAGGGTTGTGGGTCCCCGGGTATCGTGCCGAGGAATATGCCCCCCCTGTAGGTAGGGGTGGGCAGGGGTTGCTGCAGAGCGCCTGCGCATGGTAGCGCGCACCGAGGGTTGCAGTGGGTGCATGGGGCTGTTATGGGGTGCGGTACCGCGTATACGGTGAAGGGCCCTACCGCTCGCTGGATGTGGCGGGGGATGATGTTGCGGAGGTCCGCCACCCGTGCCGTGCGGCTTTCGCCATAGTATATCCAGAGCGTGTCCTCCAGTGCCATTTTGGGGCGTAGCTTGCGAGCCAGTAGGTTCAAGGTGCTTTTGTGGGTGGCCTCGGTGATGGTGCCGGGTCCAGCGTTAATGCGTGGGAGCAGGTGGCTTTGGTGGTGTGCCGCGGCCTGTCTGCGGGCGGTGTGGAGGGCGGTGCTGTCGGCGGGAGGGGGCGCGTGGTGGGTGGGCCTTTTGCGCGGGGTCGGGGCGACGTGTAGGGGATGCTTCCATGCCGGGCGCGGGTGTTGTTGCGGTGGCTGGAGGCCAGGGTACCCGGTGAAGGTGTATACGGTGACGGGGGAGCGCTGATGCGTGGCCTGGAGGTAGTAGTGGTCGCGACCCGTGTTGTGGGTGACGATGACGTTTGGCGTTGGTATGTCGTAGTGGAGTGCGGTATTGGGGAGTTGTTTGGTGATGCGTGCCGTCGCGTCCTCTGTTTTGGGCGCGGTGTCGTGGGGCACGAGGATGTGGACTGCCCACGCATCGTGGGCGGGGAGGTTGAGGTCCGGTAGGGTGGGATGAATGGGGCGTCCCCGGAAGTGTGTGAAAGCTGGGTTGTGGCGTGCCGCCGTTTCCTTGATGATGGACGGTGCCCACTGGGGTGGCGCCCCAACTTGCTGGGCCATGGCGGCGACGGCGCGGGCGATCGCCGTAAGGTCTGGGCCGATGCCAGGCTGGTCTGCCCGTGGCTGCAGGCCCCCTTCTGGTGCGGGGTGGTGCCACCATAGGGAGTAAGAAAAAGTCACTGCCATGTCTTTCTTGGAGGGCTTGATCCAGGCTAAGCCCCCCTTAAAACCCTTTTGTTGATGCTAAGACAAACTTAAGTGTTTTTATCTCTCTTTTGTTGCGTAAAGTACACTTTCTCAAAGTAACTAGGGTTGTGACCCTAGCCCCCCCATGAAGTTCACCCCTACCACTCAACTGAGCGGAGGTACCTTCCTTCATGGAGGACATACCAAAATAAATCAGGCATTTCATGCTTGTTGGCCTTGGAGGTTAAGCCTAGTGGTCTCCCACCCCAAGACCCCTATACTCAATTGTTTCTACCACTTATTGTGGTCCTACTTTGTAACTGTTTCTGAATTCAGTTGCTTGGCCAAGTCATTTTCTGTGTGGTCCTGACATCCATGCCCCTCAGTCCTAACCAGCACCATTTCACCCAAAAGAGTGCACATGAAGTGCCTATTGCATCCTCTGAGGCAAGAGTCAGACCAATTTTCATATAAAACCTTTTGTATTATCCATTTGTGATTGAATCTATGTGCATAAACCTGCTTTGTCTATCTGCAGCCCTTCTGTGTTACACTGGATTCCAAAACCAATCATTGATTCGATCCACATCCTCTTATTGCTCTACTTGCTGCTTTGGTTTGGGTTTTCAACTACAAAACCTGCAGGTCATCATCAAAATATCTAGGGCAAAAAGCAAGGATATCTTTCCGGTAGCGGAGACAGTCCCTTGTGACCTTTTGAACCGACCCTGAGAAGAAGTGCAGAACAAAAGCTCAACAACAAGTTCATCATGTCCACGCCAAGCGTCAGGACCTGGCCTATCCGAACTGTCCAAGTACAAATGGGCAGCATGGCCCATCCAATGAGTGAACCACCTTACCGAGCTCCACATCGTCTCAGTGGCGCATCTGGGTCCCAAGGAGATCCAGAACGCAGAAGGGCGGAAGAGAATAAAGGCCTTACAACCGAGGCCTTAGCAGCACACGGTGGAGACAGCTTCAGTCACCTCCACAGACGTGTGGCTGCTTCAGTATCAAGATCAAATTGTCCAGCTTCATCCTCAACTGCCATTGAAGGACCTGAGGAGTATGAGGAGCTGAAGCAGAAGATGGATGAGTACATCCTACATCAGGAGTACTACAAATCCATCCGTGGGGAAGATGGAGAGGAGCCACTGGCTGTACATGGATCCATACCACGTACAGACCTAGGGTCCTACGCGCACTCGGGTCCTCCGTCCACTGCATCCCTGCCAAGACGAACAAGACCTGAGTATCCAAGACCATGTTATCCAACCCCAAGGGCTCCCGAAGTGGGCCCAACACGAGTCGAAGAACAACATCACCCAAGGCCAACCTACGGTGCCCTGGATCACACGGCTGAGCTGTTGGCCAAACTCCTGTCTGGATCAGAAGATCCAGATGTGACGGCCCTATCAGAGGCCATTAAGGCAAAGCTGGGTATTGCAGAACCCTTACCCAAGCCTGAGTTGCCCTCTCTCTCTCCAGGGCTGAGTACCCTGGCCGAAGATCTCAAGAGATCAAGGGTCTCAAGGCTGTTGCCTAAGGTCACCTGCCCCAGCCCCTTTCACCCCCGTGCCAGGACTGTGCCTATGGCTGATCTACAGGACGTGCCTGTCACAGAGAGTGAGAGAAAAGGGTTGTCAGCCCTGGCCCCTCTTGCCGGCGTGTCGCCTTCAGGCCTAACTCCGGGGGGTGGGAAGACGGGCAGACCAATTGCCCAGGCGAACATCCAGCTGGAACTGCCGGAGTTCGACCCCAAAAATCTGCCTGAATGGGCAGAAGAATTCGCAGAGTTCCTTTTGTTGACTGGCCAATCCCATGTGGATGTGGCCACCAAATGTTCACTGCTAAAACGCTCATGCAAAAAGAAATTTTTGCAAAAACAGGTCAAACAGATTGTGAAAACCTGTTCCACCTAGGCAGAGGTACTCCTGAGGTTAGAGAAAACATTCCCAGTCTATGAGACTGACCTCAGCATACGCACACAGATCTAGGAGCTACCTATGCTCCCGGAGTTTCCATCCGCTGCGCGAATTTCTGAGTATGTGTGCGACTTGGAGTACTTATTTTCGAGAATGAATGTGGGCTCCTACGGAGCCACTGAGCCCCACCTGTGGCTCATGAGTAAGATCCCCCAGTGTAGGTGGGATGATTGCCGCTCCACCTCTGAGAGGAAGAGCAGGACCCACACGTACGATGATCTGGTGGATCTCTTAATTGAGCTAGCTCTTGAGAGAGAGAATGACTCCCAAATGGAGAAATTCCTCAAGAAGCATTTGGGACGAGGTGGTACCCCTACCCCCGAGCGTGGCGAAGGGAATGGGAATAAAAATCCCACTAACACCAACCAGGGAGGTGGTAAAGGGAGGGGCAACCTACGTGCCATGAACGAGGTTCAACATGATGCAGGCACACACCCCCTGTTCTACTGCAGACCTGTGAATGACAAGGGGGGACCTTGTCATGCCTCTGACTGCGATCTCCGCAGTGGCTGTATGCTGCAGATGAAACGTCAACAGCATACCAAAGATGGGAAAAGTGTGACCCATCAGGACCACTTCAGGTGTACCATCACCTGTGGTTACTGTGGCAAACGTCGTCACTACGAGGACGAATGCCACATCAAGAAACGCGAGAGTGACAAACTCAAGCGTCAGGAGGCGGAACGTCAGAAGACCCAGACGCCCGCCAGAAATCCCCCGAATGGGGATAAAGGTAAAGGAGGTGGCAAGGGGGGTGGCAAAACTGGACCCCCTAACCCCCAGAGGCGCTCATCAGCGCCCGTTGCTACACCCACTCCTGCTGCTACACCCGCTCGTGCCGCAGGTAACCCCCAGAAGCGCCCCCAAGGGGATAACGCTACCCCTGAGGGGAATAATTCCAAGAAGAGGCGCTTGGCCTGGATGGCAGAGTCCCTCATGGCTGCAGGGGTGGATGTGAAATTCCCTGATGAGGAATAGGGGGGCGGCTCCGAAGAGGAGGACTTGGTTTTCTGGATCCTCGTGAAAATCGGGGATCAGGTTTTTCGAGCGATGCTTGATACCGGTGCAACACTTTCCATAGTGGCCCGGCGCCTGCTTAAAACTTTCAGAAAAACTAAGACCGTGGCCATAAGAGTAGGGGATGGGCGTACCATCCATTCCTTGGGGGGGGTCGATGTGACCATATGTCTGGGCGACGAAACCGTGACCCAACACTGCAGAGTGTTGGACACTGACGCCTTTGACATCGTCATTGGCACCGACTTTCTAAGAAGAAACCCCCAGGTTAAAATGCTGTCCCTACAGCGTCCTTACTCTTTGCACTGCGACTTTGGCAGTGGGCTATTCTCCGTTCCTTTGGAGCTGTCAGGACGAAAAGAGTCTGGGCTGCGCTACGCAGCCAAGACGAACTATCGTACTGACAACTACCAACTGGCCCGTCATGTTCTTGAAAATGGACTGGCGGCCCTTCAGGTAAACCTGGATGAGATCCAGGTGAAATTGTTTGCGAGCCAACAACAGCACATCATGCAGTTGTACTGCTCGAAACAACTGAACAATGCTTTCCGTTTCTTCTGGAAAGCAATGGGCCTAGCGTATGCTAACCCTCCCTTCTCCCTGCTCGCGAAGGTTCTAACCAAAATCGCTTATGAGGTAGGAAGGGTTGTTATGTGCACCCCTGATTGGGGTTGCTCTGGTGAACATGCTTACTGGCGCCGTATGCTAGATCGAATGACCGTGGGAAGAGTGCAACTCCCCGACGGCCCCATCTATGTGCCTGAGGACTCAGACACAGCTATGCAGGCCCCTGAGTGGGCCAGTTTCCTGTCCATCATCGAAGGATCTCTCAATCCTGTACCCCTGTGTCACCTGGACCAGGTGCTACTAAAAGAGGTCATGGCCAAAAATCGTGGCCTGACCCTTTATGATCTCAAAAATCGATCTCCTGAGCATCTATCTGCCACACTTACAGGGTGTGAGTCTCCTGATGACTATCTGGAACCTGCAGCTGTAAAAGAGGATGCTGACGACCAACTGTCTGAGATCGCCAGCACTATTCCCTCTGTTGATCCCGGCTGTGTTGACCTAAAACATAGTGCTTTCCTGGCCCAGCTGTTGCTAGAGGAGGTAGATCTAGAGTCAACCTCTGAACCCGCTTCCTCTGTTGGGAAACCAGTGCTACACATGCAGCCTGTGCACACAGGTGAACCCGTGGCCCGGAGTGCTGATGCTCTGGCGCGGCCTGCTGCTAATAACATGCCATTGTCTGAGCAGGACACTCAGGAACTCCGGCGGCTGCTGTACCTGAAGGCCGAAGGTATTGAGCGCCAAGAGCGGCTGCAATACCTCAGACAGACCTGGAAATACTCCATCTGGTCTGAGGAGGACGATGAGTCCTATACGCTGCCTGATCCTGAGATACCTCTAGTGCATTCTCTACACTATGGGCAGCAATGTCCCCCTGAGTGGGACGATGGTACTGTGCCAGCCGAAACTGCTGATCGGCATAAAAAGAAAGAACATGGAAAAAGCAACCTCCATGCTGAGGAGGATTTCCTTCAGAAACTCGAGAGTCTTAACCTTGACCCCCGCCTGAAGAAACTGCTGGTAACCTATGAGGAGGTGTTCGGCGCCTTGCCGCCTCCCCTTTCTTGTAAAAAACTGGTCCAGATGGACCTGAAATTAAAACCAGAATTTGAAAAGACGCGAGTGAGGCGTCGTCCCTACCCCGCTCCACAGGAACAGGTCGACGAAATCGAGCGCCAGATCCAAGAATGCATTGATGCTGGCCTCGTTGAAGAGTATAAACACGGGGACTATCCCCATCACTGCAGTCCCTGTTTCCTTGTTGCTAAACCAGGGTCGACTGCCCTACGTCTTGTTGTAGACTATGGTGAGGTCAACAAGAAAACCCAGAACCACTCAGGGAGTATTCCTAACATGGAAAACACCCTGGGGCGTATTGCCAAATGCAGGTATAAGACCAAAATGGACAAACGCTCGGGTTTCTGGCAGGTGGACCTAACCGCCGCAGCTCAGGAGCTGTTGGCCTTTATAACCCCTGAGGGTCGTGTCTTCAAGTGGAAGGTTATGCCTTTCGGGGTAGCTAGTGCCCCAGCGCTCTTCCAGGAGCTTATGAACAAAATTTTGTACATACTGAGGCGCAGACCTCTAGTACAAGAGTTGATTTCTCGGGGTGCAGAAATGGAGGCTCACATCGACGACGTGAGTTTGGGTACTAATACTGAAGAGGACCACGTCCTTCTCCTCCGTGAATTTTTCATTGTCTGCCAAGAAAACCATCTCCGAATTGAACTCGAAAAATGTGAGTTTATGAAAGAGGAGATGGAGTATTTGGGTTTCGACGTGGGGTATGGCTGGTGGAAACCAGCCTCGTCTAAGATGCAGCCCCTACAGGGCATGCAGATTCGCGATGACCCTAAGAAGGGTCTACACGATGTGAGGAGTTTTGTGGGCGCCTGTAATTTCTATCGGTGTCACATCCACAATTTTACTTACTCCTCTGCACCCCTCACTGACCTAATCAAGAAAACTACTCCCTGGAGGTGGACCTCCAGAGAGGAAGAGTGTTTCCAGGAGTTGAAGAAGAAGATTGCCTCCTCCAACTGCCTGGGAGTGCCCCGCCCTGAGGGCGAGATTGTCCTGATCACTGATGCCAGTGATGTAGGGGGGGGAGGTACGATCTATCAATGGCAGGAGCTCAACCCAGCTGAACTAACCCACTGCCATTATCGTACTACTGGACTGAACCGTGATGGTTCGTTGAAACATGACTATCCTACCAGTGAGTGGCGACTGGTGCCACTGGGACACTGGAATTGGAAATGGAACCAAGCGCGTTCCAACTACAGCACCTATGACCAGGAACTCCTGGCCGGTATGTTGGTGCTATCGTCACAATCCCAACTCCTGGGATCTAACCCTATTGTCTGGCTGTGTGACCAGGAGCCTGTGAAGTCTTTTCAGAAGGGCCCACCACCAGAAAAAGCAAAGCTAAAACGGTGGTGGACTTACCTGAGCCAGTTCAGGCTGACAGTGCATCATATCCCTGGGATTAAGAATGAACTGTCTGACTATATATCGCGCAACAACTTCGATGCGCTTATTGGTGAGAGCTCTGAGGCGCTCGCCAAAGAGGCTTTCCAGCGTATGGATGTCCAGCTTGACCTGTCCATGCGCACTGCTGGAATCCTGGAAGGTTGGAGTCTAACCGACTATCAGTCAGAGTATGAAGAAATTCTCCAAACCCTCAGCACTGGTCTCGAACCCCGTGTCATTGACGGGCACCAGTGGTATAAAAACAATCAGTACCTCTTCTACGAGGACCAAATTGTGGTGCCTGAGGCACGACTGGATGGGTGCCTACAGTGGTCCCATCTCAGTTCTGGTCACACTGGCGCTAATCGCTCAGTGGACTTCTTCCGTGAGTGTTTCTACTCTAGTCTAACCCTGACTGAACTGAGGTCGCGTATGCAGACCATTGTGGATGCTTGTGGCTGTCATGCCAGCAAGCAGAGCGACAGTAGCGATAGGGGCCTGATCTCCAGCTTACCCATACCCTATTGTGCTAACTCTCTTCTCTACGTGGATTACATCCACGGCTTACCACGCTTTGGCGGCTATGATAGTTGCCTCGTGGTCACCTGTGGTCTATCTCGCTTCGCCCGTGTGTTCCCTTGCAATAAGAAAATCACAGGTGAGCAGACTGTGAAAATGTTGGTCGAACAATGGTTCGAACCCTATGGAGCACCTAAGCAGGTGCACTCTGATGAGGATGTACGCATCCGCAGTGACACTGGGTGGTACAAACGAGTGCTAAATGCCGTCAACGTGGAGGTAACCACAGGTGTGCCCTATACCCACACGTCTAACCCTCTCTGTGAGAGACAGAACCGTGTGGTGGAGCAAAACTTAAGAATCCTGATGAAACAGGAGCGCACCAAGGACTGGGTACGCCTAGTGCCCTGGGCAGTGCTGTCCATGAACTCACAGCGGAGCTCTTCTACGCGTTTCACCCCCCACGAACTGTTCCATGGAGGACGACCTGCTTGGTTCTTCAAAACCCCCTTTCCTGAGGACTTCAAAAGCCCTGTGGGAGATTGGCTGGAACACAAGCAGTCTCTGGCTAACCAGGCTGGTACTAACCTGAAGCACATTCGTGACCGTAAACAGAGCCGACGGAACCGCCTACGGTGACCTGCCAGCTTCAAGGTTGGTGACCTTGTTTTGGTACACCATTCACGCCTACCCTCCTGGCCACGTAACTGCCTGCAGGACCCTTACTTTGGACCCTATCGTATCATCAGGATAGATGGATCCAGGATCCATGTCAGGTGCAGTCGACGTCTAGGTGGTGAACTGCTGTCTGCACCTAAGCAGTTGAGGCACTATCACTCCCCTGACGACTTGTCTTGGGATGAGTGGCGCCTCAGCGACAGTGAGATTGAACGTATAGACCTAGAGAACGCTGCCAGTCCAGAGGAGGCAGACGAACTCGAAGAGATGACTGCCGATGAGATGGCAGTCGATGGTTACTACGTGGTTGCAGGTATTGCTCGCCACGAGTATAAACAGGGCTGGAAATTCCTTACCCTGTGGGATGGCTATGGGTTGTCTGAGGCGACCTGGGAACCTATGTCAGCCTTCATACAACCAGATGGGAGTATCAACCCCATCTTCCGCACTTACCTCGTTGAGAACAACGAGGGGCAGCTCCTAACCCGTGCTGAGACTATGTCCCAGCGTAAGAAGCGAAACTAATTGCCCTGTGTCAGTCTACTGACAGGTGCAGTGAGCACTCTTCTGCAGACGTGCCTGTGTATGGGTGTAAGAGCAGTTGTCACAGTTGCTCCGCATTGCATCGCAGGACAGGACTGTTAGCCCCCCGTGACAACCACTCCCTGGCCGAAGGCCATTGGTTTCTCACAGACTACTGCTTACTGAGCACTGCACTGACCCTGTCTGTGCCCTGCAGACCCATGCCTATGGTTTCCAGCGTGAGCCAGGTGGCCGCTTATCATGATTGCAGCCACCCAGCGAGTGTGTGCCTTGTTGACCATGTGTTGCATGGGTACTGCCCTAATGTAATGACCTTGGTGAGCCAACGAAGAACGGTGGCTTACTACACCAGGGGGGAATGATAAGCAAGGTGTTATGAGGCAAGGTGTGTCTTCCCTCCTTGGGGACAAGCGAGCCCACAGTTAGGACCCCTGACTGGTCCAGACCCATGGGGTTCTACCCTTCCTTACAGGGTTTACCATACCCCTAAGTGTGCTACGTATGTCTGTATGTGTCTCACTTCTCTCCCCAGCGTGGCTCCCGGAGACCGGGCTTCGCTGACGTCGGACCGAAGGTCCTAATCAGGTACTATTACCACTCCTATGGCGCCCAATTTCTGTGCTGGCGCCTATCCTTGGGGTAAGACGGCAAAAGCCCTACCTACTAAGAGGGGAGGGGTGGCCAAGTGTGCTAAGGGCATACAAAACGCCCATCTTTGCTACAGGCCAAAAGCTAACGCACTCCCCTGCCCACGAGGAAAAGCACGCGGGACAGGAGACACCACTACACTACACTCACTAACGCCAGCACCGGCCTTCGAAGGCAGGGTGAGCACTCATCACTTGCACTCACCTCCTGCCAGGCCTGCTGACCCTAACCCCTACACACGCTACTGGGTGCTGCTGTCGAAGTTCACTCAGGCCCTAATGGCCCTCCTGTGAAGAAGACAAGAGAACACAGCGCTCCTAAGCAGCTGTGGCCTAACAGGGGACGCCACAACGCGTTTCCCCTGCTAGGGCTTGGAGGGAAGGGGTGCTCTCGTTGCGTGCACAGCGCAGATGTCGTTGAGGTCTAACTGCTCTCGCCAGTACTGGCTGAGGCACAGTGATTTGATTTGTGATCAGCGCCCCTGTTTTGCTGGGGCAGAAAAATGGTAGCCGCCGAAGGCAGCTGCTGCGTGCACCAATCACCCTTCACCTCTCCCACCTGTACAACAGAGGCAAATGAAGGGGTGTTTGCGACGGAGGAACCAAGCCACACTCCAGGTATTATACCCTTCTCAGTGTGACCTATGATACACTGTTCGCAAACACGCTGACGGATCAGCTCCCCTGTCAAGCAAGCAAGCTTTAAGAGACTCCTCAGGTTCTCTGAAAGAACGTACCGAGGAGCCTCTGGGTAACCTAAACAAGGTTTACCGTGCGCAATTTGCGTGGCCTACCCTTTAATGCATCATGTGCACGCAGGGAAGGGAGGCTGAACCACTGACTCAACCAGGAGGTGAGCTCCTCCTGGGCTAACCTACCTTACTCACCATGCATCGTGTGAATGCCGAATTGAAACGAACACAAAACAAGCCTAAGCGTTTTAAGCAACCCTACTTTAACGCCACGGCCGCACACGAACAAACGCTTTCTTTACTACCTGTGAAGAAGGAAACAAGGGTGAATTAGGGATACAGGTGAAGCGTCACAGCGTGTGGATGCCTCGATTAGGCACATGCATCGCGAGCACAGCGCATATTCTAACGCTACGTGCGCGCTTCGCGCTCCATTCGCATCACATACCTTTCATTCCTGTCTTTACCTGTGCAGAGCACGAGAGAGAAACACCCGACCCCCCAACGAGCACAGCGTGGACAACCCTAACGTTTTGACGAAACAACCAACACGAACGCAATGCGTGAGTGTGAGGTGACACTGACATACCTGAGAGATGGGTTGTTGACCTGCTCTGTGGTGTTGGCTGAATTTGAATACTTGAGTCTGAAGTTTATAAAAATTTTGATGCAACTGTGCAAAAATTTCCTTCAAAACTTTGAAAACTACGGCCCATACCTTCTTTTCCAAAAGCCGTTTACGCTTGCGCAACCCTTTTCTTGGAGTCCGCTTCCTTTGCGCTTGTCTGCGACTTTGAGTTATGTGTAAAAATGACGATTTCCCGCGTGGTTTCGTCGATTTTTAACGATTTCACTTGCTAAATCGCACCCCCTTCCGCTAAACAGCAGGAATCACTCCCTGCTGGTTACATTTTCTATTTTTTCCAGCTCCTGGGGGTTTGTGTCCTCCATTGGGAGTATTGCTCCGCCCTGGCCCTTGGTCAGGACGTATACTAAAAAACTGTTTATACAGCGATAGCCGTGCGCATTAGAGCGTTCAACTGTACCCTAGTGGACAGACACATGTGGTCTAGGCAGGGAGTCCTGGGTTCAATTCCCACTACCCCCAAACTTTTTTCAAAAGTTTTCGTCGCACGCCAGCGACTTTTGAGGAATGCCCCATCGAAGGGACATCATTCACGGTACATTACACTGTTTTTCAAGGGTACCTACAGTGTGATAGGCTTCTATGAAGTGATGAGGATGTTTTTGGTAAGTTTAATGCATTTTTTGAGGTAATTTTGGGAATATTTGAGCCTTTTTCCTTGGTCCTACTAGCTTGATCAACTAGTACTCCAGGGGGGAGTAAGAAAAAGTCACTGCCATGTCTTTCTTGGAGGGCTTGATCCAGGCTAAGCCCCCCTTAAAACCCTTTGTTGACTCTAAGACAAACTTAAGTGTTTTTATCTCTCTTTTGTTGCCTAAAGTACACTTTCTCAAAGTAACTAGGGTTGTGACCCTAGCCCCCCCATGAAATTCACCCCTACCACTCAACTGAGCGGAGGTACCTTCCTTCATGGAGGACATACCAAAATAAATCAGGCATTTCATGCTTGTTGGCCTTGGAGGTTAAGCCTAGTGGTCTCCCACCCCAAGACCCCTATACTCAATTGTTTCTACCACTTATTGTGGTCCTACTTTGTAACTGTTTCTGAATTCAGTTGCTTGGCCAAGTCATTTTCTGTGTGGTCCTGTCATCCATGCCCCTCAGTCCTAACCAGCACCATTTCACCCAAAAGAGTGCACATGAAGTGCCTATTGCAACCTCTGAGGCAAGAGTCAGACCAATTTTCATATAAAACCTTTTGTATTATACATTTGTGATTGAATCTATGTGCATAAACCTGCTTTGTCTATCTGCAGCCCTTCTGTGTTACACTGGATTCCAAAACCAATCATTGATTCGATCCACATCCTCTTATTGCTCTACTTGCTGCTTTGGTTTGGGTTTTCAACTACAAAACCTGCAGGACATCATCAAAATATCTAGGGCATAAAGCAAGGACATCTTTCTTAGGGTGTAGCCCTTTTGTGTGTTATCGTGGGGGGGGTGCACGAGGCCCTGGTGGTTGGAGATGGCGGTCTTGAGGGCTTCCGCTGCCTCGCGGTGGAGGGTGCGCGTGTAGGCCCAGACTGCGGTGGGGGGGGCCGCCCCGGTGTGGGATTCGGCCGTGGTGGGGGCCGGCTCGAGGGTGTGACTGGTGAGGGAGGGTCTGTGCAGCCCTGCGTGCAGGGAGGCGCACACGTGTGCCCACCTGTCCGCCCATCCCTGTTGGGCGCTTCCTGTGTCTGCTCCTGTGGGCAGTCGCACGATGACCACGTGCCAGGGGTGTGACCCCGGTACTACGGTGGGGGGTGTGGTGTGCTCGTGAGCGTGTAGCCACACTGCGGTGTCTGCGTTCGCCGTCACATAGTCCTCTCCTTCCGCTGTGTGGACGTTTTCGACGGCAGCCTCTCCCTCCAGGGTGAGGAGGAGGTGTGTGCCGGGGGGCTGCGCGTGCGTCTCCGCGTCCCGGAGCCACAGGTACGTGAGCGCCACGGTGCCGGGGAGGATTTCCCCCCACGTCAAGGTGCCTTCGGGTGATGCCCACTGCAGGGGCAGTGTGCGGCGTCCCCGCGAGTCGTTGGTGGCATGGTAGTCGTGGGGGAGGTGACGTTTGGTGAACCGGTGCGGCATGCGTTCGGTGGTGGCTGTGGAGGGGTCCCAATTACATTCCTCCGGGGGGGGTGCGTCTGCGTCGTCCTCCTGGGGCCGGGCCAGCGGCAGCGCCTGTGCATTGGGTGCGGCGTCGGGTAATCCGCTGTGCGTGAGGGCGTAGAGGCCCTCAGGGGTGAGTTTGAGGACGATGTCCCACTTCGCCGTTTGCTCTGGGGACCACTGGTGGGGCCCGTCCTGCGGTCGGTGGAGGGTGACCTGGTGGCCCCATCTCCAGCTGTGGTAGGCGAGGAGGCTGAGGACGGTGTCTTGCTCCGGGTCCTCCACGCTTTCCACGTATGCCGTCATGTCGGTGACGTTGACGGCGTACTCGTCCTCCCATTCTTGTGTGGGGGTGCCTGGAGGGGGGGGGGCGGTGGTGTACCCGTGGAGTCCCGGCCCCGTGACATCGGGCAGGTCGTGCTCGAGTGACGCCTGGTACTCGGCGGGCCCGTTGCTGGCTTCGTGGGTGGGGTGGTGGCGCCGCAGGGCGTTGGACAGGTGCGTCCAGGGCGCCCTCTCGCGGGGGGGGGGGGCGCGCGGGGGCATTATGCGGGCTGGGGTCCGCGGGGCCGCTTGCTGTGGGCTCGAGCTCCGGTGGGGTGAGGTCCATATGATGCTCCGTGTCCTCCGTGTGTTGGAGTTTCAGCTCTAGCAGGCTGTCGATGTCCAGGGCCATGGGGTCATCGTGCGTGGTCACGTGCTGGGGTGCTGCTTCATGGCACGGTGGGCGTGTGATGCTGGTGTTCGGGGCAGGTGCGGCGGCCGGTGCGGGGTCGTGCGCCGGGGGAGGCGCGCCGTTTGGCGTGGTTGTGGTGTGTGGCTGCACGCTGGTGGCTGTCCTGGCCGGTGGTGTTGCCCCTGTGTGCGGTTCGGGTTGTGGCCGGTGGTGGGTGTTGAGCTGGCGCGAGGTGTGCGGGGCGCTCCCCGCATCTCGCCAACGACCTCCTCGGCGAAGTCCTCCCAGTCCAGGATGAAGTCATCCAGGTTAGAGGGGTTGCCGTCGTAATAGGGGATTTTGATTCCCCTGACGTCGTCAATCCTGATGGCGTCTCCAGCGTCCGCAGCCACCACTCCACCGAGACGGATACCACCTGTGGCCGGGGGGTGTGAGTACACTCCCCGTACATCCCTCTCCTCCATGGAGTGCGGTCCAGTTGGGCCTGAACCCATGGGGTTTGGAAGGCGGGAAGGACTTGCTCCATCGGCCGTCCATATCCCCGTATTGGGGTCCTTCGCCCACAAGTTTCCGCCTGGGTGGCCTCGACCATGTCCGTCAGCGCTTCCCATTGTTCGCCCCTGCATGGTCTGGCTCTGGATGTCCTCTTCCGCATAAACTGCATGGGTGTTCGTAGTTGGCGGTAGATCCTGGGCGGCGTGGGACATCTGTACCGTCAGGCTCCTCGGGTCCGTGGTTACGTGCCCTTCCCGCATGGACCCAGCTGGTGCCGTGTGTTCCCCGAGCATCGTGGATTCGCTGAACATGGGAACAAACGGCAGCGCACCCGGGTCAACACGCGGAGGCGCGTAGGGTGCCTCTGCAGGGCCGCCCATGGGTTTATCCATGGCGCTCCTGAGGGTCTTAACCCGCTCTACCAGCTCTGCCGCGGCCGGCTTTGCCGGGAGCTCCGGACTTGAGGCGAGGGGCTGTAGCTCCTCTAGCCTTTTCAGGCGCCCCGACATGTCCTCCACCAGGTGGAGGAGGCTGTCCACCACTCGCTGCTGCTTCTCCAGCGCCAGCCCCAGATTTTCCCGGTACCGGTCCCGTTCCGCTCGCAGCTCCTCCATGTCTTTCTCCGCGGCCGACTGGTCATCCAGAATCCCGGCGACGTCCTCCTCTAGGCCGTCCTTCGCGTTGTCCAGGCGGTCGAGTCGATGCACGATGGCGTCCATCCCCATCTTTGGGTACTTTTTTGGTGCATGGGGGTTGCCCCCCGGCGAGCATAACACAAAAGCGGTCTACTCACGGGCAAGTGAGCGTTCATGGCGAGCCGAAGTTCATCGAAGGACAGCAGCCATATGTACAGTAACTCAGGGGGTCTGACCCTGCTCCAAAATGCACCAAAGGCCTGGTTACTGTGGGCTGTGGCTTCGCCATTAGCCCTGTGGTTGGTGTTATGACGCAAGACGAATCGAAAATAAAAGGGACTCTATATATATTTATATATATATATATATATATAGAAGTCAGAAACAAACAAATAATCCCGGCCTTAGAACATCTGGGGTATCATAAAAGACCTCCAGTTAAGTGGAAACCACTGACTTCAGAAGCGTTCGGAAAGCTCTGAGAACCGAGTGATGGCTGAGGTGTTCTTACCGTAGTAATTGAGGTGTTGCCGGTTTCCAATTGACCTCACAGGCTAAGGGACTCACAGGCCAACTTCAACGTTCAAGGAGGCGGGAACGAGGATCTCAGGGTACTTTATCAATCTGTTGGCATGCAGCGTAAGGGCAAACGCCGTATGTGAGCGGGCTCGGAGCACTGGAATGCTGCGTTCTTTTAATCCAGGTACCACAGAACTCCCATCTTTGGGTACTTGCCCATGAGGAAGGACAGGTGCTCGCAGTGGCACTCCGCGTGCCTTCCGCCTGATCCAGCGCATCCCGCGGTTCCCGGCGCCTCAGACTTATCGCCCATGGGCTTATCGCCTATGGCGTCCGTCTCTGGTTCCGTGAGCCGGGGCACAGGTGCCGTCCGGGCCCTGGCTGGCCTCTCCAAGCCCTCGGCGTCGTGCTTCAGGGCGGGCTCGGGGGCCGTATGCGCCCTGGCGATCGGCGCGGGCGTCTCCTCCGACTCCGAGGGTTGCTCGTAGGCTGTCCGATAGCCCTCGGAGTGCCCCTCGGATTCCCACAGCCTGACCGGGCTAGGGTCCGTATCCATAGCCCCGGCGTCCCTTGCAGCGGACTTGGGTGACCCGCGCTTCCGGTAGCGCCGGGCCCGTCCTGCACTGCTGCCTGAATGGCAGGCCTCGTCAGAGTCCTCCGCGGCGGAGCGGAGGTTGCATGCCTTTCGGCAGCGATGCTCACACATGGAGACCAGGTCCTCCAAGTCACGTCCTCCTCTTCCCGAATGTCGTACTTCTCTTCGGGCTTCAACTTCCGGAGTTCACCATGCTCTTGAACGTCTCGGTTCTTCTATGGCTCCAATCTCCGGCATGGTCTCCACCGAGTCCACAATACGCACCCGGGGCGTACTTGGGCAGGGCCCATAAGGGCCCAAGTCCCCGGGTCGGCGGTAGGTAGGGGCAGCAGGTAAGCCTCTGCTACCATTAAGAAGGTCCCTACCAGGACCTTTTCAGTAAACAACATGCACTAAACATGTGGTGGTTCGTGGTTGGAGCCACTAGTTGGTAAACTGGCTCTTGCCACCATCAGCCACATGCTGGCTCTTGTGTATGTTTCCTTTGGGGTTTGTATGTTTGTTTGTGTGTGGTTGCTTGCCTTCGCCTTTTGCAAAAGCGCACGACCCAGTCTGGGTGCTTCTGCTTCCCTTTGTTTGTTTAGTTGTTGTTTGGTGGTGTTTGTTTAGTGGTCAGGACTACTACTTTTGCGTTTTTTGCTGGTCGGCTGTTTGCTGAGTTGTTTCTGTTTAGGTTTGGCTGCTGTGCGATAACGGCACTTGTTGAGGTAACTGTAAACCCCACGGTATGCCAATAGCAGCGGGTTTAGCTGCACAGGGCGCTTTCGATCCCTGTTTGGTGGGCGCCTTTCTCATCCAACCCCAGCCCAGGCCTGAATTTGGCGTGTGGTGTGCAGGGCAGGCACCCCTCCCTGAGTTACAGGGTGATCCTTTTTTTTCATGGGTGGAGCCTTTTCGGCTTGTGGCGGATAGCGCTGCAGGCCCTGGCTGGTCAAGCCAGTTTTTGGTAGTGCTGCCTTTTTGGCCGCAGCTCAGTGAGTACGTTGTGTAAGCGCTTCGAGTTTTTTTGCATTTGAACCTGTCTGTGTGTGTGTCCGTTTTTTTTCATATGTTGCTGTTGCATATGGTTTCTGATGTGTTGCCCCCGCTGTTTCTTACAGTGTCCTTTTCGGTGATGTGTCTTTGTGTTGTGTTTGCAGTGTTTTTCAGTTTCTTTCACGTATGGACAGTGTGAGCATTTGTGCGTGTGTACGCGGTGTCAATGCGTTGATGTAGTTTGCTTAAGTCCAGCCTGTTTCTTTTAAACTATCTATTATAGAAATGCAGTTACGTGCTTCACCTCAGGATGTAATAATAGAAGTTTTTAGGCTGCATGTCGGTAAGCTTAGTTTGCGCTTTTATATGTCAGGTGGATTAGCCTAGTTGTCGTTGGTGTGGGTGTGTGTGTGCGTGTAGTATTTGACTTCATTGTCAGGATCAGTAGGTCGAATCGGGTGGTGGCATAGTATGTTGCAGCCCAGGAGGTCAGACGGCAGTGCTTCTGTGTGTGCAGCGATGACACTCGTTGTTTTAGTTTATGACGTGAATTTACGGCGTTGCGCGAGCGATTGCTTCGCATCGCTTTTTCTGCGCTTATGTCGTTGTTTGTGTTTCTGCCTTGCCTGCTGTTTAGACGCGGGCGCCAATCTGAAAAGGGGACTGAAGAGAATGAACAGAAGTCAGGTTACAAAAGGTTAGCAGTGTACTTTGCTGCAGGTTTCATGCACCTCTGAGGGGTTTGAACAACAGTAATGACAACGAATTGATTGGTGCTGTTTGAGTCTGCAGGGCGGCAGGTGCAGGGATACACAAAAGGTTTATTGTCTAATACTCTAACCCTTTCACAGGCAGGCAGAAAATTCTGAAAGATTTTCTGACAGCCCTTTTTTTTTCAGAGGGCTTTTGATGCTGCACTGCCAGCTCAGCCGGTGCTGCAGGCACTTTCTGTTTGCAGGCAGCTCAGTACTGTAGGGGTGCCCCACCCCACACAAGACAACTAGAGCCGGTCCGGCTGCCCCGAGACTGTCTTCGGCAGAGACCTCGTAATGGTCAGCGCCGTGTTTAATATTTCCATTGTTTCTATCTATTTTTTTATATACGCTTTTGCGTATTTTAAAATTTTTGGCGATCTTGTAGAGAGAGCGCGCTGCAAAGCGCGAGTCGCGGTCGCCAGATCAGAGATGTGACCGTCAGCATTGACTACAGAGTTTATGAAACTCACGGATTTATAGTTTAAAAAGCCTTTTGAATGCTGTAGTTATAGTTATTGCGAATGCCCGATTTATAAAGATGATTCTCGAATGTTGTAGAGTAGATCCTTCACGAAAGGGCGAGGTGCCTGCCCTGTTTTTTGTATGTTACGTGTCTGCAGGTATGCGCCAGTGGTCAGGCCCGGCAAGGGTCTATGAATCTTTCGTACAATGGGTATGCATGAACCTCATGCAGAACGACGTAAAAGACAACATGAAACGTGTTGAGCTTGCATGCCACTGACGGGGTTCAGGTGTTGTTTGCAGGATTTTCGGATAAAAAGCAGCATGGCTTTTCCGAAACAGCAGGCGGAGATCAGCGGAACAAACATGGAGTGAACAAATCCACGTGGGAGAGGAACAAAGAAGTTCAAACCAAACAGGTCCCAAAGGGAAATTGGTAGGTATTGAACTCCAACGGTGGAGTGGCCCAACCCTCAAGGAGCCGCGGGGCAACTCCAGCTTCCAAGAAATGGCCGCCAAACACCAAGACCAGGAGAACCCAAGGGGCTAGGGCTCTGGCGCTGTTACAGAAAGATTCATTATTGGTCCTGCATGTCTTGCACCCACCTTGCCCAGGTCACACCGCATGTCAGAAGACGACGGTGAATTTCATTCTACACTGCCCAGCTCAGATTCGCGTGCAACAAGTCCATCATCGCGTAGCGAGTCGGAGTGACGCAGCGCTGCAAGTACTACGGATGCGCGGAGCTACGGCAATCGAAGTCAAGACAACTTCGGCCATGTGGGGTACGGACACCAGTCCGATGACAGCGCAGCCGAAGGAGATCCCTGGTGGACGGATTTCGATGAAGCAACGCTGCAGGAGCTCTTCGAAACCAGTCGGAGTGAGTCCATGGAGATTCGCGCAGCAAGTGAAGCAGGATCAGCGAGTTCAGACTCCGTTGAGGATGCAGCAGACGCCATGACGCGACTATCCATGACGGTGCCGCTGCGGGCACCTATTATTCAAATGCCTGAGATCCCGGAGGACCAGCAGCATACCTGTGATGCGGCGGGTCACTGCAAAAAATGCAGTCCAGATCTGTTGTACATGTGCCTGCGATCGAGGTGTCCGTTGAGGAAGCGTTGGTAGAAGAAAGCCGTCGCCAGAAAAGTCTTCGTGAGCCACACAGACCAAGCACAACGCCTCACGCCACAGGGACATCGTCAAACCTGGGGAGCGAGTACTGCAACATGAGGAAGGGGCGTCCACGCGTGCCGGCTGCCGAAGCGACGTATGGGCGACGTTGGAGTAGATGTGCGTGAACGGCCGGTTCCAAGGCCGTCGGTTCACCTCTAAGAAGGGGGGTGAAGCCAGTCTGGCTGCCCCACGACCGTCTTCGGCACAAACCTCGTAATGGTCAGCGCCGTGTTTAATATTTCTATTTTTTCTATCTTTTTTTTATATATGCTTTTGCAAATTTTATTATTGTTTGCGATCTTGTAGAGAGAGCGCGCTGCAAAGCGCGAGTCGCGGTTGCCAGATCAGAGATGTGACCGTCCGCATTGACTACAGAGTTTATGAAACTCACGGATTTATAGTATAGAAAACGTTTGGAACGCTGTAGTTATAGTTATTGCGAATGCCTGAATTTATAAAGACGATTCTCGAATGTTGCAGAGTAGATCGTTCACGAAAGGGCCAGGTGCATGCCCTGTTTTTTGTATGCTACGTGTCTGCAGGTATGCGCCATTGGTGAGGCCCGGCAAGGGTCTATGAATCTTTCGTACAATGGGTATGGATGAACCTCATGCAGAAGGACGTAAAAGACGACATGAAACGTGTTGAGCTTGCATGCCACTGACGGGGTTCAGGTGTTGTTTGCAGGATTTTCGGATAAAAAGCAGCATGGCTTTTCCGAAACAGCAGGCGGAGATCAGCGGAACAAACATGGAGTGAACAAATCCACGTGGGAGAGGAACAAAGAAGTTCAACCCAAACGGGTCCCAAAGGGAAATGGGTAGGTATTGAACTCCAATGGTGGAGTAACCCAACCCTCAAGGAGCCGCCGCACAACTCCAGCTTCCAAGAAATGGCCGCCAAACGCCAAGACCAGGAGAACCCAAGGAGCTAGGGCTCTGGCCCTGTTACACAACCCCCACGCCTACTCTGACGAGCATGCAGGGCTTCAGTGCTTTTCTGCAATGCGGCGCGCCGCAGTGAAATTTTTTGGGGTGTGTGTTTGATCGTTTTTTGTTTGACACCCTGTCAAGGGCTGTGTACAGCTGCCCGCCCCCCCCCACCCCCAGAGGGTAAAGATCTGAGTGTGTATTTTCCTTAGTCAGCCATTTCCTGAGGTAAACCTCGGCGAATGGCTTGAGAAGGGAGTGTAATAGGACAGAAGGTTAAAGATTGCTAATGCTATGGGGTCGCGCATGCGCAGCACAGTGTAGGATACCGAGGAATAAAATGGAATTCAGAAAAATGGCATCATTAAATGTATGTAGGATTTTGAAATTATTTATTATTTGATATCTGTTGTGGTGCACAGATGTCGGGAATGACATTAAGATTTGGGTAATGTTTTGTATGCTTTGTTCTCGTGCACTGAAGGAGCTGAAGAATTTTCATAAAACCAAAAAAAATGCACCATTACACACACCAAACAGGAAGCGAGCCAACACACGGCACAACACAACACGGCACGCCTCACCACAAACAACAAGACTCAGCACCCAGCGACACCACACCGCAAAACACCAGGCAGAACCGCACAGTGCGGCAACACCAGATAGCACAAGTCACGGGAAAAAAATTTATCGGGGGGGGGGCAGCAGCAGGCACCAACAACTGCCCGCGAACGGCCAACTGGCGCACAGAAACAAAAAAGCAGAGAGAGGCCAGGGAAAACAAGCGGCAGGGGAAAAACAACCGCGAAACACAAACCAAGGGGGGGGGGGGACAGCAGCAGGTTGCAACCACTATCGACGAAAAGGCAACAGGCAGGCAGCAAGGAAAAAGCAGAAAGAGAGCGAGGGAAAGCGAGTGGCAGAGCGAGGGCACCCGTGAAACACCAACCAAGGGGGTGGGCAATTGCAGGCGGCGAGAAGCAACAACGAACAGCCAACAGGCCCGCGGAAACAGGAAAGCAGAGAGAAAAGAACGGAAAACGCGCGGCAGGGCGAGAAAGCCGGAGAATCAAAAGCAAAGGGGGGGAGGGGGGCAGCAGCAGGGGGCGACAACCGCCAACAACCAGTCAACAGGCGGACAGAAACAAAAACACGGCGCGCAAACAAGGGAGAACTAGCGGCAGGGCAAGGACACCGGCGACAAACAAACGAGGAAGGGGGCAGGGACGGGGGCAGCAGCAGGCAGCAACAGCAACCACCGAACAGCCAACCCGCGCGCAACACCAAAAAGGGAGCCAGAGAACAAGGGTAAACGAGCAAGAGGGCAAGGACACCGTGAAACAGGCACCAAGGGAAGAGGGGGGGGGGGGGGGAGCAGGCGGCAACAACCGCTGACCAACGGCCAGCAGGTGCGCAGACACAAAAAAGCAGTGAGAGAGAGCAAGCAGAAACAAGCGCAAAACAACAGCACTAAGGAGTGGCGCACCACATGCACTCGGGACGCCGACCGCCCATCCCGGTCCAAAGCTACAACCACCACCGCAACTCAACTCTAACCGCCCACCACGACCACACATACCCCACACCGGAAAAAGCCGAGCACAAGGCACCAAAGACGACGGCGAAGCAACAACTCTGGCCGACCATAGAGCCGGCAACAACACAATGAACCCAAACCCAAGCAAGCCGACAATGAGGCGGCTGACACGACGACAACTCACAACAAGTCAAGCACAGCATACCAAACGATGGCGGCGGGCCAAGCACCAGCACAGCACGTCCCACCGTGGCGGTGGGCGCAGCGCCTTCACAGCACGCCCGAGCATGGCGCCGGGCCAAGCACCTGCACAGCACGCCGACCATGGCGCCGAGGCAAGCACCAGCGCAGCGAGCGCAACCATGGAGGCGGGCCCAGCACCAGCACAGCAGGCTTGACCATAGCGGCGGGCCACGCACCAGCACAGCACGCCGACCATGGTGGCGGGGCCAAGCAACAGCACAGCACGCCCGACCATGGAGGCAAGCCAAGTACCAGCACAGCAGGCCCCACTATAGCGGCGGGCCACGCACCAGCACAGCACGCCGACCATGGGGGTGAGCCAAGCATCAGCACAGCACGCCCAACCATAGAGGCGGGCCAAGCACCAGCACAGCAGGCCCAACCATGGAGGCCGGCCAAGCACAAGCACAGCAGTGCTTATTCAGGTGATTGCTGTGTGTTCGAGTGATGCAGACTGCTTGATTGATTGGGATTGGTTGCTCAGAGCTGTCTAAAAATAAAAAATAAAAGGGAAAATGGCGTACAAAAATTCTGACCTCTAAACCCTGCAGCAAGCGAGGCACTGGACCAATAACAGTGAAGTTGGTGAGTCCTTACTTTGGCAAAGTGAACTTGAATCTTCGAAGTAGTAGGTCTGCATGTCTGGCTGAATACGGGATGGTTTCTTTCATCTGATCATTGGTATATTCGAAAGCACTTAAGAGTGTTGCTTTATGGGGGCTGCTCAATGTAGTTTGAAGTTTTTGACAGAGGCGAGGGTCTTTGAAGTGCAAATCGTGAATTGAAGGCGTGTCGCACTCGCTGGTGTCGATGGAGTCCCCTTGCAATGAAGAAGGGGCCGAAGAATTGCTCGTTGTTTCATCTTGGACCTGTGACTGGTGCTCATCAAATGACGCCGACCTTGAGGTTTTGGCGGTAGACCTGGATGAGGAGGTTTCCCCTTTTTCTAGGTCATCAGCTTCGGTTTTAGGTGTATTGCTGCCAATAGAGCCAGAGCATTGTGATTGGAGGTCGTCTTCCATATCTGGCGCATCCCTGGTGCTTCAGTGACCATAAATCCCCATTCTTTACACAACTTACATGGACACAATCATTTTCGCTCCTGAGCAGCAGGTTTGTTTCTGACTGAGATTTCAGGTCCCTGCAGCCAGCCACCATGTGGCCTCCTACAATTTTTGCAAGCCTCTGGTGCCGCTAGGGCAGTGCATTGCACCTTCGACTTTTCAGGGCAGGATTTCAGATACTCAGTCTCTTCATCCTGCACTTCAGCGTTCATTTACTCTGTAAATTAGGGAAATGGCTGATTTGCATGGGAGACCTCTATGTCACTGCCACCTACCCAGCACTGAACTCAGTCTGTTGCTACACTTTGGGCGCGAAACCGCCATGCCCAAAAAAAAAAAGGCACAAGCACAGCAGGCCCCACCATGGCAGCGGGCCAAACACCGGCACAGCACGCCGGGCCATGGCAGCAGGCCAAGCACCAGCACAGCACACCCATTCACGGCGGCAGGCCAGGCACCAGCACAACACAAAGCACGGTCAGCAAGAGCACCAAGGCGTGGCGCAACGCACGTGCCCGGCAGGCTGGCCCGTCCATCCCGACCGAAACCGGAACAATCAAAACACAATCAAAACGACCAACCACGGCCCACAACACCCCACACCCGAACAAGCCAACCATTAGCCGGCGAAGGTGATGGCAAACGAACAAACCAAGCCAAGCATAGCGCCGGCGCCAAGACAACAAACCCAGCCCCAAACACGCCGAGCACAAGCAAGCCACAGCAGGACACATTCAACGTCAGACAAGCCGTCCGGAAGACGGCCCACAACAGCCCAAAGCAACCGGCCAAACACATCCGGGCCACAGAGCAACCCGAAACAAACCGACCGCGCACCGGCTAAGAAGACACCAAAGGGACACAACACACCGGGTTCACCCCAGCCGCAGCACAACGAACCCGACACCCAACAGGCCGTCCAATAGATGGCCCAGACCACAACAACCCAGGGCAACTGGCTGCGTGCACGTGGGCCGCTGCATGGTGAACCCAACACAAAACAAGTCGTGCACACAACGGCCCGAACAAGCAACCCTACACAACGGGCCAAACATAGGCCGGCCACAGCACAACCATCCAAAACCCAAACAAGCCATTTGCGAGACGGCTACACGAACAACATCCGGCTGCCCCACTGCTGGCTGCAGTCCAAAGCAACCAACACCAAACAAGCGACCATGAGGGAGATAACACAACAGTGCACCAGCACAACAGCTGTTCAAACGACGACCCGACCATCCACAGACCACACGCAGGCCGGCCAGCATCAAACCAGCTAGGCAAGCAAGGGTCAAAACAGGAACGGTGTCCTACTAGCTGGCAACAGCACGATATGCCGCGCCCGCCGACGACCATACCCATGAACACAATGGAACATCGCAACAGTACCAGAATGCAACAGATGAACCAACACCAACGAACTACACAGAACCCCTAGCCCCCCCGGGACAGCGCAAGCTCAACCCAGTCAGGAGAGTGACCACACAACACGGCATGCGAGACCCCTAGCACGTGCTTCATCAAGTCATCTCACGCCTATTGAGAACCGACCCAGGTAGGGGTGAGCAGGACAGGCTTTGGCCCCTAGACCGCAGCATCCGGAGGTAGATGAGGGGGTGCAATGGGAACCGCCCCCGCGTATCATCCGCCTGAAGGAGAGGGATGTGAGACTTCGGTCCAACATGGGTTACCTCTCTGGGCAGAACTTGCTAAAGGGTGCTGCGGCAGCTGAGCCTTTTGTCCACTTCTGGGAGCCGCTTTCTGGGGGCACGTGACGTAGGGCCGTGGGTGAGTGACCGAAAGCTCCATGGTAAGTCCCCCCCTCGGGGGCAACCCAAGTGCTGACAGGACCTACCTACCTACCTCTGTCATCAAACGGAATTCTTTCCGGCTTCCGTGCACACGTTGCCTAGCCGTGATTTCTTCTAACAAGGATGGCACGCAGGGATACCGTACCAATGAGTATCGATTTACCGTATTGCTTCCTCCAATATTGTAAAAAAAAAAAAAGCATATGACCTGTGCTGCAGATTGCGTTGATAAACCATGTCATTTAGCAACTCTTCGCCATCCATAGAAACGGATCGGATACTAGACGCTAACAGGAACTTGGGCGCTCACACTGCACCCACCAAAGAGAACGATGATCTACGACTAGACTCGGCTTGCCAAAATGAGGGTCATTGCTTCCCAAGAGAATTCACGAACCGCTGGCGCGGACCATTGTTTGGACACCATCTGCAACAAATTAACCTAATCTACAAAATGCAGCAGCATTCGGTACCATTTTGGGCCCAACATCATCACAAGTGCGGCAACGACGGAAATCACCATGCAACGATGTGGCTGTAAATTCATCATCTTTTGATATTTGGAGGTGCTGCAGCATAGAATGTCCACAGATGCAAAAATACTGTCAATACATCTTTCTCTACCGGGAAAGTACTCAATTACATTGTTCTTGCACTCTGTGGCAGTCTCGAATCCGCAATCCCCAGTCCACAAACTGAGAATCTTCGTCGAACTGGAAGTGAGGTTCTTAAACCAACAAAGAGCAACGTCCAAAGAATCCATCAAAAAACATTTCACATTCGTGCGGGTCATTTGGATTTCATTTTGGACAATTTTTTGTTCAAGAAAAAATGCAACTTGAGTAAAAAATTGGTGTTGATGTTGGTAAGAAAAGAAAACTTCGTCTTACCAACATTTACATTGGATCTTAATCTAATGCTATTGAAAATTGCAACAACTTTGATGGGTGCCGATGGGCCTAGCAGTCAAGCGACCTCGTGACCAAAGTGTTATCTGAGACCCACACTTGGCCAAGTTTGTACCCCGTGTCCCATGCCAGCTTGTCAAGAAAAGTTTGCACCCTCACAA
The DNA here is from genome assembly GCA_964036045.1 of Eutreptiella sp. 'Long Island Sound 2002'. NCBI lineage: Eukaryota > Euglenozoa > Euglenophyceae > Eutreptiales > Eutreptiaceae > Eutreptiella > Eutreptiella sp. 'Long Island Sound 2002'. The sequence continues at coordinate 55,967,077 of OZ038380.1, forward strand.
GCTAGCGGCCCAACTCTTGAGAAGAAGCATCTGTGACCTTTGCACGTGGCTTTGTGGCGGAGGCACCTTTGTGTTTCTAAATGCTAGCCTGCAACACGGGTTTACTACGCACCTGACCGGGGATTGCAAACTAGGGCGGAGAGGTTTTCTAAAAACGATCCCCCTTCACCCCAAGTGTTGGAGCCCAGTCAACATCAGCTTGCGTATCGAAACCTTCATCATCCACAATATCATCATCACAAATGTATTGGAGGACTAGAAACAGTTCGTTCAGATTTTGCCCACCATCAAAGTGACATACCTCAGCACAGGCGGCATTTTCAATTCCTTTTGCTAAACCCTGCTGAGCATCTTCCGAGGGAGTACTTGTTGTGTGTCTGCAAAAGAACTTGGCCACTAGGTGGTGGGCCAGTTGTGGGTTTGAGCTCCTCAACTTCATCCTTAGAGTCTAGTACGTTGTTGTGCACAGGCATGCACTTTCCTCCGGGGTCTCCCATTCTGCCAACTTTTGTTGCAGTCCCGGGCATAAAACCACCTCCAAAACGGAGTACAAATCCACCCTTCAATCCGCTCCGGGTGGTTTTATGCCAAATTTCGGGGGGGGTAAAACCAACCCTGTTGAGCGATAAAACTACCCTTTCGGGGAATCAAACCCCCTCCCTTGTTAAAAGCACCCTCTTCCAGGTGATAAATCCACCCCGTGGCGGTTTTACATGGACAATGCCACCAAAGTAACAAATGACACGACACAGCAAACAACAGCAGTCTAAGTAATGCTGCTACAAAAGCAATGCATATAGAACTAGATGAATAGCAGACCCAAACATTTCTAAAATCCCACCTCGTACTCCATTTGTAAAATTGTCCCTAGCCGAGTTGGACATGCTATAACACATATGCAAAAAGCAGCGTGAAACAGAACACTGAGTGTGAAAGCATGTGTCCGTCCCCAACCCTCCATCACCTCTTCTATCTCCATACCCGAAATGGAAAGGGGGCCAGCCCCCGCCCCCCTCCCCAAGGGTGTTATTACAGCACAGCATTTAGACTTAAGGCAACTTGTCTTACGGTACTGTGTTTCTAGGTCAACAAAGAGGTGAGCCATAACACTCTGCCCCTGAAACGGTGACAACCCCCCCCCCCCGCCCAATGGGTAGATAGAATCACCGAAGAAGGGGGATGAGAGCACCCGAAGGGGTGATAACCCCACCCTTCTCAATGACCGAAGGGGGGGGATAAAACCACCCCCTTGGAGGAACAAAACCACGCCTTTGCGGGTACAAAACCACCCTTTGAGGGGATAGGTCCACCTCTCCCTAATGGGGAATGAAACCACCCCCAAGTGGCATAAAACCACCCTAGGGGTCAAAAATGGCGAAAAAGGAGGTAGGGGGTGGGTTTATCCCCTATTCGGGGCCGGTTTCATACCCATGCCCAACTATGGTTGCATGCGGGTAAAACAAAGACCCCATTCGAACTTACCCAACACATATTTTCATCCGTAGCCCCGCCCCTCCCCTCCATTGCCATTGCAGACACTGCAACACACATGCAAAGAGCACTTCACAGCCCAACGACATGTTGCTCAACAAGGCGCCTAGCTTCTGCAAACAAGACAGCGTTTGCAATGTCTGCAGCATCTGCAAAAATCACCTCGACGAGGTTGTTAGATTAAAGCTAGGCAGGCGTATATAGCGGAAAACGCCACATACCCCACATCTTAAGCTTTTTTGGGCCTATTCGGGTACCTTACCGCGGGGGGTTGAATTGTTAGGTGAACCCCTTGTACAATCATTATTTTGTCCAATAAACGCATCCGCAATGAGTTTTTGGTCCGGACCCCCCCAAACCACCTACACTTGAAACCCACTTTATTGAGGTTTTGAGGGAGGTGGGGGGGGGGGGGGTAGGGGTGGCGGGGGGGGTCAAAAATGTCGCACAATTGACCCTCCGCTTTTTTGACTCAAAAATCCTGAATCCTTTGGTTTTTTTTCAATTTTGAGCCTAAAAAGTGCTCATGGTCCCGACACCATGGGGGTTGCATGCGGCGGAGTAAGACGAGCGCTGGTGCGGTTTATGCAGTTTTTAGCCATTTTGGCTGTGTTGCCGGTTTTGGCAACCTTTGTGACGCCATGGTACCAACTTTGAGGGATGTGAGTAGAGATGTTTTGACAGTCTATGCCTACTAAGATACGAAAAGCCGTTTTTTGCAATATGCGGCCTTGCTTAGGGCCGGTCACAACCCGTGCCAAAGAAGTAAAATGACTGTTTCCACCAATAATGGCCCAGTGAATGGGCGGGTACACAACTTGCATATGCAGCTTTTCACCCTGGACAGCTCAAAAATCGAAGTTTTTGAAACTTATTTTTATGATATTGTGACAATAGGATACGACCATCCCACGTATGTAAAGCATGTTTTGGCCGTATTTAAGTGTTTTTCACCGTATTTGGGTATGTGGGTGGGGGGGGGGGGGGGGTCTCCCAAAACATGGGTACACAACCTGCGAATGCAGTTGTTCACCCTCGGCAACTCAAAAAATCGAAGTTTTTGAAACTTGTTTTTTTGATACTGTGATCACCTAAAATGACCATCCAAGATATATGAAGCATGCTTTGGGCCGGAGTTGTGTGTTTTTCGCCCAATATGGGTATTGGGTCCAGCGGGGGGGGGGGGGGGGTCTCCCAAGGAAATGGTACACAACCTGCTTGTGCAGTTTTTCACCCTAGACAGCTCAAAAATTCAGATTTTCGAAACTTATTTTTTTGATATTGGGATCACCCAAGATGACCATGCAGAGTATGTAAAGCATGTTTCCACCTACATTTATGTGTTTTTGACCTTTGGGTGCCGGGGGGGGGGGGGGGTCACCGGGGGGGTCTCCCAAGGGATTGGTATACAACCTGCTTGTGCAGTTTTTCACCCTGGGCAGCTCAACAATCGAACTTTTCTAAACTTATTTGTTTGATACCATGAGCACCTAAAATGACCATCCAAGGAATGTAAAGCATGTTTCAGGCTGTATTTACGTGTTTTTCACCCCATTTGGGCATTGGGCGTACCGGGGGGGGGGGGGGGGGGGGCTGTCTCCCAAAGGATCGGTACACAACCTGCTTATGCAGTTTTTCACCCTGGACAGCTCAAAAATCGAAGTTTTCGAAACTTATTCTTTTGATATTGGGATCACCCAAGATGACCATCCAAGGTATGTAAAGCATGTTTCAGGCCGTATTTATTTGTTTTGCACCCCATTTGGGCATTGGGCGCACAGGGGGGGGGGGGGGTCACCCAAGGGAATGGTACACAACCTGCTTATGCAGCTTTTCACCCTGGGCAGCTCAAAATCCAAGTTTTCGAAACTTCTTTTTCTGATACTGTGATCACTTAAAATTACCCCCCAAGCTGTGTAAAGAATGTCTTAGGCTGTATTTATGTGTTTTTCACCCTATTTGGGTATTGGGTGCGGGGGGGGGGGGGGGGGGGGGGGGTCTCCCAAGGAATTGCTACACAACCTGCTTGTGCAGTTTTTCAGCCTACACAGCTCAAAAATCGAAATTTTCAGAACTTATTTTTTTGATAGTGTGATCACCTAAAATGACCATCCAAGATACGTGAAGCATGTTTTAGCCCATATTGATGTACCCCGCCCCCCCCTTGTATAAGCTACACCAAAGTCCCAAATTAATACGGTCCCTATGCCTACTGTAGCTTGGACACGGGCGTAGCTTGCGCGCGACACATACAACTACCAACAATGGGCACCCACGTTCAAAAAGAGAGGATTGCATGGTGAGCTGGTGCAAGAAAGGGGCATATAATGCACAAACATCCCCAAAATTAGAGCTATCTGAGTCAAGTGCGCAAACACTCACAACAAATGTGTCCATGACTCTATGTGACTCGCAAATCCGTCACCAAACCCATGTCTTATGTGGCTGCACTACGTTTGGTACCGAATTAAAATCAGGTCCCAAATTAATACGGTCCCTACGCCTACTGTAGCTTGGACAAGGGCATAGCTTATACAAGGGGGGGGGGGGGGAGTTTTTACCCTATTTTGTGTGTGTGTTGCTTGGGGTAGATTCTCTGCGAGGTGGACTTGCCGAAGGCAATAGAATTGCACAAAAAGCCATTTTTGGTAATCTGGAAAAATTCTAATTTGATGCACAGCCCAGAAAAAAAAACGTGTTTCAGACAGAAACACACACGAACAAAAAAAGGCAATTCGAGTGCAACTTCCAACATGTAGCCACATGAGAGGACCATCTACAGGTGCAGGTCTCAGAATGAAGATGATGGCATTTGTAAGAATGCCATCTTCTTGCAATGTGCAGTGCCCATGTCAACATCCCTGTTCAAAAAAAAAAAAGGCGAAAAGCAAGGGTGTGCGGCTCGAGAAAATATTGGGTCCGCAAAATGAAGCCTCTCCCAGAAGAGATGGAGGGAGGTAAAAGTCCACCTTGAAGGATATAATATTCTGATGCAAACACATCATGAGGGAGTTCACGCACCACATGCGCACCGTGCCCGCACCGCGCACAAACTGAGTCGGGTATTTGAAACACTTCCCCAACAAATGGTCCATTGTTGAAGCCGGTGCAAATACTGTCCCATTGTGGAAGTTGCTGGGGGAAGAGGTATGGCAGGATATGAGGGCCCCCTTGGGCAAACTCAGATGCAACCAGTGCGGCAGCGGGCTGAAGGATGACAAACCACCAAACCGTATTTTGCATGTGGCTACATTGCCCAAGTTGCTTGTGCAGTGTCAGATACACTATTGGGAGAAACCATAGGTGCCAGCATCACATAGCCCCTGAAGCAGCTGAAAGGGCCGACAAAAACAACCCCAGTGTAGCACCGCGTCTGCACCACGCCTGATACTCCCCCCATAGCATCATGGCACATCCCACTGCGTGCAAGTGAAAACTGCTGAAGATGCCAGACACACAGCTTAGGCATCCAAAGAGTGCCTGAGAACCCGTCTGATGTTGCAGTTTCAAATACCACATATATAAATGATTGGGTGCCTTGTGGAGGGCTCACCATGTCCCTCTCTCTGATTACACTTTGCCTGTCCCTGACTTTCCATACAGGTGACTGAGACCTGAGACCTGACATCAGTGCACCTGCATTTGTGGAAATCACACAAGAGCCTGTCCTTAGCAGAGGTATAAGAGCAATCCACTACTCTACTTGGCCGTTGCAGTGACCGGGCTCTCCCGTTCACAGGCTATTCAACTTATGGTCGCCCACGAGTGACTGGCTCAGCTGCCTTGGCCAACTTGCCCTCAAACTTGAACTCGATCGGGTTCTGTGCTGCATGTGGGTGCTCAGGACCCTTGTACACCTTCAAATGACGGAACAACTGCCGACCAAGAATCCCCTTGGGCAGCATTCCCTTCACAGCCTGTTCCACAATCCGCTCAGGAACACGAGCCTGCAGCTGGTCAAACGTCTCCACTTTCATCGAACCAGGACGACCAGTGGTGTGTCTTCTGTACAGCTTCTGTGTCCTCTTGTTGCCACTCACTGTAACCTTTTCGGCATTGTACACAATCACGTAGTCACCAACATCCATTGCTGGGTGGTACATGGGTTTGTTTGATCCTCGAAGAATGCGGGCAATCTCAGTGGCCATGCGGCCCAGCCTGAGGTCCGTTGCATCGATGGCGTACCACAGCTTTTTGTCTGCCTGGGTGTCCGCCAACTTGGGATAGTATGTCTTCTGTCCATCAAAAAGATCCTTTGGGTTCACCCTCTCCTCTTCCTCCTCCTCCTCAATCACGGCCTCAGCGGCTTCCTCTGCAATGGCAGCCTCATCTACCGGAGGTGCATCATCAGGAATCGCATAAGTCACAACAGATGGACGCTGCTGCATACCAGTGGCCATAGGGATTCGGGTCATGGCTGCAGTCGTTGGTACTGCAAACAGTTGCGTAGCAGGTGCTGCATCTTTGATGAACAGACCCACCATCACAACAGCAGCCCCTGCGAGGACACCAGAGGCCACACACGCAAGGGACATCCTCTTGGCAGGAGCTTCAACATGTAACAGTGCAGTGGCCATGACAAAGAGGGAACAAACTATCTGACAGGCACAAAAATGTATCACATGGATGGCACTGACCAACTAAACGTGTATCACACAAAGTACAAAGCACCCTGTCACACTTGACAGCTTGGTACAACTTGCAGCTTCTCTGACTGGGCATACACATAGGATACCGTGACGTGATGTGCATCAGGGCAACTTGAGAGTCTGTCAGCTCCTATGCAACAAGGGGTGGAGAGGCAGTGAAATTGGGATTGGGATTGGGATTGGGATTGTGAGTCGATTTGTCACAATTGGAAGCGCCATCCGTCCATGGTCTGCTTGCGGCAAACAATTAGTTGAGGCGTACCACAAGGCTCATACTGGTGAGTTGTCTTTTTCATGAGGTTTGTGCGTTATTGGTGTGTTGTGTGTCAATTTTTTGTTTGCCTTGTTTTTTCACTGCTAACTCCTTTACCCATCCCAAGACGAGCAGACACGGGCATCAACATTGATATCTTCAATGTTGACTTGTTGTGTATCTTGCGGTCACTTGTTATTTGCGTCTATTGACTATTTGTATTTTGCCAACCTTTCCGCTTGCCCGTTCCTTACTCATTGACATCCACTACCAGCTGGGCATCTATGTTTCCAGGGCTTGTGCCCTGCGGACAGAACACAGTTAGAACTGACTAATCCACTCCATGACGCAAGCAAGCATCAGCTACAGCTGTTCACTGCAGGCTGGAGCTGATTACAGAGGGAATGAGGAAAGCGTGGCTCCATTGCAGAAACAAGGGTAATTTGCTGCTTTTTTTTTTGGCGTAAGTCGCATAACTTTTTTTTGGGCGCAAGTCGCGTTTTTTTTGGACAGAAATTGTTTTTGGTGTAAATCACTTAAACTTGTTTTGGCGTAAGTTGCGTATGGAGGAAAAAAACCCTTTTTTCCAAAAAATGGCAGGGCGGGGGGCGGGGGGGACATAAGAACCACCCAACAACCGCCATTGCTACCGGAGGAGGTGAAGCATATAGCAGAAGTGGCCCACAAGTGGGCCACGTGGCTACATCACCCCTGCCGTCTGGGGGATCCCCAACGCTTCAGAGCGGGGGACAAAATCAGAAGTGGCCCACAAGTGGGCTACATCACCCCTGCCGTCTGGGGGGTCCCAACGTTTAAATCGCGTAACTTTTTTTGCCTAGGCATAGGTCGCATCACAAAAAAAGCGCAAGTCGCGTGCCATACATTTTTAAGCTTTTTTCTTCCACAGTCAACTTCCGCGGAAAAATAAATTTGCAACTTACGCCAATAAAAAAAACAATAAGCGACTCACGCCTGACACCTCTGGCTCCATGGGCAAAATCTCGTGACCCACTGACTAACATCAGCTACTCCAAAAATGCAGACAGCTTCTGTTTCACAGAAATCTTGTGGACACAGCGGGTATGTTGAACACGAAGGTGCCACTTGTATGATCTAATGAACCACTCCTATGATCCTGAGCGAATGTTGCCACTCCATTGCCAAAATTGGACCTGCTTTGCCCGGACCATGAACTGCAACTACATGTGGACTAAATATTTCGGACTGATTGAGCGCATTCGTGTGAAATGGAAGCCATATCCAAATGACAAATGGCTGGTAACTGGGCCCAACCTCTGTAACACATCCACTTTTCCGCCAAACTATGCATGAAGCAACACATGGCTGGGTCCTTGTCCTAAGAGTAAGAGTCTCACGACACCAGAAGCAAGCGCCGCATCACTGGTACACTGAAGCACAACACAACATACAAAAGGGTCAAACGTCTCCACTTTCATCGAACCAGGACGACCAGTGGTGTGTCTTCTGTACAGCTTCTGTGTCCTCTTGTTGCCACTCACTGTAACCTTTTCGGCATTGTACACAATCACGTAGTCACCAACATCCATTGCTGGGTGGTACATGGGTTTGTTTGATCCTCGAAGAATGCGGGCAATCTCAGTGGCCATGCGGCCCAGCCTGAGGTCCGTTGCATCGATGGCGTACCACAGCTTTTTGTCTGCCTGGGTGTCCGCCAACTTGGGATAGTATGTCTTCTGTCCATCAAAAAGATCCTTTGGGTTCACCCTCTCCTCTTCCTCCTCCTCCTCAATCACGGCCTCAGCGGCTTCCTCTGCAATGGCAGCCTCATCTACCGGAGGTGCATCATCAGGAATCGCATAAGTCACAACAGATGGACGCTGCTGCATACCAGTGGCCATAGGGATTCGGGTCATGGCTGCAGTCGTTGGTACTGCAAACAGTTGCGTAGCAGGTGCTGCATCTTTGATGAACAGACCCACCATCACAACAGCAGCCCCTGCGAGGACACCAGAGGCCACACACGCAAGGGACATCCTCTTGGCAGGAGCTTCAACATGTAACAGTGCAGTGGCCATGACAAAGAGGGAACAAACTATCTGACAGGCACAAAAATGTATCGCACAAGTAGCACGTGTCTTGTGCTCATCAACTCATGTCCATTATACACAGCACCTTGTATGAAATATCACCTTGGTACAACTTGCAGCGTATCTGAGCAGGCCTTGGATAGGTTAATGCGACGTGAGTCAGGGAAATTTGGCTGTTAGATTGAAACCATGTGCTTTCTTTGCACAAACCTGCCACAAAATTATGTTGCAGATCAGGTGACACAATGACTTGATGGGGAAAAACAGGGGGGGAAGTGTGGGACTGAAGAAAACAGAGACACCCCATTTTACCTCCCCTTTGCTGGACATCCTCTTGGCAGGAGCTTCAACATGCAACAGTGCCGTGGCCATGAAAAAGGGGAACAAACCCTGAGAAAGACGCAGAGCAGATGCAGGGCAAAGGAAGGTGGGCAACAAACATAAACAAACAAACATAAATACTCGAGAAAATTTGACAATTGCACAGTTCACAGGTGTTAACAGGTGTGGTTAACAGGTGTTATTGGACAAGTGGGCCGGGTGGCTACATACCCCGCCCCCCCCTTGTATAAGCTACACCAAAGTCCCAAATTAATACGGTCCCTACGCCTACTGTAGCTTGGACACGGGCGTAGCTTGCGCGCGACACATACAACTACCAACAATGGGCACCCACGTTCAAAAAGAGAGGATTGCATGGTGAGCTGGTGCAAGAAAGGGGCATATAATGCACAAACATCCCCAAAATTAGAGCTATCTGAGTCAAGTGCGCAAACACTCACAACAAATGTGTCCATGACTCTATGTGACTCGCAAATCCGTCACCAAACCCATGTCTTATGTGGCTGCACTACGTTTGGTACCGAATTAAAATCAGGTCCCAAATTAATACGGTCCCTACGCCTACTGTAGCTTGGACAAGGGCGTAGCTTATACAAGGGGGGGTGTGACCTAATTAAAAAACAGACGAGGGGGGGGGGGTACCCTCTGCCGCCTAGGGGGTCTCCGACACTTCAGGGCGGGAGACAAAATGAGCAGTGGCCCACAAGTGGCCCGGGTGGCTACATTACCCCTGCCACCTTGAGGGGTCCCCCAGGGTGGTTCCTGACGCCGTGGAGGGGGACAAAATCAGCAGTGGCCCACAAGTGGGCCGCGTGGCTACATAACCTCTGCCACCTTGGGGGTCCCCGACGCTTCACAGTTGGGGACTAAATCAGCAGTGCCCCCAGATGGGCTGGGTTGCTACATAACCCTTGCCGCCTCGGGGGATCCCGGACGCTTCAGAGCGGGGGACAAAATCAGCAGTGGCCCACAAATGGGCCGGGTGGCTACATAACCCCTGTCGCCTCGGGGGTCCCCAACGCTCTAAAGCAGAGACAAAATCAGCAGTGGCCCACAAAAGAACCGGGTGGCTACATAACCGCTTCAACCTTGGGGATCCCCGACGCTGCAGAGCGGGGAACAAAATCAGAGGTGGCCCGAAAGTGGGCTAGGTGGCTACATCATGTCTGCCACGTTGGGGGTACCCGACGCTCTAGAGCGGGGGACAAAATCAGAAGTGGCCCCAAGTGGGCCGGGTGGCTACATAACCTTTGCGACCTTGGGGGTCCCTAACATTTCAGAGCGGGGGACAAAATCAGCAGTGTCCCACAAGTGGGCCGGGTGGTTACATAACGTCTGCCACCTTGGGGGTCCCCGACGCTTCACATCCGGGGACCAGTTAGCGGATGGGGAAGCGCACACGCCCCATTTCAGATCAGCAGTTGCGGGGTCAAGGTTGGATGCAACAAACTGTATCAGCAACAAGAGTGTGAACCCCCACACCGAGGCCTGTCAACAAGCTTTGAACTGCTGCATTGACGCTCAGCGGACACTTGGTGGAGTGATGGATTCGAGTTCAAATTATTTTTCAACGATTAATCAAAGTAAAATGCCACAGCAAGTAGCACGGAAAAAAAGGGGCAAAATGTGGTAAGGGTCAATGATAATCCCTTTGGTGAAAAGCAGACATGCGCCTGGGATCATACATCAAAAAAGGAAAAAGGGCATCAAGATTGACATGTAAACAATCGGAACCATCAGAAGAAACTAGCCACTTGGGTAGGCAAGCAAATGGCGTAAACACTCAGGGTGACTGACAAGGGTCGGAAACTGAGCCGCTGGATGACCCCACCCACAGCCCATCCAGCCATCGTATCCTTGAAAGTCCAGAGAAGTGCCACAGGTATGTACAACATCCCGTCATATGCACAGAGCCCCAGTAGCAGCAATAATATTCTGTGACCGCCAGCATACACCATCTCAATGCAATCAAAGTGCCGACGTCACCTGCACATGCACCTGTGAACATTTACAAAGTAAACTCCGAAGTAAAGCGGGTATCACACCCGAAGGGGAAAACCCTGGCTCCGTGAGAAACCTACATGGTGACTCACGCCACGGGCGCTACATAGAACAGACCTACACTCACAAACGCAGAGTGCTGCCTGCTATTGCAGTGGTAAGCATATATAATCAATCTACAATATGCACTTCAATGTATTCTCAAGTGCAAATACAAAACAAAAAAAGAAGCAAGGGAAGCAATGTCAGGCAATCTATGCTGCATCGAACAAACGTGAAGAACGTCCTACAGGACAAGACCAAAGCAAAACGCTGCACCAGCAACACCATATGACTTAGAGAGTGAGAGGTGTGCAGCTACGTATTGTCTTTGCTGGCCGAGCTTGAAATAGAATGACCGCTGGACGCCGTGCTGCACTTTGCCGTTGCAGTGACCGGGCTCTCCCGTTCACAGGCTATTCAACTTATGGTCGCCCACGAGTGACTGGCTCAGCTGCCTTGGCCAACTTGCCCTCAAACTTGAACTCGATCGGGTTCTGTGCTGCATGTGGGTGCTCAGGACCCTTGTACACCTTCAAATGACGGAACAACTGGCGACCAAGAATCCCCTTGGGCAGCATTCCCTTCACAGCCTGTTCCACAATCCGCTCAGGAACACGAGCCTGCAGCTAGTCAAACGTCTCCACTTTCATCGAACCAGGACGACCAGTGGTGTGCCTTCTGTACAGCTTCTGTGTCCTCTTGTTGCCACTCACTGTAACCTTTTCGGCATTGTACACAATCACGTAGTCACCAACATCCATTGCTGGGTGGTACATGGGTTTGTTTGATCCTCGAAGAATGCGGGCAATCTCAGTGGCCATGCGGCCCAGCCTGAGGTCCGTTGCATCGATGGCGTACCACAGCTTTTTGTCTGCCTGGGTGTCCGCCAACTTGGGATAGTATGTCTTCTGTCCATCAAAAAGATCCTTTGGGTTCACCCTCTCCTCTTCCTCCTCCTCCTCAATCACGGCCTCAGCGGCTTCCTCTGCAATGGCAGCCTCATCTACCGGAGGTGCATCATCAGGAATCGCATAAGTCACAACAGATGGACGCTGCTGCATACCAGTGGCCATAGGGATTCGGGTCATGGCTGCAGTCGTTGGTACTGCAAACAGTTGCGTAGCAGGTGCTGCATCTTTGATGAACAGACCCACCATCACAACAGCAGCCCCTGCGAGGACACCAGAGGCCACACACGCAAGGGACATCCTCTTGGCAGGAGCTTCAACATGTAACAGTGCAGTGGCCATGACAAAGAGGGAACAAACTATCTGACAGGCACAAAAATGTATCACATGGATGGCACTGACCAACTAAACGTGTATCACACAAAGTACAAAGCACCCTGTCACACTTGACAGCTTGGTACAACTTGCAGCTTCTCTGACTGGGCATACACATAGGATACCGTGACGTGATGTGCATCAGGGCAACTTGAGAGTCTGTCAGCTCCTATGCAACAAGGGGTGGAGAGGCAGTGAAATTGGGATTGGGATTGGGATTGGGATTGTGAGTCGATTTGTCACAATTGGAAGCGCCATCCGTCCATGGTCTGCTTGCGGCAAACAATTAGTTGAGGCGTACCACAAGGCTCATACTGGTGAGTTGTCTTTTTCATGAGGTTTGTGCGTTATTGGTGTGTTGTGTGTCAATTTTTTGTTTGCCTTGTTTTTTCACTGCTAACTCCTTTACCCATCCCAAGACGAGCAGACACGGGCATCAACATTGATATCTTCAATGTTGACTTGTTGTGTATCTTGCGGTCACTTGTTATTTGCGTCTATTGACTATTTGTATTTTGCCAACCTTTCCGCTTGCCCGTTCCTTACTCATTGACATCCACTACCAGCTGGGCATCTATGTTTCCAGGGCTTGTGCCCTGCGGACAGAACACAGTTAGAACTGACTAATCCACTCCATGACGCAAGCAAGCATCAGCTACAGCTGTTCACTGCAGGCTGGAGCTGATTACAGAGGGAATGAGGAAAGCGTGGCTCCATTGCAGAAACAAGGGTAATTTGCTGCTTTTTTTTTTGGCGTAAGTCGCATAACTTTTTTTTGGGCGCAAGTCGCGTTTTTTTTGGACAGAAATTGTTTTTGGTGTAAATCACTTAAACTTGTTTTGGCGTAAGTTGCGTATGGAGGAAAAAAACCCTTTTTTCCAAAAAATGGCAGGGCGGGGGGCGGGGGGGACATAAGAACCACCCAACAACCGCCATTGCTACCGGAGGAGGTGAAGCATATAGCAGAAGTGGCCCACAAGTGGGCCACGTGGCTACATCACCCCTGCCGTCTGGGGGATCCCCAACGCTTCAGAGCGGGGGACAAAATCAGAAGTGGCCCACAAGTGGGCTACATCACCCCTGCCGTCTGGGGGGTCCCAACGTTTAAATCGCGTAACTTTTTTTGCCTAGGCATAGGTCGCATCACAAAAAAAGCGCAAGACGCGTGCCATACATTTTTAAGCTTTTTTCTTCCACAGTCAACTTCCGCGGAAAAATAAATTTGCAACTTACGCCAATAAAAAAAACAATAAGCGACTCACGCCTGACACCTCTGGCTCCATGGCCAAAATCTCGTGACCCACTGACTAACATCAGCTACTCCAAAAATGCAGACAGCTTCTGTTTCACAGAAATCTTGTGGACACAGCGGGTATGTTGAACACGAAGGTGCCACTTGTATGATCTAATGAACCACTCCTATGATCCTGAGCGAATGTTGCCACTCCATTGCCAAAAATGGACCTGCTTTGCCCGGACCATGAACTGCAACTACATGTGGACTAAATATTTCGGATTGATTGAGCGCATTCGTGTGAAATGGAAGCCATATCCAAATGACAAATGGCTGGTAACTGGGCCCAACCTCTGTAACACATCCACTTTTCCGCCAAACTATGCATGAAGCAACACATGGCTGGGTCCTTGTCCTAAGAGTAAGAGTCTCAGGACACCAGAAGCAAGCGCCGCATCACTGGTACACTGAAGCACAACACAACATACAAAAGGGCAAAAGGACATGTCTACCGCCATGTGAAAGTCTCTGGGAAGAAGAGTAATGACATCTGCAAAACACCTCATGCTGATGCAGAACATCCTCTGCTGCAGCAACACACTGCTTGCTACATTCCAAGCAGTGGGGGCACGCGACTAGTGCCTGCAGACCCATCTGACGACATGGAAGTTTGATGTTCCTCTGCTAAATATATGACAAAGCAGATTGGGTGCTGCCCCTCTGTACCATCAACTCCGCAGACAATAAAAGAGGACAAGAGTGAAGAAAAATGGTGCTGAAAAGAAAATTGTTCCCAACCACAGAGTGCATGATGTCCCCAGAAAAGGAAAAAAATGGGCCGACACTCCAACTGCTCAGAGAGAAAACCAATAAGCAGAGAGGAATATCATGAGAGCAAATCACAATACAAGAAATTGTCTTCATTCAGGGGCGCCCGGCTGATAAGTGCCCATCGTGCGCTTCTAGAGTGTTCGAACAAACCATGCACCCTGCTCCACTTTGCCGTTGCAGTGACCGGGCTCTCCCGTTCACAGGCTATTCAACTTATGGTCGCCCACGAGTGACTGGCCCAGCTGCCTTGGCCAACTTGCCCTCAAACTTGAACTCGATCGGGTTCTGTGCTGCATGTGGGTGCTCAGGACCCTTGTACACCTTCAAATGACGGAACAACTGCCGACCAAGAATCCCCTTGGGCAGCATTCCCTTCACAGCCTGTTCCACAATCCGCTCAGGAACACGAGCCTGCAGCTGGTCAAACGTCTCCACTTTCATCGAACCAGGACGACCAGTGGTGTGTCTTCTGTACAGCTTCTGTGTCCTCTTGTTGCCACTCACTGTAACCTTTTCGGCATTGTACACAATCACGTAGTCACCAACATCCATTGCTGGGTGGTACATGGGTTTGTTTGATCCTCGAAGAATGCGGGCAATCTCAGTGGCCATGCGGCCCAGCCTGAGGTCCGTTGCATCGATGGCGTACCACAGCTTTTTGTCTGCCTGGGTGTCCGCCAACTTGGGATAGTATGTCTTCTGTCCATCAAAAAGATCCTTTGGGTTCACCCTCTCCTCTTCCTCCTCCTCCTCAATCACGGCCTCAGCGGCTTCCTCTGCAATGGCAGCCTCATCTACCGGAGGTGCATCATCAGGAATTGCATAAGTCACAACAGATGGACGCTGCTGCATACCAGTGGCCATAGGGATTCGAGTCATGGCTGCAGTCGTTGGTAGTGCAAACAGTTGCGTAGCAAGTGCTGCATCTTTGATGAACAGACCCACCATCACAACAGCAGCCCCTGCGAGGACACCAGAGGCCACACACGCAAGGGACATCCTCTTGGCAGGAGCTTCAACATGTAACAGTGCAGTGGCCATGACAAAGAGGGAACAAACTATCTGACAGGCACAAAAATGTATCGCACAAGTAGCACGTGTCTTGTGCTCATCAACTCATTCCATTATACACAGCACCTTGTATGAAATATCAGCTTGGTACAACTTGCAGCGTATCTGAGCAGGCCTTGGATAGGTTAATGCGACGTGAGTCAGGGAAATTTGGCTGTCAGATTGAAATCATGTGCGTTCTTTGCACAAACCTGCCACAAAATTATGTTGCAGATCAGGTGACACAACGACTTGATGGGGAAAAACAGGGGGGAACTGTGGGACTGAAGAAAACAGGGACACCCCATTTTACCTCCCCTTTGCTGGCTTTTTTCCCGGTTTTCACCGTATTTTCATGAGGGGGAATCTTTGCACTGCGCGCGCACTGCGCGCTACTTTTGGACTATGTTCCCCCCGAAGAGCCCCCAAGCAAACCCCTTGGAAACGCCCTTAGAATTAGGTGACCCAAACTGCCCCAGCTCAAGAAAGTTGCAAACTACCTTCCCTTCACATAACACACATCATGCACAACTGGAAAAACCATGAACAGCGCATTGGTCGCCACCCTCAAGAACACACAACTGGACTCCATCTTGCATTGGCGATGCACCACGCATAGTGCATCTTGGTAGTACTCCAAGTGGATGAGCCCATCTCCCGCCATCCCACCCACCGTGGCAGGCACTCGCACGCCGTTGGAGCGGGTGTAGAACACCCGATCGCCAAGACTCAAATCCATGAAGAAAGTGTGTCTAAGAAAGGAGGAGGGGGGTATGAAGTCCGGTAGCATATGTGCAAGCACGATAGATCAATGTGTGCACACGAGCATTGCGCCCTTGTCATGCCTTGACACAACCATGCTACGCCTTGCCATGGCTTGACCCAAACGTGCTACGCCTTGCTATGCCTCGACCCAAAAATGTTGTGCCTTGCTACGTCACCCCTGCATTCTCGGGGATCCCCAAACAAAGGGGGACAAAATCAGAAGTCAAAACCTCCGCTAGGGGTCACCATGATGCCCCTAGGGGCCCCTAGTATCTCAGAGTATGGGTCTCTAGTACGGCCAGACGCCCAAATAGTTGCACTGCGCGCGCACTGCGATTAAGGCACCCCCTGAGTGAAACATGTTTACATGCCAGACAGGCCTGAACCCTCATTGGGGGATCAAACTGTCATCTCTGACAAGCTTTCAAAATTGAAAATTTTTGCATTCACTGGACTGACTAATATGTAGAGTATGTAGAATCACACAGTGAGGGCACACAAGAAGGCGGAAACCTGAGGTACAGGGGCACTTTTGGCTGCCAGTTTGGCCTTTTGGGTCTCAAGAAACGCATTTCATCTTTCATCATCCTAGCAAAAACCCTAATTCCATCATGGGTTGTACTATGATCTCCGCTCCAAATCTGACGATGCTCACCATTATAATTGGAGCATCCATTCGTGAAATGTGACAGGCGACTGCGAAGACAACCAACCACTATCGCCCTGCGTACCCGCCCGCTGAACAGGTCTCTACTCCTACATTCCCAGTTTTTTTCACATCGGACGCTTTCACTGGTATTGGATGTTGCTCTGGTTTACCTTTGCTGTTGTGTCCTAAGTACATTGTGTGCACCCCTTCCTCCCTCTTTTGCTCGCATCCATGCGGCAATTTGTTCATTTATCTCCCCCATTTGCAAAACTTTTAAAGATAGCAGAAAAAGAAAGAAAAATGCACTTCATGGGCACATGAAGTAACCAGTGAAGTAACCCGTCTAAGGTTAGTCGCCCGCAGGCAGGAAAGATACTGAATGTAGGGCACAAATGCAGAATACAGTGAAACACTAAGGTCAAAATCAAAACCCCTTTGGGGGAGCATGCCATGCCAACAAAGAAAGCAAGACACAATCCGGAGTCAATGGCATAGGGGGAATCCTAGCACTGTGCGCTACTTTTAGACTAAGTTCCCCCCGAAGAGCTCCAGGCACGCCCCTTGGAAACACCATTAGAATTAGAAAGATATTGTTGAGTCCCAAAATGTTTTGAGAAGAGTTTCCTGCACGTTTTCTCCGAATAGTAAAAGCTCACCATAGGCAGAGCACGTTCAGGAGCACAACAATAGGGATCGAATTGATTAGATTGAATCCACAGTACACAAAAGGGCTGAAATAGTGCAAGCAAAGTATAAACAAAGATTTTTAAACAAAGCAAATGGTGTTAATATGAAAACTGACAGCAGTCTCGTTAGATGCAGTGAAATGTGCCTTCAATGTGCACTCTTTGGTTGAGAATGGGATTGGTTAGGGATATGGGGCAACGGAAGGTTGAATGCCCACAATTGGGCAGATTGGCTACATCACCCCTTCCTTCTCGGGGTCCCCACGGTGGGGAGAAATCAACCTAGAAAAAGAGTGGATGTGGTGGAAATGAGCAAACAATGTGTGCAAAAAGATAGAAACAGGCAAAACAGGGTGAAAATCCAAAAATGCCATATCCCCAATGCATCAAAACCTACTACCAAACAACAATGATGCTCAAAGTACCACAAAGTATGGGTTTCTACTACGGCCAAACGCCCAAGTAGTGGCACTGCGCGCGCACTGCGCTCAAGGGCCCCCCATAGTAGCAAACACCCAATAATCACTATCACATGAGGTCTACCACTCAAAAATATCGACCATGCACAATTTTATTTGAAGAACCAAGCATGGTGGAGAATGAGGAGCGCAAACCCTCCCCCCGAAAAAAACAAGAATAAGCATGGTGGAGAAGGAGGAGTGCAAACCCTGCCCCCCAAAAAAAACAAGAATAAGCGTGGTGGAGAAGGAGGAGTGCAAACCCTCCCCAACCAAAAAATAAGAATAAGAAGTCTTAACTTTGGTACAACCAGTGTGGTCTTGGCAGGGTTCAGATTTGGGGGGATGCAGGCAATTGCAGAGTTGTTCCCCATCCGTGGCCTATTGCTTGCCAGGGTCCAAGGTGGTTCTGTGAAACCCCAGTGGTTCTTATTATTGGGGTGGTTCTTATTTTGGGCCCGATCGATATTTGGGGGGGGGGGGGGGGTTCTGGCAGGCGTGGCTCCCCATGTCCATTTTCTCCCAATTTGCCGTTTGCCTTGACTTTGTGGCTGGACCTTTTCCTGCTCCTACAGCTGAGACTGCCTGCACAACCATGGCTTTCAATGTCAAGCCCATTTCTCTGTCAACTATCAGACCATAGCTAACACATGCAAACTACTGAAACTGCAAGCCAACTGCAACTGGCTTGCGGAAGGCCCAAGAGGTGGTGACTGGATTTCAACATCTAGGCATGCCATTTTCCCCTAGTACTGGTATTGTTGTGCATTGCAACTGCTGAAACGGGTGGGAAGATGGGGTGCAACCTCTCAAGCAATGTTGGTAATCGACCTGTATTTCATCAACATGCTGCTGTGATCTGCTGTTGCTTCCAAAGTCAACTTTGGCCTCATGTTTTCCACAGTTCAAGGTAGTACTATGGGCTCCGTAGCAATGCCCATGACCGTAGACCAAATGCAGCTAGATTTTGGCACCCTTAGTGCTAAGAAGATTTTCACCAAAACTTTAAAGGTTGAACACACTAGACCACAGCGAATGCAGAGGAGGATGATGATGCAACTATTTACATCCTCAAAAAAATCTGTGGGGCCCATACACGAGGCACATCAACAGCGGAAACCCCTGAGATTAGAGGTTGGAAAATAGACATCTCGTTCCTTCCCACCCTTTGTCCCTATTGCAGATTCAGATAGCAGAATTCCACGCACTGTTCTGGTAACACACAGTCGTCAGCGTAAAACATTCCAAATACAGAAAGAAGATGATAGCATTTGTGAGAATACCATGTCCTTATGTGCAGTGCCCATGCATGTCAACACCCCCGTTCAAAAAAAAGGCGAAAGCAAGGGTGCGCAGCTCAATGAAATGTTGGGTATGTGTGCTAATGGCAGCTAAATGAAGCTCCTC
The DNA here is from genome assembly GCA_964036045.1 of Eutreptiella sp. 'Long Island Sound 2002'. NCBI lineage: Eukaryota > Euglenozoa > Euglenophyceae > Eutreptiales > Eutreptiaceae > Eutreptiella > Eutreptiella sp. 'Long Island Sound 2002'. The sequence continues at coordinate 55,986,287 of OZ038380.1, forward strand.
CTCGAAGAGGTGGAGGGAGTGAACAGTCCACGTTGAGGTATACAAAATCCTAATGCAAAACACCTCAGAACAGCGTCGCACATCCCACTGCGTGCAAGTGAAAACTGCTGAAGATGCCAGACACACAGCTTAGGCATCCAAAGAGTGCCTGAGAACCCGTCTGATGTTGCAGTTTCAAATACCACATATATAAATGATTGGGTGCCTTGTGGAGGGCTCACCATGTCCCTCTCTCTGATTACACTTTGCCTGTCCCTGACTTTCCATACAGGTGACTGAGACCTGAGACCTGACATCAGTGCACCTGCATTTGTGGAAATCACACAAGAGCCTGTCCTTAGCAGAGGTATAAGAGCAATCCACTACTCTACTTGGCCGTTGCAGTGACCGGGCTCTCCCGTTCACAGGCTATTCAACTTATGGTCGCCCACGAGTGACTGGCTCAGCTGCCTTGGCCAACTTGCCCTCAAACTTGAACTCGATCGGGTTCTGTGCTGCATGTGGGTGCTCAGGACCCTTGTACACCTTCAAATGACGGAACAACTGCCGACCAAGAATCCCCTTGGGCAGCATTCCCTTCACAGCCTGTTCCACAATCCGCTCAGGAACACGAGCCTGCAGCTGGTCAAACGTCTCCACTTTCATCGAACCAGGACGACCAGTGGTGTGTCTTCTGTACAGCTTCTGTGTCCTCTTGTTGCCACTCACTGTAACCTTTTCGGCATTGTACACAATCACGTAGTCACCAACATCCATTGCTGGGTGGTACATGGGTTTGTTTGATCCTCGAAGAATGCGGGCAATCTCAGTGGCCATGCGGCCCAGCCTGAGGTCCGTTGCATCGATGGCGTACCACAGCTTTTTGTCTGCCTGGGTGTCCGCCAACTTGGGATAGTATGTCTTCTGTCCATCAAAAAGATCCTTTGGGTTCACCCTCTCCTCTTCCTCCTCCTCCTCAATCACGGCCTCAGCGGCTTCCTCTGCAATGGCAGCCTCATCTACCGGAGGTGCATCATCAGGAATCGCATAAGTCACAACAGATGGACGCTGCTGCATACCAGTGGCCATAGGGATTCGGGTCATGGCTGCAGTCGTTGGTACTGCAAACAGTTGCGTAGCAGGTGCTGCATCTTTGATGAACAGACCCACCATCACAACAGCAGCCCCTGCGAGGACACCAGAGGCCACACACGCAAGGGACATCCTCTTGGCAGGAGCTTCAACATGTAACAGTGCAGTGGCCATGACAAAGAGGGAACAAACCCTGATGAAACGGGACAGATGAGGATCATCACGATTTGAGGTGACATTATGCAGTTATAGCTGTGGCACTCAGGAAAAAGCTTGAGACTGCCCATTGTCTCGGCCACAGATTTCTTCCCATTTTCAGGCCCAACAGTCATTGCTGGAATTGGAATAATGGGGCCGCGTCTGGATCATGTGCACCACCTCATGTTGAGGAAATTTGTGGCAAATTATGCAATTTTGGTTTTTCTAAACATTCTTTTCCATTCATCGAGCCTGGCACGCAGGAGCATAAGTGTTCATGTTTGCAGGAAGAGACCATTTTATCGGTTTGATCCAAATTAGGTTCTTCAGAAGGCTCGTAAGGAAATGGCATTACGGCGGTGAGACCCTGCAACAGTTGCCAATAGCGCCAAAAGTTTGCAAGTTGATCAAGTGGGTAGTAGGCTTGGAGACAATTTTGTAGTGGTGTGTACAACAGCGCTCAGAGTTAGGATGATTGATCCCAAGCGGCAAAGTAGTGGGGACACCTAAATGTGGGCTCCAGTGGCTCTGCGCGTAATCATTGAGGTCAACAACGCTCAGATTCTTTGCATCACATGAGCACAACAGACTCCAGAAAGCAGAAGATTTGAGATAGGGTGGCCTCAGACAAAGCGGGAGTGGACAGGCATTCCGTAACCTGGAACACAAGCTCAAAATCATCAAAAGGTGTCCATTCCCGCTTGTCCTTTTCAGGAATATAATTGCTGCCACGAATGAGGTCACCGTCCATGGAAAATGTAGCCAATCAAGAGCCAAATCACCTTAATTTGCCTCACCTTGTGTATTGCAGAAGATAGCAACGAGCAATCAGCTTTAGGGTTTGTCAGGTAGAGAACTATTGTTGAGTCGTGAGTCGAGTGACTCACTGCGACAATTTTTACTGTCAAGATCAATAACACGGGTAAGCATAGTCGGGGAAAGTGTAGAGGGCACATTGAAAGGAGACACAGGAAGAGCTAGGGTTTGAGAAACAATTGTTGCACATGAGCAGTAAGATCACTAGTTGTAGGACCGACAATTTGAGACACTTCTAGTGAAGGGGCAATGCGTGATGGACATGGCACCATGAACAGAAAACAAAAAAAGGGTCACTAGTCCAAGGCTGCCAAAAAATGTGCACACAACACACAAACCCCCCCGGCCTTTCATGAACAAATCAATGACTCAGCTATTGCACATGTTGCATATTGCCCAAAAGTGTGAATGGGAGCCTTTGCAAAACCATTGTGTGGAAATTTCAAAAAAAAAAAAAAAAGATTGGTCCCTGGTCTGTATGTGGCAGTTGGATGATATTTGCTCAGAGATGGGTGGTGGCTGCTTTTATGGTTTTTTTTTGGCTGTTTCTACATGAGTAGAGGATGAAAAAGACCAATATATTTCAATGCATTACCACATGGTTTGACTACCCTAGCCCATGCCGGGCACTAATACTGCAGACAGGTGGAAAAATGGGTGATTTTTTAGACCTCATTTTTAGACCATGTTTTCAAACATTCGAACCACGCGGAATTTTCATCTCCACTTTTAACACCTCTTTTGCGCAATTTTGCCGGAATGAACTTTGGGTTTTGGGACGCCCTCAGAAAGAGCCGCCTAAGTCTGAACATTGCCGTACTCTAGGGGGCAGCGGGAGCACCCTCTGTGCTAACGCCAGAGTGCCGCTTATCTTATCTTATCTTATCTTATCTTATCTTATCTTATCTTATCTTATCTTATCTTATCTTGTCTTGTCTTGTCTTGTCTTGTCTTGTCTTGTCTTGTCTTGTCTTGTCTTGTCTTGTGGTATCTTATCTTATTTCATTGTATCTTTTCTGATGTGATCTTATCTCATCTTCTCTGATCTGATCTTATCTTGTCTTATCCTCTCCAATCTGGTCCGTTGTACTATGCTTTTTTGTCCTTCACTTTGCAACCTCCACACCCCGAACTACCCCAGCCACCATTGCTCTTTGGATATTTTCTCATTGGGCAGCCACTGGCTGTTGTGTGCGGCTGGCTTGGTATTGAACTATGTTCGATTCATTGGCTCCAAACCTTCAACGGCAATGGGATACCACAAATGCCCATTACGACTAGTATGACCAACGTTCATTTGACAGCCCTTTTCCTTTACCTTTCTTATAGATTTCGCTACAACATTAAGTTCCCAAGCTGCAAGTGACTTGAATGGTGTGTCTGACTCACGTCTAGGGAATGAAGCGCAACATTGGCTACACATCCACTGTTGTATTAGGGCTGGGCCAAAAGACCCATTGGCAATGTCTGCTCCAAGAAGCAGCAAATGATTGGGTTTTTGATACCTTTTTTGTCAACCCTACAAAAAGTAGTGCATATTATTGAGGGTTGAAAATCCATACCTTTATGGCCTCCCAAACAACACCTTAATGAACAATGACAAGGCAGCAGGCATGCACAACGCAACTCATGAACCCAAATTTCTCACTGGGTGACATTCGACTCGTCGGCAGTCTGTCATGGAAGCATACGTATAGTTACGTGATGTAAAGGCTCCAATGAGGTAGGTACCTTACAGACAGGTAGGACGGACAAACTCTAACAGTATGAACAATACTGTAGAACATATAGAAACTATAATGCAAGCAAATAGGGGATGAAATAGCATATTTTTAAGAAACAACGTGCTGCAGCGCGTTCCGGCAGCCAAGTTGCAGTAGAAAATAGGCTAAGAGAGGGTACATGAACATTATAAGCACAGTAAACCACAGTACCTGTTTTTAAGAATACAAGTACTGAACTGCTACATACAGCAAACTAATTTTTCTTCTTTGCGGCAGGCTTGGCGCCCTTCGCCATCTCTACCCTGTTGTGAAGAGTCGTAACCGGCGTTGCGTCTTTTTTTTTTGCTTAGTCTTCCTCTGCCCCGCCTACTCATCATCCGGCACCTAAGGCTTGGGGCGCTTGGTGGGGATCTTCTTGGTGCCTGGGGCTTGGGGGTGGGGTGGGGTGGGGGGGGGGGGGGGGGGGGCACTGACTGCCCACTGTCCGACTCCCCCTCCCCGTCATCATCACCTTCATCCTCATCACCGGGTTTCATAACGGACACTGGCATGCAATGCGACAATTTGGGAAACCGGTCCTCCCAACTGACGACATACACGGCATCCATGTAATATGATGGCTGAAATCGGTCAATGTGCTCGATCCGGGCTCTGCAGAGCCCGGCACGAACAAAATGGAGAATTGGGGCTGTTTGGGGGTGGGGGGGTGTCCTTGGACATCATCAGGCAAGATTGCACCAGTAAGTAGCAGTGAAATTGAGGAAGTTCCAATAGGCACAACATCTCTATAGATCTAGTGAATTTGCATCACATGGGATCCCGGGCTCCGCACAGCCCAGCAAATTGAATCTGCTTGGTGTCACATTGAAATTGGTCATTACACTTCATCTAGGCTCCCTGTCCGTGGGCCCATTGAATCGGAGTTGCATTACAATGTCTCACAATGAAAGGCAACAAGCTTACAAGGCAATAGCACACGTCTTGAAGGGTGGATGCGCTCAACCGGCATGTCGGGATGACCAAAGTGATACCACCACAATTCCCCACCGCAGAGCTCCTTCGCCAGCTTCCAGAAGCTTGGTACTGTACTCTTCGGCGAGGCCATGTAGTTGCATACGCGCCACAAATTTTCGGGTTGCATTCCAGCGAAGCATCGCATTGTAAAAAGGGCGATCACTTGCTTGCGGTCCACCATCTTGCTAAGTGCGTCCGTGAAAGTGGTACCACACGTCAGGGCCATATGGGCAGCTGGCCTCATTTGGTTGACGATTGTCTCCATGTTGCCGGATTTCGCGGTGAGCCCCGCCTCCACGATTGCCTCACACATCAAGGTGACAATTGTCTTCTTACACTGTGTGTTGTCAGCCGCCAGGTGTAGGAAATTGTTCAACAGTTGGGGTACATTGCTCTCACGTCCACTGTGTTGCGCCCTATTGTGTTGTCCAGCCAGCTTTCGCCTAGTCTCAACAGATGTATCAAACTTGATGATGCGCAGGTCAAAATTGGTCATCCAGTCCTCGACCTCGCCCATCCTTGCTGTCACATCGTTGCAAATTTCGTCACACGCCGCAACGCCGTGTTGGCCTCCGATCACCCACAGGGCTCCCACTGAATACAAAAACATGGCACATCACACAAGGCAGGCAAAGTAGCCCGTTACGTTGATCGAATTGCGAAGCAGCATTCCCATACCTTTGTCGTCCCAGACCGGAAGCTGCAGTCCGCCATCAGGAGGGGTTGCAAGTAGGTCCTCCTTTACCTCTGCCACGTGGTCCCAATCGATGAGCCGTGATTGCCCATATTCCATGGTCCTGTCAATCTTCAATTCCTTGCGATTCACCTTGGTCTGGTGCAACATCACGTAATTTGCAATGGCCAGTACACTTGTCGGGTCCTTGATACTACCCATTTTCCGTGAGACACGAGACTTGTTCCCCATTTGAGGGGGGGATTGACTAGCTTGGCTGGCCCCAGCAACAGTGCTGTCCTATACAGCTTCCCCCATGGAGGGCTCTGGCTGCAGTGCGTCCACTTTCTCGGCTTCCGGTGTGTCCATTGCTGGTGTCTCACTAAGGTTGCCATCCATGGCATTGACGTTTGGTATGTCACACATGTCTCAGGAACACACGGACTTTACAGGACAAATCACGTGAGTAAAAACATCACCACAATCACACAGTTTGAAGCATCAATAATGGCAAATGGCAGATTTGGACAGCAAATTAGCCGGAACAATGCATTCAATTCGGCACCCATAGGGGTTGAAATAAGCAAAATTGTCTTCAAAAAAGCTAATCATTGCAGAGGCGTCTCCATGCAATGTCCACTGCACGTTGATGGTCAAAGCATCAAACAAGCCCACCAAAACGTCCCTCGTTGACACAAGTACAGAGTAACAGTAAAATGGGGCCTGTCCAAATGGCCTGCAACACCAGAGCCAAACTTGTCTATGGCATTTTACCATTAGACATCGTAACAACGTATCAGTGCAGGAGTGCTAGGCACACCTCTTCGAGGATCATACAAGCTGACGCAGCGGGTGCACACTACAATACGGAAGCACGTAGATGTGGGCACAGATCACAGCATGGTGATGGCATGATCCAGGACTGGCCCAGCCCTAAGAAAGAAACACAAAATGACCAAATGTGGTACATATTGGGCAATCGTGACAGGCTGGGCTCTGTAGGGCCCAGAGCAACAAGAAGCAGCAATACAACCCCTCAAAACTCAGTCTCAAACAAAGCTGGACTCTGTAGAGCCCACACATTTGGAGGAACGCAATAATAGGGGTGTGCACATCAAATTTGATTGAGCTTGAGCTGTCTATGGGGGGGGGGGGTTTACATTGCCACCCCCCTCGTGCTCAGTCTGAATCTATCAGGTCAAATTCAAGGAACTCCTCACTGAGCACAACAGGTACAGGGCCATCAGAGAGGGCGTCAACATCTACAGCATCCCTGGCCCGGATCACAGGTACACCATCCTCAGGGGGGGGGGGGGGGCACATGATCAACAAATACTGCATTTGGCACTGAGGGAACAATGTCCTCCATTGCACTTGGTAGGAACCCAAATGTTTGTACAGTTGCCCGGCCCTCACGGCGGTTCACAGATGGCCTAAGTGGGATATGTTGCCCTATGTAATCCATGGCATCATCGCGCAGCCCTTGTCCACCTACTAGGGTGCGCAGAAAACGCTTTAGAATGGAATTCATAAATGCAACAGTTAGCGTACCCCCGGTTCGCTTTTTGGGGAACGCATATGTTGTGTCTCTTTGTGCCTCAACCACACTCACTAGACCCGAGGACAATCGCACAATGGGATGCTCCTCCCGCCTTGCACCACGCATCAGTGCCCACACCCTGCCCCGCACCTCTACACACACATTTTCGGAGAGGGACTCAATTGCATGTGCCCGCTGACGGGGGAGGGGGGGCATGGTGCGGAAAAGGTAACCAGCCTCATCCGCCGTGTGCTTGTCGGGGTGCTGCTTGCACCATGCCCGCAATGCTGCGAGCAGGGCCTCACAACGTTCCTCCACATGGGCCGCACCGGGCGTATGGACGTGCCATTGCGTATTGTATAGAAGTGCGCGGCATATGGAGCGGACATAGTCCATTTTCGCTGCAGCTGGACCGGCAAGGTCAACGAGTAGACCCACACAGCGCTCAAGTACACACGTGGGTACTAAAACCGACCTGTCGGCACGCCCAGCCCAAGTGTCCCAACTACGCACTAAGTGTCCCACTACAAAGATGGCTGGGAGGTAATAATTAAGGAGAGATCCCAGGCCCCGAAGGATGCGCAACCCGTCCTGTGTGTTAAGGGCTCTTGGACAAACAGGGTAATTTTCGGCCGAAATTGTACCCGTATGTCTGAGGCTGCGAGAAGGAGCGCAGCGAGAGTTTGCTCTATGATACTGAGTTTGGGGTGGTTATATATGTAGCCACCGGCCCCAAACACGGGAGCGGCGATGTACAAAAACAAAGGAAAAAATTTACGCCAGATGATATTGCAAACATGGTTGTACGGGTGCCACACGTTTTAAATCAAGGGGATACCTTGCAACCAATCCGGATAATTCCAGTCAATGGTTGCTCTAGAGTACAAAAGATTGAGCACCCAATGGCGAATGTTGCAATCAACGAGCAATGCCATCGGGTTCTGCCAATGTCGTTCGGTACTGTGTAGCATATCGAGCAGGTCCAAAAGCTGTTGGTTGTGACTTGTACGGGACTCATATATGCCAAATGACTGCCAAAAGAGTTGTTGTCTACCAGCCTCCCGGGCAATATCGAGGGGGGCACGGATGGTTCTCCGAGAAATGGGTGCATTGCACATATCAGTGCACAACTTCAACATTTCCCTGTGCTATTGAACAACTGCCATGGCCACTGTGTCAGCCCGGTCCACTCGGTCTTGCAGACTCGGGTGACCAAGAAAAAGGGGAAGGGGGGTTGTGTGCAAGACCGCTATTGCGGTGACATCTAGATAGACATTGGGTTTCACTTGTTTGGCCCGAAACTGGGCATGCCACCACTTGTCCACCAACACCACAATATCATGCCGCACAATGCTACGCAACAGCTTGCGGAACTGCAATGCCCCCTAGTATGTAATAGACATCCGGATTGGCTTGCTGAGACTTGCGTGCACCAGCTTGCGGCTGTCTACCCGCATGAAAGCAATGCTGCTCTCACCACTGGGGACGGCACCTTGTGGCAACGCCATGCAACGCATACCCAGCCATACATAATAAGCCTCCTTGGAAAAATTAGTTAGCCAACGCGGCCATTGTTTTTGTGCCACCGTCTTGCGAATGCGGTCAAGCGTAATACGCGACCGCTTGTTAACACGTAGACCCGCATATAATTGTACCAATTTCTCCGCCAGTCCATGGCGCACAGCCAACAATATCATTTCGCGACCAGTGCGGAATTCTTTCTTACAAAGAGACCGCATGTAGCCCACATGCAACGCCATGGAAACCGGTGCCATGGTGAGAAGACAATCTGGGTGGCACAACAGGAAAAGGCGGCAACCAGAACGAGACACTAGCAATAGGCGTGGACTAGCACATATTATGCATATTGGGGGCTAAATTCAAAGGTGAGATAAAAGAAGTACGGACTTGCATTGCGGATAGCTTGCACAGAAGACATGAAAGTGGGTTTTTCAAAAAGGTTGGGCTCTGCAGAGCCCAGCATCCAGAACGGTAATGGTAATGGCGGGCCGTGTAATAGACATAAGGGACGTAGGGGACTACGAACAAGTAACTAAGAAAGGGTGAAATCAGCATTTGGCGCATGCTGGGCTCTACAAAGGCCACAGTCCGGAAAAATGATAATTATGGGGTGCATAACACAAATATCGGAATTAGGCCAAACACTTAATGGTTGCTAAGGTCACATAGTTTTCCGGTATTTGGCCGGTGGCATATCACGTAGTAATGACCACCGTGACCGATACTGACCATCTCTCTTTACGGGGACACTAGATGGTCGTGGAACGCAGATTGAGCGACACCCGGCGACAATGCTACATGCACATGTGGCAACACTGAGTACCTCGGGGTCTGTTGGTTGTCCGCAACAGCAGCACTGGGCAATAGGGAAGTGCGCCGGGGGGGGGGGGGGGGTCCTTGGGGGTATCGCATTATCTGGCAGGGGCACCGGGGCACTAACAAAACGTCTACCAATGCAATTGATTGAAGTGCAACTCAAGGCAGGGGGGGTGCTTCTATGTGGTACACGCAATGGTGACAATAGGCTGTATTTTGACTGCCCACCGGTGTGATCTGCTTCCACAAGTAATCCAAGCGACTGTATGTGCTGGCGATCGGAGTTGTGCTGATCACTCTATGCAAGTGTGGGTTAGTCGCCAACTGGGGGGAGGAGGTGGCCGAGGAGGTGGAATACAGGGATGGGAAGATAACTCAACAGGGGGACGTGATACTGGATGAAGTGTATCCAGGATCAATGCAGCCTGCTCCTTGCTGCGTGACATGCAGCCTGCTCCTTGCTGCGTGACAGAAAATGGCATCAGCATATCTGATGCCCTTGATGCCATGTGACATAGGGGATGCGCATTGGGTTCCGCAATGCCAAATGGAACCGCGCGTGAAGCCCCCAAATGTATTACACACATGATCCTGCCTGGCCACCACTGCTGTCCCTCAGCAGCTCCATTGTCTTCCGAGTCAATGGGTCATTGAGGGAGGCCTTTGGTGGGGTTGGATGATCCTTTGGTACAAACTTTGGTGGCCACGGTGGATATGGGTCACGGTGCTCGAGATGAGAACCGGGCAACTGATATCAACGAGGGAAAAGCGGTAGAGACAGGGTGTTGAGGAGGAACTGAGAAAGACAAAGACACGTCACTTGAAAACGGTGGATATGGTCGTCGTCGTGATCATAGCCGCCGTCATCACACGCGAAACAGCACCACATACCGGCCAACGGCCAATAGTCCTTGCAGGGCCTACCAATAACCCTCATGTACCCACTGTGAACGGAACTTTTGAATGAGTGCGCTCACTTTGCTGATTTTCAGCCCGTTTTGCGTGTTGTGCCCTGTCTTTGTGCCCGTTTGCGGTGCTTACTTCACCTAAAATTCATAAAAATTTGTACCGCGCAATTTGTAGCTTGAATAGGTCATAATGTAGCTCAAATTCGCAAATAAAATTCGAATTCGCGTCGCATTCGCAACCTATATTCGCCACTGAATTCGCATTCATATGTGCCTTCACATTTGCGCGAACTTCGCACGAACTTTGCACGAAGTTCGCGCCAATATCCTTTGCTTTTCGCGCCTTTTGTTCAGACCTCACTAGCTTTCGCTTTTTCTGTGACCATGTCCAGCCAGCAGTCGATCCCCATGTCCCAGATCGGGTCCCTCTCCCTCCCCGACCCGGCCGACGGCACCCTGGGCCACTACCAGGGCCTCGCCCTTCGCGCCGGCACGTTGGAGGAGGCCACGTACACGGGGGGCCCGGCAGTGGAGGAGGTGGTGGGGTGGGCGAAAGGGTTGGCCATGCCCCCCCACGTGATTCATGTGGACATGCGCACCCCCGAAAGGGCGGGATGGTTGGGGAAAAAAGGTTGGGCACTCTTCTTTTGTGGGAGTTGCAGGTGGCCCTCCCGGGGTTGCGGGCCGTCCGGCTCTTTCCCGCCCGCGACACGGTGGAGAGCCTTTTAGGAATCATGGCCACGCACACCGTGGGCAAGCTCAAGGCTGGCCTTTGTGCCATCTACCCCACCAACGGCCTCGTTCACTGCCCCATGAGGATGGACATGATTGCCATCAATAACTATTTCGTGCCGGTGAGCCGCAGGCTAAACATTCTAACCTTCCTTTTCAATGGCAGGGAGTGCGGGCCCAGTGGTGGGACGATATGGGCATCTTGCCCAGCCACCCGACCGTGCCCCCTCTCCACCACATCCCCGATATCACTGTGCCCAATCTCCATAGGATGAAGGGGCTCGGTTGGTATCGGGGAATCGCGGACACCCCCTTCATTACGCCCGAGCCCCCCTTGCGCACGGCACCCCTGCAGGACCCCCCCTCGTATGCCACCGCTAGCCCCTCCGTGAAGGCTAACCGCCCAGCCCCCCCGATGGCTGTCAACTTCGTGGACGGCCTCAGCTACACAGTCCACCGCGATATTCTTCTCGCGGAGGACTGCAAGACCACCTGGGGGAAGGTGGAAAAAATTTGGGGGGGGGGGGGGACCGTGTTCCTCAACACTTTGACCCAGTGTTCAATGTGAAACCAGTGGAGGAACAGAGGAAGGACGCCACCCTTCCTCAGCGGTACCAGTCCAAGCCCTCCAAAACCGGGGGGCTGGCTGGTGCCCTTATTAAAAAGTTTATTCACTCCATGCAGGACCGTGTCCTCGATCCGTTCGAGGACTTGTTTGAGATGCCGTGTTCGGTCATCGTGTCGGGTGCTGAGTCGGGGGACCAGCTCCCGCACACGGATGCCTCCACCGCCCCCGACATGCTCCCCCCCCTTGACCGCCACCCCTCCAGCTGCCACATCTCCACCTTCGTGGCCCTCTCCCCCCAGTACCGCCTCAACATCCAGGCGGGAACGGCGCTAGGGGAGGCCACGGAGGAGAGGTGGGACGAGGTCCTCCTCCAACAGGGGGAGGTCCTCGTCATGGTCAGCACTGCCCGGCACCACGGGCTCCCCTCCCCCCCCGGGCAAAAGATGCAGGGGGCACTGTTTACGCAGTGGACCCCCAATCGGCGTCATTCGGGGGTTAAGCCGAATACGAGGCATCTGGACCCCCCCACCCCCCTGGAGCTCAAGGAATGCCTCGGCCTGCTAGAATGGGGGGGGGGGGGGACGTGTCCACGCTCAGGCAACTGTTGCTGTTGGGTGTTGGATTGGAGGCTGGGGTGGGGCTGGCCAACCGGGACGTGGTGGACGACGTCTGCAGCCCCCCGGAGGTGCAGCCAAGCCCCCCGGTGTGCACACACCATCCCCTGTTCCTCTCCCGCTCCGCGCACGGCATCTCCCCCGTCACCGTGCGCAAGGGGGAAATCCTCCTGTGGAACGGGGCGTACAAGATGGAGGTGGTGGAGGCGGACTCGACGGACGGGGACGCGGATGTGACGTGGGCACTTGGGGCTACGCTGCCCCCCACGCCCCCGGCCCCCGCCTGGCGGCTGCTGCACGCTGTGCCAGAGTGGAGGCGGGCGAAGGAGTCCAAGAAGGGGACGTGGAATGTGACCTGCCCGTGTGAATGTGAGGTATGCATTGTTTTCTACCCCGTATTCGCGCGAAGTTCGCGTGAACTTCGCACGAAGTTGGCAAATGTGTGCTTCGCACTCGAATATGCTCATTCAGGAAATTCTCGCGAACTTCGCGTGAAAATTTACATTTCATTCATTTTCCATTTCATCTCCTTCTCAGGAGGCATGGCACTGCTGGCTGCCCGACCCCCGAGCGGCCGTGGCCGCCCAGAAGCGATTCCGCCCGGCCGGGCACACCAGTGCCCCTGCACTGCCGGGCACGGGCACGGGCACAGGCACGGGCACGGGCGGCCACGTGACCTTCGACATGCCCTCGAGTTCGGCCGGTGCCATGCCCGCAGACATCCGGCCAGCCGTTCCCGCGGCCCCCCCTCCAGCCCCGGGCCCCGACCCCGTGATCGTCGCAAACCCGGTGGCGGGAACCGCTGCCACGGCCTACCCGTTGGACGTCCCCCACATCAACACCCTCTCCATGCTGCGTACCCAGCCCACGTTCGCATGGAAGCTGGACCTCCCGGGACGGAACGGGCAAGAAGGAGTTCGTGGCGACGACGTGGGAGATCGAGGTGGAGACGCAGGATGGGGCGCGGAAGCCGCCCCTCAAAATTTCCTTCCCCTGCGCCATCACCCACCCCAACCCCGGGGGAGGTTGGAAGGAGGGGGAGAGGGTTATTTCCCTCTACGCATACCGGCTGCGTGGAGGGCATTGGAGGATGGATTGTTGCGTGCAGGCTAGGGCGGGGGGGCCGGTGGGGCAGCTGAGGCGGTTGGCGGTGTTGGCGGTGACGGGGGTGAGGGGATGGGGGGACCAGGTGGAGGAGCACATGAGCTACGCGTGGCTCCAAATGCTCACCCGGGCAAAGGAGGAGCAGCGGCGGCATTTGGGGGAGGTGGGGGGAGTGGTGCAGGTGGATGCGGAGGAGGGGGAGGGGGAGGGGGACGATGCCTCCTCCATGCGGAGCTCCAGGAGCGGCGGGTCAAAGGGCAAGGTGGGCGGGCCCCGCAAGGCCCCCAAACTGCCCGCCAAGTCGGGGGGCCAGCCCTCGGCTGCACAGCCCCCGCCGGCAGCGCACGTGGACGCGTGGGTGGCGACGCAGGCGGGGGCCATGCCTGAGTGGCAAAAGCGGGCGGTGCCGGCGGAGGGGGAGGTTCTCCTCCTGCGGGGCAAGCTCCAGGAGGCGGGGCAGCGGGTGCAGGAGGCGGAGCAGCGGGCGCAGGAGGCGGAGCAGCGGGCAACGGCAACGGAGCGCGAGCGGGACGTGCTACGGGCGCAGGCCCGCAAACCCAAGCCCAAGCCGGGGCAGCAGCAGGAGGTGGGGCGAGCGGAGGGGGGGGCGGAAATGGCGGGGGGGGGGGGGGGGGTGAGCGACGGGGTGAAGTACCTCATGCCGGGAGCCAGGCCTGGAAGTCCGGGGCAGAGAAGGTGAAGGGGGAGCTCTCAGCAGTGGCCGCCACCGCGCGCTTGCTGCTTGGCCAGAAGGAGGGGGGGGGCTGTCCTTCGAGTCGGTGGTGCCAGGGTATAAGGCTGCCTTGGACAGCCATGACGCTGTTGAGAAGCGTTACCCGGGGGACGCCCTGTTGGAGGCCGCCACTAACCCTGCCTTCAAGCCCCCCACACCCGCCAAGGCCCAGGGCTCTGGGAGCTCCATTGGCACTGCAAGCCAGTAGTGTCACCCTGCGAACGGCCCTTTTTAACCCTTGTAAATTACACCGGGGCCTGAACATGCTGTGAACTTCGCGCGAACTTCGCGCGATTCCTTGCAAATGCGCGACCGACCCAGCTGGGATTTTTTGCAAACTTCGCACGAATTTGTACAGTATTTTTGTTTAATAGTGGTTCCCAACACATGGGGTGTACAAATGTGTTGTACAAATTTTTTGTTGTGCGGTGGATGCCAATGGGGCTGACTGTGTCTGACTTTCTTGACTTCCGTAATCAACATGCATTGCCTTTTGCCTATTGTCAGTGTTTTTTGTCATGGGACGTGGGAGTGGCGACAAAGGGGAGGAGGCCTTTGCCCATGTCAAGTCCAGGGGGCACCGGGCCCGCCGCTTGAGGACATTGCAAGAAATTGTATCGGGGGAACTAGGTGCCAAGTACCTGGTGAGGCACCTTCCGGACACAGGGCAGATTGTCCTCACGCCAGTAGACCGGGGGGGGGAGTGGTGCTCTACCCACTGCACCATCCATGTGGGAGAAGACCGTCGCAGTGGTGTGGCGCATCGGATCGCTGCATCTGTCCAGGACAGAGGCGCAGTACCTCACTCCCCATTTAGTGGAGGGAATACCATGGGAGGACGTGTGGGTCACCATGCAGCAGCTTGCGCAGCCCGCATCGGAGGGGTTTGTAGCCAAGACGGGGGATGACACGGAGCTATACAGAGCCTTTTGCCCGTTAAGGGCGCGGTTGCAACACTTGTACCGTTGCCGACCAAATGAACCCGCCCACGTCCAACAACCGGGCAATCCAAGGCTGCATTGGATGCCACTAGCAGTGGACGGCACGTCGCGGCACGAGGCGTCCTTCGTGCATTGCACCCTCGGGGGTACCCGTAGCCCCGATCAACTAGCAAGTTGGTGGCTATTGGGGGGTGGTGAGGAGTGGTTGACCTTGTACGCGGCTGCTCAAGAGGTTGACTTCGACCAACAGTTGTGGGATGCTAGTAAGGTTGTCTTCCAAGACAACTCCGGTGCCGACCGGGAAACACTTTTCTTCCTCTATGCCGATGGCAAGGCACAAATTTCAATGGCGAATTGTAAAAGTTTGAAAGCCGAGGCTCCACGAGCCATGGTTTGTTGGGTTTGCGGCCGCAATAGGCCAGACTGCCTTGCCAATTTTGGCTTGGAAGCCACCATTGACGGGTGGTGGGAGGTTGTGCTCCCCATGGGAGCCATATATAGACACATCCCGTCCAAACGTCGCATTCCCGACTACGGGTTGCACGGGGTGCTGCGGGTAACTATTTGTGGTATTTCCAGCATGAGGGATGCGGTGTCGGCTTCCACTCGCAAGTCCGCGGCGGTCGTCGCCCGCAATTTTTTCCAACCGATCCTAGATGTTGCCTGCATGGCAGCCAAGACGGTAACAAAGGGTAGGATGGCGAAGGGCAATGACACCGCCAACGCAAAGGGAAACGTTAGGCTAGAGTGTGCCGCGGCTGTGCAACTCATGCGCACCCGGAGGTGGGAGGCACTCATTGCCGTATGCCTCGAAGAGGGGGGAATGAACAACAAGCGGGTGGGGGGGAAACCATGGGGGGATGTTTGTAGGCAGTGGTGGGACAATTTTGCCAAGATGTGTATATATGCATGGCGGACATCTTGGCTGTCCGGGGCAGACCGAGGAAGGTTACGTGACTGTAGCATAGCAATGGGCAAAGCCCGCTTACTCTTGGAGTGGCCTAAGCTGTTGTGGTCACATTTGTGGATTGACCACATGTATTTTTTTGCCAGCCAATGGAGAAATCTCTCCCAATTTTCATGCTTCACCATGGAAGGCAGCCACCGTAGGCTCAAGCGCATGTTGTGCATCAGCGGGGGCCTAAGCCTTCTGCGTGGGCGACTAGGTGTGCAGGTTGTCGTTGACAACCACACCATAGACGACAGCCTCCGCGCGGAGGGGTGGGACGTCACAAAGAGGTCCATGCGTGGGCAAGGCCCAGTGACCGTACAACAATTGGCTGGGCGGGCCCGCAAGAGGGCCCTTAGTGACCTCAACTATGTACACACCCTTACGCAACGTTTCAGACGCCGCACCCAGCGTAGATAACGAGCATAGTACGTTTGGACAGTTCATGGCCGGCGAAGTGGACGTGCGTGTTATTGTGAATGCATACGTGTACGCGAATCTGGGACAAATTCGCGCGAACTTTGCGCGAATTTGTTCCAAATTCGCATTCGCAAGTGTCGCCGCAAACACAGGCGAACGGCACAATACGAATAGGGCATTAAACGGCTACCATGGCCACGCAGTGTATGGAAAAGGGGTGGTTTTTTCTCGCAGGGACCTGTATTTAATTATTTTAGAATTTTTGAAACCATATCCTCCATTCCAACCCATTGAAAAAGGCCTTTTTCGGAC
The DNA here is from genome assembly GCA_964036045.1 of Eutreptiella sp. 'Long Island Sound 2002'. Taxonomy (NCBI): domain Eukaryota; phylum Euglenozoa; class Euglenophyceae; order Eutreptiales; family Eutreptiaceae; genus Eutreptiella; species Eutreptiella sp. 'Long Island Sound 2002'. The sequence goes on from OZ038380.1 coordinate 56,002,941, forward strand.
AAAATGGTTGTTTTGGGTACCCATATTCTCTCTCTCATTCAAAAGTTCCCTTAACGGCAATTTGCAAAGGGTACACAGGCCTCAGGGTAGCCAACCCCCCCTTCCAGGCATATCTGCCGGACGTCCCCTTGTCCGTCTTGCCTCTCCGCTGGGCCCTACTCCCAGTGGCTCCAATCGCGTGCTCGCCCTCTCCTTCTTGCGTGCCTCAGGATGGTCCTTCTGGGGCACCCGCAATTCGTGGGCGCCCCGTCCCCCCTTGCCCCAGATGATCCAGTCCTTGGGGTCCTTTATGTTGCTAGACCCTTACCTAAGAACATGACACTGCACAACACGCATGCAAGATGCGGACAACACAACTTGTTCCTAGGGACAACATCAGAGCCTATTACCACACACACGCGGAACGCAGAGGACGCGCTCAACGCCCGCATGGCGGTGGAAGGGCGGATTGCGTCACACAACACACGCAGTACACTGGGGACGGACCTCCAAGGGGGCTCTGGCATGGAGAGCGCAAAAACGCACAAAACGGATTGAAATAATGGCTTCAGCAGCTTCAAAACCCCCCAAAGCCACCTTTCCCCCATAGGCGACACAGGGGACGCACGACGGCCCCGGGAGCCATAGCCAAATAAATATGGCGTGGCTCTGTGCGCAAACACCCATTTTGTCGAATGGTGGCCCATTATACCCCGTGTCTCCAACGCCACCGTGGGACATGGAGATGACATGGATTTGGGGATCCCACATGAGTATGGGTTCGGACTGGGCCCCAGGCTTGGGGCCGGATTACGACCTAAAGTGGCACCAACTGAAGCTGTCACCCTGCTGCGCACGCCTGTTTTCAAAGTTTGGTGGGGTATGGGGCTTGAAATACATCTCAACGTACAGTTAGCGAGGGTGGGGGATCCACCAACTGAAATTGTCCTCTGACAGTCGTGTAGTCGTATGTATATATTATATATATATATATATATATATATATATATATATATATATATATATAGTCATAGTCATAGTCATAACCACTTATCATGCCGTCTACTGGAGTTACCGGGCATCTCGCGCCGACAGGTGGTTCCTGCCTCGCTCGATCCCGTGGGTCCCAGGGCTGCCTGAGGTGGCCCACAGCATGACGGAGGACCCAGAGGACCGGGGATACCGGGCAACCAGGCTTTGGGGGCAGTGACAACTGCAAAGCGTTAGCATTAGCAACGGCGACGGACGCTGGCCCGTTTGTTCGCCGGGGGTAAGGGGGCAAGGCAAAGCAGCGCAGCAGCATCGCAACAAGCAGAAAGCAAGGGCACCTCTGTCCGTCGCAAAGCAGCAACCAAGGAACAAAGCAGCACGCATGCGGCGAAGCGAGAGCTGACCCTCCATCGTTCACGTACCCCCGCCACTGTGGAGACACCCAACACTCATGACCCCACATAATCCATTGTCGTCCGCGTCCTCGAAACTGCCCACCACCCCTGACTCCACGTATCCCTCTGCCAGCACGCAATAGCCCGTATGTGCATAGCCAGGATTTCTGGGAGGCTCCAGCCTAGCCTGGCCCTCAGCTTTCATCGCCCCCATGTCTCCACATTGTACGCCATCTTCCCACCGCACCAGTCCCCTAGTATAGTACAGAAACACGTTACCAATTCCCCGTCCCCGTGGCCCTGTGCTGCCCCCACACCCCAGATATATACCATGCTGGCACCCCATGTCAGGGGCCAGCGCCCAACCTGCTTCGAGGTATCCACTTGCCCACATATAATATACCTTGAGGGTCTACAGGGGGGGACGCCGGCCGCTTCGCGACGGGAGTGGCGCAACCCGTGAATATCGCTGGCTGGGATTCGGGCTGGTGGGTGCCGTAGCTTGGTTATCGACCCCCTGTAGGGGTACCCACCAGAGGCTCGCCCCGGGCCGTGGTTACCAGGTGCACCTCATCTGGCCCACATACAATGCCCTGGCGCCTACCCTTGACCCTTACCTGCACTGATTGGCCAGCTTCCGTGGTTGCGCCTCTTCCGCCACACCAGCGGCCAGGCCGCAGGTTCGGCCCCCACCGACGACGTGGCGAGCCTACTTATAGCATTGGCCCGCGCATCACCCCCCGGACCACTCAGCATGCCGCTCCCCTGCCCTCCTCGCCTCTAGCCGACCGGACTGGCGCCCCCCAGGGGTAAGCCGTTACAGTGGTGAGGCGACTGCATACTCTTCACTACGACGCCGCGCAGTACCGCCGTTGCCACGCCGAAGCCACCTGCTAGCCGCCACGACACTCACCACTGCAACCACAAGGCCATGGTCAGAGGTTAGACTATGTACATGCCCGCAGGCACGGTCCCTCTAGTTTGTTAACGGGGCCAGGGGATGCCCCTGCGCTCCCCCTGAGTTGTTAGAGGGGTCAGGGGGACACTCCAGTACCGCCATGCATCCCCGTGCTCCCCCACTGTACGGTTCCCCAGTACCGCCGCGTTCCCCCACCGTACGGACCCCAGTACCGCCGCGTACCCCCACCATACGGTCCCCTGTACCGCCGCGTACACCCCCACGATGTCAGTACGCCGTCATCTGGAACTTCCCCGCTGCTCCCCCACTGTACGGCTCCCCAGTACCGCCGCGTACCCCCACCGTACGGATCCCAGTACCGCCGCGTTGACCCCCAAGACTCCAGTACTCCGCCACCTGGAACTCCACGTGCCCCCTGTGAGCGCTCCTTCCAGGCTGCCATGCCGTCTCCACGACGCCCGCCATACTGTCCCCCTGATGACCCCACTGTCATAACCTTCCACGCACACATCTTCGCCCCGTCGCCGCTCCTGGGGCCTGCAGGCTGACCCCGCAACCCCGTGTAACACTCCCAGGGGGCGCCGCAGCGCTGTAACCCCCATACAACTCCGTGCACCCCCGGTGTATCCCGAGCAACCACTCCCAACACTGCCATAGCCGGGCCGCCAGTAGAGACCCCGGTGCCATGGGAATACCCTACAGGGGTTTGGGCCTTATTACCCTGGTCGGGACGACCCATGACACCTCACTGTTGTATGCGGCGACCCGGGGCAGGCGGGTGAAGCATCCCTGTCCGACCCTCATGCACGGGGGCAGTACGGCTCATCATCAGGCCGGCACGACCTGTCACATCGCGTTGGCCGTCATACGCCGCCTGCCAGTACCGCACAATCAGGCCGCGTAGGCACTGCTTCTCAGGCGCCACTCCCTCCGCTGCGTCCAGCGTAGGAATGGTAGCTGGTGCACCCACAATTCCCATCCCCATCAACCTGCACCCCCGGCCCCCACCACTCCGTCACCATTTCCTCCGCGATGCCACAACCAGAGTATCCGGGAGTCGCCCTCCAGAGCCGCCCACCACAGCAGCAGGGGCAGGGCCGCAGACGGCGCTCCAGGGCACCGTACCCCTTCCACTCGGACGCTCTTCAGGCCACCCTGGATAGTCGTCCAGGCACTTGAGGACATCCGTCCACAGTGCCGCAGTGCCCACCTCGCCTTAGGCCACCCCCTGTCGGCATGCTCCTGACATGTCCCGCACAGCGGGGCGGAGGCACACTGATGAACCCAAACGGACACCGTTTCCCCGCACCCGTGGCATCGCTGCGGAAGCAAAGACCGCGATGGAACGCAGCTACCATCACAACACTGCGACCACAGGTCCTGCCATACATCGCAGCACGCGTCCTGGAGCCCGAGCAAAGCCCTTGTCAGCGTGCGTGCTGTGGCACTACTGGGGAGGCTGCGCCTTGCCTCCTCCCACGTGGACACCGGGCGGAGTATCGGTCGTCCGTCGGGCATCTCCGGCAGGCTCTCAAGCAGCCGGGGCCACCGCGCCACCTTGGGGCCGCGCGTGCCATGCGCCAGGAGCTCCCAACCGTAGTCCCGCAAGACCTCCCCAATGACATCAACCCCGTCCTGCTCCGGGCCCCTGGCGGAAGCCAGAACCAAGCGTTGCCCTCCCGCCCGAGCCTCAATGACCGCCTTGAGACCCAGGGTGTCAAGGGTGTGACGGGCATCGGCAGCCACGTGGTCGTCCCCCTCTGGCAGAGAGAACATGGCCTCCGTGACTTGGCCTTGCGCGTCGTCGCCCTGTACCCGCGCCAGCTGCTTGGAGCCCACTAACACTGCCATGGACCGCTGCTCCGCGACCGCCGGTACGGCTCGTCGCAGCTGCCGGTCATACAGCCACAACGTACCCACGTCAAGTACGACAGCCACCGCCAGGACTGGGAGACCGCACAGAGGTTGCTGAAGGACTGGCAGCACCTCGTGAGGCCAGCCCATGACGTTCCCCACAGCTTGGTGGTTGGCGTACACCTGGAACCAGGGATCACTCTGGCCGTCAGGTCTTCTCACCTTGGTACCACGCACCTGGGCCCACGACTGCGCCGACACCACGCGGGACCACTCCCTGAAAGCCGTGATGTCCCGCGCCACCCAGGAACCGATCCACTGGTCGAAGGCCTGCGCCACCGCCGCCATCCAGTGAGGGAACAAGGACAGGGCCTCCTCATGCTCGATGCACGACCGCGACACCAGCAGTGCGTGCAGCGGTGCCCTCAGAAAGGTTGCCCGCAGGTCGCCGGGGAGGCCGGCATACGGGTTCCACGGCGGACGCTGCAGGATCCTCCCTGCCGGCGGGCAGAAGGGTGTGTCACCGCGCAGGAACGCGTATACCGCCCTCCTTCGATCTTGCATCGGCAGCTGCATGATCTTGGTGAGCCGATGGTTCCTGCGGGCATACACATCTTCCCCAATCTGGACCATGTCCTCCACAAAGAGCCTGGCCTTGGCAGGGCCCCGGGACGACGCCGCTCGCACCGCTGCGAACAGCCGCTTCAGGTCCCCGGGGACGACACCCGCCATCAGGGATTCGGCCCACCTGCAGCCGTGCTCCCTCCACGCCACGAACTCCACCGCCCTGTCCGTTAGGGGTAGCTCCGCCGTGAACTCCTCCACACGCCTGCACAGGAGCCCAGCCACCTCCTCGTCCCGCGCACACAGTAGGCGCATGTGGCCGATGTCCTCCTCCGGCCCCCCACAGAAGATACAGGGGTGGGCTGGTATTGCCATACGCGTGAGCTTCTGTCTCCACCATCGCATGACCTGCATGGTGGACAAGCGACCGTCACGTGCCCGCAGCATATTCCTGTGCGTTGGGCCGTGGTGCACAGCTCCCAGGGACATCGCCTCGCAAGCGCCAGCCAGTGGCGTGTGCGCCCTGGTGCGTGCCGCTAGCGAACGCCACTCTATCTCCCGGACCTGCTGAAGGGCTTGCATGGATGGTACACGCGGCTCGAGCTCACCATTATCCCCCGGTACCAAGAGGATGGCGTGCTCCTTCGGCAGGACAAGATGGACTGGCGGGGCCATCACACGGGCCGCGGCAGAGTCCGGTGCCTCAAGCGGGACCGCCGCCAAGTGCGAGCTCTGCCTCACCACCCAGTGGTGCGGCCCCCCAACTCGGCGCGGCAGCCGCCGCAGCCCCTCCACTATCCAGCTCAGTGCATGTTGATTGACCAGATGTGACGTCGGCCCCTTGATGCCACGGTACAGGGCCTCCTGCGCCCTGCGGAGATGCGCTCCTATGACGGACGCATCCACCACGTGTACCGTGCACGCTGACGGGGGCGTGTGCAACAAGTACGCCGCCGCGCCAATGATCTCTGCCTCCGGGACCGTGCCGTACATGGCACCCGTCCACGTGGGGATTCCGTGGCTGGCCACCGCCACATTTGTGGCGTCGTCTCCCTGGGGCGACGCGTCAGACGATGTGACTTTAGTCGCCACCGGCACCCAGCAGTACCGGTGGGGCTCCAGCCACGCCACGTCGGAGTGGGGGCTCTGCACCACCTTTCCCAGGGACGCCGCACTGGAGGCCGTGAGCTCCGGGGACAGGACCACCCTCGGTCGATACACCGCATGTGGTCTCCAGGCCAGGTCACATCCGCACACTGACTTTATGGCGTCCAGGGTGGTGGTGTATTCCGCCCCCCACACCGTTGCGGAGCAGGAAGGCTGGTATACCACGACAGACCCCTGCTCCACTGCGCCACCACCACGCAACGACGTGACGGCGACGTGCGGATCATGCGGCACGTTGGACATCCGGACCACTTCCGGGACCGAGTACTCATCCGGATCCGGGATTGGGCCTGCCAGTAGCAGAAGAACAATTGCCCATTCGCTGCACTTGTGCACCGCCGCGCACGCCCTGGAAAACGCTGGCTGCCCGTGCACAACCCACAGTGGTGGCGGGCTTATGCCGCCCCCGGCGTGAGGAGTGAGCAGGGGGACGGACGCCGGATCGTCTTGCTGTTGGTAGCCCTCAAAGACGTCCCCCAACAGAAACAGGAGGGCGGCTAGCGGGACGAACGGCATGGACAGCCCCGGGTTGGCCGGGTCCCATCCTTCTTCCCTGTATCCGCCCACCACATACACGTCCCCCGCAGCGGACTGTCTATTGCGTTTGCTGGCCTTCTTTCGGCGCACCGGGTGAATTAGTCGGTGAGTCAACGGACCGGGCAGTTGCGGCCGGAAGACGTCGCGAAGCCCCGTGAGCCACACGTGGTCCAGCTGGTGGGGCCCTACTCCCGCGTGCGGAAGGTGCAGGTGATCCTCGTGGCACTCCTGTAGCTGGACCGCCCAGTGCCCGGGCGCAGGGCAGGGGAGCCGCGCATGCAGGAGGTCATTTGCAGGATCAGTCAGGGACTGCACTGCCGCATCTGTGCGGGGCCTCGAGAGAATGCAGATGTCCCTACCCTTGAAGGCGTAGGATTGGGATACCCACTTCCGCCCCGCCCACTGCACTTGCGGCAGATGGGCGTGTACACACGAGTACACCGACGATGGCATGAGAAGCCCCACGCGCAACGTCCCCATCGCCCTGAGCACCCTGTCCACCCACGTATTGCCAGCGTGTGTGGCGAATGACGCAGAGGGCACCATGAACTGCCCGCACACTCCGTACTGCACGTGCATGTCTCGGAGCAAGGCCCGCAGCTCATCACGGACCGTCATCGACCTGTGGTGGGTGAGCTGAGCCATGGTCGCCACGACGGAGTCGCGGCATATAACCTGGACATCCGCCAACCGTAGCCCATGACCTGACCGCACCGCCACGTTGGACAGGTCCTTGGGCAGCTTCTCGAACTGCAGGGCCGCAGCCTTGATGGCAGTATTCAGCTTGATCACCGCCTCCGCTGTGTCGGACAGGTAGGGCGCCGCGTACCGCACGATGCCTCCAACCACGGCCGCCATCACCTCATGAGGCACCGACGCCGGCCCCAGCGTGTTCTTGCACCAGCCCAGCAGGGCTTCACACCGGAGTACATGTTTCTCCTTCATGGTCGCCATCCCCCTGGGATCGAGGCGCAGCCCCAAGTATGGTACCGTGCCCTTGGCACGTAAGCATACCCATGGGGCCGCTGTGTCCCCCGGGTTCAGGTATACCATAATCGAGTGGATGCGAGCAGTACTGGCATAGGCGCATTTGCCCACGTTGAGGGACATGCCCATGTCAGTGAGATACCGCGCTATCGCCGCCGCATACTCCAGGAATTGCGGCAGGGAGCGCGCTATCAACAGGAGGTCATCACAGTACGCCTGTACCAGGGGTGGCACCGCGTGGCGAGCATCTCCCCGCGCCTTACAGTTGGCGAGGGTGGGGGATCCACCAACTGAAATTGTCCTCTGACAGTCGTGTAGTCATATGTATATATTATATCTATATATATATATATATATATATATATATATATATATATATATATATATATATATATATATATATATATATATATATATATATATATATATATATATATATATATATATATATATATATATATATATATATATATATATATATATGAATCCATGTGAAATTTGCATGAAGTTTGTGCCAAATTCCTGGTATACGTAATTCAGGCCAAAAATTGGGGTTATAGTGCGTATGGAAAAAAATTAGTGCCAAATTCGTCAAATGGTTGCGCGAAAATGGCAAGCATCGTGTGCACCTCAATAACGGCCGACAAAAGTATGCAGCGAAAAGGTATACGTGCACATCTGGCAGGCATGTGTTAGACCATAGGCGCAATTTTGCTTCCTTCGGGGGCCTCCGGGCACGAGTAGCGTTGATGAGCGGCCACGTCGCTGCGGCGCGGGCCAGTTTGGGGAGCACCAAAGGCAAAGCAGATAGTTGCATAGTCACATCCGCATCACTTGGTAGCGTCCCTGCCAGAAAAACCACTTGCCCTTCCCCAATTGGGAGGTCGGTGATGTGTGGGCTCCTCCAGGAGAGGAACGTTGGGTGGAATTTGCATGTGGAATGAGCTGCTAGCTCCTTGTGGATAAGAATGCTATCCACCATCCGGGCATCACTTTTTTGCTTAAATTTTAGCATCAAATTTCGTTCGGCTTAAATCTTAAGCAATTTTTCGCTTTGAAACCAGAAACTTTGAAACGAAGCGAGCTCGAATTCAAGGCAACACAAAAGCGCCAAGTACCTAAAGGTTCTCGGCCCAAATAGTGGCCAAAGCGGCCATGTCTTCGTCGCCGCACAGAGCCATCCCGATGACCCACCAGTAGGCGGGTGTGCGGCCCCGTTTGCCATGGTTGAGGAGCCCAATAGACGATTGGGTCCAACTTCCACCAGCACACGGGTAGGCATCCCCGCGCACAATAAACATGAGGGGCCGGTCCCAATCATTGGTGTCCACTAGCGGTGGACGCGATTGAATGTAGCGGGCCCATGAGTGCACGGGCCAACTGCGGCCACTAGCGGGTGGGTCGTCCACGTTCGCAGGGGGCCGCAACTCTAGCGGCTTAGCCATATCCTTCCATGTGTCCAAGAAGGCTTGCCGCGTTGGGATGGGGCGGGGCAAAGTGTGGCCCATAGCGACGGTATAGTCGATTCCTCGCTGGGTCATGAACTCGGAGAGGTGGCGGAACCCCGTCTTTGTCACATTGACGTCCATGAGGAGCCCAATAAAATCGGGCGCGGGAAAAAGGAAGGAGTCGTATTGTTTCTTAGGCCACGCTAACTGCGCAGCCCCCTACCCAGTGGCTTGCTCCACGGGGCCATACTGTACCCCCCCCCCCAAAACAGGGTATGAATTTTGCACCTAGGGGACCCCTTGCTCTTGGTAGGAAAAAATGAGTATCTCTATTTACCTAAAATGCCATTCTCATGTAACCGAATCCTAGTTGTCAAAACCCAATAAGCATGTATGCATACTGGAAAAGCAGAGGAAGAATGCAGGTTTCTTCAATACAACAAACCTTTCTGTGTGACACACAAATGTATCAACCCGCGAAGCGATGCAGTGCAAGAAGTAGGGTAGGACACCCTTGGCAAGGGTTGCTGCACCCTGTGTGTGCCCAAAAACCGTCAATTGACAGTCACTCAAATTCATGCATCATAATCAAGGTCTCTATTTGCCATTGATGAGACATCTGGGCGAAATTTAGTCCAGCTTTGCAAAAACGTAAAAACTAACCGTGTATTCCAAGAAATACCTGAACTTGGGGGAAAATTCTTCCGGCTTTAGTACAACACAAAAAAACGGTGCGCAAAACGTCAATGGTATCTGCACAGACAGCGCAGAACGCCATTCTAACGTGTAACAGGGAAAACATACAGCACAGCAGTCAGAGCATACACCAATGTCAGTCTATCGCCGCTTCCTCGGGCCAGGTGCCTTTGGTTTGGCACCCTTACCAGTAAATTGCCCACCATTTGCTTGTGCTGCCTGGTCACCAGGCATCTGACTGTTAGCACTACCAGTGGCACCACGTCCATTCTGTGTCTGCTGGGACGGTGTGAAGTGGGCCGCAAACGTGCCCGGCGCCTTGTTGGGTGGAGGCTTTGCTCCAGGCTGGGGGCTCTGCTGTGAGGGGCTTGCTCCAGCCTTTGATTTTTTAGCCTTGGCGGGGGTGCCGTCCATCTGCTTGCCGGTTGCCTTTGGGGGGGGGGGGGGCGCTTCTGGGATTCATCGTCCTCTTCCTCTGGTTGGGTGGCCTCCTCTTCTTGCTCTACATACCTCCTTCTCGTACAATCTACTGGAGACCAATCTGCAAGGTCTACACACACTCGGTCCCACTGGATGGGTGCCACACTGTCGCGGCTCGACACAACAGCCCTCAAATCAGTAACAAATGACTCAGGAATAGACTTCTCCAGCATTGCGAGCATAGTCCAAAGGTGCACGAACCCAGGTCCGCAGAATAGGCCCATCTGGGACTTTACTTCTTTGCAACAGCAACCCAACACAGTGAACAAGGTGGTTGACAACCCCGGGTATACATTGTGCAACAGCATCCAAACCGGGCAGACCGCGGTACTGGGGCAGCTCAGTAGTGTGCAACACATCGACAGCAGTCACATTCAAAGTCTTATCAGGGCTATGGGGGTCCACCCCATTGATGTAGCGACGGTAATTGTCGAACCAAAGGGTAATTTGCTGTCTCTCAAATGAATCCCACGGGTGTGAAGCTTGAACACTGGCCTGGGGCGAGATAGTAGGGGCGTTGATAGTGCATTCCCCTGCCATTGCCAACTTACGGCGGATGGACTGGGTCATTATACCGCGATATGAGGCTCCAGTGGCTCTCTCAGCACGGGGATATGTCAGCACCTGCACAATGTTATACAGTGAGAAAACTTGCTTCTGCGGGACGAAAAACCATCTTGGTACACGACTAGAACCGAAGGCAGCCCGCACATGCCCAACATTACGTCTAGTTTTTCTATTGTGACGCAAATCCAGTGCCAGCTGCAGCAGCGGGAGTGTCCTCCCTTTGTTCAATGCCACCCAAATGAGAGCCTTCGGGGTACGAACGCGAGTACCCCCCACGGCTGTTTGAAGAAAGCGCACATTAATCATGTCTCAAAGCCACATTGGCAGAGCACCCCTAAGAGTCGGTGAACACAACCCAATAGAGGTACCACCCTGTAGGTGGAGGGTGTCAAGGCAAGCTAGAAGAAATTTCGCCCAGGTTCAACTTTATCGACTGGTGGGCCTAAGTGACAGGCAGGCAAAGGGCAACATATCATGCACAGCACGAGGAAGGAAACAACAGCTGAACAGGGAGGGGGGGGGGGGGCTGAAAGAAATTTCGCCGAGGATCACTGATTGGTGTTTTTAAGCTATATATTCTGCAGAACACGCAGAGTTGGGCGAAATTTCGCCCAAGGTCATCAAGACATTAAAATATGTAAACCTTTTTTGCTATCCGGTAGGGCTGGGGGAAATTTCGCCCAGGTCTTGGCAAATTGGCAAATAGAGATAGTGAATTTGAGTTTCAAAGTGTGTATGCATAGTACACGCAAAGAGGGTACAATTATTCATCACCACCTATTACAGTACATGCGACACATGGAAAACATAGGCACAAAAAAAAGACACAAAAAAGGCGACAAAGTGCACATGTTTGGGTCGTAAGGGGCGGGTAGTTAGCGTGGCCTAAGTGTTTCACCGCCTCCTTGCTTAGTACGAATAAGGGAGGGGTAGCCAACGTCCGTGGCCTCGGACCATCGGGCCCGGGCCAAAGGAGATGAAGCCACCCACTCACCAAGGAGCTCATAGACCAAAAGGGTCCCGCAAACACTTGGCTCCACTCAAACGCACAAGCGTCATGCTAAGCTCGAGAATAGTGTCCGGACGGAAAGGCACAACAAGTGCTACGCAAGAGAAATGGGGGTATGGTGTGGGGTTGGTGGTGGGCACAAAGAAGAGGACTAACGGTTGGACACCCAACCCTTAGGCAATCCAACATCTCTGCAAACCCATTGGGCAACATTGTACCACATTAAACCGCCTCAAGACCCTAGCATACGCATGCAATGAACCACACAAATACTTTGAAATCTAGAAAAAACTAGGTATTCTCGTTTAACACGTTAAAATTTGTCGATATAACATTTAACACCTTTCAAAAACTAAAATTGGAAATTCAACATATTCGATTTAACCTAGGTTTCTAGGCATAGCTCCGATTCATTGGTTCTTGGGGTGTAACGATTGCCATCAGAATGCTTACTTTTGAATGAGGCAGCATTTTGCCTAAAATTGCGCCAAATAAGCCCTCGTCTTTTCCACACCCTCCCTTCGCAAACCCACATCAACCGTAGGCTGAAGTCCATCGAGGTCCAAGTTGGTAAGGAGTTTGAAGCCCCGTACACATGCCAACTTATCCCGGAAACGGGGCAGATACTGCTAACTCCCGAGAAGGAGAGCACGTCACCAGCTCGAGCCAAGTAATTGACCCTCGAAGACAAGATAATTTGCGCGCTATGGCCGTTCCGGTTAGTACACCTATGTCAAAGGCCCAATACTTCACGTCGCAAATAGTAATGGGCGTAACATGGCCCGACGTATACAACAACGTACAGTGAGTAGCTCCACAAGCCGCTCCAGCCCTCGGGGCCTTAGACAAGAACGGCACCATCATCTACGGTGCATCATGCCCCTTGCCGATGCGGGTGACGCACTTGTATAAGTGCCGGCCTACACTTCCCACAGTTGTGCGGCAGCCTAGGCCCCCCCAAATAGCATTGGTTGCCCATGGCCATTGACGGCACCAACCGGCCAGGCTGGCTACATGCATTTCACAATAAGGAGGGCCACCAGTCCAGATGAGCTAGCAATTTGGTGATGCTCCAAGCGATGGAGGACCATCTATGCAGTGGTGCAAGAGGTCTAATTGGACCTAGAGCTCCTGATGCAAGCAAGGTGACCACCGTGGGCACTGCCAAGGCAGCCCATCAATCCCTCTTTGTCCTTTGCGTTGAAGCAAAGGCATACCTATTACTAGGTGGGTGCAACAAATAGAAGGCCGAGTCGAGACATGGATTTGTTTGTTGGGGATGTGGCCGTAGTGGTGCCCATTGCTTGGCGCATTTGGGCGCCAAGCAGGCAATAGAAACGACATTGGATGCCAAGCTCCCCATGAGTGCCGATTACCGGCACATCCCTACCACAAGCCGCATACCCGATTACGGGTTGCGTGGTGTTATCCGGGTTCGTATATGTGGTATATATGGAATGATGGATGCTGTAGTGGCAGCCAGCGTCAAGTCGCCTTCTGTGGTGGCTCGCACTCTTAGCAGGCGGCCAAAACATGTACGCAAAGGACTGAACATTCGGAGTAGGCCAATTGAAGGGGGGAAATCCATCTTTAGTGTGCTGCACTAGTGCACCAGGTTACATGTGGAACAAAGGGAGGGAAACCCTCCCTAAACACCTAGGTTGAAAGAAATATGGTTAATTTCAATTTTTGATATTTGAACAGTGTTAAAACTCACAAGTTGAAACTTTACGCCTTACCACAATTGTGCCTAATTTGCACCAATTTCTTTGTGCATGGATTGTGCCCCTTTTGAGGTGTTTGGGTGGTCAAAAGGGGCCAACGAGATGCTAGCGGGGTTGCATCGTCCTGAACATGGCATTGTAGGCCCACATATCCGTCCCCGGTCCCCCCAACTCACACCACTCCTGGCCGCCTTTTTCCCTTGCTTATCTCTTGCTATGCCTTTCTCTCGGGACCCTGTCGTCCAGATTAGCATGGCGCTCATACGTTTGAGTGGGGCCAAGAGGTCTCGCAACTCCTTGGTGAATCGGTGGCGTCATCCCTTTTGGCCAAGGCCCGGTGGCACGAGGTCACCGAGGTTGCCCAGCCGCCCCTCAACCACAACCAGCAAATAGAGGCTGTGAAGCAATGTGCCTCTGTCTTGTTCCTGGTGCCCCAATTGATTGAGCTACTTGTGGATTTGAATGTCCCCATGCGCAGCTTGCAACATGTGTCGGAGTTCATGAGTCGCCAAGGGGCTGTTTACACCGCCAACACCAGACTCCCCTTGTCACCACCCGTTTGACCCGACCACTTCATGGACACGTGGAAGGCATTGGGCAAGCCCCTTGAGCTAGAGCCACCCGTGTCCGTGCCAGATCCCCCTACCGGTGGCCGCTCTTGGGTGATACAATCTTGGGCCTGCAGCATGCCATTACGTCCATTACTACTCGACACCATCGAGTGGAAACGGCCCCTCGCTTTTATCCTCTGCAGTGATGCTTAATGTAGCAATGTATTTTGAATCAAAAAGAAGAGGAATTAGCCAAAGTCGCATGTACACAGCCTCCAAGATGTGCCTCCAAGGACATATGAGTTTCACATTGTCCCTTCTGAACTCGTTTTAAAAAATTGTCTGGGGTGCAGCCAAGGAAGGATGGCCTAGGAACCCCCCCCTTCCTAGGGTTTTTCTACTCCTACACGTTACGACGGCACCCGAAGACTTTGAACACAACCGCCACACCTTCAATGCACCTACTTTGGGGGACATTGGGTCCCGGGTCGGTGATGCCCAGTTTTTTGGGTGTTTTTGGAAACCCCGTTTTGGGCAAGAACCCCCCTAGGAACCCCCCTAGGAACCCCCCTTCCTGGCCAGGAAGGGGGGTTCCTGTGCAGGAACCCCCCCCTTGCTAGACCCCTTCGTGGGCAGGAACCCCCCTTCCTAGACCCTTCCTATGACCCTTCGTGTCCCGAGGCAATAGCACACAAATCCGTTTGCTGGGGCTTGAATCGCATTGTGCCAGCGCATTGATGTTGTCACTGGTCCACATGCCGCTTGCGTCGCTTGACAACGGCTGCACCGCGGCCTTGCCGCGCCTCGTACAATTGCAAACCGACACTCAACGCATCGGTGTGCACCACGTGCCTCATTCCGAGGCGTCTGATGCGGGGTCGCCGAAGACACCAACCGCGCATCGAGTTTTTGAGATGCCGCTTGAACCATTGGTTTCTGTATTGTGTCGGAATACTGCGAAAAATGTACAAACTGCCAAAGCGACGGGCAAAATATGCGCTATGAACACATGCCCAATGTACCCAAGGGGTCACACCCCATTGCAATTCACCCCAACACTCCCCTATACGGTCACTCGCGGACTCCAATTCCTTGAGTTCGGCCTGTGTTAGCCAATCCCTTTTGCGCCAGAGCGCGTGCATTCGATGCATTGATAATAACACATGCTTCATCAATAGGAAAGATTTAACGCCACCAAAGGCCACGTCGGGTAGGTTGTCCCGCAATACGGCCACAACTCGGCCATGTAATGCACTGTCTTCCCCCTTCCTGCACAAGAACCCCCTTCCTGTACCCCTTCCTAGACACTTTCTGCACAGGAACCCCCCCCCTTCCTGTACCTGGTGTTTCGGTTTACTGCCCCATCGGTTGCCCTCTCAGATAGTCTGGTCCTCTCAAACACCGCTGTCACATTGGGGCATTGCAACAACACATGCGATGCAACTGCGTCCATGCTTGGAGAGCTTGGAAATCTCGGTGGTGCCCCCGAGGGTGAAGCTATGTGAAGCTCCCCGCTCGTGGCACCACCTTACGCGCCCTGCGCACGACGTGACTAGTATCCTACGCGACTGCCGCGCACAAAATTAGGGTTAGGGTTATGGATTAAGGGGGATAAGGGTTATGGGTTAAGGTGTGGATTTTTTTTGCGCACCGCGTCGCACAACCCTTGGCGCGTTCGCAAAGCCATGCATGCATGCGTGCCATCTTGGGAGTGGCCTGGTCACAGCACACGTGCACTGCAACCAACGGGACGCAACTCCCTTGCAGTGTGCCACCAAGGGTTGTCTCTCCACGTCTCATGCATGCCCACACAGGTTGGCAGACCCCGAGCACCCCTCAACAGCCACCACGCCAGAGGGACACTTGGGATCCTTGCGCTCTCATCGCCGCCGTGCCTCGCCACTCCTCATCACTTGCTGGGGCTGGGGCCCTGGCCGTACGTCCGGTTGAGGATGCTCAATGCCCGGTCACATTCCGCGGCTTTCTCCTGCAGCAGAGACTCGGCCTTGACCCTGCCTGCCTGCGCCTCGCGCGCCGCGTCCTCAGCAGCCTCCAACCGGTCTTCCAGGGCAATCAGTCGTGCCTGTATACTTGCAATGGTTGCCTCGTGCTTGACCACCTGTTCCCGTGCTTCGCGCTCCTTCTTGGTTGCCTGCTCCGTGGCCCGCTCTGCCCGGGTCTTGCCGCCACTTGCGATCGCCTTCTCAACGGCATCAGGCAACACCTCCTTCAACGCCGTGCGCACGACCTCCTGCAACCCTAGTGCCAGCTGCGTGATCACTGTCCGCGTGTCCATTGCCATTGGGCTTGCCCGCCCCGGACTGCCAGGTACGCGCCGCTTGAAGGGGGAGTCGGGGATGATGGTCCTCTGGGCAGGACGCTTCACGGATCCCCGCGCTGCCCTGTCTGATTGCTCCGGCTTGACCTCGGCCCCAGGTTCCTACCACAGTGGCTGTGTACGTTCCTCCGTGCCGGGCTCCTTCTTCACGTGTGAGCGTCCACCCAATTGACCCTGTTCTTGCCGCTTGCGGTACTTCTCCAGCCAATCGTCAACCGCGTTGTGCACCTCAATGGGGACACCGGCATCCAAACCCGTCAGCCTTGTCAGACTCTTCAGCGTCTTGAAGCTGGTCTGCTCGCTGTACACCAAGAACGCCCATGTGTTGCTAACCTTGGCATGGCCAACAAGGCACAAGTACTCCGCAACCACGTACGTCTTGCCATGTCCTGCATGCCCCTGGGGCAGGCCACGCTGTCCGTACATGCCACTGGCAACCGCAATTGCAGGGCAGTGGCTGCCTTCCCCTTCCGGACGGTCAGTGTGCAGTCGCGATATCAGAACGTGCCCCCCTGCCTGGTCACAGGACTGTGCATGTCAGTGATGGTGAGCGTCGATTGCAACACCCATGTCGGAGGATCTTGAACACTTGGTGCTCGCCCATCCACGGTCCGTGCAGCCTCCGATGGTGCCAGTGGCAGTGGGGCCGCCCGCTCCTCCTCATCGACGGACTTTAGGACCAGCCGCGGGTACACGTCGACATCCGCCGGAAGAGAAGTACGGGAAGTGCTAGTGACGAAAGGGGACAGGAAGTGGTCCAGGAAGGGGGGTTCCTACGCAGGAAGGGGGGGGGGTTCCTTTGCAGGAAGGGTCCAAGAAGGGTCTAGGAAGGGTCCAGGAAGGGGGGTTCTTGTGCAGGAAGGGGGGGGGTTAATGTGCAGGAAGGGGGTTCCTGGGGGGTTCCTGGGACAGTTCCTGTGCAAGAAGGGGGGGGGGGTTCCTGAGTGACATGCACATGCCACAGCCCACGCACGGTGCCCAATTGAAGCCCTCCAACGGCCCTCCCCTTGCATTGCCACTGCTGCTGACCCTTGGCACGCAGTACTGACCATATATTTGCCCCATTGCATTGTGAACCCCTCCAACCAAAGGCCCTGCGATTCAAAGGGGACAGTGTGTCAACGTGCTGGCATGCACACCAAAAGGCCTGCTCCTGTGCCACCTTGGTGTTCCGAACGATCGCCCCGGCAGCCATCAACAAGCTCGGGTCCTCGGGTCTGGGCTCGGGTGGTGCCATCTCCATCCGGTACACCAAAACGTCACTGCTCTCCTCGGCACCCCGGGCAAATCCTCCAAAGCGGCCGTTCACCACCACCAAAATGCTCCAAGGCGGCGTAACCAACAGGGCGTGGTGTTCCGATCTCGGCCAAGGCAGCCACTCCCTCTCGTGTGCATGCCCCATTAGCGGGCAGTCCTCCGGCTTGGGGGTTGTAGCAGCGGGAATCACATGAGGTGCGGGCGCTGCCTCTTAATGCCCCGTGTAAAGCATCATCCCATCCAATAGAATCAAACAAGTCACCATGTGCTACAGGGCAGGGACACGACTCGGATCAACGGCCTCGGCACTCCCCGGATCGGATGCTGCTGCTGCTACTGCTTCAGTGTCGCACTTGCTGCACTCCATCCCCGTGTCATTGCGGCAAAGGACTTGGACTCCACACCCAAAGCACTTCTCACTTGTCGGCTTCCGGCGGCATCCGTGGACTCCACAACTGACACCGGCCTTGTGCGCCCAGAATGGGGGCGTGATCGCGTGCGTGATGGCAAAGAGACGGTGTGCGTGGACAATCCACAGAACCCAATAATACGGCGGGGCCCCGGTTCCACAGCCAATGGCAGGCCGCCTCCTTCATGCACCACCGTCGAGCAGATCACCCAGAGGGAACCCCTTCTCATCGGCATGCGGTGGATGATCCAAGGCCGAGGGAACGCACGGGCAGACATCGCGACGAACTGCACGCAGACCTCATCATCAGGGATGTCCATCGACAAAGCCCAGAACACGGAGAGGGCGATGCCATCCACAGGTAGTGACGCTGCTGAGAAATCTCGGTGCGGCAGTTGGCGAACGTGGGTGATGGACTCGATGTAGCCTTGCGTCATGACGTGCAGCGTCTTGCCCAAGATCGCCTCCAACTTGGCCTTCACCCGCGTCACTATGGCCGACAGGCGCGGCAGGTCCCAGAGGCGGATGTGTTCCTCCCCGTCCGGCTGCTTCGCCATGTCCTCCGGCTTCCCCCACACCATCTTGCGGTCCGGTGGGTCGTGAGCTTGGCCGGCAACTGGGCGGTTGTGGTTGAAGATCCGGGCCCAACGCTCCTCGGCGATCGCCAGTGGCTCCTTGTGCGCCTCCTCCACCTCATACTCCGCAAAAAAACTCCGGATGAACAAGTGCTGCAGGCCGGCAAGCTGACTGGGGTCGCTGTTCACGTTACTGGGGCAGTCACTCGGCAGCTCCAAGAGCGGATCCTCGTGCGCGACAAACAGCGGCGTGGAGGTGAAGGGGAGGGCAAGGAGCCCGCTGGCCGCATTCGCACTCGGGACGGTGAGCCTGGGACCGTCGCCGTCCCATTCCCATGCCGAGCGACTGGAGAGCGAGTAGATGGGTAGTGTCTCCTCACCGGACTGCCGCGGATCAAAGAGGAAGAGCTTCCGCTTTGCCGCCTCCTTGTGCCACCCCTCCTTGGTGAAAGTCGCAGGCTTGGGCTTCGTAGAAGCGAAGCGGAGGGTGGTGGGCGGCTCGGCATCGACAGGGTGCGCAGCCATGTAATGGCAGCGGATCCGCGCGTGGTCGCTGGGAAGGCGGGTCAACAGGGACTCCAGCAAGGAGGAGTAGTCCGCTCCGCTGGGCCGCACATGGAAAGCGGTGATCTCGGGGTTCCGGCGCACTGTCTCTGCAATGAGGTCTGAGAGGGCACAGGGGTCCCTGTCATGGACTTGGTGATGCGCACCCGGCCGATGCTCGTGCCCGGCGGCCAAGTCACGGCGGAGTTGGTTGCAATGGCCGTGTCGTGGAACGTCTGCCCCTCCGGAAGAGAGCAACCACGTGTACCGGCCGGGCCTGTGACGGCCGCCATCCAATCCCAAGCAAACGGACAGGCAGAGATTGCGAGAACCGGATGCCTTTGAGGGGCAGGAGGGGCCATAGGAAGGGGGGTTCCTGGCTAGGCACGGGGGGGTTCCTGGCCAGGAAGGGGTCTAGGAAGGGTCTAGGAAGGGGGGTTCCTACCAGCAAGGGGTCCAGGAAGGGTGCAGGAAGGGTCTAGGAAGGGGTTCCTAGGGGGGTTCCTGCCCGAAAAAAGGTGACTCCCTTGGTCCCACACCGGGGTCGTGATAGTTCCTATACACTTATTTTGACCCCCAAAACAGTCCCCCATAATTGTGGTCCGTCACTTTAGCGGTGCACTACCATGTCATTTGGAGGGGGGTTCCTAGGCCACCCTTCCTTGGCTGCACCCCATTGTGTCGGTCAACAACAGTTGATACCGCACGGGCTAGGACATGCCCAATTAGAGTCTACATCCCTTATGTTGATGCCCTTGCGAATCGTCACCAAAAGAGTCAACCCTACATGGGTTTTTGGCTTTGACAAAACAAACTGGCGGCCACCAACCATCAACTACCAAACGCTAGCCACCGCCAAGAACCGCCGACCGCCACCAACCGCCAAACACCGCTTACCACCAAACGGCAATCGCCAAACGGAGCCAACCGCCAGCAGCAACCAATTGCCAGCCCCCAACCACCGCCAACTGGTAGTGACTACCAATCACCAACCACCAATCGCCACCAATGGACGCCAACCGCCAATCGCCACCAACCATGATTGAACACATCCACCACCCGCGGTTCTTTTGCTAAATTGCCGTTGAGGAACACTTTTTTGTTCCTCTCAATGACCCTGCTTGAATGGTCCCGCAGTATCATGGTTGTTCACCTCCAACCCCTAACGCTCTCTCCATTGCTTTTGAAGCCAGTGCTTTACTTTTTTTCCGCTCTTCGTCGTATCGATTAAAGTGGTGATTTTAAATATCAACGGTTCAGCCTAGGGGGAATGGTTTTAATTGCTTGCGGAAGAATGATTTCGGCCTAAGTACTAAATATTGCCAAGACTGGATGCAATTCTTTCAAAATCAAAAGCGTGATTTTTTTTCTCAACATAGTTCCCTGGGAGTGATGCCTTATGTTATAAACGTGCGCGCCGTTTAGTGAGGGGTTGTCCTAGCTGGGATCAACCTAGCAGGCCGTAAGGCTCGGATAGTGATTGGCAGGCTGGCAGGTGGCATGGTTTTGCCTGTGCCCTTTCACTCACTAGTTGTTGTGCACAGGCATGCACTTTCCTCCAGGGTCTCCCATTCTGCCAACTTTTGTTGCAGTCCCGGGCATAAAACCACCTCCAGAAAGGAGTACAAATCCACCCTTCAATCCGCTCCGGGTGGTTTTATGCCAACTTTTGGGGGGGATAAAACCAACCCTGTTGAGCGATAAAACTACCCTTTCGGGGAATCAAACCCCCTCCCTTGTTAAAAGCACCCTCTTCCAGGTGATAAATCCACCCCGTGGCGGTTTTACGCTGACAATGCCACCAAAGTAACAAATGACACGACACAGCAAACAACAGCAGTCTAAGTAATGCTCCTACAAAAGCAATGCATATAGAACTAGAGGAATAGGAGACCCAAAACATTTCTAAAATCCCACCTCGTACTCCATTTGTAAAATTGTCCCCAGCCGAGTTGGACATGCTATAACACATATGCAAAAAGCAGTGTGAAACAAAACACTGAGTCTGAAAGCATGTGTCCGTCCCCAACCCTCCATCACCTGTTCTATCTCTATACCCGAAATGGAAAGGGGGCCAGCCCCCGCCCCCCTCCCCAAGGGTGTTATTACAGCACAGTATTTAGACTTAAGGCAACTTGTCTTACGGTACCGTGTTTCTAGGTCAACAAAGAGGTGAGCCATAACACTCTGCCCCTGAAACGGTGACAACCCCCCCCCCCACCCACCCAATGGGTGGCGAGAATCACCGAAGAAGGGGGATAAGAGCACCCGAAGGGGTGATAACCCCACCGTTCTCAATGACCGAGGGGGGGGATAAAACCACCCCCTTGGAGGAACAAAACCACGCCTTTGCGGGTACAAAACCACCCTTTGAGGGGATAGGCCCACCTCCCCCTAATGGGGAATGAAACCACCCCCAAAAGGCATAAAACCACCCTAGGGGTCAAAAATGGCGAAAAAGGAGGTAGGGGGTGGGTTTACCCCCTATTCGGGGCCGGTTTCATACCCATGCCCAACTATTGTTGCATGCGGGTAAAACAAAGACCCCATTCGAACTTACCCAACACATATTTTCATCCGTAGCCCCCCCCCTCCCCTCCATTGCATTGCAGACACTGCAACACACATGCAAAGAGCACTTCACAGCCCAACGACATGGTGCTCAGCAAGGCGCCTAGCTTCTGCAAACAAGACAGCGTTTGCAATGTCTGCAGCATCTGCAAAAATAACCTCGACGAGGTTGTTAGATTAAAGCTAGGCAGGCGTATATAGCGGAAAACGCCACATACCCCGCATCTTAAGCTTTTTTGGGCCTATTCGGGTGCCTTACCGCGGGGGGTTGAATTGTTAGGTGAACCCCTTGTACAATCATTATTTTGTCCAATAAACGCATCCGCAATGAGTTTTTGGTCCGGACCCCCCCAAACCACCTACACTTGAAACCCACTTTTTTGAGGTTTTGAGGGAGGTGGGGGGGGTAGGGGTTGGGGGGGGGGGGGTCAAAAATGTCGCACAATTGACCCTCCGCTTTTTTGACTCAAAAATCCTGAATCCTTTGGTTTTTTTTCAATTTTGAGCCGAAAAAGTGCTCATGGTCCCGACACCATGGGGGTTGCATGCGGCGGAGTAAGACGAGCGCTGGTGCGGTTTATGCAGTTTTTAGCCATTTTGGCTGTGTTGCCGGTTTTGGCAACCTTTGTGACGCCATGGTACCAACTTTGAGGGGTGTGAGTAGAGATGTTTTGACAGTCTATGCCTACTAAGATACGAAAAGCCGTTTTTTGCAATATGCGGCCTTGCTTAGGGCCGGTCACAACCCGTGCCAAAGAAGTAAAATGACTGTTTCCACCAATAATGGCCCAGTGAATGGGCCGGTACACAACTTGCATATGCAGCTTTTCACCCTGGACAGCTCAAAAATCGAAGTTTTTGAAACTTATTTTTATGATATTGTGACAATAGGATACGACCATCCAACGTATGTAAAGCATGTTTTGGCCGTATTTACGTGTTTTTCACCGTATTTGGGTATGTGGGTGGGGGGGGGGGGGTCTCCCAAAACATGGGTACACAACCTGCGAATGCAGTTGTTCACCCTCGGCAACTCAAAAAATCGAAGTTTTTGAAACTTGTTTTTTTGATACTGTGATCACCTAAAATGACCATCCAAGATATATGAAGCATGCTTTGGGCCGGAGTTGTGTGTTTTTCGCCCAATATGGGTATTGGGTCCAGCGGGGGGGGGGGGGTCTCCCAAGGAAATGGTACACAACCTGCTTGTGCAGTTTTTCACCCTAGACAGCTCAAAAATCGAAGTTTTGGAAACTTATTTTTTTGATATTGGGATCACCCAAGATGACCATGCAGAGTATGTAAAGCATGTTTCAGCCTATATTTATGTGTTTTTGACCTTTGGGCGCGGGGGGGGGGGGGGGTCACCGGGGGGGTCTCCCAAGGGATTGGTATACAACCTGCTTGTGCAGTTTTTCACCCTGGGCAGCTCAAAAATCGAACTTTTCTAAACTTATTTGTTTGATACCATGATCACCTAAAATGACCATCCAAGGAATGTAAAGCATGTTTCAGGCTGTATTTATGTGTTTTTCACCCCATTTGGGCATTGGGCGTACCGGGGGGGGGGGGGGCTGTCTCCCAAAGGATCGGTACACAACCTGCTTATGCAGTTTTTCACCCTGGACAGCTCAAAAATCGAAGTTTTCGAAACTTATTCTTTTGATATTGGGATCACCCAAGATGACCATCCAAGGTATGTAAAGCATGTTTCAGGCCGTATTTATTTGTTTTGCACCCCATTTGGGCATTGGGCGCACAGGGGGGGGGGGGGTCTCCCAAGGGAATGGTACACAACCTGCTTATGCAGCTTTTCACCCTGGGCAGCTCAAAATCCAAGTTTTCGAAACTTCTTTTTCTGATACTATGATCACTTAAAATTACCCCCCAAGCTGTGTAAAGAATGTCTTAGGCTGTATTTATGTGTTTTTCACCCTATTTGGGTATTGGGTGCGGGGGGGGGGGGGGGGTCTCCCAAGGAATTGCTACACAACCTGCTTGTGCAGTTTTTCAGCCTACACAGCTCAAAAATCGAAATTTTCAGAACTTATTTTTTTGATAGTGTGATCACCTAAAATGACCATCCAAGATACGTGAAGCATGTTTTAGCCCATATTGATGTACCCCGCCCCCCCCCTTGTATAAGCTACACCAAAGTCCCAAATTAATACGGTCCCTACGCCTACTGTAGCTTGGACACGGGCGTAGCTTGCGCGCGACACATACAACTACCAACAATGGGCACCCACGTTCAAAAAGAGAGGATTGCATGGTGAGCTGGTGCAAGAAAGGGGCATATAATGCACAAACATCCCCAAAATTAGAGCTATCTGAGTCAAGTGCGCAAACACTCACAACAAATGTGTCCATGACTCTATGTGACTCGCAAATCCGTCACCAAACCCATGTCTTATGTGGCTGCACTACGTTTGGTACCGAATTAAAATCAGGTCCCAAATTAATACGGTCCCTACGCCTACTGTAGCTTGGACAAGGGCATAGCTTATACAAGGGGGGGGGGGGGGAGTTTTTACCCTATTTTGTGTGTGTGTTGCTTGGGGTAGATTCTCTGCGAGGTGGACTTGCCGAAGGCAATAGAATTGCACAAAAAGCCATTTTTGGTAATCTGGAAAAATTCTAATTTGATGCACAGCCCAGAAAAAAAAACGTGTTTCAGACAGAAACACACACGAACAAAAAAAGGCAATTCAAGTGCAACTTCCAACATGTAGCCACATGAGAGGACCATCTACAGGTGCAGGTCTCAGAATGAAGATGATGGCATTTGTAAGAATGCCATCTTCTTGCAATGTGCAGTGCCCATGTCAACATCCCTGTTCAAAAAAAAAAAAGGCGAAAAGCAAGGGTGTGCGGCTCGAGAAAATATTGGGTTTTCCCAAACCCTGGGGTGTGTGCGTCAATATCCGCAAAATGAAGCCTCTCCCAGAAGAGATGGAGGGAGGTAAAAGTCCACCTTGAAGGATATAATATTCTGATGCAAACACATCATGAGGGAGTTCACGCACCACATGCGCACCGTGCCCGCACCGCGCACAAACTGAGTCGGGTATTTGAAACACTTCCCCAACAAATGGTCCATTGTTGAAGCCGGTGCAAATACTGTCCCATTGTGGAAGTTGCTGGGGGAAGAGGTATGGCAGGATATGAGGGCCCCCTTGGGCAAACTCAGATGCAACCAGTGCGGCAGCGGGCTGAAGGATGACAAACCACCAAACCGTATTTTGCATGTGGCTACATTGCCCAAGTTGCTTGTGCAGTGTCAGATACACTATTGGGAGAAACCATAGGTCCCAGCATCACATAGCCCCTGGAGCAGCTGAAAGGGCCGACAAAAACAACCCCAGTGTAACACCGCGTCTGCACCACGCCTGATACTCCCCCCATAGCATCATGGCACATCCCACTGCGTGCAAGTGAAAACTGCTGAAGATGCCAGACACACAGCTTAGGCATCCAAAGAGTGCCTGAGAACCCGTCTGATGTTGCAGTTTCAAATACCACATATATAAATGATTGGGTGCCTTGTGGAGGGCTCACCATGTCCCTCTCTCTGATTACACTTTGCCTGTCCCTGACTTTCCATACAGGTGACTGAGACCTGAGACCTGACATCAGTGCACCTGCATTTGTGGAAATCACACAAGAGCCTGTCCTTAGCAGAGGTATAAGAGCAATCCACTACTCTACTTGGCCGTTGCAGTGACCGGGCTCTCCCGTTCACAGGCTATTCAACTTATGGTCGCCCACGAGTGACTGGCTCAGCTGCCTTGGCCAACTTGCCCTCAAACTTGAACTCGATCGGGTTCTGTGCTGCATGTGGGTGCTCAGGACCCTTGTACACCTTCAAATGACGGAACAACTGCCGACCAAGAATCCCCTTGGGCAGCATTCCCTTCACAGCCTGTTCCACAATCCGCTCAGGAACACGAGCCTGCAGCTGGTCAAACGTCTCCACTTTCATCGAACCAGGACGACCAGTGGTGTGCCTTCTGTACAGCTTCTGCGTCCTCTTGTTGCCACTCACTGTAACCTTTTCGGCATTGTACACAATCACGTAGTCACCAACATCCATTGCTGGGTGGTACATGGGTTTGTTTGATCCTCGAAGAATGCGGGCAATCTCAGTGGCCATGCGGCCCAGCCTGAGGTCCGTTGCATCGATGGCGTACCACAGCTTTTTGTCTGCCTGGGTGTCCGCCAACTTGGGATAGTATGTCTTCTGTCCATCAAAAAGATCCTTTGGGTTCACCCTCTCCTCTTCCTCCTCCTCCTCAATCACGGCCTCAGCGGCTTCCTCTGCAATGGCAGCCTCATCTACCGGAGGTGCATCATCAGGAATCGCATAAGTCACAACAGATGGACGCTGCTGCATACCAGTGGCCATAGGGATTCGGGTCATGGCTGCAGTCGTTGGTACTGCAAACAGTTGCGTAGCAGGTGCTGCATCTTTGATGAACAGACCCACCATCACAACAGCAGCCCCTGCGAGGACACCAGAGGCCACACACGCAAGGGACATCCTCTTGGCAGGAGCTTCAACATGTAACAGTGCAGTGGCCATGACAAAGAGGGAACAAACTATCTGACAGGCACAAAAATGTATCACATGGATGGCACTGACCAACTAAACGTGTATCACACAAAGTACAAAGCACCCTGTCACACTTGACATCTTGGTACAACTTGCAGCTTCTCTGACTGGGCATACACATAGGATACCGTGACGTGATGTGCATCAGGGCAACTTGAGAGTCTGTCAGCTCCTATGCAACAAGGGGTGGAGAGGCAGTGAAATTGGGATTGGGATTGGGATTGGGATTGTGAGTCGATTTGTCACAATTGGAAGCGCCATCCGTCCATGGTCTGCTTGCGGCAAACAATTAGTTGAGGCGTACCACAAGGCTCATACTGGTGAGTTGTCTTTTTCATGAGGTTTGTGCGTTATTGGTGTGTTGTGTGTCAATTTTTTGTTTGCCTTGTTTTTTCACTGCTAACTCCTTTACCCATCCCAAGACGAGCAGACACGGGCATCAACATTGATATCTTCAATGTTGACTTGTTGTGTATCTTGCGGTCACTTGTTATTTGCGTCTATTGACTATTTGTATTTTGCCAACCTTTCCGCTTGCCCGTTCCTTACTCATTGACATCCACTACCAGCTGGGCATCTATGTTTCCAGGGCTTGTGCCCTGCGGACAGAACACAGTTAGAACTGACTAATCCACTCCATGACGCAAGCAAGCATCAGCTACAGCTGTTCACTGCAGGCTGGAGCTGATTACAGAGGGAATGAGGAAAGCGTGGCTCCATTGCAGAAACAAGGGTAATTTGCTGCTTTTTTTTTTTGGCGTAAGTCGCATAACTTTTTTTTGGGCGCAAGTCGCGTTTTTTTTGGACAGAAATTGTTTTTGGTGTAAATCACTTAAACTTGTTTTGGCGTAAGTTGCGTATGGAGGAAAAAACCCCTTTTTTCCAAAAAATGGCAGGGCGGGGGGGGGGGGGGACATAAGAACCACCCAACAACCGCCATTGCTACCGGAGGAGGTGAAGCATATAGCAGAAGTGGCCCACAAGTGGGCCACGTGGCTACATCACCCCTGCCGTCTGGGGGATCCCCAACGCTTCAGAGCGGGGGACAAAATCAGAAGTGGCCCACAAGTGGGCTACATCACCCCTGCCGTCTGGGGGGTCCCAACGTTTAAATCGTGTAACTTTTTTTGCCTAGGCATAGGTCGCATCACAAAAAAAGCGCAAGTCGCGTGCCATACATTTTTAAGCTTTTTTCTTCCACAGTCAACTTCCGCGAAAAAAAAATAAGCAACTTACGCCAATAAAAAAAACAATAAGCGACTCACGCCTGACACCTCTGGCTCCATGGCCAAAATCTCGTGACCCACTGACTAACATCAGCTACTCCAAAAATGCAGACAGCTTCTGTTTCACAGAAATCTTGTGGACACAGCGGGTATGTTGAACACGAAGGTGCCACTTGTATGATCTAATGAACCACTCCTATGATCCTGAGCGAATGTTGCCACTCCATTGCCAAAATTGGACCTGCTTTGCCCGGACCATGAACTGCAACTACATGTGGACTAAATATTTCGGACTGATTGAGCGCATTCGTGTGAAATGGAAGCCATATCCAAATGACAAATGGCTGGTAACTGGGCCCAACCTCTGTAACACATCCACTTTTCCGCCAAACTATGCATGAAGCAACACATGGCTGGGTCCTTGTCCTAAGAGTAAGAGTCTCAGGACACCAGAAGCAAGCGCCGCATCACTGGTACACTGAAGCACAACACAACATACAAAAGGGCAAAAGGACATGTCTACCGCCATGTGAAAGTCTCTGGGAAGAAGAGTAATGACATCTGCAAAACACCTCATGCTGATGCAGAACATCCTAGAACATCCTCTGCTGCAGCAACACACTGCTTGCTACATTCCAAGCAGTGGGGGCACGCGACTAGTGCCTGCAGACCCATCTGACGACATGGAAGTTTGATGTTCCTCTGCTAAATATATGACAAAGCAGATTGGGTGCTGCCCCTCTGTACCATCAACTCTGCAGACAATAAAAGAGGACAAGAGTGAAGAAAAATGGTGCTGAAAAGAAAATTGTTCCCAACCACAGAGTGCATGATGTCCCCAGAAAAGGAAAAAAATGGGCCGACACTCCAACTGCTCAGAGAGAAAACCAATAAGCAGAGAGAAATATCATGAGAGCAAATCACAATACAAGAAATTGTCTTCATTCAGGGGCGCCCGGCTGATAAGTGCCCATTGTGCGCTTCTAGAGTCTTCGAACAAACCATGCACCCTGCTCCACTTTGCCGTTGCAGTGACCGGGCTCTCCCGTTCACAGGCTATTCAACTTATGGTCGCCCACGAGTGACTGGCTCAGTGGCCTTGGCCAACTTGCCCTCAAACTTGAACTCGATCGGGTTCTGTGCTGCATGTGGGTGCTCAGGACCCTTGTACACCTTCAAATGACGGAACAACTGCCGACCAAGAATCCCCTTGGGCAGCATTCCCTTCACAGCCTGTTCCACAATCCGCTCAGGAACACGAGCCTGCAGCTGGTCAAACGTCTCCACTTTCATCGAACCAGGACGACCAGTGGTGTGCCTTCTGTACAGCTTCTGCGTCCTCTTGTTGCCACTCACTGTAACCTTTTCGGCATCGTACACAATCACGTAGTCACCAACATCCATTGCTGGGTGGTACATGGGTTTGTTTGATCCTCGAAGAATGCGGGCAATCTCAGTGGCCATGCGGCCCAGCCTGAGGTCCGTTGCATCGATGGCGTACCACAGCTTTTTGTCTGCCTGGGTGTCCGCCAACTTGGGATAGTATGTCTTCTGTCCATCAAAAAGATCCTTTGGGTTCACCCTCTCCTCTTCCTCCTCCTCCTCAATCACGGCCTCAGCGGCTTCCTCTGCAATGGCAGCCTCATCTACCGGAGGTGCATCATCAGGAATCGCATAAGTCACAACAGATGGACGCTGCTGCATACCAGTGGCCATAGGGATTCGGGTCATGGCTGCAGTCGTTGGTACTGCAAACAGTTGCGTAGCAGGTGCTGCATCTTTGATGAACAGACCCACCATCACAACAGCAGCCCCTGCGAGGACACCAGAGGCCACACACGCAAGGGACATCCTCTTGGCAGGAGCTTCAACATGTAACAGTGCAGTGGCCATGACAAAGAGGGAACAAACTATCTGACAGGCACAAAAATGTATCGCACAAGTAGCACGTGTCTTGTGCTCATCAACTCATTCCATTATACACAGCACCTTGTATGAAATATCACCTTGGTACAACTTGCAGCGTATCTGAGCAGGCCTTGGATAGGTTAATGCGACGTGAGTCAGGGAAATTTGGCTGTCAGATTGAAATCATGTGCGTTCTTTGCACAAACCTGCCACAAAATTATGTTGCAGATCAGGTGACACAATGACTTGATGGGGAAAAACAGGGGGGAACTGTGGGACTGAAGAAAACAGGGACACCCCATTTTACCTCCCCTTTGCTGGCTTTTTTCCCGGTTTTCACCGTATTTTCATGAGGAGGAATCTTTGCACTGCGCGCGCACTGCGCGCTACTTTTGGACTATGTTCCCCCCGAAGAGCCCCCAAGCAAACCCCTTGGAAACGCCCTTAGAATTAGGTGACCCAAACTGCCCCAGCTCAAGAAAGTTGCAAACTACCTTCCCTTCACATAACACACATCATGCACAACTGGAAAAACCATGAACAGCGCATTGGTCGCCACCCTCAAGAACACACAACTGGACTCCATCTTGCATTGGCGATGCACCACGCATAGTGCATCTTGGTAGTACTCCAAGTGGATGAGCCCATCTCCCGCCATCCCAACCACCGTGGCAGGCACTCGCACGCCGTTGGAGCGGGTGTAGAACACCCGATCGCCAAGACTCAAATCCATGAAGAAAGTGTGTCTAAGAAAGGAGGAGGGGGGTATGAAGTCCGGTAGCATATGTGCAAGCACGATAGATCAATGTGTGCACACGAGCATTGCGCCCTTGTCATGCCTTGACACAACCATGCTACGCCTTGCCATGGCTTGACCCAAACGTGCTACGCCTTGCTATGCCTCGACCCAAAAATGTTGTGCCTTGCTACGTCACCCCTGCATTTTCGGGGATCCCCAAACAAAGGGGGACAAAATCAGAAGTCAAAACCTCCGCTAGGGGTCACCATGATGCCCCTAGGGGCCCCTAGTATCTCAGAGTATGGGTCTCTAGTACGGCCAGACGCCCAAATAGTTGCACTGCGCGCGCACTGCGATTAAGGCACCCCCTGAGTGAAACATGTTTACATGCCAGACAGGCCTGAACCCTCATTGGGGGATCAAACTGTCATCTCTGACAAGCTTTCAAAATTGAAAATTTTTGCATTCACTGGACTGACTAATATGTAGAGTATGTAGAATCACACAGTGAGGGCACACAAGAAGGCGGAAACCTGAGGTACAGGGGCACTTTTGGCTGCCAGTTTGGCCTTTTGGGTCTCAAGAAACGCATTTCATCTTTCATCATCCTAGCAAAAACCCTAATTCCATCATGGGTTGTACTATGATCTCCGCTCCAAATCTGACGATGCTCACCATTATAATTGGAGCATCCATTCGTGAAATGTGACAGGCGACTGCGAAGACAACCAACCACTATCGCCCTGCGTACCCGCCCGCTGAACAGGTCTCTACTCCTACATTCCCAGTTTTTTTCACATCGGACGCTTTCACTGGTATTGGATGTTGCTCTGGTTTACCTTTGCTGTTGTGTCCTAAGTACATTGTGTGCACCCCTTCCTCCCTCTTTTGCTCGCATCCATGCGGCAATTTGTTCATTTATCTCCCCCATTTGCAAAACTTTTAAAGATAGCAGAAAAAGAAAGAAAAATGCACTTCATGGGCACATGAAGTAACCAGTGAAGTAACCCGTCTAAGGTTAGTCGCCCGCAGGCAGGAAAGATACTGAATGTAGGGCACAAATGCAGAATACAGTGAAACACTAAGGTCAAAATCAAAACCCCTTTGGGGGAGCATGCCATGCCAACAAAGAAAGCAAGACACAATCCAGAGTCAATGGCATAGGGGGAATCCTAGCACTGTGCGCTACTTTTAGACTAAGTTCCCCCCGAAGAGCTCCAGGCACGCCCCTTGGAAACACCATTAGAATTAGAAAGATATTGTTGAGTCCCAAAATGTTTTGAGAAGAGTTTCCTGCACGTTTTCTCCGAATAGTAAAAGTTCACCATAGGCAGAGCACGTTCAGGAGCACAACAATAGGGATCGAATTGATTAGATTGAATCCACAGTACACAAAAGGGCTGAAATAGTGCAAGCAAAGTATAAACAAAGTTTTTTAAACAAAGCAAATGGTGTTAATATGAAAACTGACAGCAGTCTCGTTAGATGCAGTGAAATGTGCCTTCAATGTGCACTCTTTGGTTGAGAATGGGATTGGTTAGGGATATGGGGCAACGGAAGGTTGAATGCCCACAATTGGGCAGATTGGCTACATCACCCCTTCCTTCTCGGGGTCCCCACGGTGGGGAGAAATCAACCTAGAAAAAGAGTGGATGTGGTGGAAATGAGCAAACAATGTGTGCAAAAAGATAGAAACAGGCAAAACAGGGTGAAAATCCAAAAATGCCATATCCCCAATGCATCAAAACCTACTACCAAACAACAATGATGCTCAAAGTACCACAAAGTATGGGTTTCTACTACGGCCAAACGCCCAAGTAGTGGCACTGCGCGCGGCTGCGCTCAAGGGCCCCCCATAGTAGCAAACACCCAATAATCACTATCACATGAGGTCTACCACTCAAAAATATCGACCATGCACAATTTTATTTGAAGAACCAAGCATGGTGGAGAATGAGGAGCGCAAACCCTCCCCCCGAAAAAAACAAGAATAAGCATGGTGGAGAAGGAGGAGTGCAAACCCTGCCCCCCAAAAAAACAAGAATAAGCGTGGTGGAGAAGGAGGAGTGCAAACCCTCCCCAACCAAAAAATAAGAATAAGAAGTCTTAACTTTGGTACAACCAGTGTGGTCTTGGCAGGGTTCAGATTTGGGGGGATGCAGGCAATTGCAGAGTTGTTCCCCATCCGTGGCCTATTGCTTGCCAGGGTCCAAGGTGGTTCTGTGAAACCCCAGTGGTTCTTATTATTGGGGTGGTTCTTATTTTGGGCCCGATCGATATTTGGGGGGGGGGGGGGTTCTGGCAGGCGTGGCTCCCCATGTCCATTTTCTCCCAATTTGCCGTTTGCCTTGACTTTGTGGCTGGACCTTTTCCTGCTCCTACAGCTGAGACTGCCTGCACAACCATGGCTTTCAATGTCAAGCCCATTTCTCTGTCAACTATCAGACCATAGCTAACACATACAAACTACTGAAACTGCAAGCCAACTGCAACTGGCTTGCGGAAGGCCCAAGAGGTGGTGACTGGATTTCAACATCTAGGCATGCATGCCATTTTCCCCTAGTACTGGTATTGTTGTGCATTGCAACTGCTGAAACGGGTGGGAAGATGGGGTGCAACCTCTCAAGCAATGTTGGTAATCGACCTGTATTTCATCAACATGCTGCTGTGATCTGCTGTTGCTTCCAAAGTCAACTTTGGCCTCATGTTTTCCACAGTTCAAGGTAGTACTATGGGCTCCGTAGCAATGCCCATGACCGTAGACCAAATGCAGCTAGATTTTGGCACCCTTAGTGCTAAGAAGATTTTCACCAAAACTTTAAAGGTTGAACACACTAGACCACAGCGAATGCAGAGGAGGATGATGATGCAACTATTTACATCCTCAAAAAAATCTGTGGGGCCCATACACGAGGCACATCAACAGCGGAAACCCCTGAGATTAGAGGTTGGAAAATAGACATCTCGTTCCTTCCCACCCTTTGTCCCTATTGCAGATTCAGATAGCAGAATTCCACGCACTGTTCTGGTAACACACAGTCGTCAGCGTAAAACATTCCAAATACAGAAAGAAGATGATAGCATTTGTGAGAATACCATGTCCTTATGTGCAGTGCCCATGCATGTCAACACCCCCATTCAAAAAAAAGGCGAAAGCAAGGGTGCGCAGCTCAATGAAATGTTGGGTATGTGTGCTAATGGCAGCTAAGTGAAGCTCCTCCTCGAAGAGGTGGAGGGAGTGAACAGTCCACGTTGAGGTATACAAAATCCTAATGCAAAACACCTCAGAACAGCGTCGCACATCCCACTGCGTGCAAGTGAAAACTGCTGAAGATGCCAGACACACAGCTTAGGCATCCAAAGAGTGCCTGAGAACCCGTCTGATGTTGCAGTTTCAAATACCACATATATAAATGATTGGGTGCCTTGTGGAGGGCTCACCATGTCCCTCTCTCTGATTACACTTTGCCTGTCCCTGACTTTCCATACAGGTGACTGAGACCTGAGACCTGACATCAGTGCACCTGCATTTGTGGAAATCACACAAGAGCCTGTCCTTAGCAGAGGTATAAGAGCAATCCACTACTCTACTTGGCCGTTGCAGTGACCGGGCTCTCCCGTTCACAGGCTATTCAACTTATGGTCGCCCACGAGTGACTGGCTCAGCTGCCTTGGCCAACTTGCCCTCAAACTTGAACTCGATCGGGTTCTGTGCTGCATGTGGGTGCTCAGGACCCTTGTACACCTTCAAATGACGGAACAACTGCCGACCAAGAATCCCCTTGGGCAGCATTCCCTTCACAGCCTGTTCCACAATCCGCTCAGGAACACGAGCCTGCAGCTGGTCAAACGTCTCCACTTTCATCGAACCAGGACGACCAGTGGTGTGCCTTCTGTACAGCTTCTGCGTCCTCTTGTTGCCACTCACTGTAACCTTTTCCGCATTGTACACAATCACGTAGTCACCAACATCCATTGCTGGGTGGTACATGGGTTTGTTTGATCCTCGAAGAATGCGGGCAATCTCAGTGGCCATGCGGCCCAGCCTGAGGTCCGTTGCATCGATGGCGTACCACAGCTTTTTGTCTGCCTGGGTGTCCGCCAACTTGGGATAGTATGTCTTCTGTCCATCAAAAAGATCCTTTGGGTTCACCCTCTCCTCTTCCTCCTCCTCCTCAATCACGGCCTCAGCGGCTTCCTCTGCAATGGCAGCCTCATCTACCGGAGGTGCATCATCAGGAATCGCATAAGTCACAACAGATGGACGCTGCTGCATACCAGTGGCCATAGGGATTCGGGTCATGGCTGCAGTCGTTGGTACTGCAAACAGTTGCGTAGCAGGTGCTGCATCTTTGATGAACAGACCCACCATCACAACAGCAGCCCCTGCGAGGACACCAGAGGCCACACACGCAAGGGACATCCTCTTGGCAGGAGCTTCAACATGTAACAGTGCAGTGGCCATGACAAAGAGGGAACAAACCCTGATGAAACGGGACAGATGAGGATCATCACGATTTGAGGTGACATTATGCAGTTATAGCTGTGGCACTCAGGAAAAAGCTTGAGACTGCCCATTGTCTCGGCCACAGATTTCTTCCCATTTTCAGGCCCAACAGTCATTGCTGGAATTGGAATAATGGGGCCGCGTCTGGATCATGTGCACCACCTCATGTTGAGGAAATTTGTGGCAAATTATGCAATTTTGGTTTTTCTAAACATTCTTTTCCATTCATCGAGCCTGGCACGCAGGAGCATAAGTGTTCATGTTTGCAGGAAGAGACCATTTTATCGGTTTGATCCAAATTAGGTTCTTCAGAAGGCTCGTAAGGAAATGGCATTACGGCGGTGAGACCCTGCAACAGTTGCCAATAGCGCCAAAAGTTTGCAAGTTGATCAAGTGGGTAGTAGGCTTGGAGACAATTTTGTAGTGGTGTGTACAACAGCGCTCAGAGTTAGGATGATTGATCCCAAGCGGCAAAGTAGTGGGGACACCTAAATGTGGGCTCCAGTGGCGCTGCGCGTAATCATTGAGGTCAACAACGCTCAGATTCTTTGCATCACATGAGCACAACAGACTCCAGAAAGCAGAAGATTTGAGATAGGGTGGCCTCAGACAAAGCGGGAGTGGACAGGCATTCCGTAACCTGGAACACAAGCTCAAAATCATCAAAAGGTGTCCATTCCCGCTTGTCCTTTTCAGGAATATAATTGCTGCCACGAATGAGGTCACCGTCCATGGAAAATGTAGCCAATCAAGAGCCAAATCACCTTAATTTGCCTCACCTTGTGTATTGCAGAAGATAGCAACGAGCAATCAGCTTTAGGGTTTGTCAGGTAGAGAACTATTGTTGAGTCGTGAGTCGAGTGACTCACTGCGACAATTTTTACTGTCAAGATCAATAACACGGGTAAGCATAGTCGGGGAAAGTGTAGAGGGCACATTGAAAGGAGACACAGGAAGAGCTAGGGTTTGAGAAACAATTGTTGCACGTGAGCAGTAAGATCACTAGTTGTAGGACCGACAATTTGAGACACTTCTAGTGAAGGGGCAATGCGTGATGGACATGGCACCATGAACAGAAAACAAAAAAAGGGTCACTAGTCCAAGGCTGCCAAAAAATGTGCACACAACACACAAACCCCCCCGGCCTTTCATGAACAAATCAATGACTCAGCTATTGCACATGTTGCATATTGCCCAAAAGTGTGAATGGGAGCCTTTGCAAAACCATTGTGTGGAAATTTCAAAAAAAAAAAAAAAAGATTGGTCCCTGGTCTGTATGTGGCAGTTGGATGATATTTGCTCAGAGATGGGTGGTGGCTGCTTTTATGGTTTTTTTTTGGCTGTTTCTACATGAGTAGAGGATGAAAAAGACCAATATATTTCAATGCATTACCACATGGTTTGACTACCCTAGCCCATGCCGGGCACTAATACTGCAGACAGGTGGAAAAATGGGTGATTTTTTAGACCTCATTTTTAGACCATGTTTTCAAACATTCGAACCACGCGGAATTTTCATCTCCACTTTTAACACCTCTTTTGCGCAATTTTGCCGGAATGAACTTTGGGTTTTGGGACGCCCTCAGAAAGAGCCGCCTAAGTCTGAACATTGCCGTATTCTAGGGGGCAGCGGGAGCACCCTCTGTGCTAACGCCAGAGTGCCGCTTATCTTATCTTATCTTATCTTATCTTATCTTATCTTATCTTATCTTGTCTTGTCTTGTCTTGTCTTGTCTTGTCTTGTCTTGTCTTGTGGTATCTTATCTTATTTCATTGTATCTTTTCTGATGTGATCTTATCTCATCTTCTCTGATCTGATCTTATCTTGTCTTATCCTCTCCAATCTGGTCCGTTGTACTATGCTTTTTTGTCCTTCACTTTGCAACCTCCACACCCCGAACTACCCCAGCCACCATTGCTCTTTGGATATTTTCTCATTGGGCAGCCACTGGCTGTTGTGTGCGGCTGGCTTGGTATTGAACTATGTTCGATTCATTGGCTCCAAACCTTCAACGGCAATGGGATACCACAAATGCCCATTACGACTAGTATGACCAACGTTCATTTGACAGCCCTTTTCCTTTACCTTTCTTATAGATTTCGCTACAACATTAAGTTCCCAAGCTGCAAGTGACTTGAATGGTGTGTCTGACTCACGTCTAGGGAATGAAGCGCAACATTGGCTACACATCCACTGTTGTATTAGGGCTGGGCCAAAAGACCCATTGGCAATGTCTGCTCCAAGAAGCAGCAAATGATTGGGTTTTTGATACCTTTTTTGTCAACCCTACAAAAAGTAGTGCATATTATTGAGGGTTGAAAATCCATACCTTTATGGCCTCCCAAACAACACCTTAATGAACAATGACAAGGCAGCAGGCATGCACAACGCAACTCATGAACCCAAATTTCTCACTGGGTGACATTCGACTCGTCGGCAGTCTGTCATGGAAGCATACGTATAGTTACGTGATGTAAAGGCTCCAATGAGGTAGGTACCTTACAGACAGGTAGGACGGACAAACTCTAACAGTATGAACAATACTGTAGAACATATAGAAACTATAATGCAAGCAAATAGGGGATGAAATAGCATATTTTTAAGAAACAACGTGCTGCAGCGCGTTCCGGCAGCCAAGTTGCAGTAGAAAATAGGCTAAGAGAGGGTACATGAACATTATAAGCACAGTAAACCACAGTACCTGTTTTTAAGAATACAAGTACTGAACTGCTACATACAGCAAACTAATTTTTCTTCTTTGCGGCAGGCTTGGCGCCCTTCGCCATCTCTACCCTGTTGTGAAGAGTCGTAACCGGCGTTGCGTCTTTTTTTTTTGCTTAGTCTTCCTCTGCCCCGCCTACTCATCATCCGGCACCTAAGGCTTGGGGCGCTTGGTGGGGATCTTCTTGGTGCCTGGGGCTTGGGGGTGGGGTGGGGTGGGGGGGGGGGGGGGCACTGACTGCCCACTGTCCGACTCCCCCTCCCCGTCATCATCACCTTCATCCTCATCACCGGGTTTCATAACGGACACTGGCATGCAATGCGACAATTTGGGAAACCAGTCCTCCCAACTGACGACATACACGGCATCCATGTAATATGATGGCTGAAATCGGTCAATGTGCTCGATCCGGGCTCTGCAGAGCCCGGCACGAACAAAATGGAGAATTGGGGCTGTTTGGGGGTGGGGGGGTGTCCTTGGACATCATCAGGCAAGATTGCACCAGTAAGTAGCAGTGAAATTGAGGAAGTTCCAATAGGCGCAACATCTCTATAGATCTAGTGAATTTGCATCACATGGGATCCCGGGCTCCGCACAGCCCAGCAAATTGAATCTGCTTGGTGTCACATTGAAATTGGTCATTACACTTCATCTAGGCTCCCTGTCCGTGGGCCCATTGAATCGGAGTTGCATTACAATGTCTCACAATGAAAGGCAACAAGCTTACAAGGCAATAGCACACGTCTTGAAGGGTGGATGCGCTCAACCGGCATGTCGGGATGACCAAAGTGATACCACCACAATTCCCCACCGCAGAGCTCCTTCGCCAGCTTCCGGAAGCTTGGTACTGTACTCTTCGGCGAGGCCATGTAGTTGCATACGCGCCACAAATTTTCGGGTTGCATTCCAGCGAAGCATCGCATTGTAAAAAGGGCGATCACTTGCTTGCGGTCCACCATCTTGCTAAGTGCGTCCGTGAAAGTGGTACCACACGTCAGGGCCATATGGGCAGCTGGCCTCATTTGGTTGACGATTGTCTCCATGTTGCCGGATTTCGCGGTGAGCCCCGCCTCCACGATTGCCTCACACATCAAGGTGACAATTGTCTTCTTACACTGTGTGTTGTCAGCCGCCAGGTGTAGGAAATTGTTCAACAGTTGGGGTACATTGCTCTCACGTCCACTGTGTTGCGCCCTATTGTGTTGTCCAGCCAGCTTTCGCCTAGTCTCAACAGATGTATCAAACTTGATGATGCGCAGGTCAAAATTGGTCATCCAGTCCTCGACCTCGCCCATCCTTGCTGTCACATCGTTGCAAATTTCGTCACACGCCGCAACGCCGTGTTGGCCTCCGATCACCCACAGGGCTCCCACTGAATACAACAACATGGCACATCACACAAGGCAGGCAAAGTAGCCCGTTACGTTGATCGAATTGCGAAGCAGCATTCCCATACCTTTGTCGTCCCAGACCGGAAGCTGCAGTCCGCCATCAGGAGGGGTTGCAAGTAGGTCCTCCTTTACCTCTGCCACGTGGTCCCAATCGATGAGCCGTGATTGCCCATATTCCATGGTCCTGTCAATCTTCAATTCCTTGCGATTCACCTTGGTCTGGTGCAACATCACGTAATTTGCAATGGCCAGTACACTTGTCGGGTCCTTGATACTACCCATTTTCCGTGAGACACGAGACTTGTTCCCCATTTGAGAGGGGGATTGACTAGCTTGGCTGGCCCCAGCAACAGTGCTGTCCTATACAGCTTCCCCCATGGAGGGCTCTGGCTGCAGTGCGTCCACTTTCTCGGCTTCCGGTGTGTCCATTGCTGGTGTCTCACTAAGGTTGCCATCCATGGCATTGACGTTTGGTATGTCACACATGTCTCAGGAACACACGGACTTTACAGGACAAATCACGTGAGTAAAAACATCACCACAATCACACAGTTTGAAGCATCAATAATGGCAAATGGCAGATTTGGACAGCAAATTAGCCGGAACAATGCATTCAATTCGGCACCCATAGGGGTTGAAATAAGCAAAATTGTCTTCAAAAAAGCTAATCATTGCAGAGGCGTCTCCATGCAATGTCCACTGCACGTTGATGGTCAAAGCATCAAACAAGCCCACCAAAACGTCCCTCGTTGACACAAGTACAGAGTAACAGTAAAATTGGGCCTGTCCAAATGGCCTGCAACACCAGAGCCAAACTTGTCTATGGCATTTTACCATCAGACATCGTAACAACGTATCAGTGCAGGAGTGCTAGGCACACCTCTTCGAGGATCATACAAGCTGACGCAGCGGGTGCACACTACAATACGGAAGCACGTAGATGTGGGCACAGATCACAGCATGGTGATGGCATGATCCAGGACTGGCCCAGCCCTAAGAAAGAAACACAAAATGACCAAATGTGGTACATATTGGGCAATCGTGACAGGCTGGGCTCTGTAGGGCCCAGAGCAACAAGAAGCAGCAATACAACCCCTCAAAACTCAGTCTCAAACAAAGCTGGACTCTGTAGAGCCCACACATTTGGAGGAACGCAATAATAGGGGTGTGCACATCAAATTTGATTGAGCTTGAGCTGTCTATGGGGGGGGGGTTTACATTGCCACCCCCCTCGTGCTCAGTCTGAATCTATCAGGTCAAATTCAAGGAACTCCTCACTGAGCACAACAGGTACAGGGCCATCAGAGAGGGCGTCAACATCTACAGCATCCCTGGCCCGGATCACAGGTACACCATCCTCAGGGGGGGGGGGGGGCACATGATCAACAAATACTGCATTTGGCACTGAGGGAACAATGTCCTCCATTGCACTTGGTAGGAACCCAAATGTTTGTACAGTTGCCCGGCCCTCACGGCGGTTCACAGATGGCCTAAGTGGGATATGTTGCCCTATGTAATCCATGGCATCATCGCGCAGCCCTTGTCCACCTACTAGGGTGCGCAGAAAACGCTTTAGAATGGAATTCATAAATGCAACAGTTAGCGTACCCCCGGTTCGCTTGTTGGGGAACGCATATGTTGTGTCTCTTTGTGCCTCAACCACACTCACTAGACCCGAGGACAATCGCACAATGGGATGCTCCTCCCGCCTTGCACCACGCATCAGTGCCCACACCCTGCCCCGCACCTCTACACACACATTTTCGGAGAGGGACTCAATTGCATGTGCCCGCTGACGGGGGAGGGGGGGCATGGTGCGGAAAAGGTAACCAGCCTCATCCGCCGTGTGCTTGTCGGGGTGCTGCTTGCACCATGCCCGCAATGCTGCGAGCAGGGCCTCACAACGTTCCTCCACATGGGCCGCACCGGGCGTATGGTCGTGCCATTGCGTATTGTATAGAAGTGCGCGGCATATGGAGCGGACATAGTCCATTTTCGCTGCAGCTGGACCGGCAAGGTCAACGAGTAGACCCACACAGCGCTCAAGTACACACGTGGGTACTAAAACCGACCTGTCGGCACGCCCAGCCCAAGTGTCCCAACTACGCACTAAGTGTCCCACTACAAAGATGGCTGGGAGGTAATAATTAAGGAGAGATCCTAGGCCCCGAAGGATGCGCAACCCGTCCTGTGTGTTAAGGGCTCTTGGACAAACAGGGTAATTTTCGGCCGAAATTGTACCCGTATGTCTGAGGCTGCGAGAAGGAGCGCAGCGAGAGTTTGCTCTATGATGCTGAGTTTGGGGTGGTTATATATGTAGCCACCGGCCCCAAACACGGGAGCGGCGATGTACAAAAACAAAGGAAAAAATTTACGCCAGATGATATTGCAAACATGGTTGTACGGGTGCCACACGTTTTAAATCAAGGGGATACCTTGCAACCAATCCGGATAATTCCAGTCAATGGTTGCTCTAGAGTACAAAAGATTGAGCACCCAATGGTGAATGTTGCAATCAACGAGCAATGCCATCGGGTTCTGCCAATGTCGTTCGGTACTGTGTAGCATATCGAGCAGGTCCAAAAGCTGTTGGTTGTGACTTGTACGGGACTCATATATGCCAAATGACTGCCAAAAGAGTTGTTGTCTACCAGCCTCCCGGGCAATATCGAGGGGGGCACGGATGGTTCTCCGAGAAATGGGTGCATTGCACATATCAGTGCACAACTTCAACATTTCCCTGTGCTATTGAACAACTGCCATGGCCACTGTGTCAGCCCGGTCCACTCGGTCTTGCAGACTCGGGTGACCAAGAAAAAGGGGAAGGGGGGTTGTGTGCAAGACCGCTATTGCGGTGACATCTAGACAGACATTGGGTTTCACTTGTTTGGCCCGAAACTGGGCATGCCACCACTTGTCCACCAACACCACAATATCATGCCGCACAATGCTGCGCAACAGCTTGCGGAACTGCAATGCCCCCTAGTATGTAATAGACATCCGGATTGGCTTGCTGAGACTTGCGTGCACCAGCTTGCGGCTGTCTACCCGCATGAAAGCAATGCTGCTCTCACCACTGGGGACGGCACCTTGTGGCAACGCCATACACATACCCAGCCATACATAATAAGCCTCCTTGGAAAAATTAGTTAGCCAACGCGGCCATTGTTTTTGTGCCACCGTCTTGCGAATGCGGTCAAGCGTAATGCGCGACCGCTTGTTAACACGTAGACCCGCATATAATTGTACCAATTTCTCCGCCAGTCCATGGCGCACAGCCAACAATATCATTTGGCGACCAGTGCGGAATTCTTTCTTACAAAGAGACCGCATGTAGCCCACATGCAACGCCATGGAAACCGGTGCCATGGTGAGAAGACAATCTGGGTGGCACAACAGGAAAAGGCGGCAACCAGAACGAGACACTAGTAATAGGCGTGGACTAGCACATACCATGCATATTGGGGGCTAAATTCACAGGGAGATAAAAGAAGTACGGACTTGCATTGCGGATAGCTTGCACAGAAGACATGAAAGTGAGTTTTTCAAAAAGGTTGGGCTCTGCAGAGCCCAGCATCCGGAACGGTAATGGTAATGGCGGGCCGTGTAATAGACATAAGGGACATAGGGGACTACGAACAAGTAAGTAAGAAAGAGTGAAATCAGCATTTGGCGCATGCTGGGCTCTACAAAGGCCACGGTCCAGAAAAATGATAATTATGGGATGCATAACACAAGTACCTAGGTGTCTGTTGGTTTTCCGCAACAGCAGCACTGGGCAATAGGGAAGTGCGCCGGGGGGGGGGGGGGGGGGTCCTTGGGGGTATCGCATTATTTGGCAGGGGCACCGGGGCACTAACGAAACGTCTACCAATGCAATTGATTGAAGTGCAACTCAAGGCAGGGGGAATATCGGAATTAGGCCAAACACTTAATGGTTGCTAAGGTCACATAGTTTTCCGGTATTTGGCCGGTGGCATATCACGTAGTAATGACCACCGTGACCGATACTGACCATCTCTCTTTACGGGGACACTAGATGGTCGTGGAACGCAGATTGAGCGACACCCGGCGACAATGCTACATGCACATGTGGCAACACTGAGTACCTCGGGGTCTGTTGGTTGTCCGCAACAGCAGCACTGGGCAATAGGGAAGTGCGCCGGGGGGGGGGGGGGGGGGTCCTTGGGGGTATCGCATTATCTGGCAGGGGCACCGGGGCACTAACGAAACGTCTACCAATGCAATTGATTGAAGTGCAACTCAAGGCAGGGGGGGTGCTTCTATGTGGTACACGCAACGGTGACAATAGGCTGTATTTTGACTGCCCACCGGTGTGATCTGCTTCCACAAGTAATCCAAGCGACTGTATGTGCTGGCGATCGGAGTTGTGCTGATCACTCTATGCAAGTGTGGGTTAGTTGCCAACTGGGGGGAGGAGGTGGCCGAGGAGGTGGAATACAGGGATGGGAAGATAACTCAACAGGGGGACGTGATACTGGATGAAGTGTATCCAGGATCAATGCAGCCTGCTCCTTGCTGCGTGACATGCAGCCTGCTCCTTGCTGCGTGACAGAAAATGGCATCAGCATATCTGATGCCCTTGATGCCATGTGACATAGGGGATGCGCATTGGGTTCCGCAATGCCAAATGGAACCGCGCGTGAAGCCCCCAGATGTATTACACACATGATCCTGCCTGGCCACCACTGCTGTCCCTCAGCAGCTCCATTGTCTTCCGAGTCAATGGGTCATTGAGGGAGGCCTTTGGTGGGGTTGGATGATCCTTTGGTACAAACTTTGGTGGCCGCGGTGGGGATGGGTCACGGTGCTCGAGATGAGAACCGGGCAACTGATATCAACGAGGGAAAAGCGGTAGAGACAGGGTGTTGAGGAGGAACTGAGAAAGACAAAGACACGTCACTTGAAAACGGTGGATATGGTCGTCGTCGTGATCATAGCCGCCGTCATCACACGCGAAACAGCACCACATACCGGCCAACGGCCAATAGTCCTTGCAGGGCCTACCAATAACCCTCATGTACCCACTGTGAACGGAACTTTTGAATGAGTGCGCTCACTTTGCTGATTTTCAGCCCGTTTTGCGTGTTGTGCCCTGTCTTTGTGCCCGTTTGCGGTGCTTACTTCACCTAAAATTCATAAAAATTTGTACCGCGCAATTTGT
Organism: Eutreptiella sp. 'Long Island Sound 2002'; assembly: GCA_964036045.1. Lineage (NCBI taxonomy): Eukaryota > Euglenozoa > Euglenophyceae > Eutreptiales > Eutreptiaceae > Eutreptiella > Eutreptiella sp. 'Long Island Sound 2002'. The sequence continues at coordinate 56,046,792 of OZ038380.1, forward strand.
AGCTTGAATAGGTCATAATGTAGCTCAAATTCGCAAATAAAATTCGAATTCGCGTCGCATTCGCAACCTATATTCGCCACTGAATTCGCATTCATATGTGCCTTCACATTCGCGCGAACTTCGCACGAACTTTGCACGAAGTTCGCGCCAATATCCTTTGCTTTTCGCGCCTTTTGTTCAGACCTCACTAGCTTTCGCTTTTTCTGTGACCATGTCCAGCCAGCAGTCGATCCCCATGTCCCAGATCGGGTCCCTCTCCCTCCCCGACCCGGCCGACGGCACCCTGGGCCACTACCAGGGCCTCGCCCTTCGCGCCGGCACGTTGGAGGAGGCCACGTACACGGGGGGCCCGGCAGTGGAGGAGGTGGTGGGGTGGGCGAAAGGGTTGGCCATGCCCCCCCACGTGATTCATGTGGACATGCGCACCCCCGAAAGGGCGGGTGTTGGGGAAAAAAGGTTGGGCCACTCTTCTTTTGTGGGAGTTGCAGGTGGCCCTCCCGGGGTTGCGGGCCGTCCGGCTCTTTCCCGCCCGCGACACGGTGGAGAGCCTTTTAGGTATCATGGCCACGCACACCGTGGGCAAGCCCAAGGCTGGCCTTTGTGCCATCTACCACACCAACGGCCTCGTTCACTTCCCCATGAGGATGGACATGATTGCCATCAATAACTATTTCGTGCCGGTGAGCCGCAGGCTAAACATTCTAACCTTCCTTTTCAATGGCAGGGAGTGCGGGCCTAGTGGTGGGACGATATGGGCATCTTGCCCAGCCACCCGACCGTGCCCCCTCTCCACCACATCCCCGATATCACTGTGCCCTCTCTCCATAGGATGAAGGGGCTCGGTTGGTATCGGGGAATCGCGGACACCCCCTTCATTACGCCCGAGCCCCCCTTGCGCACGGCACCCCTGCAGGACCCCCCCTCGTATGCCACCGCTAGCCCCTCCGTGAAGGCTGACCGCCCAGCCCCCCCGATGGCTGTCAACTTCGTGGACGGCCTCAGCTACATAGTCCACCGCGATATTCTTCTCGCGGAGGACTGCAAGACCACCTGGGGGAAGGTGGAAAAAATTTGGGGGGGGGGGGGGGGACCGTGTTCCTCAACACTTTGACCCAGTGTTCAATGTGAAACCAGTGGAGGAACAGAGGAAGGACGCCACCCTTCCTCAGCAGTACCAGTCCAAGCCCTCCAAAACCGGGGGGCTGGCTGGTGCCCTTATTAAAAAGTTTATTCACTCCATGCAGGACCGTATCCTCGATCCGTTCGAGGACTTGTTTGGGATGCCGTGTTCGGTCATGGTGTCGGGTGCTGCGTCGGGGGACCAGCTCCCGCACACGGATGTCTCCACCGCCCCCGACATGCTCCCCCTCCTTGACCGCCACCCCTCCAGCTGCCACATCTCCACCTTCGTGGCCCTCTCCCCCCAGTACCGCCTCAACATCCAGGCGGGAACGGCGCTAGGGGAGGCCACGGAGGAGAGGTGGGACGAGGTCCTCCTCCAACAGGGGGAGGTCCTCGTCATGGTCAGCACTGCCCGGCACCACGGGCTCCCCTCTCCCCCCGGGCAAAAGATGCAGGGGGCACTGTTTACGCAGTGGACCCCCAATCGGCGTCATTCGGGGGTTAAGCCGAATACGAGGCATCTGGACCCCCCCACCCCCCTGGAGCTCAAGGAATGCCTCGGCCTGCTGGAATGGGGGGGGGGGGGGAGGACGTGCCCACGCTCAGGCAACTGTTGCTGTTGGGTGTTGGATTGGAGGCTGGGGTGGGGCTGGCCAACCGGGACGTGGTGGCCCCGGCTGCAGCCCCCCGGAGGTGCAGCCAAGCCCCCCGGTGTGCACACACCATCCCCTGTTCCTCTCCCGCTCCGCGCACGGCATCTCCCCCGTCACCGTGCGCAAGGGGGAAATCCTCCTGTGGAACGGGGCGTACGAGATGGAGGTGGTGGAGGCGGACTCGACGGACGGGGACGCGGATGTGACGTGGGCACTTGGGGCTACGCTGCCCCCCACGCCCCCGGCCCCCGGCCTGGCGGCTGCTGCACGCTGTGCCAGAGTGGAAGCGGGCGAAGGAGTCCAAGAAGGGGACGTGGAATGTGACCTGCCCGTGTGAATGTGAGGTATGCATTGTTTTCTACCCCGTATTCGCGCGAAGGTCGCGTGAACTTCGCGTGAAGTTGGCAACTGTGTGCTTCGCATTCGAATATGGCCATTAAGGGAATTCTCGCAAAGTTCGCGCGAACTACGCGCGAATTTCCCGTGAAAATCTACATTTCATTCATTTTCCATTTCATCTCCTTCTCAGGAGGTATGACACTGCTGGCTGCCCGACCCCCGAGCGGCCGTGGCCGCCCAGAAGCGATTCCGCCCGGCCGGGCACACTAGTGCCCCTGCACTGCCGGGCACGGGCACGGGCACAGGCACGGGCACGGGCGGCCACGTGACCTTCGACATGCCCTCCAGTTCGGCCGGCGCCCCGCCCGCAGACATCCGGCCAGCCGTTCCCGCGGCCCCCCCTCCAGCCCCGGGCCCCGACCCCGTGATCGTCGCAAACCCGGTGGCAGGAACCGCTGCCACGGCCTACCCGTTGGACCTCCCCCACATCAACACCCTCTCCATGCTGCGGACCCAGCTCACGTTCGCATGGAAGCTGGACCTCCCGGGACGGAAGCGGGCAAGGGAGGAGTTCGTGGCGACGACGTGGGAGATCGAGGTGGAGACGCAGGATGGGGCGCGGAAGCCGCCCCTCAAAATTTCCTTCCCCTGCGCCATCACCCACCCCAACCCCGGGGGAGGTTGGAAGGAGGGGGAGAGGGTTATTGCCCTCTACGCATACCGGCTGCGTGGAGGGCATTGGAGGATGGATTGTTGCGTGCAGGCTAGGGCGGGGGGGGCGGTGGGGCAGCTGAGGCGGTTGGCGGTGTTGGCGGTGACGGGGGTGAGGGACGGGGGGACCAGGTGGAGGAGCACATGAGCTACGCGTGGCTCCAAATGCTCACCCGGGCAAAGGAGGAGCAGCGGCGGCATTTGGGGAAGGTGGGGGGAGTGGTGCAGGTGGATGCGGAGGAGGGGGAGGGGGAGGGGGACGATGCCTCCTCCATGCGGAGCTCCAGGAGCGGCGGGTCCAAGGGCAAGGTGGGCGGGCCCCGCAAGGCCCCCAAACTGCCCGCCAAGTCGGGGGGCCAGCCCTCGGCTGCACAGCCCCCGCCGGCAGCGCACGTGGACGCGTGGGTGGCGACGCAGGCGGGGGCCATGCACGAGTGGCAAAAGCGGGCGGTGCCGGCGGAGGGGGAGGTTCTCCTCCTGCGGGGCAAGCTCCAGGAGGCGGGGCAGCGGGTGCAGGAGGCGGAGCAGCGGGCGCAGGAGGCGGAGCAGCGGGCAACGGCAACGGAGCGCGAGGGGGACGTGCTGCGGGCGCAGGCCCGCAAACCCAAGCCCAAGCCGGGGCAGCAGCAGGAGGTGGGGCGAGCGGAGGGGGGGGCGGAAATGGCGGGGGGGGGGGGGGGGGAGCGACGGGGTGAAGTACCTCATGCCGGGAGCCAGGCCTGGAAGTCCGGGGCAGAGAAGGTGAAGGGGGAGCTCTCAGCAGTGGCCGCCACCGCGCGCCTGCTGTTTGGCCACAAGGAGGGGGGGGGTTGTCCTTCGAGTTGGTGGTGCCATGGTATAAGGTTGCCTTGGACAGCCATGACGCTGTTGAGAAGCGTTACCCGGGGGACGCCCTGGTGGAGGCCGCCACTAACCCTGCCTTCAAGGCCCCCACACCCGCCGAGGCCCAGGGCTCTGGGAGCTCCATTGGCACTGCAAGCCAGTAGTGTCACCCTGCGAACGGCCCTTTTTAACCCTTGTAAATTACACCGGGGCCTGAACATGCTGCGAACTTCGCGCGATTCCTTGCAAATGCGCGACCGACCCAGCTGGGATTTTTTGCAAACTTCGCGCGAATTTGTACAGTATTTTTGTTTAATAGTGCTTCCCAACACATGGGGTGTACAAATGTGTTGTACAAATTTTTTCTTGTGCGGTGGATGCCAATGGGGCTGACTGTGTCTGACTTTCTTGACTTCCGTAATCAACATGCATTGCCTTTTGCCTATTGTCAGTGTTTTTTGTCATGGGACCTGGGAGTGGCGACAAGGGGAAGAAGGCCTTTGCCCATGTCAAGTCTAGGCAGCACCGGGCCCGCCGCTTGAGGACATTGCAAGAAATTGTATTGGGGGAACTAGGTGCCAAGTACCTGGTGAGGCACCTTCCGGACACAGGGCAGATTGTCCTCATGCCAGCAGACCAGGGGGGGGGTGGTGCTCTACCCACTGCACCATCCAAGTGGGAGAAGACCGTCGCAGTGGTGTGGCGCATCGGATCGCTGCATCTGTCCAGGACAGAGGCGCAGTACCTCACTCCCCATTTAGTGGAGGGAATACCATGGGAGGACGTGTGGGTCACCATGCAGCAGCTTGCGCAGCCCGCATCGGAGGGGTTTGTAGCCAAGACGGGGGATGACACGGAGCTATACAGAGCCTTTTGCCCGTTAAGGGCGCGGTTGCAACACTTGTACTGTTGCCGACCAAATGAACCCGCCCACGTCCAACAACCGGGCAATCCAAGGCTGCATTGGATGCCACTAGCAGTGGACGGCACGTCGCGGCACGAGGCGTCCTTCGTGCATTGCACCCTCGGGGGTACCCGTAGCCCCGATCAACTAGCAAGTTGGTGGCTATTGGGGGGTGGTGAGGAGTGGTCGACCTTGTACGCGGCTGCTCAAGAGGTTGACTTCGACCAACAGTTGTGGGATGCTAGTAAGGTTGTCTTCCAAGACAACTCCGGTGCCGACCGGGAAACACTTTTCTTCCTCTATGCCGATGGCAAGGCACAAATTTCAATGGCGAATTGTAAAAGTTTGAAAGCCGAGGCTCCACGAGCCATGGTTTGTTGGGTTTGCGGCCGCAATAGGCCAGACTGCCTTGCCAATTTTGGCTTGGAAGCCACCATTGACGGGTGGTGGGAGGTTGTGCTCCCCATGGGAGCCATATATAGACACATCCCGTCCAAACGTCGCATTCCCGACTACGGGTTGCACGGGGTGCTGCGGGTAACTATTTGTGGTATTTCCAGCTTGAGGGATGCGGTGTCGGCTTCCACTGGCAAGTCCGCGGCGGTCGTCGCCCGCAATTTTTTCCAACCGATCCTAGATGTTGCCTGCATGGCAGCCAAGACGGTAACAAAGGGTAGGATGGCAAAGGGCAATGACACCGCCAACGCAAAGGGAAACGTTAGGCTAGAGTGTGCCGCGGCTGTGCAACTCATGCGCACCCGGAGGTGGGAGGCACTCATTGCCGTATGCCTCGAAGAGGGGGGAATGAACAACAAGCGGGTGGGGGGGAAACCATGGGGGGATGTTTGTAGGCAGTGGTGGGACAATTTTGCCAAGATGTGTATAAATGCATGGCGGACATCTTGGCTGTCCGGGGCAGACCGAGGAAGGTTACGTGACTGTAGCATAGCAATGGGCAAAGCCCGCTTACTCTTGGAATGGCCTAAGCTGTTGTGGTCAGATTTGTGGATTGACCACATGTATTTTTTTGCCAGCCAATGGAGAAATCTCTCCCAATTTTCATGCTTCACCATGGAAGGCAGCCACCGTAGGCTCAAGCGCATGTTGCGCATCAGCGGGGGCCTAAGCCTTCTGCGTGGGCGACTAGGTGTGCAGGTTGTCGTTGACAACCACACCATAGACGACAGCCTCCGTGCGGAGGGGTGGGACGTCACAAACAGGTCCATGCGTGGGCAAGGCCCAGTGACCGTACAACAATTGGCTGGGCGGGCCCGCAAGAGGGCCCTTAGTGACCTCAACTATGTACATACCCTTACGCAACGTTTCAGACGCCGCACCCAGCGTAGATAACGAGCATAGTACGTTTGGACAGTTCATGGCCGGCGAAGTGGACGTGCGTGTTATTGTGAATGCATACGTGTACGCGAATCTGGGACAAATTCGCGCGAACTTTGCGCGAATTTGTCCCAGATTCGCATTCGCAAGTGTCGCAGCAAACACAGGCGAACGGCACAATACGAATAGGGCATTAAACGGCTACCATGGCCACGCAGTGTATGGAAAAGGGGTGGTTTTTTCTCGCAGGGACCTGTATTTAATTATTTTAGAATTTTTGAAACCATATCCTCCATTCCAACCCATTGAAAAAGGCGTTTTTCGGACAAAATGGTTGTTTTGGGTACCCATATTCTCTCTCTCATTCAAAAATTCCCTTAACGGCAATTCGCAAAGGGTACACAGGCCTCAGGGTAGCCAACCCCCCCTTCCAGGCATATCTGCCGGACGTCCCCTTGTCCGTCTTGCCTCTCCGCTGGGCCCTACTCCCAGTGGCACCAATCGCGTGCTCGCCCTTTCCTTCTTGCGTGCCTCAAGATGGTCCTTCTGGGGCACCCGCAATTCGTGGGCGCCCCGTGCCCCCTTGCCCCGGATGATCCAGTCCTTGGGGTCCTTTATGTTGCTAGACCCTTACCTAAAAACATGACACCGCACAACACGCATGCAAGATGCGGACGACACAACTTGTTCCTAGGGACAACATCAGAGCCTATTACCACACAAGCGCGGAACGCACAGGACGCACTCAACGCCCGCATGGCGGTGGGAAGGGCGGATTGCGTCACACAACACACGGAGTACACTGGGGACGGACCTCCAAGGGGGCTCTGGCATGGAGAGCGCAAAAACGCACAAAACGGATTGAAATAATGGCTTCGGCAGCTTCAAAACCCCCCAAAGCCACCTTTCCCCCATAGGCGACACAGGGGACGCACGACGGCCTCGGGAGCCATAGCCAAATAAATATGGCGTGGCTCTGTGCGCAAACGCCCATTTTGTCGAATGGTGGCCCATTATACCCCGTGTCTCCAACGCCACCGTGGGACATGGGGATGACATGGATTTGGGGATCCCACATGAGTATGGGTTCGGACTGGGCTCCAGGCTTGGGGCCGGATTACGACCTAAAGTGGCACCAACTGAAGCTGTCACCCTGCTGCGCACGCCTGTTTTCAAAGTTTGGTTGGGTATGGGGCTTGAAATACATCTCAACGTAGAGTTAGCGAGGGTGGGGGATCCAGCAACTGAAATTGTCCTCTGAGAGTCGTGCAATAGTCATATGAATCCATGTGAAATTTGCATGAAGTTTGTGCCAAATTCTTGGTATACGTAATTCAGGCCAAAAATTGGGGTTATGGTGCGTATGGAAAAAAATTAGTGCGAAATTCGTCAAATGGTTGCGCGAAAATGGCAAGCATCGTGTGCACCTCAATAACGGCCGACAAAAGTATGCAGCGAAAAGGTACACGTGCACATCTGGCAGGCATGTGTTAGACCATAGGCGCAATTTTGCTTCCTTCGGGGGCCTCCGGGCACGAGTAGCGTTGATGAGCGGCCACGTCGCTGCGGCGCGGGCCAGTTTGGGGAGCACCAAAGGCAAAGCAGATAGTCGCATAGTCACATCCGCATCACTTGGTAGCGTCCCTGCCAGAAAAACCACTTGCCCTTCCCCAATTGGGAGGTCGGTGATGTGTGGGCTCCTCCAGGAGAGGAACGTTGGGTGGAATTTGCATGTGGAATGAGCTGCTAGCTCCTTGTGGATAAGAATGCTATCCACCATCCGGGCATCACTTTTTTGCTTAAATTTTAGCATCAAATTTCGTTCGGCTTAAATCTTAAGCAACTTTTCGCTTTGAAACCAGGAACTTTGAAACGAAGCGAGCTCGAATTCAAGGCAACACAAAAGCGCCAAGTACCTAAAGGTTCTCGGCCCCAATAGTGGCCAAAGCGGCCATGTCTTCGTCGCCGCACAGAGCCATCCCGATGACCCACAAGTAGGCGGGTGTGCGGCCCCGTTTGCCATGGTTGAGGAGCCCAATAGACGAGTGGGTCCAACTCCCACCAGCACACGGGTAGGCATCCCCGCGCACAATAAACATGAGGGGCCGGTCCCAATCATTGGTGTCCACTAGCGGTGGACGCGATTGAATGTAGCGGGCCCATGAGTGCACGGGCCAACTGCGGCCACTAGCGGGTGGGTCGTCCACGTTCGCAGGGGGCCGCAACTCTAGCGGCTTAGCCATATCCTTCCATGTGTCCAAGAAGGCTTGCCGCGTTGGGATGGGGCGGGGCAAAGTGTGGCCCATAGCGACGGTATAGTCGATTCCTCGCTGGGTCATGAACTCGGAGAGGTGGCGGAACCCCGTCTTTGTGACATTGACGTCCATGAGGAGCCCAATAAAATTGGGTGCGGGAAAAGGAAGGAGTCGTATTGTTTCTTAGGCCACGCTAACTGCCCACCCCCCTACCCACTAGCTGGGCTCCACGGGGCCATACTGTACCCCCCCCCCCCCCCAAACAGGGTATGAAGACCAGGCAGACTGGCCACGAAGGGGTCTAGGAAGGGTCTAGGAAGGGGGGTTCCTACCAGCAAGGGGTCCAGGAAGGGTGCAGGAAGGGTCTGGGAAGGGGTTCCTAGGGGGGTTCCTGCCCGAAAAAAAGTTGACTCTCTTGATCCCACACCGGGGTCGTGATAGTTCCTATACGGTTATTTTGACCCCCAAAACACCCCCCCATAATTGTGGTCCGTCACTTTAGCGGTGCACTACCATGTCATTTGGAGGGGGGTTCCTAGGCCACCCTTCCTTGGCTGCACCCCATTGTGTCGGTCAACAACAGTTGATACCGCACGGGCTAGGACATGCCCAATTAGAGTCTACATCCCTTATGTTGATGCCCTTGCGAATCGTCACCAAAAGAGTCAACCCTACATGGGTTTTTGGCTTTGACAAAACAAACTGGCGGCCACCAACCATCAACTACCAAACGCTAGCCACCGCCAAGAACCGCCGACCGCCACCAACCGCCAAACACCGCTTACCACCAAACGGCAATCGCCAAACGGAGCCAACCGCCAACAGCAACCAATTGCCAGCCCCCAACCACCGCCAACTGGTAGTGACTACCAATCACCAACCACCAATCGCCACCAATGGACGCCAACCGCCAATCGCCACCAACCATGGTTGAACACATCCACCACCCGCGGTTCTTTTGCTAAATTGCCGTTGAGGAACACTTTTTTGTTCCTCTCAATGACCCTGCTTGAATGGTCCCGCAGTATCATGGTTGTTCACCTCCAACCCCTAACGCTCTCTCCATTGCTTTTGAAGCCAGTGCTTTACTTTTTTTCCGCTCTTCGTCGTATCGATTAAAGTGGTGATTTTAAATATCAACGGTTCAGCCCAGGGGGAATGGTTTTAATTGCTTGCGGAAGAATGATTTCGGCCTAAGTACTAAATATTGCCAAGACTAGATGCAATTCTTTCAAAATCAAAAGCGTGATTTTTTTTCTCATCATAGTTCCCTGGGAGTGATGCCTTATGTTATAAACGTGCGCGCTGTTTAGTGAGGGGTTGTCCTAGCTGGGATCAACCTAGCAGGCCGTAAGGCTCGGATAGTGATTGGCAGGCTGGCAGGTGGCATGGTTTTGCCTGTGCCCTTTCACTCACTAGTTGTGGCCTATTGCCCGATGGTGCATCTATGTTATGGTTGCACAGATTTGACCACTTGTTCATGGTGTGCTGTGGGCTTGGTGTGCGCATATATTGTGCACATCATCCCTCAATTCTTCCAAGAGGGTTGCATGGAAACGCTATATATGCACGGTGGGAGCCACACATGGTTCACCCTTAGCACCCCGATGCGATGAGGAAGGGGAGAGGGACTTAAGGGTTGCAAAAAGATACCAGGCCGATTATTGGTTCACAACTGGATGGCGGTATTTCCGAAGCTTTAAACACGAGCTCTACCAAAAGTTCGTGCGTAAGAAGTAAAAAGTTCCCTCCGACGAAATTTGGAGCCGTCAAATCATGTCTCCATGGCCCGCGGTTATATGTAGGATGGCGTACAAGGTGTAAAGATTCACCGCAGCCCCCCAAACCTTGTCCACCTCGTCCACAAAGTGTAAGGTCCGCACCGCAGCCCATGAAACCACGTCTTCATGGGGTGTGGTGGTATGTACCCCCCTTGCGCAAGCACTGCCTTGTCTAAGCACATCACCCCGTGTTACGGTCGTGTTGATGGAATTTTCTGACCACGGTTTGTATGGTCAGAAATGTAACATTATGCGATTGTGCTTCGCTTGTAGAGGGAAAGGGGGGCTTGATCATGCTTGTGGTAGTTCCTCCTGCTCATACCAACATTCTGCTTGCAATTGCAACCCGATGATGTCCCTGTTGATGTGTTTTTCAGCCAGATTCTGACTCAGAGCTTCTCACTTCGGATGATTCATCTTCTTGCTTAGATTCCACGGAGGATGATCAAGTGCAGATTGTGTGGGCCAAAGCGGGCCGTGGGATTTGAGGCCTTGGCCATGTGTTTGAGGGCAAGCTTTACTTCACCAAAGATATTGTTGATGAAAGTTTTGTCCCAAAGAATAGGAAGCGTAAACCCATTCCAAAACCGGAAGCCAAGCCTGCCCCAAAGGCTGCCCCAAAGGGCAAGCACGTGCAATTGCTGAAGATGAGGCGTAAGGTGGGAAAGGGCTTCTATTCCGCAGCTCTTGATGGCCCTGATGGGCAGTGAGGACCTTCCGAACACGCTGAATTTACTTGCACACTACATGGGCCCGGCCACCACTATGTGGGTCCCTACGCCTACTGAAGCACTTGTATTGTCACCAAGTGATCAACCAAACCCAGCCCAAGGGCGACACCACGGTTTCAACGGAAGTCGGCTTTTGGGAAATTACCAATTGCCACCCAACACCCTAAACAAGGGCAATTTGAAGGCTTTTTAAGGGGCCCATGGCCCGGGCTACATGGGCCTAGTGGCCACTCCACTGGTCGCTACGGGTGCTGAAGTACCCATCTTGTCACCAAACCCACACCCATCCTGGGGGCAACACAAGTGGTTGCACAAAAGTAGAATTTTTGGCAATAATCACCAACCCAAGTCCTAGCTATTCCACCTAGCTATTCCAAGGCTTTTCGAGGGTACATGGCTTGGCAGACACGGGCCAAGCGGCCAGTATGCACGTTCCCAAGGGTACTTAAGTAATTGAAGTGTCACCAAATGGTCACCCAAACCCATCGTAGGGGCAACAAAAGGGGTTTGAAAAAGAGCCACCAACTAGCCTAGACAGCGGGGGTTTCCCTTAGCTTGGGCTACTTGAAACTAGCAGCCACTACGTGGGTCCCCATAGGTGCTCAACTAACCGTATTGTCACGAAAAAATACCCAAAGTTTGGGACGGCACAAGTCGTTTCAAAAAACAGCAAAATCTTGAAATTTTCATAATGCTAGCAAACACGTTCAACAATGGTAATGGCACAATTTTCCATTGGCCCATGAACCTTGGCTACATGGGCTTAGAGGCCACTACATGGGTTCCCATGGGTGTTCATGTACCCATGTCAACAAATCATCACCCAAACCCTTTGAAGGGGGGATAGAAGGGTTTGCGCAGAAATGGATTTTTAGAAACCTTTCGGCACCCTAAAAAAGACCAATTGTAGGGACAACGCTACATGCGCCTAGCCGCCACTACCTAGGTCCCCATGTGTACCCTTCGTGAACCGGCCGTTTGAATCCGAGATTCACGGTACCGTGAATTTCACCTATTTTTGATGTTTTTTGCTCGTAACTTGGTGCCATCGTGTGCTTTTGTCGTGCTATCTTCGCCCAAAGTAAGATCCAACAAATGTGTGCAATTTAGAGGTTTGAAGTAGTCGCATGGTTCAACACATTTGGTGAGATTCGCGTGAATGTGAAATTCACGCACCCAAGTTCATGCATAAGTTGGCGCGAGATTCACAGATTCAAGAGAATGTGAAATTCGCACGAATTTCGTACGAATTTGTACGAATTTCGTACGAATTTCGTACGAATTTCCCCTCATTCCCACTGTTTCGCTTTCTCATAGCTCTCAAAGCCTTCGCATTCTCTTTTGATCATGTCCCGGCAGACTATGTCCCAGCTCGCCAGCCTGGCCTCGCGCCCCGACCCCGCAGCCGACACCCTCGCCCACTACCAAGCCCTCCCCGTCTCTCACCATCAATTGGAGGAGGGGGCGTACCTGTCGGGGGCATTGGGGGTGGATGATGTTGTGGCCTGGGCAGCATCCCTCGACCCCTCCCCCGAGGTCATCCACATCGACATGCGCAGCCCCACCCGCAACTCCTACCTCGGAGGGGAGGGGCTGGGCCACAACCTTGTGGAGGGAACTACACCGCCAACTCCCTGTGTCGTAGTGCCCTGTGGCGACAATTGTGCTTCGGGTGAGGTATGGGCAGGTTTCCGGTGACATACGTTCTTTCAGTACCGCGCGTCGCGCACAAGCACGGGCTTGTCTAAGCACGGGAGCCCGTGTTACCGTCGTTTTGATGACTCTCAGGATGCTTGCGCAAAGGGGGGGGGGGGGTAGGATGGCCTTGAGGGTGTAAGGATTCACCGCATTCACCCCTCAAACCACGTCTGTGTGGGCTGTGGTGATAGTTGGTTTGGCCCACAAGGTGTAAGGATTCACCGCAGCCCCTCTAATATCCCTGTACAAACATGCCCCTTGAGCTATCGCTGGTTTGTGGTCGCAACCATGGGGTATGTGACCCTAACCCAACTAACATCTCTGTGTGCCCTTAAGCCACACCACTCGTTTGTGGTCACAGCCCTAGCGCTTGTGACACGAACCCCACTTCACATCCCTGTGTGGTCGTGATGCAAATCAATCAGTTTGAGGTCGGAGCCATAGCGCTACTAACCCAAACTCTTGCACAACTGCGTCCAATGGACCAGCTGTCAATCTTCGGAAGCCGACCTTCCATTTCGAGTGGCAAGGGCTTGCCCTTGGCTACCCCCTTGAGTTGTGGGAGCCTCATAGTGCACACAGTTGTGGACCCTGTAAGCACTGGTTGACACCAAACCCATTCAAAGTTGTGGTGCAACACGCCTGCAATGGTCCCGATTCGTGAGTGGCCACCGGAAAATGTATTGGAGAAAGCCGGAGTGAAGTATGGCCTGATGTTGGCTACTGGAAAGTTGGGATGGAAAACCACCCCTGAGGTGGCGACAACAGTTTGGAGGAGGTTCAAATACCTCATGGCACCTTGTGATTTGAATGTGGTGCATGAGGACGGTGCCAGAGCATTGTGCCGCCTCATGTACACTGAGCATCGCTTTGTTGTACGCACACGGGACGATGAGGGCCTAAATGTAAACTATCATGAGACTGCCTAGGCGTTGTGGCAGCGGCTGAAGCTGCGCCAAGTAGGTGCTTGTGGTGGCCGCCTAGGGGCACTAGGGGGGCTGCCAAGTAGTGTGAAGCCCATGGAAACGAGGCAGGTTTGGTGCTCATTGGTGTGCTCACTACCATTAGTGGATGGGTGGCCCTTTTGGTCAAATGGTACTCCATATTCCACCCCTGCAATGGAGCAGTTTTGTGATTCGCGCGTCACAAAAATTGGGGTGAAACGGTCCCCATATGTATGGCCTCAAGCAACAAGTAGGCCCAAACCACTAGTCAATGACCCCCCCCCCCCCACAAGATGTCGATGGGGACTGCGCTGTGGGGGGGGGGGGGGGGGGCCTCCTAGGGGGGGGGGGGGCAACCCTCCCCTTCGTTGATCCAAACTCAGCGCCTTTTCCGTCAGGCCCTGTCCAAGCGAGCAAACAGACAAAGCTAACAAGACGCACTGTGATCGGTCATAGCCCATGATTGTTTTGCTGCATTGCAGCACTTTGAGAGCAGTACTGAATGCATCACAAGCTTCACAGCGTAGCCATTTTTAGAGATGGGGAACCGCCCCAGTTGCAACTTAGCCATTTGCGCACACCCTATGGAGCACCAAAGCGTCGTAATCCTAAACTGCGGCACAACGTAGCCATTTTTAGAGATGGGGAACCGCCCCAGCTGCAACTTAGCCATTTGTGCACACCCTATGGAGCACCAAAGCGTGGTAGTCCTAAACTGCGATGCAACGTAGCCATTTTTAGAGATGGGGAACCGCCCCAGTTGCAACTTAGCCATTTGCGCACACCCTAGGGAGCACTAAAGCGTGGTATTTCTTAATTACAACACAACATAGCCATTTTTGGAGACGGGGAACCGCCCCAGTTGCAACTTAGCCATCTTAGGGATGAACAAAAAAGGAAAGTGGCTGCCTCACCTGTGCCTTCTCGGGGGCCTAAAAGGGGGAGAAAATGGGAAATGGTCCCCACCGCTTCAGAGCGGGGGACAAAATCAGAGGTGGCTTACAAGTGGGCAAGGTGGCTACATAAATCCTGCCACCTGGGGGGTCCCCACCGCTTCAAAGCGGGGGACCTGAACAAAAAAAAAGCGCGCCCCTTTCCGACCGCCTGACTAACGCTCAAACAGGCTCCCATTAGCCGAGGTCCGACCCGGAGGCCCGGTCAGGGTCAAAATCCTTTTCTGTGCTTTTCAGCCATTTTTGAATTCTCCACAAAATTCCGAGTATTTTGAGTATAGACACATAGGGTCGAAAAAAAAATTTCCCCTTGCCGTATGCCTAAAATCTCCGGTGCCTTGGGCGCCGACCAAGCACATTGTTCCGTACGACAATTTTGGGGCCCATAGAGCCCCCCCCCCCCCCCCCCCCTTTGGGGTCGGGTCCCGACCAGGATCGGCCCCCGTGACTTCAGGACTCTAGTCGCTTGCCAAATGGTGAGAATTGCTAACCAAGCCAATAAACCCGTCAGAGAGGGTGTTTGGCATCAAATTGTGGAAGAAAATATCCACCGTAGCGATGTGTTCTTTGTAAAAGAAAAAGCGCAAAAGGCATGAGTAAGAAAACCACTCAATGCTCACTCAATGTCATTGCAATTGCGACAGATCCATGTGATAGTTTCACCCACGACGCCAAACGGGCAATTTCACCCATGCGGCTTCCAACAACACATTCAATGTCCACGGTTAAGCTTACCCTAGAACACGTGGTGTCGGAAATCTCTATGCACTTGTGCAATGGGTAGGGTGTCTATACCAAGCCATGTGTCTTAATTACCTTGGTCTTCTAGACGGTCATCTAAGGAGAGGCGCAAGCTACTCCATTGGAAGGCAGACCACACCACAAGGAGTGTAGGCAGTATGGATTGGGCTCCATGTGTGTCACTGGCTGAAGCTATTTGTGAGCAACTCAATATATAGACTTGTATGTGTGGGGCATCTGAGAGATGTGTGAGCGCTCAAACTACAATAAGCTCAAGATTTGTTGCATTATCAAAGCTGGGCAACAAATGGGCTGTCCTTATCAATGAAGTGACGTTGATACCAAAGATTGTGGTCCTATCTTAACACCAGAGGTTGGGATCTTTGGAATTGCCAAAGATAAAGGAAAGCATTTTGGCAAATACGACAAAGAGAGGCATGGTCTTGCGTGGTGTGTTACCTAGTTGCAAGGTAGGAAGCAATTACTGTGTTTGCGATTATATCTTGTTCTTCACCCCGGTGTGACACGGCAATCACAACCACCTTGAGAGCGCCTCCACAAAATTGCATTGCGGCTCACACACTATGGGGTATGCCTACCTATCCTTGCTCGCAATAGAACACAATGGGGGTAAAATTTGCTAACTCCAAGGAAATTTCTTCCCTGGCAACAAGTATCCACTTTTGTGAACCATGTGTTTCACACCCACACGTTCCCTTCATGAGTCACTGCCCAATAGCCCACCAATCATGCCGGGCAATGGCTGCACCTTGTGCAGAGACAAATAGGTTTGCAGCCACCTCCATACCGCATAGCTGAGGCCACCCACGCCTTTGAGTCCCTTGGGCATGTGTTTGTCGTGTGTCTGCTTGTGCATGTCTTTGCTGCTGCCATCCAATGTGCCCCTGTTTCGTTGATGTCAGTGTGTGGAGTCTTTGACCAACCAATCCTTTCTCTTTGCGTCAACTGCTGGGCTGGCCCGAGTGGCCTACATGTGCGTTGTTGTTTGCAGCATGGCGGAGCATGTCAACAAGGAGGCCAAGCTCCCCATGGTCACATACTTTGTCGGCCACTCCAACCCGCCCCCCCCCCCCCCCCCCCGAAAAAAAACACAGCTTATGTGAGGTGAGAAACTTTGGATTACAAGGAAGCACACATGACAACCAATGTTGAAGGCAAAATACAAAGTTTGAAAGAAGGATTTTGAGAGAAATTGTTCGAAAAAATGCCCGAAGCCAAAAGGGTCTTGGTCAAAGAACAAATTTTTTTGTGGAGCATGACCCCTGTAAATATGAAATTGCGTTCAAAACATTGGTGGTACCCAGTTTGAATTTGACATAACCAATGGTCAACGGGTTCATGGTTGTTCTTAAAGAAAAATAACCAGCTACGACAAAACCTGTGTCCTTTTCCAGCAACCGAATTCAACACGGACGGTTTATGTGTGACCCCGAACCACATTCGTGCTCGTTTGCTCACTTGCAATCAATTGCCCCTTCCCACGCCTGGCAATACTAACGAACCATTTGCCGCCCGGCGGGCCCTAGGTCCCATTGGGGAAAAATGGCACGCACTATTTGCCGCCCTAGGGGGCCCCCAGAGTGCACTAATCCTTTGGCGGTGATACCCTCTTGCATGCAATGGAAATGGTGCAGTCTTGCAAAGTGTGGATATGGAGACGTGCTCAAAATGGGTGTAAATCTAGTCGTGTTGCTGCGGGGTGGAGTGGGCCGTGGGGGCCGGGTCATATCGGGCCAAGAGTTGTAGGACTTGGGGTCCGCACTTGTAGCACGTGGTCGGGGCCCCGGTGGTGGGGTCGGGTTGGAGGTTTGAGGGGGTGTATGGACGGGTGGTGGTTGCGGGCATTAGCCACGGTATGTTTCGTAGCCACGTCATGCATGCTTGGTTGGCACCTTGAGGCCATTGGGTGCGAAGAGCAGCATTGTAGGCACTGTCTTCCCCAGGTCGTAGGGTACTACCTTTGGGGGGCAGTGTTGGCCTCATTGGTTGGTGATGGGCTGGGGGGGGGGGGGGGGCAGGGCGTTGCTTTAATTTCATTCCGGCACGGGGGGACCCCCCCCCTGGGACCACCTCCCTCCCTCCCCTGGACCCCATCCCCCCCTCCCCCCTCCACTCTAATTCACCTGAGAATCAGGGTTTTGGGAACGTTTTTTCGTTTGGGCCAAAATTTTCCTCCCGCGCCTTCGGCGCACTTATAGCAGGGTTCTTTGGTCACTCCACTGTATCCTTTGTTCCCTCTTTTGCAAACACCATGTCTCAGCGTCCCATAAGTGCATTCTTCGGCAGCCCGGTCCAACCGTGTCCCCGCGTAAAACGCAACGACGTTGTAAACACGATCCTCTATTTTCATTTCCAAGATAGATGGATTGGGAAGAAAAGGCAAGAGGCGCATTAATGTGGCACACAAAGCATGTTCCACACTGTTTTTGAACACCCCAATGGCAACTCTGCACGAGTTTATAACACAAGCAGCTGTAATGGCACGCCAAGACCGCGAGGTGCGCTGCCTGCCGCACGAGTTTTTGCTCATGCAAGTCCAACTCTGATTGATCTTCAGCAAACAATTTGATAACAATGAGCATTCCACTGTGTTTCCTGTTTGTGTTGCCTAGTGGTGTTCAGGTGAGGGCACAATGTATGGACCCAAAAAGATGATTTGATTACCTGTATTCAGACATTATGACAAATGTATATATTGAATGCGTCAATTTGGTGCATTTTTGCAATTCTTGGCCCATATGGTTCATTCCGGCAGGGAGGGGGGGGGCTTCCCCCCCTGGACCACCTCCCCCCCTCCCCTGGACCCTCTCCCCCCCTCCCCCCTCCGCTCAAGCAACCCCCTGGGGGAGGGGGGGGTGCTTGTGCATTTTCTAGAACAAGTCATAGGCGTGACTGATGCCACACTCCGTTGGGGGCGGGATGTTGGCACCGTGCGCGATTTTCCGGAGATGGTCTTCAAAGACACTTTTGTTAGACCATTGAACATGTTTTAAGCTCAGCTCGGTTGGCAAGCAAACTGTTGAAAGTCATGTTGGTGGGCGAGGTATCACGCTTTTGAGCCCCAAGCTGCAGTCCCACAGGGGGTGTCCAAGAGGGGAGCGTGAAAAGAAAAAACGCCTACGCCTGTGCCCAGGCTGATGCCAATGCCGTGCCATCAGCACCATTGTGGACAACAAGAAGCTGTCCAATGCGCTCGAGGGGTGCTTGAGATACGAGTACTTTCGCTTTTCAGCACCCATAATCCCGCTATCTGACCAGCTTCCGACATTCGAGGTTGTCGAAGCTGCTCCTAGGCCACTCTTGCCAAAACTGATGAGATCACAAACCACTGACGCTTCCAAAAATGGGTCATCTTTCAAAAATGCAGCCAGCATTTGGCCTACCAACTTTTGCACATGGTACAGAGTGTCGTTCGAAATAATACAACCAACAGATCCAGTCACGTTCGGAGGTCGCTCTGATGATTGCACTAGCAGCTCATTTCGCAATGCTTGAAATTCTTGGGCCACCAACTCTTGTTTGTTTCTGCTGCTCACTTAGACTTGGTTCGTTGAGCTTTTCTGGCACTTGAATACAGTTGCTGTCAGGCTGTAAGGCTGCAGCCCACCGCCGTACACCCAGAAATACCAAGGCACATCCGCTCAGTGTTCGACCTCCCTCTCTCCCTGTTTATCACTCATATCAGTTGAGGCCCATGTTATGGTTGACCATAACCCGCCCCACTTCCCATGGAGTGACAAGTGACGCTAAACCTTTATGGCAAATCCCCTCGGAGTGACAGGTTACATACAGAGACACAAAGCATGCCTGGGACAGTACACTAGCCCCTGGATGTGGGGGTCATTGTAGTGGGTCTTTCGGGTCAAGAATGAACAAGAATCCTGGAATGTGATCACTGAGGTAAGCATTATGTGTGCTGGACATTACAGTGTTGCCACATGCCGCTGCAGCACTGGCGCGGGGAATGAGGCTGATGGGGTGGTTGTGTCAGCAGCTCTTGATTTTGCTCATGGTCCTTCTGATGCTGGTGCCAGTATCTCTCTGGTGCAGCCATGCATGCATGCACCTCCCCCCCAAAAGGGTGACTGTGTGGGTCAGGAATACATTGGGTGAAATGTTGGGTGACCAAATCTCATGTCCCTCTGCACATCCTCCCTCCCATCAGTTCTTTAGGATACCCAGCCTGTCATTGTGTGCTATCACATTGGCTACCTTTTGCCTACGAAAGTATCCCCACTAGCACATGTCAATTATTTTTTTGTGTGAGCAAATGCGTAAGATGAAACCCGTCCCTTATCATCCTACTTGTACACCAGCCCCTCAAAGCCCCTGGCACTTGGTATCACTGCTTTGGGTGATAAACTGTGCGCTGGTTCCATCGGAGGTGCTGGGGCCCCAAATGTGGGCCTGCTTACAGGTGACTGCATGTCAGTAGGAGTGCTAGCAATGGACATAATCGACATGGAACGGCCGACATCTTTTCCCAAACTGAGGGACGAGGAGGCAAATAGGGGTGAATGCGGACATTGAAGATTCGGGCACAGACCTGTTGGAGATCGCACCAACGACGTCCCTTGGCATGCGCGCAACAATTTGAATTCTCTGCACCAGAGGACCTTGCTGCAGCCAGACCAGCCAAAGCCAGAGCCCCAGCGAAATTGAAACCAACACCAAAAACAAGGCAAAGCCAACCCCAAGGCAACCGAGTACAGCCTCACATTCAGTTTCTGGTGCACACTGAGTTGTCGGTTCGAGTGCAGTAGGGACAGTTTTTGGAGCAGATTGACTGTCAGCTGTGCCTGTCTTATGTGATTCCAATACTCCCCGCTCCACAGCCACTCATGACCAACTGCAAAAACATACTCCATACCCAGCAAGGATTGAAAGGGGTGGTCCTCAGCGGAACAGTGGCAGGTATCTTGTGCTGTTGTACCATGTGCTGCTTGATTTAGAGGGGGCATTTTTGCGGGCACTTGACAAGAAGGAATGAAATAGATGTTTCACACTTCCTACAACTGAGAAGGGCTGATGCCATAAACCCTGACTGCACCATAAATCAAAAATGAGAGCAAACTGCAGGGCATACCTGTGCAGAGGCCGGTGGGCCTGTTCGAGGACCTCCATGGTGATACTGTCCAGGCTTTCGGGTACAGAGTCCACTAACGCTTGCAGCTGGGAAGCGTTGGTGACGTCGATCCTGAGGGAAATCCGAATTCAGCAGAACTGCACCACACAAACGCCAAAGGTTTCCAGATATAACATTGCATTGCTGCAAGCTGACAACTCAACTCAGAGAGGGGCAAAGCAAAGTTACGGAGAAGGCCAAGCAACACCCAGACCAGCCCCATGTGGGGTTAAGGATCCCGGGAAAAATGGCAGGGACAAGGGGGTGGGGGGTACATCAATTGGCCACGGAGCGGGAAAAGGAAGGATGGGTGGCATCAACACTGACCTCCATCATGTTGTTAGTGTCCACAAGTCCCTTTGGCGTGTGACAAGGCCTTTGGATGACTGCGACGAAAGTCAAAAAATGGCCTCATGCCATTCCGAAAACCCTCTCTGCCTGTGCCTGGGGCTGGTTGCAGTCAGGGTCATGGAGCTTGTGGGGGTGATTGTGATCTTAGCTTTCCATGAACAGTGGTCCATGGTGACATACGGTCCACCACTGCAGATGAAGAAATTTGAATACAGCTGTGCTGGCTATCCATTAACAGTCGAAACACGGCATGGTTGTACAGTACACCTTATTAAGGCCGCCACCGCTGTGAAGAAGTCTGAAGGGGTAGCTCCAAAAATCGTCACCAGATGTCCCATCAACTCCCCGAGGCTGCTGCACTGCACCAATGCGCAAGCGAAAGCCACGAATTCCACGCGCTGAACGACAGTTGAGTCTGGCTGCTTGAAAGTGCAGAGCAGCAGAATATCTTTGAATGCTTGGCGATCTACTCCAAAACCCAAACTGTACGCGTTCAATTCCATGATGCTGACAGTGTCTACCTGAATGAGATGGAAATCACGAGAGGAGAGCATGCATACTGTTGGCCGCAAACTCGAGGACACAGGAGTCCAACCCTGAGCTCCGATCGCATGTGCGTCACATCAGCGTGTTGGAAATTGAGTTAAAATCCTCATGGTTTTGCAGAGGAGACGACAATATTCGCTCGCCCACCATAAAACCCGCGTGTCTCCAACAGCAAATTGGATGAATTTGGATGGGACAAAGACAACCGGGGTTGATGTTCAATGGGCCGTTCCGGGAATCGAACCCGGGACCTCTCGCACCCGGAGCGAGAATCATGCCACTAGACCAAACGGCCTTGGTTATGAAACTCTGAGAAAGATGGGTTTAAATCAAGCCCGAAGGTGCTCGCTGTCCTATCATGGTGTCACGGTGTCACGGCACACAAATTCTAGCGATGACCAAAGCCGAGTCCCTCCCTCTAGGTTTGGCATGCCATTTCGAAACGGGACGTCGTGCTATCTATTATACCTTATATATAGCAATGGGGGCTCGAGGGCGGTAGTGCCCACCTTTTTGTTTGCATGGAGTCTAGAACTATGGTGCCACAAAATCCCGCACTTCGTCGCCGAACAATGCACCAAATTTCTTTTCCACCCAGCCATGGAGACATGACCTGACGATCCTTGCACAAATCTGCATGAAGACGGACACATTGCGATAATTGTAAGCCACGCCGCATCCGAGTGTTTTGTTGCTCTTGCATGCCTTGGAAATACTCGGCCGCAAAACCATACAAATTTTTGCGCACGTGCAAAGCCGGAACCCCATTATCCGGCATCCGGCATTCCTTGAGGACCGCCTTGGTGAAGGACATCACAAGTTGAGTCCATTCGAGTGGTAGTTGGTCCTTAAAAGCCGAAAGACTAGGCGGTGGGTTAGCGTCCGTGTCTGTCCCACCGTCGGGCATACGGTCCTACAAAGGGGTGGATGGCGTGCTCTAATTGATGATTGATGTTTAAGAATTACACGATCAAAAATTGACCGCTTTCATAACAACCACAACAGACGTGGTCACCTTTCTAGGGACATCCCAACCGGTGCTTTGTTGAGGGCAAAACACATCGGCGTACGGAAGTTTCATATTATCGGGGTTCAAACGCGATCAAGGAGACATGGACTAGTTTTGAAAGCAATCGTGCAAAACGATGTCCCATCAACTAAGACAAGCAAAGTGTTTTTCCCCATCCATCCGCGTGTTTGCGTTTCATTCCAAATGAAATCCTAAAGTCGCACATTTTCTTGCGAACATTCATCAGCTTCATCTTTCGAACAAGTTGAACGTAATGGCAAATTACATGAATGCGGCACCATCACATGACTTTTTGTTTCTCGCGTACGTTTTATGGTTAATGACTTTTCGACGAAGGGATGGTCGCTTGCCCCGAATTCATTGCCCGATTCGGACGCGGTGCAAAAAAAAATTGCACAGGGCCGCATATGGAATGCACCACAAGTTGCTAGAGCATTTGTTCGGGCCATGTCGTGAGCTCAACGTCGCGTAACATCTCGTGCCTTCGTTTTCCGCTTGTTGCAAAAGGGGCGGAACTTTTTGCAACGGGCGGCGTTTTGAAGCCCATCGTACAACATAAATTGAACTATGAGCCCGGTGTTTGTGCTATTTCAGCTTCATGATCATTTGACAAGCTTTGTTGTTGCTACGTTTTCGGGTTGGTCACGCACCATGGTGCTTTGGGAAAAATTACCGCGTCGGCAAGGCGGATTCTCACTTTTTGTACCTGCGCCACTACCTTCATGGTTCGTGATGCACGACTTGTTGGCTCTTTCATTCGCGCATCATGCAAGAGCTAACAAGTCGCCATTCAAGAACCGTGAACCATTGCTCCCCGTGTTTTCCTTTTCTCGGCGTCGGTGCGTTTCTTAGTAAGCTCACTTTGCCTTCGTGAAATGGGGTGGAATATTTGGATGCAACTTGTTGAGCACGGCGACATCTTCTGCACCGTGTGAGTGCAAGTTTTCGTAGCATTTGGTGGTGCCGAAAGTGTGGGGAAGGCGACAAATTTCTTCGTGGTCGCGAATCCACTACGAAGGTGACCGGTATGTAACATGAGTCATTAAGTGGCGCCGCAAAACTCGGTCCCTCGGGCGCAAATTTGCATCTCCGCACGGGAATCCGCGGGTTCGCACAGGCCGTCTGCGCCGTATTCGAAGCACTTTCTGAGTGTCTATTTTTTTTCGATGTTAACAGAAACCTGTTGCCATGAATCCTGGGCAGCATTCTACGATTTAGAATAGCCTAAGACCCGGCTTGCTGGCTCCCAGATCGCAATCCTCATCTGGGCCAATTCCAACGACGATTTCGTCGGCTTCGGTGGAAATTGGGACTGGAACGTCTCTCGTTGCTCCTGTGCCTTCTCTTGCGGCCACATCTGACGACGCTCATTTGGCACATTGCAGAACCTCCACGCCGCCGCCGCGATCTTTTACTGCTCAGGACCAAGCTGACTGTTTGCGCTCCTTGCTACGACCAAGTGCAGCACCAACGTTCGTATTCATCGGTCACGGCTCGGAGTCAGGCAGTCTCCTCAACTCTCCGCCGCCGCCAGAGTTTGCGACTCCGGTGCCGACCTCCCTCTTTACCGGATCGCCTGGTTCATCCTCAACTCTCGCGCCGGACTTCTCACCGTCAACCTTTGTGAGTGTCGGCGAAGAAGAGCTACTCCGCCGGCTCTCAGCAGACGAACTAGTACTGGCCGACATTGCAGAGTACGCTGCGCCAAATCCATTACCACAGGCAGTTGAGGGGACACCGCTAGGCCACGCCTCATCGCCGCTAATCGCCACGCTTCACTACCCCACTTCTTTGACGCTGATTTGGTCTAATCATTCCATCCGCTGTACATCATTGCTGATTTTCTCTACGCGGTCCCCGGTGAATTGTCCTTCTCGCTTAAACACGCATTGTATCAGCGGTTCTTTCCACGTGATTTTTACGAAACTTGGCATTTCGCCGGCCGTTGCCGCCTTGTGCAGCAGTCATTTGGCCACCATCCAAGAGACCGCATGTTGATCCCCAGCCAGACCAGTGCTTACGCTAGAGAGTCTTTTAACAGTCATTTTGCGTTAGTTCAGGCGGACCCGTACCACGCTGACCCGTTGCTACAAAGCTTTACGGTGTTTGCCTTGTTGCCTGCGCACGGCGTCACGGACTAGGTCCTTGCATTCAATTTTGTATTGCTCGACTATGTTCTGCGGCCCTAAATGTAGTACGAAAAAGTCATTGCCATGTTTTTCTTAGGGTACTTGATCCAAGCCAAGCCCCCCCTAAACCTTGCGAAGTTGTGCAAACTAACCCTTAATCATTTTTATCACCCATTTTGAAGTTTTAAGTACATTTTTCTGAGTAACTAGGGTTATAGCCCTAGCCCCCCATGAAGTTCACCCCTACCACTCAAGTAAGCGGAGGTATCTTCCTTCACGGAGGTATTACCGAAATAAAATAGGCACTTCATGCCTTGGGCCTTGCAGGTTAAGCCTAGTGGTCTCCCACCTCAGGACCTCTATACCTAATTGTTTCACCTACTTAATGTGGGCCTACAGTTTAACTGATTCTGAATTCAGTTGCTTGGCCATGCTGGCCAAGCCATATCCTATGTGTGGCCCAACCTACTTGCCCTAGATTCCTAACCTACTCCATTGCATGTCAAAAGGGTGCACATGAGGTGCTTGGGACTATCTTTGTGGCCAGACTTACGCCACTTTTCCCTATAAAATCATTGGTTTTGTCCTTATGTGACTGAAGCATTGTATTTAAGCCCGCACTGTCTAAGGTAAAGTAGCCAATTACTGTACCAAATCAATGCTACAAAAATTATAGGCCGCAATTAAAGCTGGCAGCTATAAATTGACAATGTTTTAGGTCAAATCCTAACGTTTTAAAATGTTTTTGGTTCAACATGCAAAATCTAACTGGTACTGGAGAAATCGCTGCCAGACGGGGCCGCGCAGAGATCACGGGATCGCGGTCGCGCCTATTTCTGTGCGAACAGAGAAGAGAGAAGATCTCAGGTATTTTACGACAAAATTCATAATAAATTAGACAGAAATCTGCGAAATTAATTTTTCTCTGGATGGATGTGTTCAGATGCGTGATATCAAAAGAAGGGCACGCCAGTGGATTGCGGAGGTAACAAAAACGAAAACACGAAGCACAGGAAGCACGCGCCAGAAGACCGCGGTCCCGAAGCCTCCCTCCCAGGTCCTATACATCCTTCCACTATGGGAAAAGCCGTCAGACATGGAACGCGTCGCCGTCGACTGCCTTATCAAAGCCAAGGATGTTCGCAAGGGTGCGACCGAGTTGGGAGTCCACCGGAAGACCCTAACTGACGCGATGGGGCTAATGAGGTGTGCTGCGCTACTTGTAACGCAGTGTGAAAGGGCGCCGCGCATCCAACAGGACGCTACGCGCAAGAGAAAATCAGCTGGTGAAGCCGGTTTGGACCCCCGTGGCCATCTTTGGGTCACTTGGGGTATGTATCTATGTGCCGGCAAGCCGCCATTGGCTGATATCATACTCTCCCATCCACTGACCTAACCCGATGTGATAGTGTGATAGGTTTGGCCATTCCGGCTATGAGCGGCCACATTCAGTACTGAGGCGCCGCCAGCGGAGATTTATATATCGGAATATCAGGAATCAACAGGGTTTTTTTATCATAATGTTTCCGTAATTTTTCAGCCTTCCGTTCTGATGGTCAATGTATCGGCGACTGTCAGTTGGCTCGCGATTTTGCGGTAACCGAATGGTTAACTGTTATTTACAGATATTTTGGCGGAAACCCCGATGAAGGGTCAGATTTCATCAGTAAAGGGTTCGTTGCTTCCGCAATTTTCATATTATACACTCGCAAAATTAATCCGATTTTTTCAGACTTTCAGAATCGGATTTTCGACTTCGACATCGCCGCACTTGATATGACGAATCTCGAGTGGTCCGACATTTTTCCCCGATCACGAATCAACCTTCCTTTTGTTATGCCCTTCGTTTTGCTTAGAGATATAGGCGAAACAAAGTTGATTCGTGAGCCCACTTTGAAAGGTGATATCTCCGGCTCACCGCGAGTAGTCTCAATTTCGAGAATTGGGTTGGAACCGCATTGGTCTCAACTTAATTTAGGAAGCATCAAACGCCTTTGGTGTGTACACGTGCCTGGTATAGCAAGGGATAATGGTCAAGAGGGTAGAAAGTGATATATAACTCTTGGACCGTGCAACCGAATATTTTAATGCGACTTTCGAGTGTACCGCATGAGTGTTGGGGTTGCATAGCAACTTTCCTTGGGTTCCTACGTATTTTTAACGTGAAGTTATGTCCATGGAGGGTCATGGCATATCATGGTGGGAGCCACTTTTGGAGGGTATGTGTTATATGCATGGTATGTGCTTCGATATGCTCACGCCCATGTTATATATCTTCGTGTGGCCGAAGAGACGGGGAGCCACACGTGACAAGGGCTTTGCCCATGTCCCCATTGTGGAATTCAAAGCGCTAGACTAAGTCTACCGCGTATGTATTGCTCATGGTATGTTTGGCAAAGAGATCCATGAGTGCACTCCCATTTTCATGGGGCATGTAGATATGAGTGGCGAAGGTATCTCCATGCGTCCGATTGGGGATCCAAGTGGAGGAATTGTTCGCAAATGGTTCCAATCATTTGTGTATTGAACCATGAGCGGATATCATGGGTGAGCATAGAGATATACTATCATGACAACTTTGTATTTGGACATATTTTCATGTTTTTGACCTCATTTTATGCTCATTTTGGTGTTCTATGTGCTCAACTGGTCGGCTGACAGTAAAGTGCCTAGAGATCCGTGAACTATGTTATGTTGCTTATATGTTGGCATATGCTTCGGTGTTGTACCTCACCATATGCCGGATCACGTGGTCACTTTGGCTTGGCACACGAGGCCTCACAAAATTAGGTCTCAAATTCATGAGTTGACTTGTGAAGCATGTCATGTACATAACCGGAGGGGTTTCGGAGGCAATGATGGGATATTCTTGGGCATGGACCTTTGGTCTATATCACCCTTGTATATTACTTTCCGGTTTGACACATGCATGGAGCATTTGGATATTTGCCGTATGCATTTTTGAGTATATAATTGACTTTTGGGCATAATGGTGTGATTTGCCTGAATTTGCCATGTTGTGAGGTCATCTTCATGGGGCAGTTCTCCAAGCCCATTTGACTCCAAGTCCAACCAAGGTTATGTCAGGGTAGGGCATGGTCCTGAGTGCCACTCTAGGCCATGACACACCACCTCCCCTATTGGGCTAGGATTTAGAGGCTTGGGAGTGAACACATTTTTGGCATTTGTGTAGTGACTTGTGACACATGGCATTCAGCCATCTCGTTTGACCTGGTTCAGGGCAATATGTTGGTGAGTCAAGGGAAGGTCTTGAGTCCAGGGAATGAGGGGTTTATGGCTGTGGATGTGTATGTTTACCTCTTTCCCCAACTTTGCCTTATTTGTGTCCATATGCCAATTTCAGGGCTTTCCTCTTTGGTGCAATTCTTGTACATGCCCGCCACCGTGGGACGACCGGTGTGCTGAACGGAAGCCCGCAGCGTATATTGGATTGTGGATTGGGTTATTGCTGTATTTGTGGGATCTGGTTGCTGTTCAGGGTTGAAGGAGGATTTTATTTTCTATATTTTTGGATTTTGGACCCTGGATTTTGATAAATGCAATCGTTGATCAGGAGCAAGTCGGCAGGGGTAACAGGCGGAAGGGGCACAGCGGGGGCCGGTCTTGGTGGGGACCTTCTTTATGGTAGCAGAAGCGTACCTGCTGCCCCTACCTACCGCCCAGCCGGGGACTTGGGCCCCTATGAGCCCTGCCCAAGTACGCCCCGGGTGCGTATTGTGGACTCGGTGGAGACCACGCCGGAGATTGGAGCCATAGAAGAGCGGAGACGTTCAAGAGCATGGCGAACTCCGGAAGTTGAAGCCCGAAGAGAAGTACGACATTCGGGAAGAGGAGGACTTGACATGGAGGATCTGGTCTCCATGTGTGAGCGTCGCTGCCGAAAGGCATGCAACCTCCGCTCCGCCGCGGAGGACTCTGAGGAGGCCTGCCATTCCGGCAGCAGTGGAGGACGGGCCCGGCGCTACCGGAAGCGCGGGTCACCCAAGTCCGCGGCAAGGGACGCCGGGGCTATGGATACGGACCCCAGCCCGGTCAGGCTGTGGGAATCCGAGGGGCACTCCGATGGCTATCGGTCCTGCTTCCCCTCGGAGTCGGAGGAGATGTCCATGCCGACCGCCAGGGCGCATACCGCCCCCGAGCCCGCCCTGAAGCACGACGCCGAGGGCTTGGAGAGGCCAGCCAGGGCCAGGACGGCACCTGTGCCCCGGCACACGGGACCAGAGATGGATGCCGTGGGCGATACGCCCATGGGCAATGAGTCCGAGGCGCCGGTAACCGCGGGATGCGCTGGATCAGGTGGAAAGCAAGCTGAGTGCCACTGCGAGCACGTGTCCCTCTCATAGGCAAGTACCCAAAGATGGGGTTGGACGCCATCGTGCATCGCCTCGACAGCCTGGACAACGCGAAGGACGGCCTAGAGGAGGACGTCGCCGGGATCCTGGATGACCAGTCGGCCGCAGAGAAAGACATGGAGGAGCTGCGAGCGGAACGGGACCGGTACCGGGAGAATCTGGAGCTGGCCCTCGAGAAGCAGCAGCGAGTGGTGGACAGCCTCCTCCACCTGGTGGAGGACATGTTGGGACGCCTGAAAAGGCTAGAGGAGCTACAGCCCCTCGACTCGGGTCCGGAGCTCCCGGCAAAGCCGGCAGCGGCAGAGCTGGTGGAGCGGGTTAAGACCCTCAGGAGCGCCATGGATAAACCCATGGGCGGTCCGGCAGAGGCACCCTACGCGCCTCCGCGTGTTGACCCGGGTGCGCTGCCGTTTGTTCCCATGTTCAGCGAATTCACAATGCTCGGGGAACACACGGCACCGGCTGGGTCCATGCGGGAAGGGCACGTAACCACGGACCCGAGGAGCCTGACGGTACAGATGTCCCACGCCGCCCAGGATCTACCGATCACTACGACTGCCCATGCAGTTTATGCGGAAGAGGAGATCCAGAGCCGGACCATGCAGGGGCGAACCATGGGAAGCGCCGACGGATATTGTCGAGGTCATCCTGACGCGTTCCCGTGGGGGGCCGGCCACGGGACGCTGCGGTGACACGCACAAGTGAGCAGGCAGGCAAGGCACTACGCTCACAAGGGCATCAATACGCCTGTGTCATGTGACAAAGCGTTTCAGGATCCTTGCCACTCTGCAACAAGGGAACGAAAGTATGTACAGCAACACATCAGGATATGTACACATGGGGTTAAGACTGGACTGGGGTAAGGGCATCACAGGACCATAGACACTCAGTCCCAACTCATATCCCAATCCCAGGTCCGACCTTCTCAGTGGCTGATGGGGGCGGGGGCTCAAACACAACCCATGCCCTGCTCAGTCCAGACCCTGAAACCCTGCCAATGGGAGAGGTGTCTCGCACAGCCACAGGCGAGTTCCTGGGAACCAATGGGTTCCAAGGCCAACCGACAGTGGCTCCCTATGCTCCCTTAACGGCAGGTCCCAACTCAACTGAGCCAGAGATATGGCCCCGCCATTATCACCCAGGAGTTGGTAGCTGAAA
Organism: Eutreptiella sp. 'Long Island Sound 2002'; assembly: GCA_964036045.1. Classification (NCBI taxonomy): domain Eukaryota; phylum Euglenozoa; class Euglenophyceae; order Eutreptiales; family Eutreptiaceae; genus Eutreptiella; species Eutreptiella sp. 'Long Island Sound 2002'. The sequence goes on from OZ038380.1 coordinate 56,076,514, forward strand.
ATGGGCTGTTTCAGCCCAAACTGAGATTGGCTTGAAAAACTCCAAAATTGACCCCTCGTCCGGACCCGCCAGAGGTAGGGACGAGGCAACTGACCCTATGCCCTTCGAGTACGAACTCCCTGGAGCCCTCACCCAACCTGGTTCCCTCTGAGGTCCCGGCATCAGGGCAACACGGATGAGTCAAGTGGGGTCATGATGCCAAAATCACCAAAATTGGCGTCATTCCCACGCGCGGCTCGCTCGGCCAAGGTGAGGCCAATGGCTCACAGGGTAGGAGGCAGGACCTAGGACTTATATCTGAGTGTACAACTCAGATTTAGGTCCGGGCTCCCTATGGGCTTAGAGAAATGGGGCCGCCAATTGACCACACGGAAGGGGGAAATCGGGGTCCCAAAATTGGGTCATTTTGGCTGCTTGAAATGAGCCAAAATTCGGTGTGCTCCCAATAGTATATCTCCACGCCGGTTTGGAGATCGGATCCGCCATTCCATACGTGATCCACCGGGAGTCCAACGGAGACTCCCATGCCCTTGGCTCTCAAAGATCTCCATGCCACTCGGCGTGGTGACGATCCCAATTGGGTCCACAAATGCAAAAATGGCAAAATTGCCCATACTCAATTTGGCCTAGCGCCTTAACGAAGGCAGCTTCGCTCCGCCCACGTGGTGTGTGGACCATGGGGACCATTACCCATAACACCCATGTCATATATGGTCCATTGGTCCATGCGTCCGGCGTGCACAAGGGTTAGAACATAGTGCACGGCGGGCAGCAAAAGTGGAAAAATGCTCAAAATGGCCAAAATTGCGCACACTCATGGTTAGGGCAAATGAGGCACATGCCCGACTCGGACCGGAGTGTGCCATAGGATTGGTGTCAAGTCATATATGTCCAACATATCTTTGGGGCGTCGCCCAACTCCTCCGGTATTGAGAATGGCAGGGTCGCCAAGTGAGCCCATGATTTGGGATAGTCCCAAATCGCCAACATGGCGGCCACGGTATGCCAAGCCTAAGAGGAGTTATTCGCCGGGTCCAAGATATGTTGGCTACCGAAGTATGTACCCTCATAACATACTTGGGTCATGATGTCAATTGAGCGCAACGTTGAGATACACGGTCGCCACTTGACATCATGACGAGCCAAAAATGGCAAAATTGGCACAAAGACAAACCAAAGTGCCTTGAAAGGCGCATAATTATATTATAATATCTTTGGCTTGGATCGTGCAATCAACTAATCCTTCTAAACACAATGACTTGACACCAATGACCTTCGATCCCACGTATGTGCTCCACTTGGGGCGCCTTGAAAGGTTACGAGCGCTGCTTCCCAAGTGGGCACATGAAAATATGGAAAAATGTAAAATACCCACCTTGCTCCCAACGCATCGCTTCGGGATCACCACACGAGCTTCCCTTCACGAAGGTTAGGCTTGCAATTGACCGTAGGGAGTACGGAGAAGGGGCTTGCACAATATGAGGTCCATTGGCGGGCTTGTCTTGGAGCAATGGGCCCGCCAAATGGGCACGCAACACAACACATGGCACATACCAAATATTGCCCAAAAATGTAGCTCCCACCACGATATGTCATGCCCCTCCAAGGGCATAACTTTGTGTCAATCGCTCATAGGAACTCAAGGAGAGTTCCTATGCAACACCAACACTTGCGCGCTACACTCGAAGGTTATCTTAACGCACGCAATATCATGGTCATAGAGTTATAACGCAAACTCTACCCTCTTGACCATGATCCATTACACTAGCGCGCATGTGTAGAAACGCAAGGCATATGAAGCTTCCTAAATTACGTCGGGAGTATTGTGAATACATCCCACGTTTCCTTATCGTCAATACTCGCAAGCGGCACGAGATATGACCTTCACAAGTGGCCTCACGAATCAACTTTGTTTTGCCCATATCTTTGAGACAAATGGAGGGCAGGATAAAAGGGAAGTTGATTCGTGCATACGGAAGCACGTAGGTCCACTCGAAAGAGGTCAAATCAAGTGCGGGGATGTCGAAGTCGAAAATCCGATTTCGACATCCTGAAAAATTCGGATTAAGGTTGCGAGTATTAATTATGAAAATTGCGGAAGCATCCATGCAGTTCCTGGCGACTTTGGAGCCTTCGTGACGGATAACGTTAAAATTTCCATTATAAACAGTTAAACTGGCGGTTACGGTAAAGTCGCGAACCAACCGCCAGCAGTCAAAACAGTGAGTATCGGAACGGAAGCATAAAAATTGACGGAAACAATATGAAAATAAAACCCTGTTGATTCCTGATATTCTGATACACAAATCTCCGCTGGCGGTGCATCGGTTGCCGATGCGGGGCTTCACGGCACGGAACACGCCGTGCATGGGGTTAGTGGACCGGAGACCGGTTGTATGCCGTAACCCGGCCATGGGGTTCTGGGTACCGCTTCACCCCCCTCCTTAGAGCAAACCCTGGGGGGGCTCGATAACACCTAGCATGGCAGCGGGTACCCAGGACCACTTCCTGAAGGGGGGGGGGGGGGGTGTCACATCCTCACCTCAGTAAGTCACAGTAAGATAGGTATCCCACAGTGGGATAGGTATGCTGCTGTAACAGCTCGTAGCACATGTATAGTATCAAGTATGAAGTCCCGGGTCCTGGCGGCGATTGTTCGGCATCCAAAGGACCCGTTAACCCATACCAGGCGCACCGGGTGCCGGCTGCTACGGTCACCACCACAGTGGCAGTGGCATACACGGCCAACATAGGCGCCACACGACGGCCGAGGTGGCCCCACAAGTCGAGAGCGACCACAAAGATCCATCAGGCTACCCCAAGCTTCCCAAGGCCCGCCGACTGGGGAGAGTCCCCACGGGTCCTTCCTCGGGCGCACCATGTCCATATCCATACGACGCGAGTCCAGAGTGCCATAGTCGAACTCCTTACGAACCCCAAATCGTAAGGGAACTCCTCCTGAAGGGATCGGGCATCAAGGCCGTCTTTTCCCTCGCCCTACTACCACGAAGCGTGGCCATACATGAGGGAGTCCTCATGCAGTGTGGGCGGAGGCGTGGACTCCTCAAACCACCAGTTTCCCAGGCAGACTGACCGAGGTCAGGAGCACCGGAGGCCGCCATCCGAATGCAAGTGCGTCTGCAAATCGGTAGGCTCACACTGGGACTGACAGTGGCGGACCGCTGGGAGTGTAGTCAGGCAACTGGGCTTCCCGCCTGGCGCCATCAGGATCTCCACACATCACAGCGAATAGGGCAACACGGTATCACGGGCACTCAAACAGTAGAATCTGTAATCAAGTACTGGTCCAGGCTGGACCAGGCTGTAAGGATATGTACACGGCGACTCAAGGCGCCTCTGTATCCCGATTCGTGGTGAAAAACAGTCCATCCCTCAGCGATGGGCTGATGACACTTTACATACAGATGCACATATCCTGGAGGGCAGACAAACAAGCACCAATCTGGGTAAATAGGCGTGTAAACACACTCAGAGCAGAGTGCCAAACCACGCCACGGTCAGGATAAGGCAAATGCAGGAGGATGGACAGGATAACGCCTGAGTTCAGGCATATATAGTCTCGAGACACACGCCGACTGGTCTGGATTCCGCAAATGCCATGGAACCAGACCACACACTCAAAAATCGCAATGCCGATGACAGCGGCATCCGTTGCGCAACGTCGTATGGGCTTCAAGGCCCCAAGAGCTCAAAAACATGAAGGTCAGTCGCCCTACCTGGTTTCCCAAGGATTCAGCAGGGGGGGGTGAGTGACGAATAAAAGAAGAGAGGGGCCATCCTCATCTGGACTCAGCAGGGGGGGTATATGGCCACTCTGTCACCAAAAGATGGAAGAGAGCAAGCAAGTAAGGGACGATTCGTCGGCCTCACAAGCGCTCATAACACATCAGGGGAGAGCTCAGGGCGCTGATCAGGCACCCCTGGCTGCAATCGCCCGGGTGAGTGCTGCCAAGTCCGAAACGTGGATCTTGGTCTTGTTCTTGCGGATGTACTCCATGAAGGGAGTATTGACCCGCGGCACGAATGAGGAGACGGGTTCCCAGGTGTCGTGGGACGGCCCATAGCCTCGCCAACGAACCTTGAACTCCAGACCTCCGGGTGCCGAGGCCTTCGGACGCTGAGCCAGGATCTTCTCGACAGTATAGTCGTCTTGCTCAGCATAGTCGTCGTCCGAATCGGCCTCATGTTTGGCGTAGTCCAGGGACACATGACGGCCACGGAGGTCGGGTTCCCGCACACGGAGTTGACTCTCGTGGCGCTCCCGGAACTGTCCGTGACCCACCTTGATGCGGTAGGTGTCCTCACCAATCCTGCGGACTACCTCGCCGGGTGTGAACCAGGTCTTGGTGCGGTGGGTGCCCATGGGGCGGGGTCTGATCACCCACACCGGGTCTCCCACCCTGAACTTCTGCGCTGTCGAGCTCGGGGCGGACTTCTGACGCTCAGCATGCTCCTTCTCAAGCTGCTGGCGGATGTCCCGCGCCGTTTGCTCTTGCCGCGCGAAGAACTCCTTGGCATCCATAGCCATGCCATCACCAGACAAGGGAAGTCCCCTACCCAGGGGGTCCCTGCCAAACAGAATCTGGTGAGGGGACAAACCGCCCGGAGTGGGGGTGTCATGATGGGCCTTCAGAGCAGGCCACATCTCCTCGAACCAGTTCCGACGTGGATTGGTGATGTGGATCTTGCGCAGCCCTCGAACAGCTGCCGTCCAGCCACTTCAGCACGGCCGTTGGACCGGCTGAGATAGGCGACGCTCTTGGCATGACGTATCCCCATCAGGGAACACATAGCCTTGAACCAGCCACCAGTAAACTGGGGCCCTCGGTCACTGCAAATGGTGCGGGGGATGTCAAAGACGGTCAGCCAACGACGAATCATCATGACTGCCACTTCCTTGGCAAGCAACCCCTTTTTGCGTGCCGGAACGGCTACAACGTAGCCGCTGTGGCGGTCCACACAGAGAACCACACAGTCAAAGGTCTCCTTGCCAATGTGCACTTCGGGCATGGAGAAGACGTCCATGGCCACGCTCTCCATGGGCTGGTCAGGAACCGGGGTCCATTGGGGTTCCCCCTTGACGTTCCGGTTATCGGGATTGCAGGCCTGACAGACCGAACAACCCTTCCTGACCTTCTTGATGGCGGTGTAGAGAACGATATGGTCGATCTCGAACCGACGCTGCATGTCAAGAGCTTGCTTCTTGACCCCTGGGTGCAGCATGTGGTGGTGCCAAGCTTCACACAGCTCGAGCACCCGGGACTCCGGGACTAGCAGCTTACCATTCCGGTAGAGCTTGCCATCTTCCTCGGTCAGCCCCTTTGGCCACTTCTGCCCGTCGTCAGGGTCGGTCACAGCCCTATACTCGGCCGCAAAGGCCTCAGACTTGGCGTAATCGTTGGTCCAGTCGTCCTGGAGGCAAGACTCTGGGAAGAGGTGCTTGTCGGACTCCACTCCCACAGGGGGTGCCGGACCGGGCCTTCCGCCCGCGGCACCCACAGGGGCGAGTACACTGACCGCTCTGCTCACCCTCGAAGCGAGGGGGGCATTTGCAGCCATGACGACGAAACATTTAGCACCCTCCTCCTCCATCTGGCGCTCCATTTCGATGATCCTCTTGGCTTCAGCGGTCTCAGCCTCATCGCCATGGGCAGAGATATCCTGCATGCCCTTGCTGGCGGGATAGGCCCACCTACTGAGACAGTCCGCCACGGTGTTATCCTTTCCAGGAATATAAACTACCGTAAGGTCGAACTTGGCCAAGGTCTCGTGCCATCTTGCCCGTCGGGAGGCGGGACCTGAGGGGGTGTCCACGTGCTCCTTGTGCCACGACTGCAGACTCTGATGGTCGGTGCAGACGGTGACGGGATGGAGGGCTATGTACCCAGCCCATTTCCTGAGAGCCATGACGATGGCATACGCCTCCTTTTCACGGGGCGTCCACGTCCGTCTCTGGCCTTCCGCCAGGACCCGGCTCCAGAAGGCCACGGGCACGTGCCTCCCATCGTCGAGCACTTGCTCCAACACAGCCCCAATGGCGTAGTCGGAAGCGTCGGTGCGCAGGACGAACCCTCGGTCGGGATCCACGAGGTGCAGACCCACTGCGGATAGCAGCGCCTGCTTCATCCCCTCAAAGGCCCGGTCAGACTCTTCAGTCCAGACCAGAGCCTTCTTGGACCCCTTCTTGGTCTCCTCTCGGTTGCCCTTGAGCATGGTCGTCATGGGGGCTGCATACTCGGCATACATTTTGATATACCCCGAGTAGTAATTGCAGAACCCCAAGTACGCCCGTAGCTCAGAGACCGTCTTGGGCTTTTCCCAGTGCTCAATCGCAGCCACCTTGCCAGGTATGGGCTTTCGCTGCCCGTTCCCGACTACGTGGCCTGCGAAGACCACCTCGCTTACCGCAATGGTGGCCTTGTCACTGCTGCCCGTGAGTTTGTGCCGGACCAGAAGGTCCAGCACTCGAGTGACGTCCCTCTCGTGTGCCTCCAGGAGCTCCTCGTAGCTCATGCTGGGGTCCCCGGACGCGATGATCACGTCGTCCACGAAGGGGTCCGCACAGTCGCGCACCGGCTCAAGCAGGTTCTCCAGCATCCGCTGAAAAGCCGCATTGCCGTTGGTAACGCCCATGGGCATCACCTTCCACTGGAGAGGTCCAAGTGGGGTGCTCATGGCTGTGCAGGCACGGGACTCCTCGGCGAGAGGCATCTGATGATAACCATGTTTCAGGTCAATCACCGTGAAGATCCTCCGCCGGTGTTGTTTTTGCAGCATATCCTCAATGAGGGGCAGCGTATAGCTGTCGTGCTGCGTTTGGGCGTTCAGGCCGCGGTAGTCGACCACGAGCCGCCACTCACCGGCAACCTTCTTGGGGACGACGAAGCAGGGAGAGGCCCACTCGGAGTGGCACGGCTCAAGCCAGCCTCTCTGGATGAAGTCACGGAGGATCTTCTCCATGGCCTCTTTCCTCTCGCCCCTCAGGGCAAACTCCCGGTGACGATACACACGGGGGTCCTGCTTCAGTCGTATCTTGGCCTCGCCATACGGTCCACGCACCGGTGGGGGAAACACAGGCTTGCCGCTGAAGAAGGTATCACCATACTTCTGCTTCAGCCTGGCCCTTAATGCCTGGATCTTGGGGCAGTCATCGGACTCCGCCTTGGCTTTTCCGGGCACTTGAACCACGGAGCTTACTTGAGGGGTAGCGACCCCGCTCGCTTTCGGCTCAGGTGGTCTTCCCAGGTGGCCCAAAGGGCCATCTCTGGTCTTGCCTCGGAACAGATCGCCGTAGGTGGGTGGGTTACCGCCAGGCGGCTCGTCTTGGCTGGACATGTGATCCAGCACCCTCTGCACGAAGGTATTCCCGTCATAGGAACCGGAGACGATTGAGTCCACTTCCCACCAGGCTTTGTCCTGGCCTTTGCCCTCACGCTGGTTTCCCCAGTCGTGAAAGGGCTGATCCATATACCCCTGAACCAGATCCCACTCCTCTTCAGTGAGGGGGTCTTCGGAGTCCGATTCTTCGATGTCAACAGGGGGAACCGCAAAGCATTGCCGCCATGGCTCTGCTATGATGCGGTTGACACACACGAAGTCCGTGGTGTCGGCCTGATCAAGGCCCCCATCCACATAGTGGAATTCTGTTGGCCATCTCTGGGGCGGCATGGGCTGTCCCTTAGCGTCCTGATAGACACTCTCTCCAGCCGGTAGGACGACCTTGTTCAAGGTCATGTTGGTCAATGAGGCTACCCAATGTCGGGTACTTTCCTCCTCGGTGCATCCCATAGGAACAACCAGCACTGCCTTGGAGCGGTCCTTGCGAATCTTCGCTATCGCTCTTGGAATGTCCCAACGGGGGCAATGGATCCACATCAAGCCCTGATGCGGACCCCAGTGCTTCTTCCACGCGGAGTCCTGGGCGCTCCAGTACTTCTCACATACCCGCAGATGGGCGGAGGTTCCTGAAGAGAACGCATCCAGGGCCAGATCCGACGCTCCCAGGTCCGCGACCACTCGGTTCGCCACTTCCGGCCTTACGCCGTACTCCTGGTTTGCTGGCCCAGTGGGCTCAGTGTCCAGCGCGGCCACTTCGAGCTGATTGCGTTCGGGGTGGATCCATTGGCATTCCACATGGTGCTCAGGTGACGAAAGCCACGAGAGTTGGTCGTCCTGGTACAGGGTCATGGAAGCCTGGGCCGGGAGGACGCCGGAGTCCGTCTCCATCATGAAGTCGTACCCGACGATCATGTCCCAGTCCATCTCGGCCTCGTAGAAGCTACCGTGCAGGAGGATTTCCTTGCCGAGGTCTGGGCGGCTCAGTTCACGATGGTTCACGAACTGCAGCCCAATGGCCGCTTCCTTCGTGCCTCCCACCATGTACTGGCCGTTCGCCACCTTCAGCCTGACAGGTTTCCGACTGTCGGTCAGACACTCTGGTGGAAGTAGGCCAGCCTTGACCAAGCTGACTTGAGCTCCCGTGTCGACCAACACGTCGAAAACCTTTTCCACTTCCCCGCATAAGGCACGGACCTTAAGATGCAACTGCCGCTCGCGACCGACACGGCGCACGGCGTGCAAACTCAGGATCTCCGGCCGTTCCAGAAGCTCCACAAGCGACTGGTGCAGGTCGTGGACAATGGGCTCAGGCTGCCCATCTGCAGCATCCAGCTGCGGTCCGGGTGATCCTCCGATACTCTCGGATAGATCCTGTAGTACATCAAACACGTTCTTGGTCGCGAAGGACGGACAGGTGCAAGGGTTCGTGCCTTCACTTGCCCTCACCCCGCCTCCGCGACTGGGCGCCAGACCGGGCCTTCCGCCCGCGGCAGTCCCCTTGTGTTTACCGACTCCCGACTGGGATGGATCGGCGCTTCCCACGTCACCATCCTGCGACCGCCCTAGCTGGGGCCCTTGGCTGCAGGGGCTCCGCTAGGGGGCGTCGGTTGTGGAAGAGGGGGTGTTCTCCTCGGCCTCAACGTCGTTGACGCCCTTCCTTCTTCCCCCTTTACCTCCTCCTTTACCCTTGTTCTTGTCCTTGTCCTTGTTCTGGTCATTCTGGTTGTTCTCCTTGTTCTTGTTGTCCGATCTGGGGACCCAGTTCCTCTTGATCTCCTGGATTTCCTTGGCCAACTCGGTCCCCACCGACGACATCAGCTTGGCCAGCTCTTCCTTGTCCACCTCCATCTTGGCTTCCCGGATACCCGCGGGCGCACGCTTCTTCGACCCGTGCGCCTTCTTGTAAGCCTCCGTGTCGGCCTTGTGGACGGGGCATGTTCGGTGGTCATGGTTGAAGCCTTTCTTCCTCCCATAACACACGAAACAGCCCTGAGGGTGAGCTCGTACGAACTCCCCAAAGGACAGCGGAGGGTCGCCAATACGGCGAGGGTCCCTCTTCTCCTGCTTCTTCCAACCTGGCTGCAGGGGCTTCCAGTTTGCTGGCTTGGTCCCCGCGCTCAGGTTCTTGGCCACGAAGGCACACACGGCCATTTCGGCGGGCTCATCGTCGTCGTCATCGTCGACGAGAGTCTCATCGCCGCCGGCTCCCGCTGGGTCCATGGCATCCTCCCCGCCAGGTCCCTCGCCAACGTAGTTGACGTCGCGGTCGCCGGGCCTCAACCCGCGGGTGTGGTGGAGGTTTCGGTACTCCTTGAGTACTTCCTCGCCAACCCACTCCAGGATCTCGTCGCAGCTCATCCGCGCCGGGATGGGCTGCAGACGGATGGTCTGGCCGCTCAACTCACAATCGTCAAGGCGCCAAATCGCGGTCTTCTCGCGATCGCCCGAGACGGTGATGAGAAGAGCGTTCCGCAGGGAGTGCCGTTTGACATCCCGGGCCACGTTCTTCTTCGCCCAACTCACCACGTTCGTATGATACTCCTTGGGGAGCATCATCTTGACCGTGTGGTTGGACTTGGCCCTCTTGGATTCCTCCTTGGTGACCCTCTTGATCCATGCTTCCGGTAGCATGGAGAGCAGGCGAGCCTGCTCGTCACCCTCGTTCCAATCCTCCACGTTGCGGCGGAAGAGGGTGTATTTCCCTCGGAAGTCACGCCATTCCCGTAGGCGGATCTCCCGTCCATCATGCTCAAGCTTGATGGACTTCCAGCGCTTGGCAGCCACCTGCGGAGCGTCCACCCGCTCCTGCTCGTTGAGCCACTTCTTGGCGTCCTTGAGGGTCTTGATTTTCCCCTCCTTGGTCGCCACGAAGTATAGCTCGCCGAGCACTTCCGGCAGGCGGTACCTGAACCGTTTGAAGACATATCTCTCCGCATCCGCGGGAGGTTGGTCTTCAGTGACGGCCAGCCCCCAATCGTCCAGCTTCTCCAAGAAGCGGTCGAGGTTGAGGGGGTTGCCGTCGTACATGGGGGGCTTGATGTCCTTCAAGTCTTCCCACACGGCGGCGTCCGCGGCCTTAGAGACCATGAACGCCGGCCGCGAGGTCGACCGAGGTTCCCATCGGCCTCGCCCACGGACTCCCACGGCCGCCACGTCCATCTCCTCCATGGAATCCCTGTGGCTACGCCGCGGTTCCTCCACGTACGCTGAACCGAAGTGTTCACGCCGTACTGCATCCATGTACGCATCCTCATCACGGCGCCGGCGGCTGCGTTCAGCGGCCTCCCGTCGTACACCACGCGGCGGGCTGATGTCGAACTCCTCCAGGTCCAGGTCCAGGTCCAGGTCCTCACCTTCGCCGACATCCCAATCCACGTCTCCTCTGGGGACCTCATCCCTGAGTCCACCATAACGTCCTCCAGCCCTGGGGATTGGCGCCGGGGCTGGTGGCGGGCGTCGGGGGCGTACAGGCGTCCGCGGTGGAGCACGGCGGTTGTGGTAGTCCGCGCTGAGCCACTCATCGCGCCATTCCTCACTGCCACTGCCGGGCGGCACGCGCTCGTTGCGGCGGCCCGCGCTGTGGTGAGAGGGGGCGGTGAGAGAGGGGGCACTGGCGCTGGGGCGACTCCTGGGGGCTCCGCCGGGGGCGTGGGGTCTGCCTGGACCTGGTCCGGGTCCCCAGCCGTCGTCCGACGAGCCTGACTCCAGGGGTGGGTGGTCGCTGCCGACTCTCCCACGGGCTTCCAGCGCATCCAGCCTGTCCTGCAGGCCGCTGACGACGTTGGTCAGCGACTTGGTCTCGGCCCTGGCGATGTCCAGGTTCTTCTGCGCGCGCGCGGCGACCGTGGAGATGCGAGCCATCTCGCTCTTGCCCGTGTCTACCTCCAGCTCGAGCAATTGGACTCTCCTGCGGAGGTAGACAATCCACCGCCAGGTGGCATCCGGGACACCGTTCCCTGGTGGGTCGCCGGGGTCCCCAGGGGGTCCTCCAGGAGGGCCTCCGCCGGGTCCGCCCGGTCCAGGGGGTCCTCCCCCGCCCGGTGGTCCGCCTCCAGGGGGTCCACTTGGTGGGCGTCCTCCAGGGGGTCCTGAAGGTCCTCCGCCAGGGGGTCCCGGTGGGTCTCCGCCGGGTCGCCTCGGTGGGTCCGAGGATGGGCGCCTCCTCGTGATGCCGAAGTCCATGTCGTCATCCTCGTCCATGTCGCCCCACCTGGGCGTCTCGGTCACGGAGGACTCGGAGCTCCGGTAGGGAGGAGGGGGATCCTCATCCTCACCTTCCATGGGGACGTCTCCGCCACTTCCGCCCGTCCAAGCCACCACTTGGCGATGTCGACGGCCTCGTTCATCCCCGTCACTGGCGGTGAAGAAGGGGTCACTGTCGTGGGGGTGCCCACCCGCTGGCCTCCGCGGCCTCTCGGGGGTCTTCCCCTTGCCCTTCCTCCGTCGACGGGCGGTGGTGCTACCGCTCCCACTGCTGCCCGTGTCCGCCTCATCCAGCTTCATCCTGGAGGAGGCGTCCCCTTCGAAAAGCCTTCGAAGGGTCTCCACTCGCGATCCTCCCGGGGGAGTCTCGTGGCGGAGTTTGGCCTCTGCCTCCTCCATTGCGGCGGCGGTGGCTGCGGCAGCTCGCGCTTCGGCCTCTTCCCGAGCACGAGCCGCCTCGGTCTCCCGGGCCTGCAGCAGCTGCGCCTTCTGCGCCTCCAACGCCGCCAGCTCCGCCTCCGTCTTGGCCTTCTCCTCAGCGACCTTCCGTCGCGCGGCCTCGATGGCTTCCTTCTTGGCGGCATCCTCATGGGCCTTAGCCGTCGCTTCGGCGTGGGCCCTTTCCTCCGCCTCCTTCTTTGCCCTCTCTTGGGCAAGCGCCTCCCCCAGCGCCTTCACCTCGGCCTCCTTGCAGGCAATGGCCTCCTGCGTCAGGCGGGCTTCCTCGTCGACTGCCGCCAACTCACCGTTGACCCGGGCAGTTGCTGCACTATGGGCGGCCACGGCCGTGAGTCCAGCCGCGATGGCTGCCACGGTCTGGGTGTGGATGGCCATGCCATGCGCCCACTGCGCAGCCTCCTCCTGGGCGATGCCGGCGGCGCCCTCCACAGCAGCGCGGTACTGCTTGGCCCGTTGCCGGGCAACCCGACGGTTGCAGGGCACCCCACAGGCGCGCTCACAGGCGAGCGCCACGTCCCTCTCGGGAGCGACGCTGCTGCTGGAGCTGGCCTGGTCGGCCGGCGTCCTCCCGCGGTGGGCCGACTCGATGTCGCTGCTGGGGCCTGCTGAGGCCTGCCGGGCCTTCACGAGCAGCGGACGGGGCTTGGCCTGGGTCTGCTTGGCGACTTGGATGTAGTCGCCAAGGGTGGTGGAGCCGGGGTGGTGTCCACCATTGGGCCGTTGGGGACTGGGGGCTGGGGTTCCGCCCTTGGCGCCTTGGGCGGCTTCGGCAGCCAGGGACTCCTGGTACTCCCGCCACCTCCGGTCCCTCTTCTTGTCCCCGGCGGACCTCTTCTCCGTCGCCGGAGACGCGCCGCTGCTGCCCTGCAGCCTGCGCTCGTTCCCCGGTTCCGGGAACTTCCTCTCGATCACGTCCCACAGGGAGACGTTGATCGAGGCGCCCGACGGGTAGGCGTTGGGCTCCTCGTCCTCCTCAATCCCGTCGGGACGCAGCCCTTCCCCGGGCCTGTCCGGCCGGGTCCACGCCCTCCAGCGCCTCTGCTGGTGGCGGTACTCGTACCCCTCCGCCCGCAGCCAGTCCTCCACGGCCTGCAGGCGGTCGGGGGCGATGTCCGTGCGGAGCTCGAAGCTCCTGGGCATGCCCCCTTCGCACTGGGGGTTGCTGTGGCGGTAATGCTGGTCCCAAACCAACCCACGCAGCAGGCGTGCTGCATGGGGGTGGGGCCGCGGCCACGTCCTGCCCGCTTCCTGCCAATTCACCATGGCAGCGGGGGCGTAGATGATCTTGAAGTCCTTGATGTGCACTCGCTCACCTCAACGAACTGGTTGTGGTTGTTGGGGAGGGTGCTGCAGCACTGGATTGGAAGTGCGGCTGGTGCTGGTCAGCCGGTGGTTGTGGAGGTGGTTGACGCGGCCCTACTGGTCGGCCGTTGGGACTCCGGGTCGGCCGATGGGGCTGATGCAGGAGTCCTGGTCTGTGCACCTCTTCCACGGGCGCTGCGCGGTCAGGACGATGTTCTGGACGGCGCTGCGGGCTCCGTGACGAACTCGGCGCTGTCGCTGAGTGGCGCTGCGAGCTGCTGCGCTGCGCTGCAAGACGCTGCGCTGCGCTGCGAGCTGCGAGCTGCGCCGCGCTGCTGCGACGCGCTGCTCGGGGTCTGTGGCCCCGAGTGGCACGCGAGGGTTGGGTAACCCCGCGGCGGTGAAACGCTTTTGACGCGTTCCCGTGGGGGGCCGGCCACGGGACGCTGCGGTGACACGCACAAGTGAGCAGGCAGGCAAGGCACTACGCTCACAAGGGCATCAATACGCCTGTGTCATGTGACAAAGCGTTTCAGGATCCTTGCCACTCTGCAACAAGGGAACGAAAGTATGTACAGCAACACATCAGGATATGTACACATGGGGTTAAGACTGGACTGGGGTAAGGGCATCACAGGACCATAGACACTCAGTCCCAACTCATATCCCAATCCCAGGTCCGACCTTCTCAGTGGCTGATGGGGGCGGGGGCTCAAACACAACCCATGCCCTGCTCAGTCCAGACCCTGAAACCCTGCCAATGGGAGAGGTGTCTCGCACAGCCACAGGCGAGTTCCTGGGAACCAATGGGTTCCAAGGCCAACCGACAGTGGCTCCCTATGCTCCCTTAACGGCAGGTCCCAACTCAACTGAGCCAGAGATATGGCCCCGCCATTATCACCCAGGAGTTGGTAGCTGAAAATGGGCTGTTTCAGCCCAAACTGAGATTGGCTTGAAAAACTCCAAAATTGACCCCTCGTCCGGACCCGCCAGAGGTAGGGACGAGGCAACTGACCCTATGCCCTTCGAGTACGAACTCCCTGGAGCCCTCACCCAACCTGGTTCCCTCTGAGGTCCCGGCATCAGGGCAACACGGATGAGTCAAGTGGGGTCATGATGCCAAAATCACCAAAATTGGCGTCATTCCCACGCGCGGCTCGCTCGGCCAAGGTGAGGCCAATGGCTCACAGGGTAGGAGGCAGGACCTAGGACTTATATCTGAGTGTACAACTTGGATTTAGGTCCGGGCTCCCTATGGGCTTAGAGAAATGGGGCCGCCAATTGACCACACGGAAGGGGGAAATTGGGGTCCCAAAATTGGGTCATTTTGGCTGCTTGAAATGAGCCAAAATTCGGTGTGCTCCCAATAGTATATCTCCACGCCGGTTTGGAGATCGGATCCGCCATTCCATACGTGATCCACCGGGAGTCCAACGGAGACTCCCATGCCCTTGGCTCTCAAAGATCTCCATGCCACTCGGCGTGGTGACGATCCCAATTGGGTCCACAAATGCAAAAATGGCAAAATTGCCCATACTCAATTTGGCCTAGCGCCTTAACGAAGGCAGCTTCGCTCCGCCCACGTGGTGTGTGGACCATGGGGACCATTACCCATAACACCCATGTCATATATGGTCCATTGGTCCATGCGTCCGGCGTGCACAAGGGTTAGAACATAGTGCACGGCGGGCAGCAAAAGTGGAAAAATGCTCAAAATGGCCAAAATTGCGCACACTCATGGTTAGGGCAAATGAGGCACATGCCCGACTCGGACCGGAGTGTGCCATAGGATTGGTGTCAAGTCATATATGTCCAACATATCTTTGGGGCGTCGCCCAACTCCTCCGGTATTGAGAATGGCAGGGTCGCCAAGTGAGCCCATGATTTGGGATAGTCCCAAATCGCCAACATGGCGGCCACGGTATGCCAAGCCTAAGAGGAGTTATTCGCCGGGTCCAAGATATGTTGGCTACCGAAGTATGTACCCTCATAACATACTTGGGTCATGATGTCAATTGAGCGCAACGTTGAGATACACGGTCGCCACTTGACATCATGACGAGCCAAAAATGGCAAAATTGGCACAAAGACAAACCAAAGTGCCTTGAAAGGCGCATAATTATATTATAATATCTTTGGCTTGGATCGTGCAATCAACTAATCCTTCTAAACACAATGACTTGACACCAATGACCTTCGATCCCACGTATGTGCTCCACTTGGGGCGCCTTGAAAGGTTACGAGCGCTGCTTCCCAAGTGGGCACATGAAAATATGGAAAAATGTAAAATACCCACCTTGCTCCCAACGCATCGCTTCGGGATCACCACACGAGCTTCCCTTCACGAAGGTTAGGCTTGCAATTGACCGTAGGGAGTACGGAGAAGGGGCTTGCACAATATGAGGTCCATTGGCGGGCTTGTCTTGGAGCAATGGGCCCGCCAAATGGGCACGCAACACAACACATGGCACATACCAAATATTGCCCAAAAATGTAGCTCCCACCACGATATGTCATGCCCCTCCAAGGGCATAACTTTGTGTCAATCGCTCATAGGAACTCAAGGAGAGTTCCTATGCAACACCAACACTTGCGCGCTACACTCGAAGGTTATCTTAACGCACGCAATATCATGGTCATAGAGTTATAACGCAAACTCTACCCTCTTGACCATGATCCATTACACTAGCGCGCATGTGTAGAAACGCAAGGCATATGAAGCTTCCTAAATTACGTCGGGAGTATTGTGAATACATCCCACGTTTCCTTATCGTCAATACTCGCAAGCGGCACGAGATATGACCTTCACAAGTGGCCTCACGAATCAACTTTGTTTTGCCCATATCTTTGAGACAAATGGAGGGCAGGATAAAAGGGAAGTTGATTCGTGCATACGGAAGCACGTAGGTCCACTCGAAAGAGGTCAAATCAAGTGCGGGGATGTCGAAGTCGAAAATCCGATTTCGACATCCTGAAAAATTCGTATTAAGGTTGCGAGTATTAATTATGAAAATTGCGGAAGCATCCATGCAGTTCCTGGCGACTTTGGAGCCTTCGTGACGGATAACGTTAAAATTTCCATTATAAACAGTTAAACTGGCGGTTACGGTAAAGTCGCGAACCAACCGCCAGCAGTCAAAACAGTGAGTATCGGAACGGAAGCATAAAAATTGACGGAAACAATATGAAAATAAAACCCTGTTGATTCCTGATATTCTGATACACAAATCTCCGCTGGCGGTGCATCGGTTGCCGATGCGGGGCTTCACGGCACGGAACACGCCGTGCATGGGGTTAGTGGACCGGAGACCGGTTGTATGCCGTAACCCGGCCATGGGGTTCTGGGTACCGCTTCAATCCAGGCGGAAACCTGTGGGCGAAAGACCCCAATACGGGGATATGGACGGCCGATGGAGCAAGTCCTTCCCGCATTCCAACCCCATGGGTTCAGGCCCAACTGGACCGCACTCCATGGAGGAGAGGGATGTACGGGGAGTGTACTCACACCCCCCGGCCACAGGTGGTATCCGTCTCGGTGGAGTGGTGGCTGCGGACGCCGGAGACGCCATCAGGATTCACAACCTCAGGGGAATCAAAATCCCCTACTACGATGGCAACCCCTCCAACCTGGATGACTTCATCCTGGATTGGGAGGACTTTGCCGAGGAGGTCGTCGGTGAGATGCGGGGAGCGCCGCGGGACAAGTGGGTATGCCGGACATTCCCACACCGGCTGGCGCAGGACCTGAAGAAGGAGCTGCGGGATCAGATCCGGGAAGGACTGATCCGTACGGAGCAGGCCTGCCTCCAGTGGTTGGAGGATGAGGAGCGGGTGGACGCTCCGACCCAGAAGCTGGAGGACTTGTGGTCCATCCCGCTGCCGCTGGACCGCGGTGAGTTGCGGGTCCGGGAGTGGAACCGGTACCTGCGAAAGTACCGAAGATGCCTCAAGCTGGTGGAGGACTGGAATGAGGCCAGCGAGATCCGCCACCTGCTGAAGGACGTCCTCCCCGGCAACTGGAAGAGGAGAGTGGAGGACGAGGAGAAGAAGCGAGCCAAGAAGCGGGTGGCGGTGAGGATCATGGCGGCGGAGGATACCCATGCGGGTATCATGGAGTTCTTCAGGAGGAACCTGGGCGAGCCCAACCGGATGTTGGGACTGAAGAACGCCGTGTACGTGGAGGTATTTGGAGACTCCATGGGGCAAAGGTTGCTGCGCCTCAACAACGTGGAGTGGAGGCGCGGGGAGCCGCTGAGGATGCAGGTCATCTTCGCCCGCATGAGCCTGGACGAGATCGTGAAGTACATCACGGTGGAGTTGAAGCTCAATGCAAAGAACGAGGCCCACGTGCAGGATCGACATGGTCATGGACAACGAGGCCACGGAGAAGACCGCCATCATCGGGAGATCCAGGAGGACACGGCCAACTCCGCGGAGGATGGTAGTGGAAGTGGCCAAGACCACTGGTCCCGGGAGGATCACGAGGAGGCCCATTTCTTCGCGTTTGTGGGACACAAGGTGAGGGACCATGGGCAGGATCGGTCCAGATGGAGCCGGGTGGGATTCAAGAAGGGCAAAGAGCCAAGGAGGATCGGGAACCCACCGCTCTCGTTCCGGGAGTACAGGTCTCAGCACGACGGGTGCCCGGTCTGTTATGGCAAGGGAAACAACCATGCACATGACCACCGTCACTGCAAGGTGTATGAGGCGGACAAGAAAGCCTACTTCGCCGCTCACCCCGAGAAGAAGCCCAAGGAGCAGCGGATTTCCGATTGGAAGGCGAAGGGCGGAGACGGGGGGAAAGGCCAAGGCAAAGGCCAAGGAAAAGGCGGAGGAAGAGGGTATGGTGGTGGACCTGGCCAAGATTGACGAGTGAGGTCGATCGAGGAAGTTGCTGAGGACATGTTGAGGACGTTGGAGGAACTCAAAGCCCAGCAAAGTGGTGGACAAAGTCCTGGCGGATCGCAGCCGGAAGGGGCTGCGGGAAGTCAAGTCTAGAGGAGCCCCCACGGGAGTGGGACCTCGGAGGTCTCTCCTCCGAAAATCAGTGGAATCCCTGAGGAATCAGAGGCACATCGGGTGCCGAAGAAGGCTCCAGAAGAACCAAAACCACTGAGTTTGGCCACTCCCAATTCCTGGAGCGCCCTGCCAAGGGAAGTACATGTGGGTACGGGACATGGCAAGAAGGAAGGAGCGACCACGGAGAGCCCCGTGGACGGGCAGGACCAGCCCAAGATCTACACCATCCGTGACCATACCCTTGAAGTCCTGATGCACCCGGACGTGCTAGAGTTGCATGCCGTGAGAGTCGTCCATACACCTCATGGCGACGAGCGGCAGTTGCACTTGAAAGTGCGAGTACGGTGCGGACGAGAGGAGAAGGTGGTGGATGTGTTGGTGGATACGGGTGCCCAGGTGAGCCTGGTCCGGAGAGGGTTGTTCAAGGAGGAACTCCTGCAGCCCAGCCGGAGACCGGTACGCCTGAAGGTGGCCAACGGAGAGATCATGGGTGGGGGCACCCATGAGGCCACTATCAGTATGGAATTCTGGGAACATGAGCGCTTGAACCGCCCTGATCTGGCGAAGAGAAGCACTCTATCCGGGAACTTCTATGTGGCCGACATTACAGTTTGGGATATGATCATGGGGTATGACTTCATGGTGGCAAACGCCATTGGAGCCCTTCCCCATCGTGCAACGCTGGTCCGGGAGGATGATGAATGCCTCACATGGCTGTCCACGGACTATGCATGCGGATCATCCCAATGGAATGCTGACGAAGAGGATCGGATCGTCCAAGCGGTGCAAGCTGTGGGTGCCAAGTCCAGAGGAGACCGTGGAGTTCAGCTCACGGAGTATGGAATGGCGCCGCAGGTCTTTGCTTCCCGGGATGCCCCACTTTTGCGGAAGTGTAGGAGGCATTGGCATCGAGGAGACTCAGCCTGGCATAGGCATTGGGGTTTGAAGGAGTGGGGGCCCATGTATTGGCATGGCTCCCTGGATAACACCAGACGTACGGTGGAGAAGATCGTCGCGGATAGGGCGAAGGGAATCCTGGTCATAACCGGCATAGGATCCACCCCATGTCCGCTGGATGGTCTCAAGTCGACGCTGGACTCCATCACCCTGAACGAGATGTCATTCGGACCAGAGGAGGAGGTGTTCATCGATGCCAAGGGTGTATCAATGCCCTCCCCGGGTCAAGCGTGGGGTACCAAGGCTTTCCTGGTGGATGGGGTGCAAGCCCAGCCCACGGGTGATGAAGCATTCATCCGTAGGGTGGAGGCGGTGCCCATGAAGGTCATGTTTGAGCCCAAGGAGAAAACGGATCAGCCTATTGATGGCATTGACGTCCTGTCCCACGCCGAGATCGACGACGTCGTCAACTACATGCGGATGGGGATGCACGACTGTGTGGCAGCCAAGAAGAGGCGGGCCATGGTCACATCTCCGCATTGGTGGGATGACAAGATGTTGGTCACCGGCAAGTACGAGAAGGATGAGTTCGTGGCGAGGGTCATGGATCACATCGCGGACCAATACGATGGTCCGGTTGGGTCGGACCCGCCGACGTGGGATTTTCCAAGAATAGGGGCCGATAGTGACAGTAACCAGCCCGACGCCGCAAATTTTCGAAGATTATCGGTGGGAAGTGCACCCCACGACGATGAAGACGGCATATCGGACGAGGAGAAGTCGGATTCGGACCCGGAAGAGGCCTATACCGCGGTGCGTTCGGTTGTATCGATACCAAAGCAAGCGGCTGAAGAGGCCCAGGAGAACCCGAAGGTCGCCGAGCTGAAGGAGAGGCTGATCAGTGCCTATCCGCGGCTATTCAGTGGCGTCGCCAACAAGAACCCTCCAGATCGTGGGACGTTTGGCACAGCGAGGATCAAGCTGAAGCCGAACCCCAAGATCTATCGTCATCGGGAGTACCAACCTCAGGGCGATCGGGCCGAGGCCATGAAGAAGCTGTTGGCCGAGTTCATTGAGCGGGGATGGATCGAACCCTCCGACAGTGAGTGGGCCAGCCCAGCCTTCATCGTGCCCAAGAAGGAGAAGGGCGAGTGGAGGTTGGTGGTTGATTACAGAGGTTTGAACGAGCACACCGAGCACGACTCGTACTCGCTTCCCCTGATCGACTCCATCCTCCAAAAACAACAGGAAAAGCGGATTTTCACGGTGTTAGACCTGAAACACGGCTATCACCAGATGCCGCTACACCCGGACTCCAGGCCCTGCAGAGCGATGTCGACGCCGCTGGGGCCCATGCAGTGGAAAGTGGTGCCTATGGGTGCCAAGAATGGCAACGCCGCTTTCCAGCGCATGATGGAGGACCTACTCGGTCCTGTCCGGGACTGTGCCGACCCCTTCGTGGATGACATCATCATCGGGTCCGGCACGGAGAACATGACTGAGGACGAGCTCATCGAAGCGCATGAGAAGGATCTGCGCCGAGTGCTCAGCGAGCCGGACAAGCACAACGTGGTGTGCAAGCCCACCAAAGCCTCACTCTTCGTGAAGGAAGTGGAGTTCGCGGGTCACGTGGTTGGTCACGGGCAACGCCGTCCCATGCCTGGGAAGCTGGCGTCCCTGCACCACTGAGAAAAGCCCCAGACCATCAGGGAACTCCGGTCCCTCATGGGGTTTTGCAATTACTATTCGGGCTATGTCCGGATGTATGCAGAACTCTCGGGGCCGCTGCACAAGATGCTGCAGGTGGGGAAATTCGATGGCCGGAAGGGGAGCAAGAAGAAGCTTGCCTGGACCCCTGAGGCCGAAGATGCGTTCAGCCGCCTGAAGGAGTGACTCCTGGGGCAGCTGGGATTATTCTTGGTGGACCCGGACAAGGGATTCGTGCTATGGACGGAAGCCTCGGACTATGCTGTAGGGGCAGTCCTCGAGCAGATCCGGGACGACGGCCCACACGTACCCGTGGCGTTTTGGAGTCGGATCCTGGCCGAGGGCCAACGACGCACCTGGACCAGGAGGGAGAAGGAGACGTACGCCATTGTTTGTGCGCTCAGGAAGTGGTCTGGCCACATCGGATTGCAACCGGTGGTGGTTCGCACGGACCATCAGTCCTTGCAGAGCTGGCACAAGGAGCACGTCGACACCCCCTCGGGACCGGCGGCAAGGAGGGCCCGATGGCATGAGACGTTCGCCAACTTCGACCTCAGCGTCGTATACGTCCCGGGGAAGGACAACACTGTGGCAGATTGCCTCAGTCGATGGGCCTACCCCGCGGGCAAGGCTTGGATGGACATATCCAGCCATGGGGACGCCGAGGAAACCGAGGAGGCCAAGCGCATCATCGAGATGCAGAAGGCCATGGAGCAAGAGGGGGTCAAGTGCTTTGTGGTGATGGCGAACGGTACGGACCTGGCCAAGTTCCGGGGTGCCCGCGTCCAAGCTATTCGAGAGGAAACCCTCGAGCAATGGATGGTGGCCCCTGTAGAGCTAGTCAGGTCGGTGCTCACAGAGGACTGGTCGGATGACTCCGCGGCATCCGAGCACTGGAGCAAGTACTGGAATGCCGTGAGCGCCCCGTCGGACGACGAGTGGCCTGAGGGCTTGACCGAGGATGGGGACGAGTTGTTCCTCAAGGACAAGCTGCTGGTGCCCGAAAACCGAGCGGAGGAGCTCATTGACCATTGGCACAACGCCCAGCTCATGCACCCTGGCCGAGACAAGATGGAGCAGGACCTGGAGTGGCGTTTCAAGTTCCCTCCGGGGTACTACGCCATCCCGGATAGGTACTGCAGCGACTGTGCCGTGTGTCGGGCCACAAAGAGCCCCAACCACTCCACAGCGGGCAACCCGGTGTATACGGCTATACCGGAGGCCTCTATGCGGTCCTTGGCCATGGATGTATTCGCCATGCCTGAGGTCACCTTGGAAGGAGAGACCTACGACTGTGTCATCCTGGCGGTGGATAGGCACAGTGGGTATATCGTGGCGGTCCCTGGCACGAAGTCCAAGAAGAAGGACAAGAAGGACAAGCATGGAGTGGGGCTGCAGGCCAAGACCGTCGCTAATGCCATGATCAGGCATTGGCTGCCGATTTTTGATGTCCAGGCTGTCATCTGCAGCGATCGGGGCAGTCAGTTTGTGGGGACGTGGTTCAAGACGATGTGCAAGCACATGGGTATTCGGCACGCCAAGACTGTGGCGTACCACAGCCGGTCAAATGGCCGAGCTGAGGTGGTCGGGCGGCAGATGTCCGAGAAGTTCCGCCAGCTGCACATCGACGAACCGGGCCGGAATTGGTATAATTCGCTGTGGAGGGTACTCCAAGCGTATCACGACCTTCCGGGACCCACTGGGCTGTCGCCCCATCGTATCCTGTTCCTACGGGATCGAGTGTCACGCAGTCTCCCGTGGTTGAACCATGGCAAAGTGGCCCGGGACGCGAACGCTATGATGGCTGAGGCGGACGACACGGCGGCCAAGGTGTGCAAGGCACTTCAGGACGAGCATGACAAGAGGGCCAAGTACTTCAAGCAGGGAAAGGTCCAGAAGTATGCTCTACAAGACACCGTTTGGGTGGAGCGGCACCACAAGGATGTCCTGTCCAGGCATCGGCAGGCATCTTGGTATGTTCCGGGGGTAATCGTGCGGAAGGTCGGGCAGGATGTGTATGCGGTTCGTGTGGGGGATAACAAGATCCTGGACCGCGACCATACCCAGCTTCGTCCCCGAGCACCAGACCCCAGCGGACGTCCCGTCACCTTCGAGTTTACGGCCGGCGATGTGGACTTGGACGACGAGGGTGAGGACGACGACTTCACCGCTGAGAAGATCCTGGCGGACAAGCCGGACCCGGGGACGCCTGCGGGGAGGCTTTATAAATTTCGTTGGAAGGGATTCGCCGCATCCAGGGATTCGTGGGAGCCTCCGAGCAGTTTCGTGCCGAGGTATACCACGGTCTGGATGGACTATCTGAAGAAAAAGAATATTTCTTTGGATGTCAAGGACGTGTTGGTCCATTTGGTTGCTGCTGTAGCACCGTAATGGATCCCCCTTGGCATTTTTGTTTGTTTCTGTGCTTGTGAGACGGGTGAGGGCGTTCATCCGGGGATTTTTGGGCCTTGATTGGCCATATACCCCCTTCACTCGATCTCCACATATATATTTCATTGTGGTACACTTATTTAGGTCGACCCACGACGTTTTTCTATCTTTGATCCCCTTGGTCCATGTTTTAGATCAAGAGGAGACCGGATATGGCGTAGGGCACCGATTATCATTGTCCTCACCCCTCCCTTGGCGCATGGGTGACCGTCTCCTACCTCTCCCACAACAACCTCATCGTCCACCCCACAAAGTCAGTGGCCATGATCAAGGGGTCTGCCACACCTCCCACCCTGGGACCACAAGGGCCCCCCATGCAAGTCGTGACGACCACCACCCACCTGGGGGTAGTCCAGGCCGCCAACCCTGAGGACGCCACCCTCCCTCCCAAGTTGCAGTCACACCTCGCCCATCTCCCCAGATATGCGTCCCCGACCACCAAGGCCCTCTCCCTGTCCCACCAGAGCCTGGCGTACTACCTCACCGGGGTCTTGAACGCCTCCATAGGCTTCCAAGCACTCCACCTAACACACCCCACCACCGCCCTCCAGCCGGCCACACGCGCCGTGACCAAGGCATGGGCAGCACACGGGGGCTGGCCCACCTCCATACCCACCCGCGCCATCCGAGCGGCATGGCCCCACTATGGAGACGCCATAGGGGACGAGGTGAAAGCGGCCTATACCAGACACACCGCCCTCCTCCTTCACCGCATGACCCACAACCACTCACCGGAGGTCCGCGAGGTCACCGCCATCCGCCTCCAAGCCGCACAACGGGCCCGCAACACATGCCCGCGCTGGGTACTCCACCAGACGGGCATGCCCACCAACATGAACACCCGCCTGTGGAACCACCTGCAGCTTCTGCTCCCATCCCCACACCACGCCATACTCACCAACCACACGTGCCCAGAGAAAGGGCCACTAGCGGTCCTCTGCGGGGACCTCCACCACCACCCCAAGGGCACCATCCACACCATAGACCTTGTCGGGGCCTCCATCACCGTAGTATACGTCACCCTCGCCCAAATGCGGGTCCTGCACCACAGCGGGGCACACCACACCCACTTTCTACAGCTTCCCGAATGGCCACAATACCGCCTCTTCCGGCAGTACCTCACACAGACGGCACGAACAGCGGGACACACTCTACCGGGCAGCAACGACATGCACACAGCCTACCGAGAATTCACAAAGCAACACCCGCGACCCATCCCAGCGACACCGCCCTACGCACCCACCGGATCGAAACACGAACCCGTCCCCCCAGTAACGGGCCCAGTCCCACCACTAACCCTGCTACTGGCCCCGAATGAAGCCAAACCCACGCAGACCACCGTCATCCACCACGGGGCAAAATGGCGCATACCGAAGCACCACATGACCGCCCGAGACCTACCAAAGGTCCCCCAAGATTCCCAGAGCATGCCACGCACATGTTGGGCCTGTGACCCCGAGGCACCAACCACACCATGGCCCGTACTACACCTCATAGCACGCCACCACACCCACCCCACGACCCACCTACCACCACAGGCCTACGCATAGATAGCCCCATGGTTCCACCGCACCGACACTAACCCCACGGTAGCATGGAACCCCGACCACGCGCCCAAATGGCTCTTCACCACTACACCCACATGCCACCGCCCCGACCCGGCAGGGGTCGCCATCCGTTACAGCATGTACGAGCCAGGCAGAACGGGCAAGCACGAGCACCCCTACTATCCACTCCACCACTCCTGCCACACACCGGAGCACCGAACACAAACCCTCACATGCCACGACCTAAACCCCGACACAGCCTACATCCTCCACTACATCTACTCCTACCTCACACAAGGACAGCCGGAGCAGGGACTCATAGCCCTGTCCCCCCAAGCGAAGCACATCATCTCCAAAGGAATAGGGGTGTACGCCACCCCCATCCTACAGCCCACAACCCCAGTAGCCCACCTCGCCACGGGCCTTGCCATATACGCCTACCTGCCCATGAACCCATGCCGCCTCCCACAACCATCACCGGCGGACCGGCTCTTCTTCACCGACGCCTCAGGCGAATCCGCCCTCACGCCCATCACTGGGGGGGCCACCCTGCAGCTAACCCACACCGGGGGACACTACCACATGGACCACCACACGGGCCACACCACCTGTGGGGCCTCTTCCCACGGGGAGCTAGGGGCCATGGCCGACGCCATCACCGAGGTCGCGGCCCACCTACCCGCCCACTCCCCGCACATCGTCCGGGTCTGGTTCGTGGTAGACGCCACTGTCGACACGCACCTGCTCCTCCGCATAGCAAGGCAACCACTTCACAAAGCAACCGCGACGAGCCTCGGCACCCAGGCACTGCTACTCTGGAAAGCCCTACGCAGCCTTCCCCCCTACGTCCAACTCCACATCGTGAAACAAGAGTCCCACAGGCACCAATACGGAAATGGTAAGGTCGACAACCAGGCAGTACACCAGCGCACAACACACCTACCAGCCCTCCAGATCCCTGACCTCGGCCGCAACCACACACACCTCCAACACGTGCCCCCTGTACCCGAGCCCCATCAGACCCCGGACTGGGTACCAGAGGACGCCCCCTATTCCTCCCACGACAGAGCGTACCACTACCCCAACCCCATCCAACATCTCGCCCGCGTGCTCGGCGACGCAGACAGCCGGGCGCACATCCAGGAGCTCCAGGACAGACTGCAAGTCCCCCTCTACCACTCAGCGCTCCGCCCAGCAAACGTCCCAGCCCACCTCCAGAAACGACGCATCCAGCTCCTCAGGGAGCAACTGCCTTTCCTCACCAGGGTCGCCAGATGGCTCGCCCGCAAGCACATCCACGTCCCCGACGAACACACCCGTTGCCCATGCGACCACACCACCCCGGAGGACTGGGAACACTTCAAGAAATGCCCCCTCCATACAGACAGGGACACCCTAGTGGGCTGGTCCCCGGCGGAAACCCTGCGACAACACGAAGGATGGCCAGCCCGCAGCCACGCACACCAGGCCACCGAACACCTCTTCCGGGACCCCCTGATCAAAGAAGCCACCATGAGAGGGGCAGTGACACAGGCCCTGCACAGACACCTCACCAAACACACGGAAAGCCCCATGGAGGCAGCAGCACACCTCCAGCTAGAAGCGGTCCGCAGAGCAGCGGCCCAAATGGTACACCGCAAACACCTCCTGCTAACACACGCGGAACAACTCACCGACCCCACCGCCAGGGAACACATGCAGCGTCTCATCCATTACCATGCCGTGCATGACCCAGACGTCCACTAACCCGCTCCGCGCCCCGCACGCGCCCCCCGTCTCCATCCACAGGTCTCCAAGGCACCACCACAGCGCCCCGAGACCCGTCTCGCACCCAAGAAGCCACCCGGCACCGCCCAGTCCGGCCGAACCCAGCCAGGGCCAACCATCCATCGACGTAGACGCGCAAGACCCCGGCAGCCCATCCAGCCCACCCCCCCCGGACCCGGGGCACCCCCCCCTCACACCGGCCACCATCCGCGACCCCGACCTCTCCCGAGCGACCCTCCAAGACAGGGCCCCGACCACCCCCCTGGGCTGGTACCGCCTACAAGAGGACTGGACCAAGCTCACCGTCAAAGCCCTCCGGGACCTGACCACCCCAGGCAGCGGCCTCCACGAGACCATAGTAGACCTCGTGCTCTGGCGAGCCCGCAAACACACCCGGGGCCAGCCCATCTGGATCCCCCCCATCGAGTGGGGCCAGGCCCTGACGCACGACACCGGCAGCAACGTCACGCGTCGAGGGACCGTACGCCTACGGCGGGCCCAAGCGGAGACGGACCACCCAGCGGACCCGAACCACCCGGAGCAGTGGGCACAGGCCACCGCGCCCAACCGCGACACCGCCCTCCGCGCCGCCGGCCTCCGCACCCCGGACGAGGACCTCCCCCCCCCACCTACAGACAGTGACCACCCCCCGCCGGAGGTCTGGGTTACAGTCCTCGAGCGCGGCCACTACTACGTGATAGCCGCTACGGCTACGTCCCACGGCCCGCAATGGATCATCCAGGGGACAGACACCATGCTCGCCCCGGAGACCGCCCCACCAGGGGCAGTGGGGGACCCCACCACCCAGCACAGGATCCTCAGGGGTGTCCTCCAGCCAGGGGACACGCCCCCAGCCCGCGCCCTGGCCCAAATCACCTCAGGGAAGGCGGGCTACCACCTGGGATTGTCCATGCTCTGCCTAACCCACTGGATCCAGCGCCACTGGCCACCCACGGGGACCGTGCCCTGGGTTTGGGCCATCCCCACCGCCCACACACAAGTCGAAGCAGGCCCGGACACACGACCAAACCCCCCCCCCCAGGCCGCAGCAGTCCCTCACCTGCGGGTACCACGCCATCCACAGGGTC
Organism: Eutreptiella sp. 'Long Island Sound 2002'; assembly: GCA_964036045.1. Taxonomy (NCBI): domain Eukaryota; phylum Euglenozoa; class Euglenophyceae; order Eutreptiales; family Eutreptiaceae; genus Eutreptiella; species Eutreptiella sp. 'Long Island Sound 2002'. The sequence goes on from OZ038380.1 coordinate 56,104,313, forward strand.
CTCAACCGCGCGGGTCTTAGCCCAAAGCTAGCATGCCCCCTTCCCACCACTGACCAAGAGGTCCACCAGATACGAACGCTCGTCTGCGAAATCCTTGCCGCGGCAGCAGAAGACGGCAAGCTTCTCCTCCAAACCGCCCGGCCTACAACTGCCCACGCAAGCGCGCAGCAAGCGGACACATACACCGGCACAGCACAACCCCCCGCACAATCCCCGCCCATGCCCCCCCCCTCTCGCTGCTCAACCAGAGACCCACACACGCCCACTATCGCGCGCACCCCCGGGCCCCGCGACACGGGCCTCCCCCACCCGCCCGAACACCAGCACACGCCCGCCACACACCCACCCACCGGCCACCCTTCACCGCCCCCCACACTCGACAACCCACACACACCCGCCAAGGGGAGCCCCGCGCCCCGCGGCACGCCCACCCCACCCAGTGGCCCGCCCACGCCCCCCACACACACCCCAGAGGACCCAGGCCCACCCCCCCCGGCCCCTGAATGCAGCCCGCGCGAACTGTTCCCCCCCGCTGACACCAACCCACACGACCTCGCACATTGCAGGACCCGGTCCCAGCCGAGCCCAGAAAGAGAAGGCCGCAGCCCCGCGCCTCCCTCCCCCGGCGCAGCCGACCAGATCGGCCCGCCGGGCCGCCAGGTCACGACCGGGCCCCCCCAGGCGCCCGCCCCCAACCTACAACCCGGGGACATGCCCTCCATCCTCCTCGCCGTGGCCGCAGCAGAAGCCGCCGCCCGCAAGCCCGCCCGCATCACAGCCCAACCCGCGTCCACCACCTCCTCCTCGTCCTCAGCCTCGTCCACCTCCTCCACCTCATCCTCCGACCCCCCCCTCCCCGCCAAACTCATCCTCAAGGCCACGGCGAAAGCCAAAGCCGCGGCCGCACGCACCGACCCCCCAACCCCCACACAGGCGACTCAGGCACCCCGGCAACCCACCGGGACGACCCCCGACCCGGCATCGACGCCCTCACACCTCCGGACAGAGGTACTCCTCAACCTGGAACCGGACCCCAACCCCAAACCCGACCCCAAACCCAAACCGGACCCCAACCCCAAATCCAACCCCAAACCCAAGCCGGCGCCCACGCGACCACACACAACACCGCATACGCAACGACACAAAACCGCCCGATACCACCCCCGCCCGGGCCCTCGCCCAAGCCAGGACCCCCCACCCACCACGACCCACGTCCCCCTCCCGCCGGCACCCACCACCACCGCGGAGACGGCCACCCAGCACGACCCCGTCCAAACCCTCGTCAAAATCCCCGTCACCAAGCGCCCCGTCATCCATCCCCCACAAACCACCACCACCGCCGGCCAAACCGACCCAGGGACGTGGGACCCCTCAACCATCGTCACCGTCAAGCTCGGCCCCCAACCCTTCCCCCATGCCCACCACATAGTGCAGCCCCGGGGACTGCCCACGATGCCCAACCCCCCACCCCCACAAGGGGGACCGGAAAACCCACAAGGACTCCATGGGCCATACCCGCAACACCAACCCCACCACTACACACACCACCACCACCAGCGGCCCCACCACCACCACTACCAACACCACCCCCACCACTACCACTGCCCACCGCCCTACCCCACCGGGCCACAACCCCCCGTACACGAACAGCACCAGCGGACGGGATGGCAGCCGCCGAGCGCCCCGCCCGCATACCCACCCCCCCCGTACCAGCCACCACCCCCGTACCAGCCGTACCCCCGCGGCCACCATCCGATGGCCGAAGGGGCCCCATGGACGACGGGGGACCTCCCCCCCCAACCAGCACCGCGTGACGCCCCGTACCCCCCCGGCCACCATCCGATGGCCGAAGGGGCCCCAAGGACGACGGGGGACCTCCCCCCCCAAGCGGCACCGCGCGAGGCCCCCCAGAGGCCGCCGACGCTTCCGGACTGGCCCGACTCGAGCGACGAGGGCCGGTCCCGCAAACGGCGGCGCTCCCGCTCCCCCCCCGCACGGCACACTCGCCTACGGCGCCCACACTCCCACCGCGCCTCAACCACCCACTCGCGCCGCTCCCGCCCCCCCAGGTACCACCACGACCCCCAGGGACCCCGCTCCCGTCGCTCCCGCTCCCCCGGGCACCACCACGAGCGCCACCGCCGCCCAATGTCCCCCTCCCCCTCCCCCCACCGGCCACCCAGCCCCCGCCACCACCACTCCCGCTCCCCCCGACGCAGCCAGGCACGCCACTGCCGCCCCACGTCCACCTCCCCCTCCCCCCACACGCCCCGCCGGGCTCCCCGATCCCCCCGCCAGCCGTACCCATCCACCACCCCCAGCCCCCGCCACCACCACTCCCGCTCCCCCGGACGCCACCGAGCGCGCCACCGCCGCCCCATGTCCACCTCCCCCTCCCGCTCCCCCCTCCGCCCGTACCCGTCCTCCACCCCCAGCCCCCGCCGCCGCCGCTCCCGCTCCCCCAGGCACCGCCACCCCCGCCACCACCGCAGGTCCACGTCTTCCCCCCGCCGCTCCAGGACCCCGGGCACGGACCCCTCCCCCCCCCGGGCCCCCGCCTACCTCGCCTGGTGGTCTCCCTCCGCTCTGCAGGAGCTCCGCCGCTGGGTGAAATGGGCCGGAGGAGCGGGAAGGCACGAAGGGGTGCACATGGTGCATACCTTCGAGGAGGTGCGCACCCGCACCCCCGCAAACCCCAACGAGGCCGCCCCGGAGGCCATCATGCCGCAAGCGGCATGGGAGGCCCTCCTCCGCGATGCGGTCCAGGGCCTCCGCCCCCCCTACACCCCCCAAGCTCTCCGCCAGTGGCTCCAGGCCACCCACCCCCAAGCCTGGGCCACCGGCGCCCCCTCCCCACCCCGCCCCTCCCGCCACCACCACACCAGGAAGGGCCAGGACAAGGGCAAGGGAAGGGCAAGGGGCACCAAGGACCACACAGGCAAGAGGGCACGGAAGGGCCCCAAGTGAGGGCAGGCACACGCAGGGACAGGGCGCCGGAAGCGACACCACATGGGGGCAGGACACCACCCAAGAACCAGGAAGGAGCGGGAACGGGGACCAAGACACGGAGGAAAAGGGCACCACGACAGGTACCACGACCCACACCGACGGGGAGACCAGCGCCGCCCCACCCCCACCAAACACCCCAACACACACCACCGAAGCAAACATCGGACGCCATGCGGATCACACCAGCGCACGCCCACCGGCCACCGGAAACCACACAGAGAACGGAGGGCACACCTACACGGGGAGAACGGGCCACACCCACAGAGGAGGCCGCAGGGAACACCGCCGCACGGCGCACCACCATGCCCTCACCACCAGCCGACGACCCCGACCACCACAAAGGCCAACTCAGGCACCGGAAGAGGACGAAAGCACGGCCGCGGAACCCACGACTACGGACCGACACCCCCAGAGGACACGGGACCAAGGCACAGGCCCCCAGGGAGGGCAACCCCACGGACAGTCACGCGACCACACCATGGGCTATAAGGGCCGGGCTGCGCTACCGTCGCGGTTTGACGCAGAGTATTGCTACGGGGGCTTGATCTCGGCTGGTCTCACGTCCGTGAGGGCGTCCGTCACCAACCTGTTGCGTCCAGTGGAGGAATGGCACTGCGGCGGCACACCGATCCCTTCCATGATGAATATCGAGCACCGCAAGGGGAAGTGAAAGGCTGTGATCGATCGCGAAGGCTTTGGTGCTGCTGGACGGTGCCCCCTTCAAGGCCATCTCCGAGCGCCGTGAAGACTGGAAGTGCCAAGAATACTACTGATGCCCCGGACCCCAGCAGTTCAGCACCGGAGATATGGACATCCCCCTGACCCTGAAGTATGAGCTCATCCCTGCCGGCGGCACCGACCCGGACCCTGCCAGCGCAGCGGAGCTGCAGTGAAAGCCGTTCGCCACTCAAACAGCGTTCGGAACCCACCTCCACCGTCCGACTCCTGATGTCTGTTTGTCTGCCTTGGAGAAGGAACGCCTTTCCTACACCCCGAGTACGCCTGCCTGTCTGCGAGGCCCGGTGAAGATTGAGTCCATGGGTGAGAGTCAGCGTGCACGCCCCAAGGACACCGTGATCATTCAGCAGAATTTCCCGAGTACCTAACCGACCCACACAGGCCAGGCTGACCTCCACTGACCCACCGCGGCACCACGCGAGACCACGGCACACCGCACCACAGCACGCCACAGAGCAACGCACCACAGCACGACGCGACGCGACGCGGCACAGAGCGGCACAACACGACACAACTGACCCTAACCTGAGAGACTAACCGAAGCCAGCCATCGCACACCCGGGAAGGCGCCGCGCCACCACGCCACACACCAGCACCACAGGCCACACACGGGGCCACAGCGCGCCAGGCGACAACGGTGACGGACCACCCAGAAGATTACAGCCGGCACCGCAGAGGGGTAAGGACACGAGCAACCCCAGCCCCCTAACCCAAAACCACAAGCAGCCGCCTGGCGCAGCCGCCCAGCCGGCAGAGCCAGGACCTAACCCAGCAAGAAGGGGCGCCGAGCCCACCGTGTACAAAGCCCACCCGACCCATGGGGCCGGAACATGGCCACACAGAACGCAACTGAAGACAGCAGCCCGGAAGACAACACTGAATACAGGCCAGTGCGTGCGCCAGCCCAGGGAAGGCAGAGGGAGGAACAGGCAAGCCCCCCCCCCAAAAAAAAAAAGGAGGGGGGAAGGGGAAAAGGCACGAAAACAGCCCACAGCCGCCCAACCACCCGCCAACACCACCAAAGGCGGCCAGCCCCCCCCCCCAGGAAAAAAAAAAAAAAAAAAAAAGGGGGACCCCCGCAGAGGCACAGGGGAACCACCCACCCAAAACCGGCAACACCAAGCCAGTAACAGCGGACCACGGGGAAAAGGGACACGAAAAAAAAAAAAAAAAAAGAGAGCCACCAGCCCAGCCCGAAAGAAAGGGGATGAAGGGACAGGGACCAGAAAGCCCGGAAAAAAAAAAAAAAAGAAAAGAAAAAACCAAAGCGCAAAAAAAAAAAAAACACACACCCCGACAACCCAGCCAAGAAGGGCTGGGCACAGGCGAGACCCAGGCCCAGCACACACGCCCACACCGCGCGCCGGAACCGGAAACGGTGGGGGGCAAGCGGGGCGCCCACGAAACCACACACGTCCCAAAAGCAGGCCGAAACCGAAGCCCAACCACGAACACCACAAACAGCCGACACTAGAGGGACAACACCACAAATCGAGCCCAAAAACACCCACCCAAGACCCCAGCCAGGACTGACGGGGTTAACAAAACCCGCACCCAACCGCCAACCGGACCCAAACACAAACACCACACAACAGTAGGAAACCCAGTGCCCACAGCCCGGGCACTGAGGCAGCCCGTGCCATGCAGGTGACCCGGCCAAACGAGATCCGGAGCCCGGGGGTAAGGCTGCATCCTAAGGCCTGCGCTGCTTTGGGACTCGAGGCGGAGCGTGCGACACCCAAGCGCCTCGGAACCCTAGTACCAGGAACGTGCATGCACGCCTTGGGAACGGGATACGCCAGGAAGTCCGGTGAACCCCTAGGGTTCCGCCCAAAGGAGGGGACGTGCGCAAGCACGGGGGCACACCCTCCCGGCGAGACAAGCATGTCACGCTGGCGGCGACCAGCCCTCCCAGCCAGACCAGTGCTTACGCTAGAGAGTCTTTTAACAGTCATTTTGCGTTAGTTCAGGCGGACCCGTACCACGCTGACCCGTTGCTACAAAGCTTTACGGTGTTTGCCTTGTTGCCTGCGCACGGCGTCACGGACTAGGTCCTTGCATTCAATTTTGTATTGCTCGACTATGTTCTGCGGCCCTAAATGTAGTACGAAAAAGTCATTGCCATGTTTTTCTTAGGGTACTTGATCCAAGCCAAGCCCCCCCTAAACCTTGCGAAGTTGTGCAAACTAACCCTTAATCATTTTCATCACCCATTTTGAAGTTTTAAGTACATTTTTCTGAGTAACTAGGGTTATAGCCCTAGCCCCCCATGAAGTTCACCCCTACCACTCAAGTAAGCGGAGGTATCTTCCTTCACGGAGGTATTACCGAAATAAAATAGGCACTTCATGCCTTGGGCCTTGCAGATTAAGCCTAGTGGTCTCCCACCTCAGGACCTCTATACCTAATTGTTTCACCTACTTAATGTGGGCCTACAGTTTAACTGATTCTGAATTCAGTTGCTTGGCCATGCTGGCCAAGCCATATCCTATGTGTGGCCCAACCTACTTGCCCTAGATTCCTAACCTACTCCATTGCATGTCAAAAGGGTGCACATGAGGTGCTTGGGACTATCTTTGTGGCCAGACTTACGCCACTTTTCCCTATAAAATCATTGGTTTTGTCCTTATGTGACTGAAGCATTGTATTTAAGCCCGCACTGTCTAAGGTAAAGTAGCCAATTACTGTACCAAATCAATGCTACAAAAATTATAGGCCGCAATTAAAGCTGGCAGCTATAAATTGACAATGTTTTAGGTCAAATCCTGACGTTTTAAAATGTTTTTGGTTCAACATGCAAAATCTAACTGGTACTGGAGAAATCGCTGCCAGACGGGGCCGCGCAGAGATCACGGGATCGCGGTCGCGCCTATTTCTGTGCGAACAGAGAAGAGAGAAGATCTCAGGTATTTTACGACAAAATTCATAATAAATTAGACAGAAATCTGCGAAATTAATTTTTCTCTGGATGGATGTGTTCAGATGCGTGATATCAAAAGAAGGGCACGCCAGTGGATTGCGGAGGTAACAAAAACGAAAACACGAAGCACAGGAAGCACGCGCCAGAAGACCGCGGTCCCGAAGCCTCCCTCCCAGGTCCTATACATCCTTCCACTATGGGAAAAGCCGTCAGACATGGAACGCGTCGCCGTCGACTGCCTTATCAAAGCCAAGGATGTTCGCAAGGGTGCGACCGAGTTGGGAGTCCACCGGAAGACCCTAACTGACGCGATGGGGCTAATGAGGTGTGCTGCGCTACTTGTAACGCAGTGTGAAAGGGCGCCGCGCATCCAACAGGACGCTACGCGCAAGAGAAAATCAGCTGGTGAAGCCGGTTTGGACCCCCGTGGCCATCTTTGGGTCACTTGGGGTATGTATCTATGTGCCGGCAAGCCGCCATTGGCTGATATCATACTCTCCCATCCACTGACCTAACCCGATGTGATAGTGTGATAGGTTTGGCCATTCGGGCTATGAGCGGCCACATTCAGTACTGAGGCGCCGCCAGCGGAGATTTATATATCGGAATATCAGGAATCAACAGGGTTCTTTTATCATAATGTTTCCGTAATTTTTCAGCCTTCCGTTCTGATGGTCAATGTATCGGCGACTGTCAGTTGGCTCGCGATTTTGCGGTAACCGAATGGTTAACTGTTATTTACAGATATTTTGGCGGAAACCCCGATGAAGGGTCAGATTTCATCAGTAAAGGGTTCGTTGCTTCCGCAATTTTCATATTATACACTCGCAAAATTAATCCGATTTTTTTCAGACTTTCAGAATCGGATTTTCGACTTCGACATCGCCGCACTTGATATGACGAATCTCGAGTGGTCCGACATTTTTCCCCGATCACGAATCAACCTTCCTTTTGTTATGCCCTTCGTTTTGCTTAGAGATATAGGCGAAACAAAGTTGATTCGTGAGCCCACTTTGAAAGGTGATATCTCCGGCTCACCGCGAGTAGTCTCAATTTCGAGAATTGGGTTGGAACCGCATTGGTCTCAACTTAATTTAGGAAGCATCAAACGCCTTTGGTGTGTACACATGCCTGGTATAGCAAGGGATAATGGTCAAGAGGGTAGAAAGTGATATATAACTCTTGGACCGTGCAACCGAATATTTTAATGCGACTTTCGAGTGTACCGCATGAGTGTTGGGGTTGCATAGCAACTTTCCTTGGGTTCCTACGTATTTTTAACGTGAAGTTATGTCCATGGAGGGTCATGGCATATCATGGTGGGAGCCACTTTTGGAGGGTATGTGTTATATGCATGGTATGTGCTTCGATATGCTCACGCCCATGTTATATATCTTCGTGTGGCCGAAGAGATGGGGAGCCACACGTGACAAGGGCTTTGCCCATGTCCCCATTGTGGAATTCAAAGCGCTAGACTAAGTCTACCGCGTATGTATTGCTCATGGTATGTTTGGCAAAGAGATCCATGAGTGCACTCCCATTTTCATGGGGCATGTAGATATGAGTGGCGAAGGTATCTCCATGCGTCCAATTGGGGATCCAAGTGGAAGAATTGTTCGCAAATGGTTCCAATCATTTGTGTATTGAACCATGAGCGGATATCATGGGTGAGCATAGAGATATACTATCATGACAACTTTGTATTTGGACATATTTTCATGTTTTTGACCTCATTTTATGCTCATTTTGGTGTTCTATGTGCTCAACTGGTCGGCTGACAGTAAAGTGCCTAGAGATCCGTGAACTATGTTATGTTGCTTATATGTTGGCATATGCTTCGGTGTTGTACCTCACCATATGCCGGATCACGTGGTCACTTTGGCTTGGCACACGAGGCCTCACAAAATTAGGTCTCAAATTCATGAGTTGACTTGTGAAGCATGTCATGTACATAACCGGAGGGGTTTCGGAGGCAATGATGGGATATTCTTGGGCATGGACCTTTGGTCTATATCACCCTTGTATCTTACTTCCCGGTTTGACACATGCATGGAGCATTTGGATATTTGCCGTATGCATTTTTGAGTATATAATTGACTTTTGGGCATAATGGTGTGATTTGCCTGATTTTGCCATGTTGTGAGGTCATCTTCATGGGGCAGTTCTCCAAGCCCATTTGACTCCAAGTCAAACCAAGGTTATGTCAGGGTAGGGCATGGTCCTGAGTGCCACTCTAGGCCATGACACGCCACCTCCCCTATTGGGCTAGGATTTAGAGGCTTGGGAGTGAACACATTTTTGGCAATTGTGTAGTGACTTGTGACACATGGCATTCAGCCATCTCGTTTGACCTGGTTCAGGGCAATATGTTGGTGAGTCAAGGGAAGGTCTTGAGTCCAGGGAATGAGGGGTTTATGGCTGTGGATGTGTATGTTTACCTCTTTCCCCAACTTTGCCTTATTTGTGTCCATATGCCAATTTCAGGGCTTTCCTCTTTGGTGCAATTCTTGTACATGCCCGCCACCGTGGGACGACCGGTGTGCTGAACGGAAGCCCGCAGCGTATATTGGATTGTGGATTGGGTTATTGCTGTATTTGTGGGATCTGGTTGCTGTTCAGGGTTGAAGGAGTATTTTATTTTCTATATTTTTGGATTTTGGACCCTGGATTTTGATAAATGCAATCGTTGATCAGGAGCAAGTCGGCAGGGGTAACAGGCGGAAGGGGCACAGCGGGGGCCGGTCCTGGTAGGGACCTTCTTTACTGGCGCGCGTCGTGCTTTTTACTTTGTCCTCTTTGCTGCAGCCGCTACGAGCCGTGTGAGGTGAAGAGGGACCCAAACCCTTTTCTGGTGGAGTTGCCCTTGACAACCTGGATGGATGAGTGTGCGGATCAAATGGTGTGCCCTACACTGACTGAGATCAAAGATGAAGCGATAGCCATGGCAGAAAAGAAGACGAGTGTGCAGAACGCAGCTCTCCCTTGTAAGTTTGGTAAGACATGGTGGAAACTGTTTAAGTGTCGCAACAGTGACTTTGTTTCAAGACTTGCTCAAAATGTTAAATCGCAGCGTGCCTCTGCCCGTTTGAGCCCCCAGCAGTGGACAGAGTTTTTTAATAATCATTTAAAGCCACTTTTGGAAAAAGTTGCCTATAAGCGCCTGCCACATCTGGAACCAGGATAAGTCAGGTCTTTTTCGACAGTTCACCACCGTGGGACAGCGTGTGTGGGTGAGGAAGGGGAGAAAAACTGTGGCGCGACGCCGTGTCTGGCAGCAGCAGCACATCACCGCCATAGTTGCTGTCAATGCACAGGGCCAGGCCACAAAACCAGCACTCCTATGGAAGCCAAAAAAAATAAGAGGCGACATGTTCCTCCGTGCACAGTGCCCAGTGACACTGAAAGGAACGCCTGATGGGTGATCCTCTCAAGAGGTCTTCCTGGAGTGGGTGGAAACAGTACTCGTGAAAGAAACACAACCACTCAGCAACCCTTAGAAATGCATTTTGTTATTGGTGGACGGCAGCAAAACGCACCTCACACTGCAGGGTCTGTAAAAAATGAAGTCCGGCGGTGTAGAGGTGGTTGTGTTCCCCCCCATTCGGACAGATGTCATCCAGCCACTGGACAAAGCCGTTTTCAGGGCAGTGAAGGCCTGGTTTCGCAAAAAGGAAGAACCCTGGAAAAGGAAAAACCACCACAGAACCCCGTCCCCTGCAGACTTTGTGCAACTGTGGACAGATGCATATGTTGATGCAGTCACACCACGAAATATTCTGTCAGGCTTCAGGTCCTGTGGCATCAGCCCGTTTGATCCCCAATATTTTCTGGAACATTGTCCCTGTGAGCGCATCCAGCAGCAGGACCTCCCTGCCTGCCCTGCCAGCCCTACTCACAGCCCTGATGCATCGCAAGATCCTCCACAAAACTCTTCGCAAGGCTCTTCGCAAAACTCTTCAGCAGCTCCCTCTCAGGTGTCATCAAAAAGCGATGCTTCAACACAGTGCAGTGGCAGGGCCATCAGTGCGGCCACGCGGGACGATCCTCGGTCGTCGCGCCTCGGGGGCTTTTTGACAGCCCAGGATTTTTTAGATAAGGTTAGTGAAAAAGAGAATGGTGCTGCCGCAAAACCAGCACCCAAACGGAGGGCACGGCGAGTGGGAGAGCCTCTGAGAGGGGTTGACAGGCCTGCAGCAAAACGTTCTGCCAAACCAGCCCCAAAACCCAGAGCTGAGAAACGCCAAAGGGTGGATGACATCTCCAGTTGCAGCCCCTGGTCCTCACGAAGCACAGTCTTCCTCCGACGAAGGAGGTGGTGCAGGAGATCCGTTTGATTTGTATGTTAGCTACCAAAGTAGTTGTTAGTGTCTGTGGGGTGGAAAGTGTTTGTCAACGCGGACCACCGAAACAAAATAAACCCGGATCGGCCTGATAGATGGTGCAACAACAGTGCATTGGCAGTGCTGTGAAAGGGATTGACAGTGCAAAGGAAAAGGTACCACCTTGGCCAACGGCAGTAAGGCTACCAGAACTTTTCAGAAAAAAAAGTTGTAGAAAAAAATTTATTTTTTCCAAATTTTTTGTGCATGAAAAACGGGGTGTATACGCAGAAAAACGCATTGCTAGGCAAAGAAACATGGTTTTTCTTTGGGCATGGGATACAAATAGGTGATGCAAAGGCTTTGGCACTATGAAAAGGAGTTTCACGGGCGTAGCGGAACTCATTTCCAACAATCATCCAAACTTTGCCTCATTTCTTGGTAGGAGCAAAAAAAGGGAAAATTGTTATAGCGGCCCCCTAGGAGCTTGCTTGACCCAAACTTGTGTTAGACAATCGGATTTAGGTGCTACCAAGCATACCCCAATAGTAAGGTACCCTTTAGTATTGCTAAATCCTACAATAAACACTAAGTTTTCATGTGGAAAGTGTGAAAAACTTATGGTGGTACAACAACTAGTGCCTGGTACAAAAACTCGCTCCTTTACCTTATGTGCAGCCCCTCTTTGTTACACATGTGTTGATTGTGGAAGGATTTATCCTGATCTTGATTGTGATCTTGATCCGGTGCCTGGACTTGCTCTCCTTTAAGTTTGTGTGGACCTTATTTTGCCTTGGTGAAAATCAGCAAGGTTTTTTCAAACCAATACAAAGAACAAGCACAAGTGTGGGCAAACCAGAACACCTTTTTTGGTAGCAGAGGAAAGCCCTAGAAGAATAAAGCAAAGCAGGAAGAAAACCAAGAAACGCTCGTATTCTGAAGTGTGGAGATGTCTGCCAAAACCGTACCGATCACAAGCACCAGATCAAAGACTGGTGATGTGAGGGCTGGACCATCATCTAGAAGTGGTGTACCCCGTGATACTGGTCTTCTAGGCGAACATGTAGAACCAAGAGGGGCGGAAGGGAATACAGAAATATATATACAGAAGGAGTCCGTCCGGGCGCTGAGATGCTTGGCTTAACACAGGCGAACCTCAAGCGCCTCGAAGACAAAGTCCCCATGGCAGCCGCCTTAGCTGCCGCGATCTGCATCCCGGGGATGACGAGTGCCTGGAGATGCCGCACGGAGATGTCGGTGGATGCAGCCTGCGGCAGGAGGACCACGGCGAAGAGCCTGTTTGGGTTGACGTCCTGGAGTTGTCTTCGGAGGGCTGCCACCAGCCCGCACGGGGGTGTGTTGGCGTGGATGTCGTAGATTGCCCTGAGTGGAAAGTTTTATAGTCATTTCAACACTGTGTTTTTTTTGTGCCTCTCCTGCTGCTTGCTGCTGGTGTAGGGTTCCTGCTGCTTGTTTTTGATGAGGAATATTTTTTTTTGTTGAAATACAACCAATCCAGGATAACCCAAGCCAGAGATAAGCAAGTAGAAGATAAACAGGATCAAAGCATCAAGAGCTGCAGTCACAAAGAGTTAGATAGAGACAACTATCAACAATAGACCACAGCAATTAGCATACATTGCAACTCAGGATGAAATATTTTACATGTTTGAGAAAAAGTGATTGGAAAACTGCCCCAAGGGCTCACTGTCATCCACAGTGCCATCTTGAGATGTGCACTCTTTGTTTTTGGGTCCCATAGGTGCTGAGGTGGCATAGCATGTGGCGATGAGGTCACTGCCATGTCTGATGGGATAATGGGTTAACACACGCGGAGCAACTCACCGACCACACCGCCAGGGAACACATGCAGCGTCTCATCCATTACCATGCCATGCATGACCCAGACGTCCACTAACCCACTCCGCACCGCGCACGCGCCCCCCATCTCCATCCGCAGGTCTTCAAGACAACACCACAGCGCCCCGAAGCCCATCTCTCACCAAAGAAACCACCCCGCACCGCCCAGCCCGACCGAGCCCAACCAGGGCCAACCATACGTCGACGTAGACGCGCCAGACCCCGGCAACCAATCCAGCCTACCCCCCCCGGACCCGGGGCACCCCCCCCTCACACCGGCCACCATCCGCGACCCCGACCTCCTCCGAGCAACCCTCCAAGGCAGGGCCCCGAACACCCCCCTGGGCTGGTACCGCCTACAAGAGGACTGGACCAAGCTCACCGTCAAAGCCCTCCGGGACCTGACCACCCCAGGCAACGGCCTCCACGAGACCATCGTAGACCTCGTACTCTGGCGAGCCCGCAAACACACCCAGGGCCAGCACGTCTGGATCCCCCCCATCGAGTGGGGCCAGGCCCTGACACACGACACCGACATCAACGTCACGTGTCGAGGGACCGTACGCCTACGACGTGCCCCAGCGGAGAAGGACCACCCAGCGGACCCGAACCGCCCGGAGCAGTGGGAACAATCCACCGCACCAACTCGCGACACCGCCCTCCGCGCCGCCGGCCTCCGCACCCCAGACGACGACCTCCCCCCCCCCACCTACAGACAGTGACCACCCCCCACCGGAGGTCTGGGTTACATTCCTCGAGCGCGGGCACTACTACTTGATAGCCGCTACGGCTACGTCCCCCGGCCCGCAATGGCTCCTCAAAGGGACAGACACCATGCTCGCCCCAGGGACCACCCCACCAGGGCAGTAGGGGATCCCACCACCCAGCACAGGGTCCTCAGGGGCGTCCTCCAGCCAGGGGACAAGCCCCCAGCCCGCGCCCTGGCCCAAATCACCTCAGGGAAGGCGGGCTACCACCTGTGATTGGCCATGCTCTGCCTGACCCAGTGGATCCAGCGCCGCTGGCCGCCCACGGGGACCGTGCCCTGGATTTGGGCCATCCCCACCGCCCACACACAAGTCGAGGCGGGCGCGGACACGCCGCCAAACCCCCCCCCCCCCAGACCGCAGCAATCCCTCACCTGCGGGTACCACGCCATCCACAGGGTCCTCAGCCGCGTGGGTCTTAGCCAAAAGCTAGCATACCCCCTTCCCACCACTGACAAAGAGGTCCACCAGATACGCAAGCTCGTCTGCGAAATCCTTGCCGCGGCAGCAGAAGACGGCAAGCTTCTCCTCCAAACCGCCCGGCCTACAACTGGCCACGCAAGCGCGCCGCGGCGAGCGGACACATACACCGACACAACACACCCCACCGCACAATCCCCGCCCATGCCCCTCCCCTCTCGCTGCTCACCCGGAGACCAACACACGCCCACCATGGCGCCCACCCCCGGGCCCCGCGACACGGGCCTCCCCCACCCGCCCGAACACCAGCACACGCCCGCCACACAACCACCCGCGGGACACCCCTCACCACCCCCCACACTCGACAACCCGCACACACCCGCCGAGAGGAGCCTCGCGCCCCGCGGCACCCCAACTCCACCCAGTGGCCCGCCCACGCCCCCCGCACACACCCCAGAAGACCCAGGCCCACCCCCCCCGGCCCCTGAATGCAGCCCGCGCGAACTGTTCCCCCCCGCGGACGCCAGCCCACACAACCTCACACATTGCAGGACCCCAGCCCAGCCAAGCCCAGAAGGAGAAGGCCAAAGCCCCGCGCCTCCCTCCCCCGCCGCTGCCGACCAGATCGGCCCGCCGGGCCGCCAGGTCAGGACCGGGCCCCCCCAGGCGCCCGCCCCCAACCTACAGCCCGAGGACATGCCCTCCATCCTCCACGCCGTGGCCGCAGCAGAAGTCGCCGCCAACAAGCCTGCCCGCATCACATCCCAGCCCGCGTCCACCACCACCTCCTCATCCTCAGCCTCATCCACCTCCTCCACCTCATGCTCCAACCCCCCCCTCCCCGCCGCCCTCATCCTCAAGGCCACGGCAAAAGCCAAAGCCGCGGCTGCACGCACCGACCCCCCGACCCCCACACAGGCGACTCAGGCATTCCGGCAACGCACCGGGAAGACCCCTGACCCGACATCGGCGCCCTCACACCTCCAGACAGAGGTCCACCTCAACCTGGAACCGGACCCCGACCCCAAACCCGACCCCAAACCCAAGCCGGCGCCCAGGCGAGCACACACAACACCACAAACGCAACGACACAAACCCAACTGACACCGCCCTGACCCAAACTCTCACCCAAGCCAGGACCCCCCACCCACCACAACCCATGCCCCCCTCCCACCGGCAGCCACCACCACCGCAGAGGCGGCCACCCAACACGACCCCGTCCAAACCCCCGTCCGCATCCCCGTCACCAAGCGCCCCGTCATCCATCCCCCACGAACCACCACCACCGCCGGCCAAACCGACCCAGGGACGTGGGACCCCTTGACCACCGTCACCGTCAAGCCCGGCCCCCGACCCGCCCCCCCTGCCCACCACATAGTGCAGCCCCAGGGGCTGCACACGATGCCCAACCCCCCACCCCCACAAGGGGGACCCGAAAACCCACAAGGGGTCCAAAGGCCATACCCGCAACACCAACTCCACCACTACCAACACCACCACCACCAGCAGCCCCACCACCACCACCACCAACACCACCCCCACCACTACCACTGCCCACCACCCTACCCCACCGGGCCACAACCCCCCGTGCATGAACAGCACCAGCGAATGGGATGGCAGCCACCGAGCGCCCCACCCGCATACCCCACCTACCACCAGGGGCCACCCCCCCCGTACCAGCCAGCCCCCCCGTACCAGGAACCGTATCCCCCCGGCCACCACGTCCACGCCGAGGGGGCCCCCCGGGCCCAACCCCGCCAAGGACAGTCACTCGACCCATACAACCAGCCGCTGCCGCCACCACACCCCTACGTGGCGGATCCATGGACGACGGGGGACCTCCCCCCCCAAACCCAGTACCAGGCGGCACCACGCGAGGCCCCCCAGGACCCGCCGACGCCTCCTGACTGGCCCGACTCGAGCGATGAGTCCTGGTCCCGCAAACGGCGGCGCTCCCGCTCCTCCCCCGCACGGCACACTCGCCCCCGGCGCCCACACTCCCCACACCGCCACCGCCTCAACCTACCACTCGCGCCGCTCCCGCTCCCCCAGGTGCCACCAAGACCCCCCGGGACCCCGCTCCCGCCGCTCCCGCTCCCCCAGGCGCCACCACGAGCGCCACCACCGCCCCATATCACCTTCCCCTCCCCCCACAGACCCCGTCGGGCTCCCCGTTTCCCCCGCCGCCCATACCCATCCACCAACCCCAGCCCCCGCCACCACCACTCCCGCTCCCCCAGACGCCACCAAGCGCGCCACCGCCGCCCCATGTCCACCTCCTCCTCCCGTCCCCCCCTCCGCCCGTACCCGTCCTCCACCACCAGCCCCCGCCACCGCCGCTCCCGCTCCCCCAGGCACCGCCACCCCCACCACCACCACAGGTCCACGTCCTCTCCTCGCCGCTCCAGGACCCCGGGCACGGACCCCTCCCCCCCACAGGCCCCCACCCACCTCGCCTGGTGGTCTGCCCCCGCTTTGCAGGAGCTCCGCCGCTGGGTGAAGTGGGCTGGGGGAGCGGGAAGGCAGGATGCGGTGCACATGGTGCATACCTTCGAGGAGATGCGCACCCGCACCCCCGCCGACCCCAACGAGGCCGCCCCGGAAGCCATCATGCCGCAAGCGGCATGGGAGGCCCTCCTCCGCGATGCGGTCCAGGGCCTCCGCCCCCCCTACACCCCCCAGGCCCTCCGCCGATGGCTCCAGGCCACCCACCCCCAGGCCTGGGCCAATGGCGCCCCCTCCCCACCCCGCCCCTCCCGCCACCACCACACCAGGAAGGGGAAGGACAAGGGCAAGGGGAGGGCAAGGGACACCAAGGGGCACTCAGGCAAGAGGGCACGGAGGGGCCCCAAGTGAAGGCAGGCACCAATAGGGACAGGGCGCCGGAAGAGACACCACATGGGGGCAGGAAACCACCCAAGAACCAGGAAGGGGCAGGCGCGGGGACCAAGGCACGGAGAAAAAGGGCACCGAGGCAAACGCCAGGACCCACACCCAGGAAGGGCATACCACGACGGGGGGAAAAGCGCCGCCCCAGCCCACCGAACGCCGCACGACTCCCGGGGGCGCACCCCCCAACACGCACCGCCGAAGCAAGCATCGGACGCCGTATGGATCACACCAGCGCACACCCACCAGCCACCGGAAACCAGACGGGGAATGGAGGGCACACCTACACGGGGAGAACGGGCCACACCCACAGAGGAAGCCGCAGGGAACGCCGCCGCACGGCGCACCACAACGCCCTCGCCGCCAGGCGACCACCCCGGCCGCCACAAGAGCCACCTCACAGGCACCGGAAGAGGACGAAGGCACGGCCACAGCAACCAGGACTAGGGACCGGGACCCCCAGAGGAGAAGGGACCAGGGCACAGGCCCCCAGGGAGCGCAACCCCACGGAGGCCTACCCGACCCACCAGCCCGAGCGGCACGCCCAGGCCCCCACAGCACGGACCCAGCGAGACACCCACACCTAACCGCACCCCCCGGCCACCAGCCAGCCACACTCCGCCCCGCACTCCGCACCACGACCCAGGCCAGGCTGACCTCCACTGACCCACCACGGCACAACGCGACACCACGGCACACCGCACCACAGCGCGCCACAGAGCAACGCGCCACAGCACGACGCGACGCAACGCGGCACAGAGCGGCACAACACGGCACGACTGACCCTAACCTGAAGGACTAACGGAAGCAAGCCACCGCACATCCCGGAAGGCGCCGCACCAGCACGCCACACACCGGCACCGCAGGCCACACACAGGGCCAACGCGCGCCCGGCATCAACGGTGGCGGACCACCCAGAAGGTTAAAACCGGCACCGCAGAGGAGAAAGGACACGAACAACCCTAGCCTGCTAACCCAGAGCCACACGCAGCCGCCTGGCGCAGCCGCCCAGCCGGCAGAGCCAGGCCCTAACCCGGCAGGAAGGGGCGCCGAGCCCAACGTGTACATAGCCCACCCGACCCATGGGGCCGGAACACGACCAAACAGAACGCAACCGCCAACAGCAGCCCGGACGACCACACTGAATGCGGGCCAGTGCGTGCGCCAGCCCAGGGAAGGCAGAGGGAGGAACAGGCAGGCCCCCCCCCCCCGCAAAAAAAACAGGGGGGGGAGGGGGGGGGGGCGCGAAAACAGCCCACAGCCACCAAACCGCCCGCCAACACCACAAGAGGCGGCCAAACCCCCCACCCAGAAGGCACCGAAGACCGGACCCCCAAAGAGGCACGGGGGGACCACCCAGCCAGAACCGGCAACACCAAGCCAGGAACAGCGGCCCACCGGGAAAAGGGACACCGAAACAAGCAGACACACACCACGAAAAAAAAAAAGCCAGCAGCCCAGCCCGAAAGAAAGGGGATGGGGGGACAGGGACCACAAGGCCCGGGACAAGGACACCCAGCAACCGACACCACAAAGCCAAAACAAAAAAGCGCAAAAAACACACCCCGACAACCCAGCCAAGAAGGGCGGGGCACAGCTGAGACCCGGGCCCAGCACGCACGCCCACATCGCACACCGGAACCGGAAACGGCGTGGGGCAAGCGGAGCGCGCACGAAACCACACACGTCCCATAAGTAGGCCGAAACCTAAGCCCAACCACGAAGACCACAAACAGCCGGCAAAAGAGGGACAACACCACAAACCGTGCCCAAACACAGCCACCCAAGGCCCCAGCCAGGACTGGCGGGGTTAACAAAACCCACACCCAACCGCAACCCGGACCCAAACACAAACGGCGCACAACAGTAGGAAACCCAGTGCCCACAGCCCGGGCACTAAGGCAGCCCGTGCCATGCAGGTGACCCGGCCAAACGAGATCCGGAGACCGGGGATAAGGCTGCATCCTAAGGCCTGCGCTGGTTTGGGACTCGAGGCGGAGCGTGCGACACCCAAGCGCCTCGGAACCCTAGTACCAAGAACATGCATGCATGCCTTGGGAACGGGATACACCAGGAAGTCCGGTGAACCTCTAGGGTTTTGCCCAAAGGAGGGGACGTGCGCAAGCACGGGGGCACACCCTCCCGGCGAGACAAGCACGTCATGCCGGCGGCAATCAGCCCTCCCGGTGTTGCCCGGGGCCGCTTTGTTGGGGGCCAACAGTCAGGTCTAGTGGGATGTAAGCCGCCTCCCCTCTTCACGCGCGGACCCTCCTCCTGTTCGTCACAGGGGCGACGCCAGGGGGAACGAAGGGGCGCCTCTCCACGACCGAGTGCACCTACCTACCTACCTACCTTACTTGTTTGAGAAAAACTGATTGAAAAACTGCCCCAAGGGCTCACTCTCATCCATAGTGCCATCTTGAGATGTGCAATCTTTGTTTTTGGGTCCCATAGGTGCTGAGGTGGCATTGCTTATGGCGCTGAGGTCACTGCCATGTCACATGGGATAATCCTACTTAGCTAGGCTGACTGGGTATTGAACCCAGGACCTCTCAAAAAGCGGTGCCCCAGCCCTTTAGGGTGCATACCACTGGGATAGCTAAGAATTCATGAGAAAACATAGATAAATTCATAGGCTCTGCCCTCAGTATATCAGTGCCTCAGTCACCCAGAAAAAGATGTTGTAGTGACTATAGCTTGGGCATTAAGGGGTCCACACAACATCCTGATCTAGTGTTTGGTTCCATAGGTCAAAATGTGTTACGTAAGAAAAAGTCACTGCCTTGTCTTTCTTGGAGGGCTTGATCCAGGCCAAGCCCCCTTTAAAACCCTGTTGTTGATGCTAGGACCAACTTAAGTATTTTTGTCACTCTTTTGAAGCCTTTAGTACACTTTCTCAAAGTAACTAGGGTTATAACCCTAGCCCCCCATGAAGCTCACCCCTACCACTCAACTGAGCGGAGGTATCTTCCTTCATGGAGGATATACGGAAAAAAAATAGGCATTTCATGCTTTAGGCCTTGGAGGTTAAGCCTAGTGGTCTCCCACCCCAAGACCCCTATACTCAATTGTTTCTACCACTTATTGTGGTTCTACTTCTTGAACTGTTTCTGAATTCAGTTGCTTGGCCAAGTCATATTCTGTGTCTGGCCTGACACCTATGCCCCACATTCCTAACCAGCACCACTACACCCAAAAGAGTGTAAATTAAGTGCTTGATGCTATCTTGGAGGCTAGCGTCAGTCCAGTTTTCATATAAAATCTTTTGTATTTTCCATTTGTGATTGAACCTTTGTGTTTATACCTGCTTTGTCTATCTGCAGCCCTTCTGTGTTACACTGGATTTCAAACTTTTCATTGATTCGATCCACATCCTGTTCTTGCTCTACTTGCTTCTTTGGTTTTGGGATTTCACCATCAAAAAACTGCAGGATTTCATCAAAATCCATAGGGCACTAATCAAGGACATCTTTCCGGTAGCAGAGGCAAACCCTGAGAACCTTTCGAACCGACTCTGAGCAGAAGCACAAGAAAAACACACTGAAAAGCACATTGAACATGTCCACTCAACTGCCCTCCCAAACCTGGCCGATCAGAAGTGTACAAGTGCAACATGGCAGTGTAGCCCACCCAAAGAGTGAACCGCCACTCAGAGCAGCATCTGGGTCTCAGGAAGATCCAGAGCACCGAATGGCGGAACTAAATCCGCCCAGAACAATCCCATTAACCATGGAAACCTTAGTGGCCCATGGTGAAGACAGCCTGCAAAGGCTCCGCAGGCGTGTAGAAGCTTCCATCGCCCGGTCGGCTTGTCCGGCCTCGTCTTCTACCGTACTTGGAGTTGGTCCTGAAGAACAAGAGGACCTACGAAGGATGATGGACGAGGTCATGCTCCATGAAGAGTACCACAAGTCCACCGTAGGAGAAGATGGAGAAATACCTCTTGATGTTCTCGGGTCGTTGCCCCAAACTGAGATGGGCTCCTTCCTCTATTCTGGACCATCTACAGACATGGAGGACACAGTATCACTACCGAGACGACCGAGAGCACACGAACACCCGAGAGCAAGGCACCCAGACCTGCCGATAATGGATCCTCTTCGCCCAGAGCCCACCCATGGGGCTCTGGATCGTACGGCCCAATTTTTGGCCAAACTTCTATTCGGATTGGAAGACGCGGATGTGACAGCTCTGTCAGAGGCTGTCAAGGCTAAATTGGGTATCACTGAACCCTTACCAAAGCCAGCGCTACTCTCACCTTCACCAGGTTTGAGCACGTTGGCTGATGATCTCAAAAGATCAAGGGTGTCCAGGTTGCTACCCAAGGTTACTTGCCCCACCCCTTTTCATCCTCGCGCCAGGACACTCCCTATTGCTGAACTACAGGACGTGCCGGTGACGGAGACTGAGAAAAGAGGGCTGTCAGCCCTGGCACCTCTTGCCAGCGTATCTGCTTCTCCTTCTGGCCTAACCCCGGGGGGTGGGAAGATGGGCAGACCTATTGCCCAGGAGAACATCCAGCTAGAACTGCCGGAGTTCGACCCGAAAAATTTGCCTGAATGGGCAGAAGAATTTGCTGAGTTTCTTTTGCTCACTGGCCAATCCCATGTGGATGTGGCCACCAAATGCTCCTTGCTGAAACGCTCCTGCAAAAAGAAATTTTTGCACAAACAGGTGAAGCAGATTGTGAAAACCTGTTCAACCTGGATAGAGGTACTCCAGAGGTTGGAGAAAACGTTCCCAGTCTATGCGACTAACCTCAGTGTGCGCACACAGATAGAGGAGCTACCCATGCTCCCTGAGTTTCCTTCCGCTGCGCGAGTCTCTGAATACGTGTGCGACCTGGAGTATCTGTTTTCACGGATGAACGTGGGCTCCTACGGAGCCACTGAGGGCCACCTGTGGCTCATGAGTAAGATCCCCCAACGTACGCGGAATGACTGCCGCGCTACCTCTGAGAGGAAAAGCCGGACCCACTCGTATGACGAACTGGTGGACCTGCTGTTTGAGTCAGCTCTTGAGAGGGAGAATGACTCCCACATGGAGAAATTCCTCAAGAAGCATTTGGGTCGGGGCGGTACCCCTACCCTCGAACGTGGCGAAGGGAAAGGGCCGAAAACTCCCACTAACACCAACCAGGGAGGTGGTAAAAGGAGGGGTAACACAGGTGCCATGAATGAGGTTGAAACTGATGCAGGTACACCCCCTTTGTTCTACTGCAAACCTGTCAATGACAAGGGGGGGCCTTGTCATGCCTCAGACTGCGATCATTGCAGTAGCTGTATGCTGCAGATGAAACGACAGCAGCATACCAAGGATGGGACACCTGTGACCCCTCAGGATCATTTCAGGTGTACCATCACCTGTGGCTATTGTGGCAAACGTCGTCACTACGAAGACGAATGTCACATACAAAAACGCGAGAGTGATAAACTCAAGCGACAGGAGGCTGAACGCCAGAAGACCCAAACACCCACCAGAAATCCCCCGAATGGGGATAAAGGTGGTAAAGGAGGTGGCAAGGGGGGTGGCAAAGGTGGACCCCCTAACCCCCAGAGACGCTCATCAGCGCCCGCTGCTACTCCCCCTCCTGCCGCAGGTGACCCCAAGAAGCGCCCACAGGGGGATAACGCTTCCCCGGAGGGGAAGAACTCTAACAAGAGGCGACTGGCCTGGATGGCCAGGTCCCTCATGGCGGCAGGGGTGGATGTCAAGTTCCCTGATGAGGAGTAGGGGGGCGGCTCCGAAGAGGAGGACTTGGTTTTCTGGATCCTCGTGAATATTGGGGATCAAGTTTTTCGAGCGGTGCTTGACACCGGTGCAACACTTTCCATAGTGAAGCGGTATGGGGTGCTTCACCCATACCCGCTGCCCAGCCTGTGGCGCTCTTCGCCAGGCCAGATCAGGAATTTTCCTGTTGATGCTACGGCATCCTGATTTCTGTGGGATTTCTGTAAAATACCCCAGAAATCGTCATTTTACGTCTTTTTTGGGCTGGCGACGACAGTCGTCGCCTGCGCGACGCAGCTCCAGAACGAGGATTTATTCCTCGATTTCTAAAGATTTTAGACAATTTTATTATTGTTTTATCGTTTTTAGAACTAAAAGATTATAGCGTGACCTTTTTCGCGGCGTTCCGCGAAGGTCCATTTTTGCGAAAAGTGGCGCGTTCACGCATTTTTCAAAAAATGCTGAGGCGATTCCAGGAATCGCCCAGACTCCCATGGCGTAGCCCAACAGTGGGGCTTTTCATATGTAGGTTGAATTGGTACAGAAACACGTCTTGTCGGCTACGCGACGCGTTGGGGGGAGACGCGTGAAATGAGTGTTTGTGGCTCAAAAATCACTATATTTCATTGTTTTTCGCCCAAAAACCACTGTTTGGCCCAGTTAGGGCAGGATCTCAGTGGAGATCCTGATGGCGACGCCTCGTAGCCGTCAGATTTTCTGATGGCGGCGACGCCATCGCCTTCATTTCGTCTTCTTTTTTATGCTATTTTATAGTATAGAATTGTTACATATACATTGTACATGTCAACGCATTTATTATGTTACATATACCATCTCTTTGTCCATAGACGCCAGATTGTGTCCGCGGACGCTCCCCGTGGGGTGAGCAAGGATTCCAAGACCATTTACGCAACTCCAATGGAATTGAAGTTTGGAATAGACTTCATGTAGTACTTGGAGAGGTTGGGGTGATGGGTTGAAGGATTTTCCATTTTTCTGTGGACGCACGGACATCACCCCCGCCGAAAATGCTTCAAAATGGTCTTGCCGCTGTCCGCGTGGTTCACTGGTGGACCTGTCGATGAGCTCCCACAACGTTGAGGTTGTATCCTGCTGCCTGGTTTTCGACAACTCCCGCAGCGCAACAGACTGCAGCCTAAGGTATTGCACTGGTTGAAATACAGTGCAAGAAGGGACGCCTGGGCCAAGACTGGCCCCCAAGGCAACAGCAGCGACGACGACAGCCCTGAGATCAGCTCCAGGAGCTCCTGCGGTGACGACGACGATCCCAGCAGAGGTCTTGAGGAATTCTGGACCCTGCAGCAGCTTGACAAGTGGCGTGGACTTCTATGATGGTTGATCCTTGAAGCGACGACAGCATGCTGCGCGGAAGGCGCTGCTCGTCCACCAGTAACCAAATCAGGCGCGTTAATTCGTCGCCTTGGGTTGGTTGACCCTCCGGGAGGTCCCTTCCTAAATAGGCGTGGGGCGCCTTGGGTAGGAAATGACCCTAAATCCCCCAAATCAGGTGCGTTCATTCGTCACCTTGGGTTGGGAATCAACCCTAAAAGGCACGAGGAATTCGTCGCCTTGGGCAGGAAATGGCCCTAAATTCAGGCGTGAGGAAGTCGTTGCCTTGGGTTTGACCCTAAATAATTTTTTCCGAATTTATTGAATTATTGATTTCCATGCCCATGGAGAAAAAGGGCCAATATGTGCGCCTAAGCGCCATCGGTCAGGGCGGAAGGCCCTGCAGCGCCCCTGGTTTGGTCACCAGAGGCTACGAGGAGTGCCAGGGACCAGTGTGGTCGCCTGAGGGGCAATTGTCCTATGAATATTTCAAGATCAAAAAAAAAAAATTAATTTTTTTTTACATGTGTGTGGCATGTAAATTACTCAAGAAGCCCCCCCCCCCCCCACTGTCCTGCTGAATCAGAGTTGAAACCAGGGCACTGCAGGGGTCAGAGCGCCTCCTTGGCCTTGCCTTCCTTTGGATATAGGCAAGGCTTCTAAGGAGGGGGGTGAAGCGGTATGGGGTGCTTCACCCATACCCGCTGCCCAGCCTGTGGCGCTCTTCGCCAGGCCAGATCAGGAATTTTCCTGTTGATGCTACGGCATCCTGATTTCTGTGGGATTTCTGTAAAATACCCCAGAAATCGTCATTTTACGTCTTTTTTGGGCTGGCGACGACAGTCGTCGCCTGCGCGACGCAGCTCCAGAACGAGGATTTATTCCTCGATTTCTAAAGATTTTAGACAATTTTATTATTGTTTTATCGTTTTTAGAACTAAAAGATTATAGCGTGACCTTTTTCGCGGCGTTCCGCGAAGGTCCATTTTTGCGAAAAGTGGCGCGTTCACGCATTTTTCAAAAAATGCTGAGGCGATTCCAGGAATCGCCCAGACGCCCATGGCGTAGCCCAACAGTGGGGCTTTTCATATGTAGGTTGAATTGGTACAGAAACACGTCGTGTCGGCTACGCGACGCGTTGGGGGGAGACGCGTGAAATGAGTGTTTTTGGCTCAAAAATCACTATATTTCATTGTTTTTCGCCCAAAAACCACTGTTTGGCCCAGTTTGGGCAGGATCTCAGTGGAGATCCTGATGGCGACGCCTCGTAGCCGTCAGATTTTCTGATGGCGGCGACGCCGTCGCCTTCATTTCGTCTTCTTTTTCTATGCTATTTTATAGTATAGAATTGTTACATATACATTGTACATGTCAACGCATTTATTATGTTACATATACCATCTCTTTGTCCATAGACGCCAGATTGTGTCCGCGGACGCTCCCCGTGGGGTGAGCAAGGATTCCAAGACCATTTACGCAACTCCAATGGAATCGAAGTTTGGAATAGACTTCATGTAGTACTTGGAGAGGTTGGGGTGATGGGTTGAAGGATTTTCGATTTTTCTGTGGACGCACGGACATCACCCCCGCCGAAAATGCTTCAATAGTGGCCCGGCGCCTGCTAAGGACTTTCAAGAAAACTAAGACCGTGGCCATAAGAGTAGGGGATGGGCGTACCATCCATTCCTTCGGGGGAGTCGATGTGACTATATGCTTGGGCGACGAAACCGTGACCCAACACTGCAGAGTGCTGGACACCGACGCTTTTGACATCGTCATTGGTACCAGCTTCC
Source organism: Eutreptiella sp. 'Long Island Sound 2002' (assembly GCA_964036045.1). Lineage (NCBI taxonomy): Eukaryota > Euglenozoa > Euglenophyceae > Eutreptiales > Eutreptiaceae > Eutreptiella > Eutreptiella sp. 'Long Island Sound 2002'. Next base: position 56,130,108 of record OZ038380.1, read on the forward strand.
TACGAAGAAACCCCCAAATAAAAATGCTGTTTCTCCAGCGCTCCTATTCCTTGCACTGCGACTTTGGCAGTGGGCTCTTCTCCGTACCTTTGGAGCTGTCAGGACGAAAAGAGTCTGGGCTGCGCTACGCATCCAACACTAACTATCGTACTGAAAACTACCAATTGTCCCGTCACGTTCTTGAAAATGGACTGGCGGCCCTTCAGGTAAACCTGAATGAGATCCAGGTGGAATTGTTTGCGAGCCGACAACAGCACATCATGCAGTTGTACTGCTCAAAACATTTAAACAACGCTTGCCGTTTCTTCTGGAAAGCAATGGGCCTAGCGTATGCTAACCCTCCCTTCTCCCTGCTCGCGAAGGTTCTAACCAAAATCGCTTATGAGGGAGGAAGGGTTGTCATGTGCACCCCTGACTGGGGCTGCACTGGTGAACACACTTACTGGCGCCGTATGCTAGATCGAATTACCGTGGGAAGAGTGCAACTCCCCGACGGTCCCATCTACGTGCCTGAGGACTCAGACACAGCTATGCAGGCCCCTGAGTGGGCCAGTTTCCTATCCATCGTTGATGGATCTCTCAATCCTGTACCCCTGTGTGACCTAGACCAGGTGCTACTGAAAGAGGTCATGGCCAAAAATCGTGGCCTGACCCATTCTGATCTCAAAAACCGATCTCCTGAGCACCTATCTGCCACACTCACAGGGTGTGAATCTCCCAATGGCTATCTGGAACCTGCAGCTGCTAAGGAGGATGCTGACGACCAACTGTCTGAGATCGCCAGGACTATCCTCCTGTTGATCCCAGCTGTGTTGACCTAAAACACAATGCCTTCCTAGCCCAACTGTTGCTGGAGGAGGTAGACCTAGAGTCGACCTCAGAACCCGCTCCCCATGTTTGGAAGCCAGTGCTACACATGCAGCCTATGCACACAGGTGAACCCGTGGCCCGGAGTCCTGATGCTCTGGCGCCGCCTTCTTCTAATGACATGCCACTGTCTGAGCATGACACTCAGGAACTCCGGCGGCTGTTGTACCTGAAGGCCGAAGGTATTGAGCGCCAAGAGCGGCAGCAATACCTCAGACAGACCTGGAAATCCTCGATCTGGTCTGAGGAGGACGATGATTCCTATACGCTGCCTGATCCTGAGATACCAGTAGTGTATTCTCTGCACTATGGGCAGCAATGTCCCCCTGAATGGGACAATGGGGCTGTGCCTGCCGAAACTGCTGATCGGCAGAAAAAGAAAGAACATGGAAAGAGCAACCTCCAGGCTGAGGAAGATTTCCTGCAGAAACTCGAGAGTCTTAACCTTGACCCCCGACTGAAGAAACTGCTGATACCCTATGAGGAGGTGTTCGGCGCCTTGCCGCCCCCCCTCTCTTGTAAAAAACTGGTCCAGATGGACCTGAAACTGAAACCTGAATTTGAAAAGACGCCAGTGAGGCGTCGTTCCCATCCCGCTTCACAGGAACAGGTTGAAGAAATCGAGCGCCAGATCCAGGAATGTATTGATGCTGGCCTCGTTGAAGACTATAAGAAGGGGGACTACCCCCATCACTGCAGTCCCTGTTTCCTGGTTGCTAAACCAGGGTCGGCTGCCTTACGACTGGTTGTTGACTATGGTGAGGTCAACAAGAAAACCCAGAACCACTCAGGGAGTATTCCTAACATGGAAAATACCCTGGAGCGTATTGCCAAATGCAGGTACAAGACCAAAATGGACAAACGCTCTGGTTTCTGGCAGGTGGATCTAACCGCCGCAGCTCAGGAGCTGCTCGCTTTTATAACCCCTAAGGGTCGTGTCTTTAAGTGGAAGGTCAAGCCTTTCGGGGTGGCTAATGCCCCGGCGCTCTTCCAGGAGCTAATGAAAAAAATTTTGTACATACTGAGGCGCAGGCCTCTAGTACAGGAGTTGAATTCTCGGGGTGCAGAAATTGATGCCCACATTGACGACGTGAGTTTGGGTACTAATAGTCAAGAGGACCATGTCCTTCTCCTCCGTGAATTTTTCATTGTTTGTCAAGAAAACCATCTCCGAATCAAACTCGAAAAATGTGTGTTTATGAAAGAGGAGATGGAATATTTGGGTTTCGACGTGGGGTATGGCTGGTGGAAACCAGCCGCGTCTAAGATGCAGCCCCTACAGGGCATGCAGATTCGTGATGACCCTAAGAGGGGTCTACACGATGTGAGGAGTTTTGTGGGCGCCTGTAATTTCTATCGGTGTCACATCCACAATTTTACCTACTTCTCTGCCCCCCTCACTGACCTAATCAAGAAAACTACTCCCTGGAGGTGGACCGCCAGGAAGGAGGAATGTTTCCAGGAGTTGAAGAAGAAAATTGCCTCCTCCAACTGCCTGGGAGTGCCCCGCCCTAAGGGCGAGATAGTCCCGATCACTGATGCCAGTGATGTAGGGGGGTCTGGAACGATCTACCAATGGCAAGAGCTTAACCCCGCTGAACTAACCCACTGCTATTATCGTACTGGTGGACTGAACGGTGATGGCTCCCTGAAACATGACTATCCTACCAGTGAATGGCGGCTGGTGCCACTAGGACAGTGGAATTGGAAATGGAACCAAGCGTGTTCCAATTACAGCACCTATGACCAGGAACTCCTGGCCGGTATGTTGGTACTTTCGTCACAATCCCGACTCCTGGGATCTAATCCTATTGTCTGGCCATGTGACCAGGAACCTGTGAAGTCTTTTCAGAAGGGCCCACCGCCAGAGAAAGCAAAACTAAAGCGGTGGTGGACTTACCTGAGCCAGTTCAGGTTGACAGTTCATCATATCCCTGGTATAAAAAATGAACTGTCTGACTATATATCGCGCAATAACTTCGATGCGCTTATAGGTGAGAACTCTGAGGCGCTCGCCAAAGAGGCTTTCCAGCGTATGGATGTCCAACTTGACCTGTCCGTGCGCACTGCTGGAATCCTGGAGGGTTGGAGTCTAACCGACTATCAGTCAGAGTACAAAGAAACTCTCCAAACCCTCCGCACTGGTCTTGAAACCCGCGTCATTGACGGGCACCAGTGGTATAAAAACAATCAGTACCTCTTCTACGAGGACCGGATTGTTGTGCCTGAAGCCCGACTGGATGGGTGCCTACAGTGGTCCCATCTCAGTTCTGGTCACACTGGCGCTCATCGCTCAGTGGACTTCTTCCGTGAGTGTTTCTACTCTAGTCTAACCCTGACTGAACTGAGGTCGCGTATGCAGACCATTTTGGATGCTTGTGGCTGTCATGCAAGCAAGCAGAGCGACAGTAGGGATAGGGGCCTGATTTCCAGCTTACCCATACCCTATTGTGCTAACTCTCTTCTCTATGTGGATTTCATCCACGGCCTACCACGCTTCGGCCGCTATGATAGTTGCCTAGTGGTCACCTGTGGCCTATCTCGCTTCACCCGTGCGTTCCCTTGCAATAAGAAAATCACAGGTGAGCAGACTGTGAAAATGTTGTTCGAGCAATGGTTCCAACCCTATGGAGCACCTAAGCAGGTGCACTCTGTTGAGGATGTACGCATCCGCAGTGACACTGGGTGGTACAAACGAGTGCTAAATGCCCTCAACGTGGAGGTAACCACAGGTGTGCCCTATACCCACACGTCTAACCCTCTCTGTGAGAGACAGAACCGTGTGGTGGAGCAAAACTTAAGAATCCTGATGAAACAGGAGCGTAACAAGGACTGGGTAGGCCTAGGGCCCTGGCCAGTGCTGACCATGAACTCACAGCGGAGCTCCTCTACGGGTTTCACCCCCCATGAACTGTTCCATGGAGGACGACCTGCATGGTTCTTCAAAACCCCCTTTCCTGAGGACTTCAAGAGCCTTGTGGGAGATTGGCTGGAACACAAGCAGTCTCTCGCTAACCAGGCTGGGACTAACCTGAGACACATTCGTGACGGTGAACTGAGCCGACGGAACCGCCTACGGCGACCTGCCAGCTTCAAGGCTGGTGACCTTGTTTTGGTTCACCATTCACGCCTACCCTCCTGGCCACGTAACTGCCTACAGGACCCTTTTTTTGGACCCTATCGTATCATCAGGATAGATGGATCCAGGATCCATGTCAGGTGCAGTCCACGTCTAGGTGGTGATTTGCTGTGTGCACCTAAACAGTTGAGGCACTATCACTCCCCTGACGATTTGTCTTGGGATGAGTGGCGCCTCAGCGACAGTGAGGTCGAGCGTATAGACCTAGAGAACGCTGCCCGTCCAGAGGAGGCAGACGAACTCGAAGAGATGACGGCCGATGAGATGGCAGTCCATGGTTACTACGTGGTTGCAGGTATTGCTCGCCACGAGTATAAACAGGGCTGGAAATTCCTAACCCTGTGGGATGGCTATGGGTTATCTGAGGCGACCTGGGAACCTATGTCAGCCTTCATACAACCAGATGGGAGTATCAACCCCATCTTCCGCTCCTATCTCGTTGAGAACAACGAAGGGCAGCTATTAACCCGTGCTGAGACTCTTTCCCAGCGTAAAAGGAAAAACTAATTTCACTGTGTCAGTCTACTGACTGTGTTCTAACCTCACAGGCTTAGGCGGCTCAGGTTGCATGGTCAAAAGCACACCAAATGCACCCAATTTGGACCATGCAAGAAAATAGTTTTTCACAGGCTCTTTTTTTTGAAAACAGAACATTAGTCCAAAGAAAGTATCTTTCTTACCATTTGTGCCATTTCGTGCCTTTTTTCGGACAGCCGAAAACAAAAAAAAACTATAAAAAGAATAAATAAATCTTATGATTTCAGTGGAAAATGATGTGCTTTTAGCGCAAAATTGGCCAAAAAATACATTTTGCGTTCCCCTTGTTTTTTGGATGAACATGGTCTACAGAAAAAATGATTGCAACATCATTTTCTGTTCTGCATGTTCATTGCATACCTGGAAAAATGATTTATTGATCGAATTCTATGCGCGAGGCCTCGCGCAATCAGGACCAAGGATCATTAAAACAGAAGCATGGCGGATTAAATATCAATGCAAAACATATGCAACATGTGGTTCAAGGGCTGCCCCATGCGCGAGGCCTCGCATATAACTTACTAAACCAAAAACCTCACCCGATTCATTTTCCTTTGCAAAGACGGCTTCAGGGTCGAGTGGTCTTAGTACCCACCCCGCGGTTTGATTTTTAATTTGCACTGCCTGAAAAAAGAGGTATAGGTTGTGACTTTCAAGTTCTGGGACTGCATTGCAGTCCTCATTGTGCGAGGCCTTGCGCAAAAAAAAGGCCCAGAAAATATATTCTTTGTACCATTGTGATGGGTTCTCATCTGATAGCGCTTGTGCACAACCTTCACTGAAGCAACGAGTACCTAAATTGTCGTTGAGTCATTGAAATTTACCAGAAGCTTGCCCCCCCCGGAGGCGGAAAAACTCTTTTTGGGCTTGGTCAGCCCCTGCGCTTGGCAGACTGCTTCCCCCAGGGCACCTTCTTTCTCCAGGTATCGAACATCATCTTGATAATTGGTGTCCTTTGCACTACATTGCATTTTCCTCCCCAAAAAATCATTTTTTTGGCCCAAACAAACGCTCAAAAAAGTGCCACGCATGGCAAATTCATATTTTCTTTGCACACTTTACTTTGATCTATAGTCAACAACGGAAGGATCAATTTTTCTTCAGCCAAAGCTACAAGGGGGGTCCCTGTGCAGCTCAGCGTCATCTGTTGAGTGGACATGCTTCATGTGTTACCAGTGATACTCTTTTTTTTGCTTGACACTCCCCATAAGTTGTGGCAGGTGTGCATCATGAGCAATGCTGAAGGATGCACCCTGTGCAACACCTCCAACGTATGTGCTCCTTTTGTTAGGAATGCAACAACATTTGAAATGATTTCTTGAGTCATCAATTAGATTTGCAAGGCTTGTTTAGAGCACTGAATGTCCGCCCGCGTAAACATATTGTACAATGTGATCAAGTCAAGGGTGCCTGTAATGTCACTCCAGTGTAGGTGCCTGCTTGATTCGTCAATTCTACCATCATTACCTGACTTTGGAGGGGCAATGGACTGCTCCTTGCGCGAGGCCTTGCGCAAGGAACAGTCCATTGCCCCAAAAAAAGCATTTTTGGGACCCATCAGGACCAAGAAAAGGCCAAAATTCCTTGCATAAGAGTTCTTTCGGTGTTCCAAAAACAGCTTGATTTTTTGCAAGCCAAAGAATGGTTCTTTTGATGTTTTTTCAGGCCGTTGAAGCCGGTTCGGACCCCCGTGGCCATCTTTGGGTCACTTGGGGTGTATATCTATGTGCCGGCAAGCCGCCATTGGCTGATATCATACTCTCCCATCCACCTGACCTAACCCGATGTGATAGTGTGATAGGTTTGGCCATTCCGGCTATGAGCAGCCATATTCAGTACCGAGGCGCCGCCAGCTGAGATTTATATATCAGAATATCAGGAATCAACAGGGTTTTTTTATCATAATGTTTCCGTAATTTTTCAGCCTTCCGTTCTGATTGTCAATGTTTCGGCGACTGTCAGTTGGCTCGCGATTTTGCGGTAACCGATTGGTTAACTGTTATTTACAGATATTTTGGCGGAAACCCGGATGAAGGGTCAGATTTCATCAGTAAAGGGTTCGTTGCTTCCGCAATTTTCACATTATACACTCGCAAAATTAATCCGATTTTTTCAGACTTTCAGAATCGGATTTTCGACTTCGACGTCGCCGCACTTGATATGATGAATCTCGAGTGGTCATACATTTTTCCCCGAACAGGAATCAACCTTCCTTTTGTTGTGCCCTTCATTTGGCTTGGAGATATAGTCGAAACAAAAGTGATTCGTGAGACCACTTTGAAGCATCATATCTCCGGCTCACGGCGGTGTATATCACTTTTGGAAATTGGGTTGGAACCAACTTGGTCTCAACTTAATTTAGAAAGCATCAAACGCCTTTGGTGTGTACACATGCCCGGTATAGCAAGGGATAATGGTCAAGAGGGTAGAAAGTGATATATAACTCTTGGACCGTGCAACCGAATATTTTAATGCGACTTTCGAGTGTACCGCATGAGTGTTGGGGTTGCATAGCAAATTTCCTTGGGTTTCTACGTGGTTTTAACGTGAAGTTATGTCCATGGAGGGTCATGGCATATCATGGTGGGAGCCATTTTTTGAGGGTATGTGTTATATGCATGGTATGTGCTTCGATATGCTCACGCCCATGTTATGTATCTCTGTTTATAGGAAGATATATGGAGTCATACGTGGCAAGGGCTTCGCCCATGTCCCAATGCCGAACTCCATAGCGCTAGACTAAGTCTACCGCTCATTTAGTGAATGTGGGAGGGCTTACGAAGCGACCCACAAGCGCCATTATCAATTTACCCATTTTCATGGTGCGTGTTGCGAGGAGGTTCGAAGGTGTCCCTATGCGGCCATGTGGGGATCCAAGTGGGGGGATTGTTTGCAAATGTTCCCAAGCAATTGTGTTTTGAACCATATGTTGATACCATGGGTGAGCGAAGTTATATACTATTGTAATTATCTTGAATTTGGCATTATTTGCATGTTTTTGACCTCATTTTATGCTCATTTTTGTGTTTTATGTGCTCAACTGGTCGGCTAACAGTAAAGTGCCTAGAGATCCGTGAACTATGGTATGTTGCTTAAATGTTTGCATATGCTTCGTTGTTGTACCTCACCATATGCCAGATCACGTGGTCACTTTGGCTTGGCACACGAGGCCTCACAAAATTAGGTCTCAAATTCATGAGTTGACTTGTGAAGCATGTCATGTACATAACCGGAGGGGTTTTCGGAGCCAATGATGGGATATTCCTGCGCATGGACCTTTGGTCTATATCACCCTTGTATATTACTTTCCGGTTTGACACATGCATGGAGCATTTGAATATTTGCTGTATGCATTTTTGAGTATATAATTGATTTCGGGCATGATGGTGTGATTTGCCTGATTTTGCCATGTTGTGAGGTCATCTTCATGGGGCAGTTCTCCAAGCCCAATCGACTCCAAGTGCAACCAAAGTTATGTCAGGGTAGGGCATGGTCCTGAGTACCACTCTAGGCCATGACACGCCACCTCCCCTATTGGGCTAGGATTTAGAGGCTTGGGGATGAACACCTTTTTGGGGTTTATGTAGTGACTTTTGACACATGGCATTTAGCCGTCTTATTTGATTGGGTTCAGGGCATCATGTTGGCGAGTCAAGGGAAGGTCTTGAGTCCAGGGAATGAGGGGTCTATGGCTGTGATTATGTACGTTTCCATCTTTCCCCAACTTTGCTTTATTTGTGTTCATATGCCAATTTCAGGGCTTTCCTCTTTGGTGCAATTCTTGTACATGCCCGCCACCGTGAGACAACGGGTGTGTTGAACAGAAGCCCGCAGTGTGGATTGGATTTGGATTGTGCTTGGTGCTGCTAGGGATCTGTGTGAAGGAGTTTTTTTCTATTTTTTGTGGAAATGCAGACCCTCGTGAGGAGCAGGACCATGGGAGTGACGGGTGGAAGGGGTACAGCAGGGGCCGGTCCTGGTAGGGACCTTCTTTATGGTAACAGAGGAGTACCTGCCCCCTACCGCCGCACCGGGGACTTGGGCCCTCATGAGCCCTGGCCAAGGACGCCCCGGGTGCAGATCGTGGAGTCCGTCGAGTTGACGATGGACTGGGAAGCCCGAGAAGAGCGAAGATGCTCAGAACGGAGAGCCATTGCAGGACATGGGCTAGACATGGAGGACCTGGCCTCCATGTGTGAAAGGCAATGCCGCAAGGCTTGCAATCTCCGCTCCGCTGCGGAGGAATTGGAGGAGACCGGCAGCAACGGCAGAGCCTGGCGTTACCGGAAGCGCGGGTCGCGACAACCCTCGGCGGAAGCCAGGGCGATGGAGACGGATCCCAGCCCGGTCAGGCTGTGGTCAACTGCAGATTCGGAGGGGCACTCCGAGGGCTATCGGACAGCTTATGAGCAACCTTCGGAGTCGGAGGAGATGGTCAGACCGCCCACAAGGGCGAGAACGGCCCCAGAACCCAGCCTGGAGCATGACGCCGAGGCGTTGGAGAGGCCTGCCAGAGCCAGAACGGCGCCTGTGGCCCGGCACACGAAGCCAACGCGGGATAGCATAGGTGACACACCCATGGTGGAGGAGTCCGAGGCGCCGGGGACCGTGGGATGCGCCGGATCTGGTGGAAAGCGTCTTGAGTGCCACTGCGAGCACGTGTCCTTCCTCATGGGCAAGTACCCAAAGATGGGGATGGACGCCATCGTGCATCGCCTCGACCGCCTGGACAACGCGAAGGACGGTCTAGAGGAGGACGTCGCGGGAATCCTGGATGACCAGTCGGCAGCGGAGAGAGACATGGCGGAGCTGCGAGCGGAACAGGACCGGTACCGGGAGAATCTGGAGCTGGCCCTGCAGAAGCAGCAGCGAGTGGTGGACAGCCTCCTCGACCTGGTGGAGGACAGGTAGGTAGGTAGGTAGGTATCTTCGGGAGCTCGGGATGCCTCCTTTGACGGTGCAGGAAGAAGGTCTTACCAAGGGGACGTCCTGTCCCTCCCACTGCCCTATGTTAGGTGCCTCTTGAGCCGCTCCCGCATGTGCTTTGGAAGGCATTGTCGCGGCCACCCGGTCCATGTGTCCCAGGTGGGAGGGTGTCCCCACATGTGTCCATGAGTAGGGCCACATGCCCCCTCCTTTGGGCGGCAGCTCTGGGGGCTGCCCAGCCGTGTGGAGGTAGGTAGGGTAGGTGCACTCGGTCGTGGAGAGGCGCCCCATGGTTCCCCCTGGCGTCGCCCCTGTGACGAACAGGAAGAGGCTTCGCGCGTGAAGAGGGGAGGCGGCTTACTTCCCGCTAGACCTGACTGTTGGCCCCCAACAAAGCGGCCCTGGGCTACGCCGGGAGGGCTGATCGCCGCCAGCGTGACATGCTTGTCTCGCCGGGAGGGTGTGCCCCCGTGCTTGCGCACGTCCCCTCCTTTGGGCGGAACCCTAGGGGTTCACCGCACTTCCTGGCGTATCCCGTTCCCAAGGCGTGCATGCACGTTCTTGGTACTAGGGTTCCGAGGCGCTTGGGTGTCGCACGCTCCGCCTCGAGTCCCAAAGCAGCGCAGGCCTTAGGATGCAGCCTTACCCCCGGTCTCCGGATCTCGTTTGGCCGGGTCACCTGCATGGCACGGGCTGCCTCAGTGCCCGGGCTGTGGGCACTGGGTTTCCTACCGTCGTGTGGCGTTTGTGTTTGGGTCCGGTTGGCGGTTGGGTGCGGGTTTTGTTTCCCCCGCCAGTCCTGGCTGGGGTCTTGGGTGGGTGTGTTTGGGCACGGTTTGTGGTGTTGTCCCTCTAGTGTCGGCTGTTTGTGGTGTTTGTGGTTGGGCTTCGGTTTTGGCCTGCTTTTGGGACGTGTGTGGTTTCGTGGGCGCCCCGCTTGCCCCCCGCCGTTTCCGGTTCCGGCGCGCGGTGTGGGCGTGTGTGCTGGGCCTGGGTCTCGCCTGTGCCCAGCCCTTCTTGGCTGGGTTGTCGGGGTGTGTTTTTTTTTTTTTCGCTTTGGTTTTTTCTTTTCTTTTTTTTTTTTTTTTTTGCTTTGTGGTCCCTGTCCCTCCATCCCCTTTCTTTCGGGCTGGGCTGGTGGCTCTCTGTTTTTTTTTTTTTTTTTTCTATTTTCCGTGTCCCTTTTCCCCGTGGTCCGCTGTTACTGGCTTGGTGTTGCCGGTTTTGGGTGGGTGGTCCCCCTGTGCCTCTGTGGGGGTCCTTTTTTTTTTTTTTTTTTTTTTTGCCTTCTGGGGGGGGGCTTGGCCGCCTGTGGTAGTGTTGGCGGGCGGTTTGGCGGCTGTGGGCTGTTTTCGTGCCTTTTCCCCTTCCCCCCTCCTTTTTTTTTTTTTTTTGGGGGGGGGGCTTGCCTGTTCCTCCCTCTGCCTGCCCTGGGCTGGCGCACGCACTGGCCTGCATTCAGTGTTGTCTTCCGGGCTGCTGTCTTCAGTTGCGTTCTGTGTGGTCAAGTTCCGGCCCCATGGGTCGGGTGGGCTTTGTACACGGTGGGCTCGGCGCCCTTTCTTGCTGGGTTAGGTCCTGGCTCTGCCGGCTGGGCGGCTGCGCCAGGCGGCTGCTTGTGGTTTTGGGTTAGGGGGCTTGGGCTGTTCGTGTCCTTACCCCTCTGCGGTGCCGGCTGTAATCTTCTGGGTGGTCCGTCACCGTTGTCGCCTGGCGCGCTGTGGTCCCGTGTGTGGCTTGCGGTGCTGGTGTGTGGCGTGGTGGCGCGGCGCCTTCCTGGGTGTGCGGTGGTTGGCTTCGGTTAGTCCCTCAGGTTAGGGTCAGTTGTGTCGTGCTGTGCCGCTCTGTGCCGCGTCGCGTCGCGTCGTGCTGTGGTGCGTTGCTCTGTGGCGCTCTGTGGTGCGGTGTGCCGTGGTCTCGCGTGGTGCCGCGGTGGGTCAGTGGAGGTCAGCCTGGCCTGTGTGGGTCGGGTAGGTCTTCGGGAAGTTCTGCTGAATGATCACGGTGTCCTTGGGGCGTGCACGCTGACTCTCACCCATGGACTCAATCTTCACCGGGCCCCGCTGACAGGCAGGCGTACTCGGGCTGTAGGAAGGCGTTCCTTCTCCAAGGCAGACAAACAGAAATCAGGAGTCGGACGGTGGAGGTGGCTTCCGAACGCTGTTTGAGTGGCGAAAGGCTTGCACTGCAGCTCGGCTGCGCTGGCAGGGACATGAGGGTCCGGGTCGGTGCCGCCGGGGGATGAGCTCATACTTCAGGGTCAGGGGGATGTCCATATCTCCGGTGCTGAACTGCAGGGGTCCGGGGCACCGGTAGTAATCTTGGCTCTTCCAGTCGTCACGGCGCTCGGAGATGGCCTTGAAGGGGGCACCGTCCAGCAGCACCAAGGCCTTCGCGATCGATCACAGCCTTTCACTTCCCCTTGCGGCGTTCGAAATTCACCATGGACGGGATCGGCGTGCCGCCGCAGTGCCATTCCTCCACTGGACGCAACAGGTTGGTGACGGACGCCCTCACGGACGTGAGGCCAGCTGAGATCAAGCCCCCGGCCGTCAATCCAAGTGCATAGCAGTACTCTGCGTCAAACCGCGACGGTAACGCAGCCCGGCCCTTATAGCCCATGGTGTGGTCGCGTGACGGTCCGTGGGGTTGCCCTCCCTGGGGGCCTGTGCCTTGGTCCCGTGTCCTCTGGGGGTCCGTAGCCGTGGGTGCCGCGGCCGTGGTTTCGTCCTCTTCCGGTGCCTGGTTGGGGTCGTCGCTTGGTGGTGAGGGCGTGGTGGTGCGCCGTGCGGCGGCGTTCTCTGCGGCTTCCTCTGTGGGTGTGGCCCGTACTCCCCGTGTAGGTGTGCCCTCCGTTCTCCGTGTGGTTTCCGGTGGCCGGTGGGCCTGCGCTGGTGTGTCCCGTATGGCGTCCGATGTTTGCTTCGGTGGTGTGTGTTGGGGTGTTTGGTGGGGCTGGGGCGGCGCTGGTCTCCCCGTTGTGATGTGCCCTTCCTGGGTGTGGGTCGTGGTGCCCGCCGTGGTGCTCTTGTCCTCCGCCTCTTGGTCCCCGTTCCCGCCCCGTCCTGGTTCTTGGGTGGTTTCCTGCCCCCATGTGGTGTCGCTGCCGGCGCCCTGTCCCTGCGTGTGGCTGCCCTCACTTGGGGCCCTTCCGTGCCCTCTTGTCTGTGTGCTCCTTGGTGCCCCTTGCCCTTCCCTTGCCCTTGTCCTGCCCCTTCCTGGTGTGGTGGTGGCGGGAGGGGCGGGGTGGGGAGGGGGCGCCGGTGGCCCAGGCTTGGGGGTGGGTGGCCTGGAGCCACTGGCGGAGGGCTTGGGGGGTGTAGGGGGGGCGCAGGCCCTGGACCGCATCGCGGAGGAGGGCCTCCCATGCCGCTTGCGGCATGGTGGCCTCCGGGGCGGCCTCGTTGGGGTTTGCGGGGGTGCGGGTGCGCACCTCCTCGAAGGTATGCACCATGTGCACCCCTTCGTGCCTTCCCGCTCCCCCGGCCCATTTGTCCCAGCGGCGGAGCTCCTGCAGAGCGGGGGGAGACTACCAGGCGAGGTAGGCGGGGGCCCGGGGGGGGGAGGGGTCCGTGTCCGGGGTCCTGGAGCGGCGGGGGGAAGACGTGGACCTGCGGTGGTGGCGCGGGTGGCGGTGCCTGGGGGAGCGGGAGCGGCGGCGGCGGGGGCTGGGGGTGGAGGACGGGTACGGGCGGAGGGGGGAGCGGGAGGGGGAGGTGGACATGGGGCGGCGGTGGCGCGCTCGGTGGCGTCCGGGGGAGCGGGAGTGGCGGTGGCGGGGGCTGGGGGTGGTGGATGGGTACGGGTGGCGGGGGGAACGGGGAGCCCGGCGGGGCGTGCGGGGGGAGGGGGAGGTGGACGTGGGGCGGCGGGGGGAGCGGGAGTGGTGGTGGCGGGGGCTGGGTGGCCGGTGGGGGGAGGGGGAGGGGGACATCGGGCGGCGGTGGCGCTCGTGGTGGCGCCCGGGGGAGCGGGAGCGACGGGAGCGGGGTCCCTGGGGGTCGTGGTGGTATCTGGGGGAGTGGGAGCGGCGCGAGTGGGTGGTTGAGGCGCGGTGGGAGTGTGGGCGCCGTGGGCGAGTGTGTCGTGCGGGGGGGGAGCGGGAGCGCCGCCGTTTCCGGGACCGGCCCCCGTCGCTCGAGTCGGGCCAGTCCGGAAGCGTCGGCGGCCTCTGGGGGGCCTCGCGCGGTGCCGCTTGGGGGGGGAGGTCCCCCGTCGTCCTTGGGGCCCCTTCGGCCATCGGATGGTGGCCGGGGGGGTACGGGGCCCCGCGCGGTGCCGCCTGGGGGGGGAGGTCCCCCGTTGTCCATGGGGCCCCTTCGGCCATTGGATGGTGGCCGCGGGGGTACGGCTGGTACGGGGGTGGTGGCTGGTACGGGGGGGGTGGGTATGCGGGCGGGGCGCTCGGTGGCTGCCATCCCGTCCGCTGGTGCTGTTCGTGTACGGGGGGTTGTGGCCCGGTGGGGTAGGGCGGTGGGCAGTGGTAGTGGTGGGGGTGGTGTTGGTAGTGGTGGTGGTGGGGCCGCTGGTGGTGGTGGTGTGTGTAGTGGTGGGGCTGGTGTTGTGGGTATGGCCCATGGAGTCCTTGTGGGTTTTCCGGTCCCCCTTGTGGTGGTGGGGGGCTGGCCATCGTGGGCAGTCTCCGGGGCTGCACCATGTGGTGGGCATGGGGGAAGGGTTGGGGGCCGGGCTTGACGGTGACGATGGTTGAGGGGTCCCACGTCCCTGGGTCGGTTTGGCCGGCGGTGGTGGTGGTTTGTGGGGGATGGATGACGGGGCGCTTGGTGACGGGTATGTGGACGAGGGTCTGGACGGGGTCGTGCTGGGTGGCTGTCTCCGCGGTGGTGGTGGGTGCCGGCGGGAGGGGGGGGCGGGTTGTGGTGGGCGGGGGGTCCTGGCTTGGGCGAGGGCCCGGGCGGGGGTAGTGTCGGGTGGTTTTGTGTCGTTGCGTATGCGGTGTTGTGTGTGCTCGCGTGGGCGCCGGCTTGGGTTTGGGGTTGGGTTTGGGGTTGGGGTCCGGTTTTGGTTTGGGGTCGGGTTTGGGGTTGGGGTCCGGTTCCAGGTTGAGGAGTACCTCTGTCCGGAGGTGTGAGGGCGTCGATGTCGGGTCGGGGGTCGTCCCGGTGGGTTGCCGCGGTGCCTGAGTCGCCTGTGTGGGGGTTGGGGGGCCGGTGCGTGCGGCCGCGGCTTTGGCTTTCGCCGTGGCCTTGAGGATGAGTTTGGCGGGGAGGGGGGGGTCGGAGGATGAGGTGGAGGAGGTGGAGGAGGCTGAGGACGAGGAGGAGGTGGTGGACGCGGGTTGGGCTGTGATGCGGGCGGGCTTGCGGGCGGCGGCTTCTGCTGCGGCCACGGCGGGGAGGATGGAGGGCATGTCCCCGGGTTGTAGGTTGGGGGCGGGCGGCTGGGGGGGCCCGGTCGTGACCTGGCGGCCCGGCGGGCCGATCTGGTCGGCAGTGGCGGGGGAGGGAGGCGCGGGGCTGCGGCCTTCTTGCTCTGGGCTCGGCTGGGCCCGGGTCCTGCAATGTGCGAGGTCGTGTGGGTTGGTGTCCGCGGGGGGGAACAGTTCGCGTGGGCTGCATGCAGGGGCCGGGGGGGAAGGGCCTGGGTCCTCTGGGGTGTGTGTGGGGGGCGTGGGCGGGCCACTGGGTGGGGTCGGCGTGCCGCGGGGCGGGGGGCTCCTCTCGGCGGGTGGGTGTGGGTTGTCGAGTGTGGGGGGCGGTGAAGGGTGGCCGGCGGGCGGGTGTGTGGCGGGCGTGTGCTGGTGTTCGGGCGGGTGGGGGAGGCCCGTATCGCGGAGCCCGGGGGTGCGCGCGCTGGTGGGCGTGTGTGGGTCTCCGGTTGAGCAGCGAGAGGGGGGGGGCATGGGCGGGGATTGTGCGGGGGGGTGTGCTGTGCCGGTGTATGTGTCCGTTTGCCGCGCGCTTGCGTGGGCAGTTGTAGGCCGGGCGGTTTGGAGGAGAAGCTTGCCGTCTTCTGCTGCCGCGGCAAGGATTTCGCAGACGAGCTTTCGTATCTGGTGGATCTCTTGGTCAGTGGTGGGAAGGGGGCATGCTAGCTTTGGGCTAAGACCCGCGCGGTTGAGGACCCTGTGGATGGCGTGGTACCCGCAGGTGAGGGACTGTTGCGGTCTGGGGGGGGGGTTTGGTCGTGTGTCCGGGCCTGCCTCGACTTGTGTGTGGGCGGTGGGGATGGCCCAAACCCAGGGCACGGTCCCCGTGGGTGGCCAGTGGCGCTGGATCCAGTGGGTTAGGCAGAGCATGGCCATCCCCAGGTGGTAGCCCGCCTTCCCTGAGGTGATTTGGGCCAGGGCGCGGGCTGGGGGCGTGTCCCCTGGCTGGAGGACACCCCTGAGGATCCTGTGCTGGGTGGTGGGGTCCCCCACTGCCCCTGGTGGGGCGGTCTCCGGGGCGTACTTCGTGTCTGTCCCCTGGATGATCCATTGCTGGCCGGGGGACGTAGCCGTAGCGGCTATCACGTAGTAGTGGCCGCGCTCGAGGACTGTAACCCAGACCTCCGGTGGGGGGTGGCCACTGTCTGTAGGTGGGGGGGGGAGGTCGTCGTCCGGGGTGCGGAGGCCTGCGGCGCGGAGGGCGGTGTCGCGGTTGGGCGCGGTGGCCTGTTCCCACTGCTCCGGGTGGTTCGGGTCCGCTGGGTGGTCCGTCTCTGCTTGGGCCCGCCGTAGGCGTACGGTCCCTCGACGCGTGACGTTGCTGCCGGTGTCGTGCGTCAGGGCCTGGCCCCATTCGATGGGGGGGATCCAGATGGGCTGGCCCCAGGTGTGTTTGCGGGCTCGCCAGAGCACGAGGTCCACTATGGTCTCGTGGAGGCCGCTGCCTGGGGTGGTCAGGTCCCGGAGGGCTTTGACGGTGAGCTTGGTCCAGTCCTCTTGTAGGCGGTACCAGCCCAGGGGAGTGGCCGGGGCCCTGTCTTGGAGGGTCGCTCGGAGGAGGTCAGGGTCGCGGATGGTGGCCGGTGTGAGGGGGGGGTGGTCCGGGTCCGGGGGGGATGGGCTGGATGGGCTGCCGGGGTCTTGCGTGTCTACGTCGATGTATGGTTGGCCCTGGCTGGGCTCGGCCGGACTGGGCGGTGCCGGGTGGCTTCTTTGGTGCGAGACGGGTCTCGGGGCGCTGTGGTGGTGCCTTGGAGACCTGTGGATGGAGACAGGGGGCGCGTGCGGGGCGTGGAGCGGGTTAGTGGACGTCTGGGTCATGCACGGCATGGTAATGGATGAGACGCTGCATGTGTTCCCTGGCGGCGGGGTCGGTGAGTTGTTCCGCGTGTGTTAGCAGGAGGTGTTTGCGGTGTACCATTGGGGCCGCTGCTCTGCGGACCGCTTCTAGCTGGAGGTGTGCTGCTGCCTCCATGGGGCTTTCCGTGTGTTTGGTGAGGTGTCGGTGCAGGGCCTGTGTCACTGCCCCTCTCATGGTGGCTTCTTTGATCAGGGGGTCCCGGAAGAGGTGTTCGGTGGCCTGGTGTGCGTGGCTGTGGGTTGGCCATCCTTCGTGTTGTCGCAGGGTTTCCGCCGGGGACCAGCCCACTAGGGTGTCCCTGTCTGTATGGAGGGGGCATTTCTTGAAGTGTTCCCAGTCCTCCGGGGTGGTGCGGTCGCATGGGCAACGGGTGTGTTCGTCGGGGACGTGGATGTGCTTGCGGGCGAGCCATCTGTCGACCCTGGTGAGGAGTGGCAGCTGCTCCCTGAGGAGCTGGATGCGTCGTTTCTGGAGGTGGGCTGGGACGTTTGCTGGGCGGAGCGCTGAGTGGTAGAGGGGGACTTGCAGTTTGTCCTGGAGCTCCTGGATGTGCGCCCGGCTGTCTGCGTCGCCGAGCACGCGGGCGAGATGTTGGATGGGGTTGGGGTAGTGGTACGCTCTGTCGTGGGAGGAATAGGGGGCGTCCTCTGGTACCCAGTCGGGGGTCTGATGGGGCTTGGGTACAGGGGGCACGTGTTGGAGGTGTGTGTGGTTGCGGCCGAGGTCTGGGATCTGGAGGGCTGGTAGGTGTGTTGTGCGCTGGTGTACTGCCTGGTTGTCGACCTTACCATTTCCGTATTGGTGCCTGTGGGACTCTTGTTTCACGATGTGGAGCTGGACGTAGGGGGGAAGGCTGCGTAGGGCTTTCCAGAGTAGCAGTGCCTGGGTGCCGAGGCTCGTCGCGGTTGCTTTGTGAAGTGGGTGCCTTGCTATGCGGAGGAGCAGGTGTGTGTCGACAGTGGCGTCTACCACGAACCAGACCCGGACGATGTGCGGGGAGTGGGCGGGTAGGTGGGCCGCGACCTCGGTGATGGCGTCGGCCATGGCCCCTAGCTCCCCGTGGGAAGAGGCCCCATAGGTGGTGTGGCCCGTGTGGTGGTCCATGTGGTAGTGTCCCCCGGTGTGGGTTAGCTGCAGGTTGGCCCCCCCGGTGATGGGCGTGAGGGAGGATTCGCCTGAGGCGTCGGTGAAGAAGAGCCGGTCCGCCGGTGATGGTTGTGGGAGGCGGCATGGGTTCATGGGCAGGTAGGCGTATATGGCAAGGCCCGTGGCGAGGTGGGCTACTGGGGTTGTGGGCTGCAGGATGGGGGTGGCGTACACCCCTATTCCTTTGGAGATGATGTGCTTCGCTTGGGGGGACAGGGCTGTGAGTCCCTGCTCCGGCTGTCCTTGTGTGAGGTAGGAGTAGATGTAGTGGAGGATGTAGGCTGTGTCGGGGTTTAGGTCGTGGCATGTGAGGGTTTGTGTTTGGTGCTCCGGTGTGTGGCAGGAGTGGTGGAGTGGATAGTAGGGGTGCTCGTGCTTGCCCGTTCTGCCTGGCTCGTACATGCTGTAACGGATGGCGACCCCTGCCGGGTCGGGGCGGG
Organism: Eutreptiella sp. 'Long Island Sound 2002'; assembly: GCA_964036045.1. NCBI lineage: Eukaryota > Euglenozoa > Euglenophyceae > Eutreptiales > Eutreptiaceae > Eutreptiella > Eutreptiella sp. 'Long Island Sound 2002'. Next base: position 56,148,413 of record OZ038380.1, read on the forward strand.
GGCATGTGGGTGTAGTGGTGAAGAGCCATTTGGGCGCGTGGTCGGGGTTCCATGCTACCGTGGGGTTAGTGTCGGTGCGGTGGAACCATGGGGCTATCCATGCGTAGGCCTGTGGTGGTAGGTGGGTTGTGGGGTGGGTGTGGTGGCGTGCTATGAGGTGTAGTACGGGCCATGGTGTGGTTGGTGCCTCGGGGTCACAGGCCCAACATGTGCGTGGCATGCTCTGGGAATCTTGGGGGACCTTTGGCAGGTCTCGGGCGGTCATGTGGTGCTTCGAGGTTTGAGGTTTGAGGTTTGATTTTGCGGGTACTAGACGCCTTTCGGCCCCGGGGGGCCACCTGGTCGGGCCAGGTGATATCCTCCCCACCGGGTCCTAGTGGGGGGCCCTCCAAGACGCACCTCCTGCCTGGTGGCGGAGTCCCCCGGGTTCACAGAGCTCGGAGCCCCGTCCTTCCCCGGCGTCCCCGTTTCGCCACTCCTCGGTCAGTGCATCAATTCGCAGCCGTGGCTGCGGGCGCTTACCCACTGCGTCGCCCCCCTAATGCGTGGTCGCCCGGGGCGCCGGCGCCGCCGGGCCCGTGCTACTGGCTTGTCGCCAGTGGGACCCCCTTGGGCTGGCGCGGAGGCTGCCTAGCCTAGGGGTTGGGGCGTGGCGCTGTGCGCCACTACTGCCTTGGCGGGTGCAGTGTCCCGTCTGTGTGTGCGCGGCGCTCGCGGCCGGTTCGGGGGGGGTTCGGGCCGGTACCTGGTGTTGTGTCTCTCCTGTTTCCCCCTTCCCGCCCCGCGTGTTCCGCGCTGCGTGTGGCGGGCCGTCCCCTCCGGGTGTCCCTTACCCTCGCTCGCTGGTACGCCATTCCATGCGGTCTGTGCGTTCCGCGCGCTCGGTCCGGTTGCCCTTCCGGTAGTCCCCGCGTGTCCTTTTCGTGTGTGTGCGCTCGCGCTCTCGCGGTGTCCGCTCCCCCCCCCGCTGGGTGGTGTGGCGCGCGCATCTCGCGTGGTCCCGGCACTGGGCGCTGGTAGGGCCGTTCCACTTGGTCCGTGCCCCTCCGCGTGTCCTGCCCCGGTCCCGTGCTCCGTTTGGCGTGCTTGGGGGGGGGCGGTCCGGTCCCGGTTCCCCCCTACTTGGCTTGGGGTTGCGGGGGCGGCGGCTCCTGGCCGCCCGTCCCCTGGAGCGGGCAGCCAGGGTTCCGCGTCCCGCGTGTCCTGGGTGCGGTCAGTGCGGGCGTGGGTTCTCCGCACCGGCCCCACAGCGTGAGCCCTTGCGGGCCGGTGTTGCTCGCTGTGGGGGTGGCGGAAGGGCGTCCCCGGGGGGGGTGCTTTCCACCTTTGTGAGGGGCGCCTGGTGTCAGGCGCTGTCCCTCCCCCGGCTGCCCGTCCTCTGGAGCGGGCTGCCAGGGTTCCGCGACCCGTGTGTCCCGGGTGCGGTCGATACGGGCGTGTGTACCCAGCACCGGCCCCCCAGCGTGCGCCCCTGCGGGCCGGCGTTGCTCGCTGTGGGGGTGGTGGAAGGGCGTCCCCGGGGGGGGTGCCTTCCACCGTTGTGAGGGGCGCCTGGTGTCAGGCGCTGTCCCTCCCCCGGCCGCCCGTCCTCTGGAGCGGGCGGCCAGGGTTCCGCGACCCGTGTGTCCCGGGTGCGGTCGATGCGGGCGTGTGGACCCAGCACCGGCCCCACAGCGTGCGCCCTTGCGGGCCGGCGTTGCTCGCTGTGGGGGTGGCGGAAGGGCGTCCCCGGGTGGGGTGCCTTCCACCGTTGTGAGGGGCGCCTGGTGTCAGGCGCTGTCCCTCCCCCGACCGCCCGTCCTCTGGAGCGGGCGGCCGGGGTTCCGCGACCCGTGTGTCCCGGGTGCGGTCGATGCGGGCGTGTGAACCCAGCACCGGCCCCCCAGCGTGCGCCCTCGCAAGCCGGCGTTGCTCGCTGTGGGGGTGGCGGAAGGGCGTCCCCGGGGGGGGTGCCTTCCACCGTTGTGTGGGGCGCCTGGTGTCAGGCGCTGTCCTTCCCCCGACCGCCCGTCCTCTGGAGCGGGCTGCCAGGGTTCCGCAACCCGTGCGTCCCGGGTGCGGTCGATGCGGGCATGTGGACCCAGCACCGGCCCCACAGCGTGCGCCCTTGCGGGCCGGCGTTGCTCGCTGTGGGGGTGGCGGAAGGGCGTCCCCGGGGGGGTGCCTTCCACCGTTGTGAGGGGCGCCTGGTGTCAGGCGCTGTCCCTCCCCCGGCCGCGCTCGTCCTCCGTAGCGTGCAGCCAGGGTTCCGCGACCCGTGTGTCCCGGGCGCGGTCGATGCGGGCGTGTGGACCCAGCACCGGTCCCACAGTGTGCGCCCTCGCGGGCCGACGCTGCTCGCTGTGGGGCTGGCGGAATGGCGTCCCCGGGGGGGGTGCTTTCCACCGTTGTGAGGGGCGCCTGGTGTCAGGCGCTGTCCCTTCCCTGGCCGCTCGTCCTCCGGAGCGCGCAGCCAGGGTTCCGCGACCCGCGTGTCCCGGGCGCGGTCGATGTGGGCGTGTGGACCCAGTACCGGTCCCACGGCGTGCGCCCTTGCGGGCCGGCGTTGTTCGCCGTGGGGGTGGCGGAAGGGCGTCCCCGGGGGGGGCTGCCTTCCACCGTTGTGAGGGGCGTCTGGTGTCAGGCACTGTCCCTTCCTCGGCCGCTCGTCCTCCGGAGCGTGCAGCCAGGTTCCGCGACCCGCGTGTCCCGGGCGCGGTCGATGCGGGCAGTGGACCCGGCACCGGCCCCACAGCGTGCGCCCTTGCGGGCCGACGCTGCTCGCTGTGGGGGTGGCGGAAGGGCGTCCCCGGGGGGGGTGCCTTCCACCGTTGTGAGGGGCGCCTGGCGTCAGGCGCTGTCCCTCCCCCGGCCGCTCGTCCTCCGGAGCGTGCGGCCAGGGTTCCGCGACCCGTGTGTCCCGGGTGCGGTCGGTGCGGGCGTGTGGACCCAGCACCGGCCCCACAGCGTGCGCCCTTGTGGGCTGGCGTTGCTCGCTGTGGGGCTGGCGGAAGGGCGTCCCCGGGGGGGTGCCTTCCACCGTTGTGAGGGGCGCCTGGTGTCAGGCGCTGCCCCTCCCCCGGCCGCTCGTCCTCCGGAGCGTGCAGCCAGGGCTCCGTGACCCGCGTGTCCCGGGTGCGGTCGATGCGGGCGTGTGGACCCAGCACCGGCCTCACAGCGTGCGCCCTTGCGGGCCGGCGTTGCTCGCTGTGGGGGTGGCGGGAGGGCGTCCCCGGGGGGGGTGCCTTCCACCGTTGTGAGGGGCGCCTGGTGTCAGGCGCTGTCCCTCCCCCGGCCGCTCGTCCTCCGGAGCGTGCAGCCAGGGTTCCGCGACCCGCGTGTCCCGGGCGCGGTCGGTGCGGGCGTGTGGACCCAGCACCGGCCCCACAGCGTGCGCCCTTGCGGGCCGGCGTTGCTCGCTGTGGGGGTGGTGGAGGGGCGCCCCCGGGGGGGGTGCCTGCCACCGTTGTGAGGGGCGCCTGGCGTCAGGCGCTGTCCCTCCCCCGGCCGCTCGTCCTTTGGAGCGCGCAACCCGGGTTCTGCGACCCGTGTGTCCCGGGTGCGGTCGATGCGGGCGTGTGGACCCAGCACCGGCCCCGCAGCGTGCGCCCTTGCGGGCCGCCGTTGCTCGCTGTGGGGGTGGCGGAAGGGCGTCCCCGGGGGGGGTGCCTTCCACCGTTGTGAGGGGCGCCTGGTGTCAGGCGCTGCCCCTTCCCCGGCCGCTCGTCCTCCGGAGCGTGCAGCCAGGGTTCCGCGACCCGTGTGTCCCGGGTGCGGTCGGTGCGGGCGTGTGGACCCAGCACCGGCCCCACAGCGTGCGCCCTTGTGGGCTGGCGTTGCTCGCTGTGGGGCTGGCGGAAGGGCGTCCCCGGGGGGGTGCCTTCCACCGTTGTGAGGGGCGCCTGGTGTCAGGCGCTGTCCCTCTCCCGGCCGCTCGTCCCCTGGAGCGTGCAGCCAGGGCTCCGCGACCCGTGTGTCCCGGGCGCGGTTGATGTAGGCATGTGGACCCAGCACCAGCCCCACAGCGTGCGCCCTTGCGGGCCGGCGTTGCTCGCTGTGGGGGTGGCGGAAGGGCGTCCCCGGGGGGGTTGCCTTCCGCCGTTGTGAGGGGCGCCTGGTGTCAGGCGCTGTCCCTCCCCCGGCCGCTCGTCCTTCGGAGCGTGCAGCTAGGGTTCCGCGACCCGCGCGTCCCGGGTGCGGTCGATGCGGGCGTGTGGACCCAGCACCGGCCCCACAGCGTGCGCCCTTGCGGGCTGGCGTTGCTCGCTATGGGGGTGGCGGAAGGGCGTCCCCGGGGGGGTGCCTTCCACCGTTGTGAGGGGCGCCTGGTGTCAGGCGCTGTCACTCCCCCGGCCGCCCGTCCTCCGGAGCGTGCAGCCAGGGTTCCGCGACCCGTGTGTCCCGGGTGCGGTCGATGTGGGCGTGTGGACCCAGCTCCGGCCCCACAGCGTGCGCCCTTGCGGGCCGGCGTTGCTCGCTGTGGGGGCGGCAGAAGGGCGTCCCCGGGGGGGGTGCCTTCTACCGTCGTGAGGGGCGCCTGGTGTCAGGCGCTGTCCCTCCCCCGGCTGCTCGTCCTCCGGAGCGCGCAGCCAGGGTTCCGCGACCCGTGTGTCCCGGGTGCGGTCGATGCGGGCGTGTGGACCCAGCACCAGCCCCACAGCGTGCGCCCTTGCGGGCCGGCGTTGCTCGCTGTGGGGGTGGCGGAAGGGCGTCCCCGGGGGGGGTGCCTTCCACCGTCGTGAGGGGCGCCTGGTGTCAGGCGCTGCCCCTCCCTCGGCCGCTCGTCCTCCGGAGCGTGCAGCCAGGGTTCCGCGACCCGTGTGTCCCGGGTGCGGTCGATGCGGGCGTGTGGACCCAGCACCGGCCCCACAGCGTGCGCCCTTGCGGGCCGGCGTTGCTCGCTGTGGGGGTGGCGGAAGGGCGTCCCCGGGGGGGGCTGCCTTCCACCGTTGTGAGGGGCGCCTGGTGTCAGGCGCTGTCCCTCCCCCGGCTGCTCGTCCTCCGGAGCGCGCAGCCAGGGTTCCGCGACCCGTGCGTCCCGGGTGCGGTCGATGCGGGCGTGTGGACCCAGCACCGGCCCCACAGCGTGCGCCCTTGCGGGCCGGCGTTGCTCGCTGTGGGGGTGGCGGAAGGGCGTCCCCGGGGGGGGTGCCTTCCACCGTTGTGAGGGGCGCCTGGTGTCAGGCGCTGCCCCTCCCCCGGCCGCTCGTCCTCCGGAGCGTGCAGCCAGGGTTCCGCGACCCGTGTGTCCCGGGTGCGGTCGATGCGGGCGTGTGGACCCAGCATCGGCCCCACAGCGTGCGCCCTTGCGGGCCGGCGTTGCTCGCTGTGGGGGTGGCGGAAGGGCGTCCCCGGGGGGGGCTGCCTTCCACCGTTGTGAGGGGCGCTTGGTGCCAGGCGCTGTCCCTCCCCCGGCCGCTCGTCTTCCGGAGCGTGCAGCCAGGGTTCCGCGACCCGTGTGTCCCGGGTGCGGTCGATGCGGGCGTGTGGACCCAGCACCGGCCCCACAGCGTGCGCCCTTGCGGGCCGGCGTTGCTCGCTGTGGGGGTGGCGGAAGGGCGTCCCCGGGGGGGTGCCTTCCACCGTTGTGAGGGGCGCCTGGTGCCAGGCGCTGTCCCTCCCCCGGCTGCCCGTCCTCCGGAGCGTGCAGCCAGGGTTCCGCGACCCGCGTGTCCCGGGTGCGGTCGGTGTGGGCGTGGGGGCCCGGCACCGGCCCCACAGCGTGCGCCCTTGCGGGCCGGCGTTGCTCGCTGTGGGGGTGGCGGAAAGGCGTCCCCGGGGGGGGTGCCTTCCACCATGGTGAGGGGCGCTTGGGGTCAGGCGCTGTCCCTCTCCCGTTCTGCCTGGCTCGTACATGCTGTAACGGATGGCGACCCCTGCCGGGTCGGGGCGGGGGCATGTGGGTGTAGTGGTGAAGAGCCATTTGGGCGCGTGGTCGGGGTTCCATGCTACCGTGGGGTTAGTGTCGGTGCGGTGGAACCATGGGGCTATCCATGCGTAGGCCTGTGGTGGTAGGTGGGTTGTGGGGTGGGTGTGGTGGCGTGCTATGAGGTGTAGTACGGGCCATGGTGTGGTTGGTGCCTCGGGGTCACAGGCCCAACATGTGCGTGGCATGCTCTGGGAATCTTGGGGGACCTTTGGCAGGTCTCGGGCGGTCATGTGGTGCTTCGGTATGCGCCATTTTGCCCCGTGGTGGATGACGGTGGTCTGCGTGGGTTTGGCTTCGTTCGGGGCCAGTAGCAGGGTTAGTGGTGGGACTGGGCCCGTTACCGGGGGGACGGGTTCGTGTTTCGATCCGGTGGGTGCGTAGGGCGGTGTCGCTGGGATGGGTCGCGGTTGTTGCTTTGTGAATTCTCGGTAGGCTGTGCGCATGTCTTTGCTGCCCGGTAGAGTGTGTCCCGCTGCTCGTGCCGTCTGCGTGAGGTAGTGGTGGAAGAGGCGGTATTGTGGCCATTCGGGAAGCTGTAGAAAGTGGGTGTGGTGTGCCCCGCTGTGGTGCAGGACTCGCATTTGGGAGAGGGTGACGTATACTACGGTGATGGAGGCCCCGACAAGGTCTATGGTGTGGATGGTGCCCTTGGGGTGATGGTGGAGGTCCCCGCAGAGGACCGGACCGCTAGTGGCCCTTTCTCTGGGCACGTGTGGTTGGTGAGTATGGCGTGGTGTGGGGATGGGAGGAGAAGTTGCAGGTGGTTCCATAGGCGCGTGTTCATGTTGGTGGGTATGCCCGTCTGGTGGAGTACCCAGCGCGGGCATGTGTTGCGGGCCCGTTGTGCGGCTTGGAGGCGGATGGCGGTGACCTCGCGGACCTCCGGTGAGTGGTTGTGGGTCATGCGGTGAAGGAGGAGGGCGGTGTGTCTGGTATAGGCTGCTTTTACCTCGTCCCCTATGGCGTCTCCATAGTTGGGCCATGCCGCTCGGATGGCGCGGGTGGGTATGGAGGTGGGCCAGCCCCCGTGTGCTGCCCATGCCTTGGTCACGGCGCGTGTGGCCGGCTGGAGGGCGGTGGTGGGGTGTGTCAGGTGGAGTGCTTGGAAGCCTATGGAGGCGTTCAAGACCGCGGTGAGGTAGTACGCCAGGTCTGGTGGGACAGGGAGAGGGCCTTGGTGGTCGGGGACGCATATCTGGGGAGATGGGCGAGGTGCGACTGCAACTTGGGAGGGAGGGTGGCGTCCTCAGGGTTGGCGGCCTGGACTACCCCCAGGTGGGTGGTGGTCGTCACGACGTGCATGGGGGGCCCTTGTGGCCCTAGGGTGGGAGGTGTGGCAGACCCCTTGATCATGGCCACTGACTTTGTGGGGTGGACGATGAGGTTGTTGTGGGAGAGGTAGGAGACGGTCACGTCCAGTAAGTCGTTGGCCTGTTGGGTGACCGTTGGTCCGGGGTCCGGGGCATGGGGGTCGTGTGGGGTGTGCGCGACGGTGAGGTTGGTGTCGTCCGCGAAGCCGACCAGGGGGGAGAGGAGGGGGTAGGGTGCGTAGGCCGGGTAGTCCTGCTCGATTGCGAGGGCCAGGGGGAGCGTCACTAGAAGGTACAGGAAGGGGCCCTCTGCTCCCCCTTGGGGGACCCCGCTGCCTGGCTCCAGGAAGGGGGTGAGGCCTGCTCCTGTGCGGACCGTGTATTTGCGGGTGCGGATGTAGTCGGAGGTGAAGTTGTAGAAGGGGAGGCCTAGGCGTTTCCACACCGCTTCTAGAAGGAGCCAGGGGGTGTTCGGGAAGGCTCCCTTGACGTCGAGGGAGGCGATGATGAGGTCCACCGGGTCCATGTCCGCGATGGTGTCCTGGAGGAAGATGGCCTCGTGTGGGGAGCGGCCTGGGATGGCCCCCCAGAGGCTCGCTGGTATGTGGGGGTCCAGGTGGGGGCGGATGCGGCGCAGGAGGATGGTCCAGACGATTTTGACCTCCGTGACCGCACAGACTATGGGGCGCCAGTTGTCCGGGTTTGCCCAGTCCCCTTTTTTGTAGAGGGGGCGGACAACGTTTGCCCAGTCCGGTGGCAGGGGGGTCCGCCCCGTGACGATGTCCCAGAGGCGGTGGGCGAGGACGCGGAGGAGGTGGGCGGGGAGGTGGTAGTATGCCTCTGCAGGGAGGCCGTCGTAGCCTGGGGTTTTGTGTTGCCGGAGACTGTGGATGGCCTTCCGGACTTCGTGGATGGTGAAGGGGCGTTTTTCCAGGTGCCTCCTCTGGGCGTGGTTGAAGACCCGAGGGAGGCGGTCGATTTTGGCCTGGGTGTCTGGGTCCAGTGTGTCTTGGGTGGGGGTGTGTTGCCGGAGGAAGCTGTCTTGGGTGGCTTGGAGCACTGTGGCTGGGTCGTTGGTGAGGGAGCCGTCCTCCTGCCGGACCGTGGTGATGGTGCGGTGGCCGGTATCGGTCATGGCGTCGTTGAGGTGGCGGATGGCCTTGTAGGGGAGTTCATGTTGCGCATACCGTTCGTGTTCCTGGGCGATGCGCTGTTGCCTGTGGATGTGCCACCGCTGCAGGTCCGCCCTGATTTGGGCTATCCGTGTCCTGCAGTGGTGTATCTGGCGGCGGGTTTGGGGGGTGTCGGTGTGGAGGAGGGTCGCCAGTTGTTGCTTCGCATGCCAGAGGTCATGGAGCATGTCCCCCAGGGCCGTGGGTGGTTGGTCGTCGTCTGTGTGGGGTTTTTGCTGGAAGCCGCAGGCGACGGCGGCCGTGCGCATGGCTGTGAGTAGGTCGGTGGGGTCTGGTTGGATGCGCCGGGCGCGGTCTATGGCCCTGTGATATTGGGACCAGGCATGCTTGTCATGCAGCGGGGGCATCTTCAGGGGGGGTGGTAGGCCTTGGTCCGCATCTTCTGGGGGGCTGGGGGGAAGGTTGGGGATGGTGAGGCGGATATGCAGGGGGCTATGGCCCGTGGGTCCCAGCGGGAGGGGTCCATATCGGGCCTCCGCTCGGATGATGGTGGTGGGGTCGCCATAGCATACGTCGATGCGGGATGGGGCGGCATCCGTTTGGTGGGGGAAATGGGATGGTTGGCCTTCGAGGCTGGCCGTCAGGTCCACTAGCCCCAGCATTTCGATGGTGTCGCGGACTGCTTGGTCCTGGGGTGTGGCCTGTCCCCCTCGGTCCGCTGGGGTGGGGGCGGCGTTCATGTCGCCGATGATGACTGTGGGGGCGAGCATGGCCATTTAGCGGTATGCCTCGGCCAGGGCTTGGAGGAAGGGTTCCGTGGCTTCGCCGAAGGGGACGTGGGTGTTGATGACGTTGAGTTGCCATCCGTCCCCGACGACCTCATAGACGCCTAGCCTCCCTGGGACGCTGAGGTGGTGGACGAGGTGGACGTGGATGCCGGTTTGGGCGTATAGGGGGGTCCCCTTGTGCCAGTAGCATTTGTACGCTTTCTGGTCCGGGGTATATATGGGGGTGGTCTCTGGGGGGTCGTCGCGCTGTAGGCCTTGTTCCTGGAAGGTGAGGAGGTGGGGGACCCACCCCGGCCCCTGTGTCATCGGGAGCTCTTGGAGGGCGGTTGTGGCGTCCTTGGAGTATGTGACGGCCGGGTGGTTGAGGTCGAGGAGGTTGACGGTGGCCTCGGTGGGGGCGGCCCGGGGCTGTGGAGGCTTGTGCCCTGGGCCCTTGCCCCGTCAGGGAGGGGGACTGGGGCTTGGGCACTTTTTGCCGGTTCGTGGGCGTTTGGGTGGGCGCGGCGGGGGGAGGCCTTGGCTCCACTCCGGGGGGAGCTCCCCAGTGTATTTGGTGCCTGTGTGGGCCTTGTTCTCTTCGGTGCGGAGCCGGATGGGGTGGGCGCTGGTGAGTTCCAGGGTGTCGCCGAGTGGTTTGTCCGGGGCGCTGCTGCCTTGGTCTAGCTCCTTTTGGCGGTGCCAGATCACCCGGACTTGTGGCCCCCCGTTGTCCCCCGGTCCCTTGAGGCGGTACTGGATCGTGCCCTCACACCAGATCCAGTCGCCTGTGTGGTCGTTGCGGAAGGGCTGTTGGACCTTCGCACCTTTTTCGAACCCTGGGTACCCTTCGGGCGGGGGCTGTGCTGGTGGTGGGAGGGAGGATGATGAGGATGCCTGGTCCGGGTGGGGCGGTGGTACTGGTGGGAGGGAGGATGACGAGGTTGCTTGGTCCGGGTGGGGCGGTGGTATTGGTGGGAGGGAGGATGACGAGGATGCTTGGTCTGGGTTCGCGGGGGATCGGGAGGTCGCTGCTTTTCCGGCTTGGCTGGGGGCGGGTGCGCCCCTTTGTCGTCTCGTTCGCTTGGGTGGGACTGGAGGTAGCGGGGCATGTGGTTTGAAGAAGGGGTGCGTTGCTTGCTGGTCTGGATCCCTCAGTGGGGGTTCTGCCGGTGTTTGCATTTTCGCTTTCGCGTGGCTGCGTATGATGTCGGCGAGCTTGCGCACGGTCTCCGGGGGATCTGTTGGCCATGGCAGTGCGGCGGGGCTGTCGTCAAAGGGGTGGTGTAGGTGGTAGTTCCTCATGGTCTTGGCCTGCATGACCCAGGCCTCTGTGGGTTCCGGTGTGTCCGGGCCGTTGGGGGAGCCTTGAGCCCAGTAGAGTGCTGTGTGGAGGGCTTCCCAGGGGGCGCCTTCGCGGCCTGTGAGGGTGGTGGCTTGGAGGAGTCGCTGCTGGCCCTGTGGGGGGTCTTCCGGGTCCATTTCCGGGGTATAGGCCTGGGCCGCCATGAGGACTCCGTGTGCCCAGTGGAGGACCCACCATTGGGTGTCCGCCTTGAGGATGTGGATGGCGGGTTGTCGGGGGGGGGTGTCGAGGGTGTCTCACGATGCGATGGCTAGTGGTATCCTGGAGGGGTGGAGGTGTGGGGGGGCCTTGCGGCTTAGGAGCTGATCGATGTGGAAGGGGGTGACGGGATCTTTGGGGCCTTGGGGCGGTGGGGGCATTGCTGGGATGGTTGTGGGGTCCCAGTGGCGTTCGTGGGCGGCGAGGGTGTACAGGGCGGCGGTGATGATGTGGTGGGCTTGCCCCTCCAGGACGATGTGGCGCTCCGTGCCGAAGTCCTTTGGTAGGTGGGCTGCGGGGTGGAGGGTGATGTGGGCCAGGGCGCGTTGGTGGGCCTTTTTTCCCCCATCTGGGGCCTGTGTCCGTTTGTCCCCCGGGATGTGTTGGTGTTGGTGTTTTGGTGGGGGTGGTCCCAGGGTGAGGGATTCTACACCGTGGAGGGGGATGGCGTGTTCCCTGGACCTGTTGGGCAGGATGTATATGCCCGGGTCTCCCGGTACGGTGCCCAGGTACATGTTGCCCGTGATGGTGGGGGCCGGCAGCGGTTGGCGCAGGGGCGAGGTGCATGGGGTGGAGCAGGGCGGGTCATGGTGCTCACACCGGGGCTGGTCGATGCCGTACGGGGTGACGTGTACGGCGAAGGGTCCAACGGCGCGTTGGAGTTTGTGGGGTTGGATGTTGTGGAGGCGCGCCACCGCCCGTGTGTGGGAGCGCCCTTCGCTGATCCACACGGCGTCTGCCCGCGACGCCGCTGGGTTCAGGCAGTCCGTGGTGATGCCTGTGATCGTGCGGTTGTGGGTGGTATCTGATACCCTGGCGGGGGGGGCGCCGATGCGGGGGATGGTGTGGTCGTCGTGGAGGGTGCGGGCCTTGCGCCTCGCTTCGTGTCGGTGCTGGGCCTCTTGGGCGTGGGTGTGCACACCCGTGTGTTTGGGCTTCTTGTTGGGGCGGTCCGCTGTGTGGAAGGGGGTGGGCCAGGAGGGGGCGTTGTGGAGGGTGGGGTGTGGGAGGTCCCCCCGTGTTGCCCATGTGTACAGGGTGGTCGCGGCGGCCCCTTCCGCCTGTATGGTGTATCGCTCGTCGTGTCGGCGACGGGTGACGAGGACGTTGGGGGCCGTCAGCTCATACACCTGTGTGGTGTGGGGGAGGTGGCGGGTGACGGTGATCTTGGCGGCGTCGTTCTTGCGAGTGGTGGTGTGGGGGATGATGTAGTGGGTCGCCCATTCATCCTGGGGGGTGTGTTCCGTCGGGTCTAGCTTGAGCGGGGGGTGAAGCGGCTTCGGTGCTGGGGGTTTGTCTTGGCCCTTCGCGTGGGGCGCCACTTTGGTTTCGACCAGGTATCGTGGGCCCCAGGTTTCCGGGGCCCCTACCTGTGTGGCTGCCGCTGCTGCGGCTTGGAGGAGGGCGGTGGTGTTGGTGTCTAGAGGGGGGGCCTCCGGTTGGGGGGTGAGGGTGTCATGGTCTTGGTATGCCCACCAAATTGTGTAGCCTCGTTGGGTGTTGCGGTGCGGGGTTTGGGTCTGGGCTTGCTGGATGGATAGGGTGGTCTTGATGTCCTCCGCTGCTTGTGGGTTAATGGGTGTGGCGTACGCCCATACTCCCGGGGCGTGTATGCCGTGTGGCGCTTGGCCTACTCCTCGCATCGGTTGTAGGGTGTGGTGGGTGCGTGTGAGCCCTAGGTGTTCTTGGAGGAGGTCCCGTCGGATGTCCCCCATCGTTGCTGCCAGGTGTGTGTGTGGTCATTGGGGGCGGGGTAGGTGATGACGATGGCCTGCCAAGGGGTGGGGCCTGGATGCACCGTCATAGGTGCCGACGATGCTTGCGGGGGTATGTGGACGGCGTGGGCGGGGGCTGCTGTTACGGGGTCTCCTTCCGTGGGTGTGATCGTGGCATCGCCTTGGACGGTGAGGAGGAGGTGGTGGCGGTCCGTCGGTAGTGCCCAGGTGGTGGTGGGCTCTGTGATCGAGTGGAGGCGGATGGCTTGGAGGCCCGGTGTGATTTCGTCCCACCGGAGTGTGCCGTTGTGGATCGCCCATTCCCGCGGCAGGTCTCGAAACGCGTTTCGGTCTGGGGTGGTGCGGTGTTGTGGGGGGAGCTCCATTGTGGTGATGGGGTGGGTGAGGGGCTCTGTGCGGGGTTGGTCTTGTGTGGTTGATGGTGATGGTGCCTGGGGCATCTCTTCGTCCAGTTGCTGGGGGGCTTTCGCTTCCTGGAGCTCTGCACTGATGGTGGCGAAGACATCTGGGAGGGTGGGGGAGGCGGGGGGGTGGGGTGCCGGATCGTCCCAGGTGATGTGGTATTCCTCCGGGTTCTCGGGGCTTTGCTGTACGGTGATGGTGGCTGTGGCGTCGTCTTCAGGTGTCCATCGGTGTGGATTGTGGTCGAGGGGGTGGAGGGTGACGGTGTGGCGGTGTTTCCAGCTGTGGAACGCTAGGAGGGCGTGGAGGCCGTATCTGGTGTCCCCGGGCGGGCGGGGGTAGGTTTCGGCTGCTGCCTCCAGGAAGGCGTCCGCGGTGCCTTTCCAGGTGTCGTCCCAGAGAAGGTCTTCCTCTGTGCCCCACTCGTTGTCGTACCTTTTCTCCTGCTTCCATCCCTGGAGGGTCGCGTGGTCCTCAGGGAGGTCCCGTTGGACGGACTGGTAGTACTGCTCGGCGTTCATGGGGGCTAGGGTGCTGGCCAGCGTTGTGTAGATGTCCTTTCGGGGGGGGGGGGGGGGGTGGGGGCGTGGCGGCGCGGCCGGGGTCGGGCTCCTCTCGCTGGTGTTCCGCGTTCCGGTCTGCGGTGCACGCGGGGGATGTGGAGCGTGGTGGCATGGGGTGGTCGGGCTCTTGCGGTTCCGTGGGTTGCTGGTGGGCTTGTGGGCGCGGGGCCGTGGCTGCCAGTAGGTGTCGGATGGCCGGGAGGATGTCGAAGTCGTCTTCCCAGCAGTGGGCTGGAGCGCACGCCCTGTCAGGGGAAGCGGGGGGGGGCGTGTTGCGGAGCGGTGTACGACAGGGTGGGCGACGCGTGCGGGTGGTGGCGTGCTCGCTCTGCCGTTCTGTTTCCCGCGGGCCCTGACCTTGGGGGTGGTGGTGTTGGTGATGTTGGTGGTGAGGGTGGTGTGGGCGCCGGAGTGGATGATTGTGTCGGTGGCGGCGCTGTTGGCGAGGGTGGTATGGGCGTTAGAGTAGATGAAGCTGGTGCTGGGCTATGGTTGATGGTGGTTAGCTGGTGGGTCAGCTGTTGTCGCTGTCGTCGTCGCCGGTGGTGTTGGTGTCTCTGATGACGAGGTGATGGTCGGTGAGCATGGCGTGGGTGACGTATGGCGTATGTGGTGTTGTCGGCGGTAACGTTTGTGGGCCGGATGTGGCGGTGGTGGCGAGGGTGCTGTAGTTGACGGGTGGTGTGGCCCACGTCGCCTCCGGTGGTGGAGGTGTGATGGGTGCCGTGGTGGTGTCGGCGATGGTGGGGTGCCGCGGGTACCGTATTGGTTGTTGGTGGTGGAGATGTTCCTGGTTTGTGGGTAGTCCCTGTCCGGCGGTGGTGGTGTTGCTGGTGTCGGTGCTCGTTGAGGCCGTTGGCGACGCCGGGGGTTCCTGGTCTCGCGTGGGGTGGTGGTGGCGGTGGTGAGCGTAGGCGGTGCCATGGGCGGTGGTGCCATTGACGGCTCGGCCGGGCGTGCTGGTGCCGGTTTCGGGTGTAAGTGTGGTTCGGGGTGCGGCATTGGTGGGTGGCTTTGACGGCGGGTGGCGTGACTGGTGGGTGGCAGCGGTAGGGGGCCGTCGGTTGTTGGTGAGGCTGTCGTTGTCGGTGTTCCGGTTGGTGCCGGTGACGGTGTCGCTGGCTGTGCAGATGGTGGGGGGGACTCGTACCCTGGGGTCGCCGTGGCGTTCGGTCGACGGTGGTGCTTCCGGTGGTGTTCGTGTGAGTTGGCCGGGAGTGGTGTCGGCGTTGCTCTGGCTGGTGTCGTGCGTGCGGGCTGTGTGATTTTTGCGTCCGGGGTTGGTGGCGTTGGTGACGGTGGTGTGTTGGGGGTCGGCGCCGGTGGTGGCGGTCCGATGGTGAGGGTGCCGGGGACGTTGGGTGGGTCCGCGCTGTTGGGCCTTCTCCTCGCCATTCCTGGCGGAGGGTGCTGGCGGTGGTGTCGCTGGTGGCGAGGGTGTGGTGGTGTTGCTGTGGTGTTTTGTGCTGTTTGGGTGGGTGGTGGGGACCCCTGGTTGATGTTGACGTTACTCCGGGTGATTTCGATGCGGTGGGTGCGATGGCGTGTGTCGTTGTTGTTTCTACCCTTGGTTGGGGGCCTGGTGGGCGGCGCTGGTGGCGTTTGTTCGCCAGCCGTGGTGGCGTCCTTGGTGTTGTCGTCGATGGGGGCGCCCTAGGTGTTACTCTGTGCCGGGGTCGTGGTGGTGGTGTTAGGGGTGTTGTGGGTGACTGTACCTGGGTTCGTCGTTGGTGGGTAGGGCCATGAGTAGGGCCACATGCCCCCTCCTTTGGGCGGCAGCTCTGGGGGGCTGCCCAGCCGTGTGGAGTATCTCTCACCACAAGGGGTATTGCTCCCGCTTGTCTACGGTACGACCGCCTCACCCTTGTGGCTTGAGTTGCGGGGCCGCTCCGCTTGGCAGGCGACCCCCTCCTGGACTGTGTACCGGCTCGCCTGTCACCGGTTGCTTCCATGGCTCCGGGTGACGTTTGCCATGGTCCCCGATGCAGCCTGGCCGGGCTCCGACCAGCAGCCTCGGAGTACCGCTCCTGCCACTGGCCCGGTGGGTCGGCTGGGTCGCCCCAGTGTGTCCGACCCATGGGGTGTTGGTTCTTTCCTGTGTGTGCGGGGTCCTGGGCCACCTGGCTCCTGTTCACCGGTGTGCCCGCTCGGTGTGTTGTGTTGCGTGTGCGGTGTCCTGGGCCTCCCGGCTCCTGTTCACGGGTGTGCCCGCTCGGTGTGTTGTGTTGCGTGTGCGGTGTCCTGGGCCTCCTGGCTCCTGTTCACCCGTGTGCCCGCTCGGTGTGTTGTGTTGCGTGTGCGGTGTCCTGGGCCTCCAGGCACCTGTTCACCGGTGTGCCCGCTCGGTGTGTTGTTTTGCGTGTTCGGTGTCCTGGGCCACCTGGCTCCTGTTCACCGGTGTGCCTGCTCGGTATGTTGTGTTGCGTGTGCGGTGTCCTGGGCCTCCCGGCTCCTGTTCACCGGTGTGCCCGCTCGGTGTGTTGTTTTGCGTGTGCGGTGTCCTGGGCCTCCTGGCTCCTGTTTACCGGTGTGCCCGCTCGGTGTGTTGTGTTGCGTGTGCGGTGTCCTGGGCCTCCCGGCACCTGTTCACCGGTGTGCCCGCTCGGTGTGTTGTTTTGCGTCTGCGGTGTCCTGGGCCTCCCGGCCCCTGTTCACCGGTGCGCCCGCTCGGTGTGTTGTGCAGCGTGTGCGGTGTCCTGGGCCTCCTGGCTCCTGTTCACCGGTGTGCCCGCTCGGTGTGTTGTGTTGCGTGTGCGGTGTCCTGGGCCACCTGGCTCCTGTTCACCGGTGTGCCCGCTCGGTGTGTTGTGTTGCGTGTGCGGTGTCCTGGGCCTCCTGGCTCCTGTTCACCGGTGTGCCCGCTCGGTGTGTTGTGTTGCGTGTGCGGTGTCCTGGGCCTCCCGGGTCCTGTTCACCGGTGTGCCCGCTCGGTGTGTTGTTTTGCGTGTGCGGTGTCCTGGGCCTCCCGGCTCCTGTTCACCGGTGTGCCCGCTCTGTGTGTTGTGTTGCGTGTGCGGTGTCCTGGGCCTCCCGGCTCCTGTTCACCGGTGTGCCCGCTCGGTGTGTTGTTTTGCGTGTGCGGTGTCCTGGGCCTCCCGGCTCCTGTTCACCGGTGTGCCCGCTCGGTGTGTTGTGTTGCGTGTGCGGTGTCCTGGGCCACCTGGCTCCTGTTCACCGGTGTGCCCGCTCGGTGTGTTGTGTTGCGTGTGCGGTGTCCTGGGCCACCTGGCTCCTGTTCACCGGTGTGCCCGCTTGGTGTGTTGTGTTGCGTGTGCGGTGTCCTGGGCCTCCCGGCTCCTGTTCACCGGTGTGCCCGCTCGGTGTGTTATGTTGTGTGTGCGGTGTCGCGGGCCTCCCGGCTCCTGTTCACCGGTGTGCCCGCTCGGTGTGTTGTTTTGCGTCTGCGGTGTCCTGGGCCTCCCGGCTCCTGTTCACCGGTGCGCCCGCTCGGTGTGTGGTGTTGCGTGTGCGGTGTCCTGGGCCTCCTGGCTCCTGTTCACCGGTGTGCCCGCTCGGTGTGTTGTGTTGGGTGTGCGGTGTCCTGGGCCACCTGGCTCCTGTTCACCGGTGTGCCCGCTCGGTGTGTTGTGTTGCGTGTGCGGTGTCCTGGGCCTCCTGGCTCCCGATCACCGGTGTGCCCGCTCGGTGTGTTGTGTTGCGTGTGCGGTGTCCTGGGCCTCCCGGCTCCTGTCTACCGGTGTGCCCGCTCGGTGTGTTGTGTTGCGTGTGCGGTGTCGCGGGCCTCCTGGCTCCTGTTCACCGGTCTGCCCGCTCGGTGTGTTGTGTTGCGTGTGCGGTGTCCTGGGCCTCCCGGCTCCTGTTCACCGGTGTGCCCGCTCGGTGTGTTGTGTTGCGTGTGCGGTGTCCTGGGCCTCCCGGCTCCTGTTCACCGGTGCGCCCGCTCGGTGTGTTGTGTTGCGTGTGCGGTGTCCTGGGCCTCCTGGCTCCTGTTCACCGGTGTGCCCGCTCGGTGTGTTGTGTTGCGTGTGCGGTGTCCTGGGCCTCCCGGCTCCTGTTCACCGGTGTGCCCGCTCGGTGTGTTGTGTTGCGTGTGCGGTGTCCTGGGCCTCCCGGCTCCTGTTCACCGGTGTGCCCGCTCGGTGTGTTGTGTTGCGTGTGCTGTGTCCTGGGCCTCCCAGCTCCTGTTCACCGGTGTGCCCGCTCGGTGTGTTGTTTTGCGTGTGCGGTGTCCTGGGCCTCCCGGCTCCTGTTCACCGGTGTGCCCGCTCGGTGTGTTGTGTTGCGTGTGCGGTGTCCTGGGCCTCCCGGCTCCTGTTCACCGGTGTGCCCGCTCGGTGTGTTGTGTTGCGTGTGCGGTGTCCTGGGCCACCTGGCTCCTGTTCACCGGTGTGCCCGCTCGGTGTGTTGTTTTGCGTGTGCGGTGTCCTGGGCCTCCCGGCTCCTGTTCACCGGTGTGCCCGCTCGGTGTGTTGTGTTGCGTGTGCGGTGTCCTGGGCCTCCCGGCTCATGTTCACCGGTGTGCCCGCTCGGTGTGTTGTGTTGCGTGTGCGGTGTCCTGGGCCTCCTGGCTCCTGTTCACCCGTGTGCCCGCTCGCTGTGTTGTGTTGCGTGTGCGGTGTCCTGGGCCTCCCGGCTCCTGTTCACCGGTGTGCCCGCTCGGTGTGTTGTGTTGCGTGTGCGGTGTCCTGGGCCTCCCGGCTCCTGTTCACCGGTGTGCCCGCTCGGTGTGTTGTGTTGCGTGTGCGGTGTCCTGGGCCTCCCGGCTCCTGTTCACCGGTGCGCCCGCTCGATGTGTTGTGTTGCGTGTGCGGTGTCCTGGGCCTCCTGGCTCCTGTTCACCGGTGTGCCCGCTCGGTGTGTTGTGTTGGGTGTGTGGTGTCCTGGGCCTCCTGGCTCCTGTTCACCGGTGTGCCCGCTCGGTGTGTTGTGTTGCGCGTGCGGTGTCCTGGGCCTCCTGGCTCCTGTTCACCGGTGTGCCCGCTCGGTGTGTTGTGTTGCGTGTGCGGTGTCCTGGGCCTCCTGGCTCCTGTTCACCGGTGTGCCCGCTCCCTGTGTTGTTTTACCGTGTGCGCTGTCCTTGGCCTCCCGGCTCCTGTTCACCGGTGTGCCCGCTCGGTGTGTTGTGTTGCGTGTGCGGTGTCCTGGGCCTCCCGGCTCCTGTTCACCGGTGTGCCCGCTCGGTGTGTTGTTTTGCGTGTGCGGTGTCCTGGGCCTCCCGGCTCCTGTTCACCGGTGTGCCCGCTTGGTGTGTTGTGTTGCGTGTGCGGTGTCCTGGGCCTCCCGGCTCCTGTTCACCGGTGTGCCCGCTCGGTGTGTTGTGTTGCGTGTGCGGTGTCCTGGGCCTCCTGGCTCCTGTTCACCGGTGTGCCCGCTCGGTGTGTTGTGTTGCGTGTGCGGTGTCCTGGGCCTCCTGGCTCCTGTTCACCGGTACGCCCGCTCGGTGTGTTGTGTTGCGTGTGCGGTGTCCTGGTCCTCCCGGCTCCTGTTCACCCGTGTGCCCGCTCGGTGTGTTGTTTTGCGTGTGCGCTGTCCTTGGCGTCCCGGCTCCTGTTCACCGGTGTGCCCGCTCGGTGTGTTGTGTTGCGTGTGCGGTGTCCTGGGCCTCCCGGCTCCTGTTCACCGGTGTGCCCGCTCGTTGTGTTGTGTTGCGTGTGCGGTGTCCTGGGCCTCCCGGGTCCTGTTCACCGGTGTGCCCGCTCGGTATGTTGTGTTGCGTGTGCGGTGTCCTGGGCCTCCTGGCTCCTGTTCACCGGTGTGCCCGCTCAGTGTGTTGTGTTGCGTGTGCGGTGTCCTGGGCCTCCAGGCTCCTGTTCACCGGTGTGCCCGCTCGGTGTGTTGTGTTGCGTGTGCGGTGTCCTGGGCCTCCCGGCTCCTGTTCACCGGTGTGCCCGCTCGGTGTGTTGTGTTGCGTGTGCGGTGTCCTGGGCCACCTGGCTCCTGTTCACCGGTGTGCCCGCTCGGTGTGTTGTGTTGCGTGTGCGGTGTCCTGGGCCTCCCGGCTCCTGTTCACCGGTGTGCCCGCTCGGTGTGTTGTGTTGCGTGTGCGGTGTCCCGGGCCTCCTGGCTCCTGTTCACCGGTGTGCCCGCTCGGTGTGTTGTGTTGCGTGTGCGGTGTCCTGGGCCTCCCGGCTCCTGTTCACCGGCGCGCCCGCTCGGTGTGTTGTGTTGCGTGTGCGGTGTCCTGGGCCTCCTGGTTCCACCGGTGTGCCCGCTCGGTGTGTTGTGTTGCGTGTGCGGTGTCCTGGGCCTCCTGGCTCCTGTTCACCGGTGTGCCCGCTTGGTGTGTTGTGTCGCGTGTGCGGTGTCCTGGGCCTCCTGGCTCCTGTTCACCGGTGTGCCCGCTCGGTGTGTTGTTTTGCGTGTGCGGTGTCCTGGGCCTACTGGCTCCTGTTCACCGGTGTGCCCGCTCGGTGTGTTGTTTTGCGTGTGCGGTGTCCTGGGCCTCCTGGCTCCTGTTCACCGGTGTGCCCGCTCGGTGAGTTGTGTTGCTGTGCGGGGCGTCGCTGCGGGGCGCTCACTCGTCCATCCGGACGGCGGCCATCGTAGCCGGCAGGGGCTGGGTACCCTCCGGGCGCACACACGTCCATCCGGACGGCGGCTGTTGGTAGTCGGCAGGGGATGGGTACCCTCCGGGCGCGCACTCGTCCATCCGGACGGCGGCTGTTCGTAGCCGGCAGAGCTGGGTATCCTCCGGGCGCGCACTCGTCCATCCGGACGGCGGCTGGCGTGCGTGTGCTTGCTCTTTGTGGCCGGGTCGGGCGGGCCGGCCTCCCAGGCGCGTTGTGGTGCGCCTCACCTTCTCCTTTGGCCGCTTTGTTTTTCTGCTTTGCTTGGCCCCCTCCGGGCTGGGGTTGCCCCCCTCTCTCTCGCTGCCCTTGCCGTTCCTCGTTGCCTTGGCGCTGTGCTTTGGTTGTTTTTCTCGGCCTTCCGCTTCCTGGCTCTTCGTGCGCTCGCGCCTCATTTGTGTCTCCCGCTTGGCCGTTGGCTGCTCTTTGGTGGTTTCTCCCCCCCCCCCCTCCCCTTTTGTGCCCCGCGGTTTTCGTCGCTCCTGCTTGGTGCCTTGGTGTTTTTTTTTTTTTTTTTTTTGGGGAGAAACAGGCTTAGATGTTGGAGATGGGAGAACCTACAACCCGTGAGCACCCGTAGGCCCTCACATGGCTATGACTCTCGAGCCATCTCTTCAACCCGGGCACTGTGCCACCCTTCTTCTTCTTCCCCTGTGCGCCCCCGTTGTCTCCGGCTTGCTCTTGTTTCCGGCCCCGGGTGCCCTGGGCCTCGGCGCTGTGCGTTGTTTGCTTTGTTGGCCTTCCGCCTCTCGGCTCTCCGTGCGCTTGTCCCTCTTTCGTGCTTTCCGCTTGGCTGTTGGTTGCTCCCCAGTGGTTGCTGCCCCCCCCCCCCCTTTTGTCCCGCGGTTTTCGTCGCTGCCGCTCGGTGCTGTGTGCCGTGTGCTGTGTTGTGCTGTGCGTCCCTGGGTGCGGTGCTGCGCCGCGCTGCTGCGCGTTGTGTCCTCCGGTGTTGTGCTGTCCTGTGCTGTGTTGCGTTGGTTGGGTGCCGCTGCTTGTTGCGCCGTGCCCTCTGGCGTTGCCCGTCGCCCTGGGGCCCTGTGCTCTGCGGCGCTGTGTTTTGCGGTGTTCCCCCGCGCTGTGTGCTCTGTGCTGTGTGTGTTTCGTCGTGGCGTGGTGGTGCGTGCTGTTGTTCGCCGCTCTGCTTTGTGCTGTGTGTGTCCCGGGGTGCTGTGCTGTGCGTTCCCTGTCCTCTCCGCTCTGTGCGGTGCTGTGCTTCGCTGTGCTGGTGCGCTCGCGTTGTGCTGTTTGTGTGGTGCGTGCTGTTGCTGGCGCCTGGTGCTGTGGTGTGCCGTGGTGCGGTGCTGGGTCTGGTGGCCCGTGGTTGTCTGCTGGTGGCCTGTTTCGGTGTCGGTGTCCCTGTCTGGCCGCGTGGTCTGTTTCCCTGTGGTTGGTGTGGTTTGCTGTGGTGCCCTGCTTTCCTGTGTCGTGTTCTGTGGTGCTGTGCTGTCGCGTGGTGCTGTGCTGTTGTGCTCTGCTGTCGTGTTGCGGTGCTGTTGGGGCTTGCTTTGCCCTCCTGTGGGCCGTCGTGCTGTGCTGTGTTGTGCTGTTGGTTGGCTGTACTGATTTTTGCCCGGTGGTGGTGTCTGCGTGCTGTGGTGCTCTTTTCCTCGTGCTGTGCGTTCCCTGTCTTCTCCGCTCTGTGCGCTGCGGTGCCTTGTTGTGCTGGCTGTGGTGCCCTGCTTCCCTGTGTCGTGTGCTGTGGCGCTGTGCTGTCGTGTGGTGCTGTGCTGTCGTGCTCTGCTGTCGTTTTGCGGTGCTGTTTGTGTTTGCTGTGTCCTCCTGCGGCCCGTTGTGCGGCGCCAGTGTCGTCTGCGCTGTTGTTGGTGCCTCGTGCTGTGGCGTGTCCCTGTAGGTTGTGGTGTCTCCCTGGGCGTTCTGCGGTGTGGTGGTGCTGCTCTGGTGTGTCGTGGTGTCTTGCTGTGCTGTGCGTTGTCCTGTGGTGTCCTGCGCCCTGTGCCGTGTCCTGCGGTGCCGTGCTGCCCTGCGGTGCTGTGCTGGTTGGCTGTGCTGTGCGGTTGTCTGCGCTGCTGGTGTTTGTTTTTCCTTTTGTCCTCTTTTCCTTTGCTAAAAATCCCTGCCGTTTTTCCGTGCCTTTGAAAACTTCCTGAAAACCAAAAATTAAAATGTTTCTCTTTAGAAAATCAAACTCTACGCAACTCACGCACGCAGGCAAGCAGCAATACCAAGTGAAATTTCTGACTTACGTGTTGCCACGCGACCGCGAAGATGGTGGTCTTGCTTGCCAGGGGTTGACCGCTTTTCCCCCAGGGCCGGTCGCCTAAGCTGATGAAAAGGGGTGAGGGGGGGCAGGAGGGAGGGGAGGTAGGTGCATGGAGAAGGAAAGAAAAGGAAGAGGAGCAGGGCGAAGGGACGCAGCGGCTTAGAAAAACTTTTCGAGTTTTACGCGCTGCTCGCGACGCGTTTTGCTTTGCGCCTACGGCTAGTTAGACGACGAGAGGGACGGCGTTAGGGTCCTACGAGCGTTACGGTTGTTACGGCGCTAACTATTCACCTATTTCACGTCGAAAAATTATTCGTCGCGTTTTTACGCGTTTGGCAGCGCGCTTTCTGGCCTAAGCGTTTTTTATGCTAATTAGCTTTATTTTCAACTATTCAGAAAATCTTTTCGTCGTGTCTTACCTATCTTTTTATTTCGTTCTGGGACAGGGCCCCAGCGCGAGCGACAGCCAATTCGTGAGACCACTTTGAAGAATCATATCTCGGGCTCACGGCGGTGTATATCAATTTTGGAAATCGGGTTGGAACCGACTTGGTCTCAACTTAATTTAGAAAGCATCAAACGCCTTTGGTGTGTACACATGCCCGGTATAGCAAGGGATAATGGTCAAGAGGGTAGAAAGTGATATATAACTCTTGGACCGTGCAACAGAATATTTTGATGCGACTCTCGAGTGTACCGCATGAGTGTTGGGGTTGCATAGCAAATTTTCTTGGGTTCCTACGTATTTATAATGTGAAGTTATGTCCATGGAGGGGCATGGTATATCATGGTGGGAGCCACTTTTTGAGGGTATGTGTTATATGCATGGTATGTGCTTCGATATGCTCACGCCCATGTTATATATCTCCGTTTATAGGAAGATACATGGAGTCATACGTGGCAAGGGCTTCGCCCATGTCCCAATGCCGAACTCCATAGCGCTAGACTAAGTCTACCGCTCATATAGTGAATGTGAGAGGGCTTACAAAGCGACCCACAAGCGCCATTATCAATTTTCCCATTTTCATGGTGCGTGTTGCGAGGAGGTTCGAAGGTGTCCCTATGCGGCCATGTGGGGATCCAAGTGGGGGGATTGTTTGCAAATGTTCCCAAGCAATTGTGTTTTGAACCATATGTTGATACCATGGGTGAGCGAAGTTATATACTATTGTAATTATCTTGAATTTGGCATTATTTGCATGTTTTTGACCTCATTTTATGCTCATTTTTGTGTTTTATGTGCTCAACTGGTCGGCTAACAGTAAAGTGCCTAGAGATCCGTGAACTATGGTATGTTGCTTATATGTTTGCATATGCTTCGTTGTTGTACCTCACCATATGCCAGATCACGTGGTCACTTTGGCTTGGCACACGAGGCCTCACAAAATTAGGTCTCAAATTCATGAGTTGACTTGTGAAGCATGTCATGTACATAACCGGAGGGGTTTTCGGAGCCAATGATGGGATATTCCTGCGCATGGACCTTTGGTATATATCACCCTTGTAAATTACTTTCCGGTTTGACACATGCATGGAGCATTTGAATATTTGCTGTATGCATTTTTGAGTATATAATTGATTTTGGGCATGATGGTGTGATTTGCCTGATTTTGCCATGTTGTGAGGTCATCTTCATGGGGCAGTTCTCCAAGCCCAATCGACTCCAAGTCCAACAAAAGTTATGTCGAGGTAGGGCATGGTCCTGAGTGCCACTCTAAGCCTTGACACGCCACCTCCCCTATTGGGCTAGGATTTAGAGGCTTGGGGATGAACACATTTTTGGGGTTTATGTAGTGACTTTTGACACATGGCATTTAGCCGTCTTTTTTGATTGGGTTCAGGGCATCATGTTGGCGAGTCAAGGGAAGGTCTTGAGTCCAGGGAATGAGGGGTCTATGGCTGTGATTATGTACGTTTCCATCTTTCCCCAACTTTGCTTTATTTGTGTTCATATGCCAATTTCAGGGCTTTCCTCTTTGGTGCAATTCTTGTACATGCCCGCCATCGTGAGACAACGGGTGTGTTGAACAGAAGCCCGCAGTGTGGATTGGATTTGGATTGTGCTTGGTGCTGCTAGGGATCTGTGTGAAGGAGTTTTTTTCTATTTTTTGTGAAAATGCAGACCCTCGTGAGGAGCAGGACCATGGGAGTGACGGGTGGAAGGGGTACAGCAGGGGCCGGTCCTGGTAGGGACCTTCTTTATGGTAGCAGAGGAGTACCTGCCCCCTACCGCCGCACCGGGGACTTGGGCCCTCATGAGCCCTGCCCAAGGACGCCCCGGGTGCAGATTGTGGAGTCCGTCGAGTTGACGATGGACTGGGAAGCCCGAGAAGAGCAAAGATGCTCAGAACGGAGAGCCCTTGCAGGACATGGGCTAGACATGGAGGACCTGGCCTCCATGTGTGAAAGGCAATGCCGCAAGGCTTGCAATCTCCGCTCCGCTGCGGAGGAATTGGAGGAGACCGGCAGCAACGGCAGAGCCTGGCGTTACCGGAAGCGCGGGTCCCGACAACCCTCGGCGGAAGCCAGGGCGATGGAGACGGATCCCAGCCCGGTCAGGCTGTGGTCAACTGCAGATTCGGAGGGGCACTCCGAGGGCTATCGGACAGCTTATGAGCAACCTTCGGAGTCGGAGGAGATGGCCAGACCGCCCACAAGGGCGAACACGGCCCCAGAACCCAGCCTGGAGCATGACGCCGAGGCGTTGGAGAGGCCTGCCAGAGCCAGAACGGCGCCTGTGGCCCGGCACACGAAGCCAACGCGGGATAGCATAGGTGACACACCCATGGAGGAGGAGTCCGAGGCGCCAGGGACCGTGGGATGCGCCGGATCTGGTGGAAAGCATCTTGAGTGCCACTGCGAGCACGTGTCCTTCTTCATGGGCAAGTACCCAAAGATGGGGATGGACGCCATCGTGCATCGCCTCGACCGCCTGGACAATGCGAAGGACGGTCTAGAGGAGGACGCCGCGGGAATCCTGGATGACCAGTCGGCAGCGGAGAGAGACATGGCGGAGCTGCGAGCGGAACAGGACCGGTACCGGGAGAATCTGGAGCTGGCCCTGCAGAAGCAGCAGCGAGTGGTGGACAGGCTCCTCGACCTGGTGGAGGACATGTCGGGACGCCTGAAAAGGCTAGAGGAGCTACAGCCATTCACCTCGGGTCCAGAGCTCCCGGCAATCCCAGCAGCGGCAGAGCTGGTGGAGCGGGTTAAGACCCTCAGGAGCGCCATGGAGAAACCCATGGGCGGCCCTGCAGAGGCACCTTACGCGCCTCCGCGTGTTGACCCGGGTGCGCTGCCGTTTGTTCCCATGTTCAGCGAATCCATAATGCTCGGGGAGCAAACGGCACCGACTGGGTCCATGCGGGAAGGGCGTGCAACCACGGACCTGAGGAGCCTGACGGTACAGATGTCCCATACCGCCCAGGATCCACCGACCACTACGACTCTTCCCACGGGGAGCTAGGGGCCATGGCCGACGCCATCACCGAGGTCGCGGCCCGGCTACCCGCCCACTCCCCGCACATCGTCCGGGTCTGGTTCTTGGTAGACGCCACTGTCGACACGCACCTGCTCCTCCGCATAGCAAGGCAACCACTTCACAAAGCAACCTCGACGAGCCTCGGCACCCAGGCACTGCTACTCTGGAAAGCCCTACGCAGCCTTCCCCCCTACGTCCAACTCCACATCGTGAAACAAGAGTCCCACAGGCACCAATATGGAAATGGTAAGGTCGACAACCAGGCAGTACACCAGCGCACAACACACCTACCAGCCCTCCAGATCCCTGACCTCGGCCGCAACCACACACACCTCCAACACGTGCCCCCTGTACCCGACCCCCATCGGACCCCGGACTGGGTACCAGAGGACGCCCCCTATTCCTCCCACGACAGAGCGTACCACTACCCCAACCCCATCCAACATCTCGCCCGCGTGCTCGGCGACGCAGACAGCCGGGCGCACATCCAGGAGCTCCAGGACAGACTGCAAGTCCCCCTCTACCACTCAGCGCTCCGCCCAGCAAACGTCCCAGCCCACCTCCAGAAACGACGCATCCAGCTCCTCAGGGAGCAACTGCCATTCCTCACCAGGGTCGCCAGATGGCTCGCCCGCAAGCACATCCACGTCCCCGACGAACACACCCGTTGCCCATGCGACCACACCACCCCGGAGGACTGGGAACACTTCAAGAAATGCCCCCTCCATACAGACAGGGACACCCTAGTGGGCTGGTCCCCGGCGGAAACCCTGCGACAACACGAAGGATGGCCAACCCACAGCCACGCACACCAGGCCACCGAACACCTCATCCGGGACCCCCTGATCAAAGAAGCCACCATGAGAGGGGCAGTGACACAGGCCCTGCACCGACACCTCACCAAACACACGGAAAGCCCCATGGAGGCAGCAGCACACCTCCAGCTAGAAGCGGTCCGCAGAGCAGCGGCCCAAATTGTACACCGCAAACACCTCCTGCTAACACACGCGGAACAACTCACCGACCCCACCGCCAGGGAACACATGCAGCGTCTCATCCATTACCATGCCGTGCATGACCCAGACGTCCACTAACCCGCTCCACGCCCCGCACGCGCCCCCCGTCTCCATCCACAGGTCTCCAAGGCACCACCACAGCGCCCCGAGACCCGTCTCGCACCCAAGAAGCCACCCGGCACCGCCCAGTCCGGCCGAGCCCAGCCAGGGCCAACCATCCATCGACGTAGACACGCAAGACCCCGGCAGCCCATCCAGCCCGCCCCCCCCGGACCCGGGGCACCCCCCCCTCACACCGGCCACCATCCGCGACCCCGACCTCCTCCGAGCAACCCTCCAAGACAGGGCCCCGACCACCCCCCTGGGCTGGTACCGCCTACAAGAGGACTGGACCAAGCTCACCGTCAAAGCCCTCCGGGACCTGACCACCCCAGGCAGCGGCCTCCACGAGACCATAGTAGACCTCGTGCTCTGGCGAGCCCGCAAACACACCCGGGGCCAGCCCATCTGGATCCCCCCCATCGAGTGGGGCCAGGCCCTGACGCACGACACCGGCAGCAACGTCACGCGTCGAGGGACCGTACGCCTACGGCGGGCCCAAGCGGAGACGGACCACCCAGTGGACCCGAACCACCCGGAGCAGTGGGAACAGGCCACCCCGCCCAACCGCGACACCGCCCTCCGCGCCGCAGGCCTCCGCACCCCGGACGACGACCTCCCCCGCCCACCTACAGACAGTGACCACCCCCCGCCGGAGGTCTGGGTTACAGTCCTCGAGCGCGGCCACTACTACGTGATAGCCGCTACGGCTACGTCCCACGGCCCGCAATGGATCATCCAGGGGACAGACACCATGTTCGCCCCGGAGACCGCCCCACCAGGGGCAGTGGGGGACCCCACCACCCAGCACAGGATCCTCAGGGGTGTCCTCCAGCCAGGGGACACGCCCCCAGCTCGCGCCCTGGCCCAAATCACCTCAGGGAAGGCGGGCTACCACCTGGGATTGGCCATGCTCTGCCTAACCCACTGGATCCAGCGCCACTGGCCACCCACGGGCACCGTGCCCTGGGTTTGGGCCATCCCCACCGCCCACACACAAGTCGAGGCAGGCCCGGACACACGACCAAACCCCCCCCCCAGACCGCAGCAGTCCCTCACCTGCGGGTACCACGCCATCCACAGGGTCCTCAACCGCGCGGGTCTTAGCCCAAAGCTAGCATGCCCCCTTCCCCCCACTGACCAAGAGGTCCACCAGATACGAAAGCTCGTCTGCGAAATCCTTGCCGCGGCAGCAGAAGACGGCAAGCTTCTCCTCCAAACCACCCGGCCTACAACTGCCCACGCAAGCGCGCGGCAAGCGGACACATACACCGGCACAGCACACCCCCCCGCACAATCCCCGCCCATGCCCCCCCCCTCTCGCTGCTCAACCGGAGACCCACACACGCCCACCATCGCGCGCACCCCCGGGCCCCGCGACACGGGCCTCCCCCACCCGCCCGAACACCAGCACACGCCCGCCACACACCCACCCACCGGCCACCCTCCACCGCCCCCCACACTCGACAACCCACACACACCCGCCAAGGGGAGCCCCGCGCCCCGCGGCACACCCACCCCACCCAGTGGCCCGCCCACGCCCCCCGCACACACCCCAGAGGACCCAGGCCCACCCCCCCCGGCCCCTGAATGCAGCCCACGCGAACTGTTCTCCCCCGCGGACACCAACCCACACGACCTCGCACATTGCAGGACCCGGGCCCAGCCGAGCCCAGAAAGAGAAGGCCGCAGCCCCGCGCCTCCCTCCCCCGCCGCTGCCGACCAGATCGGCCCGCCGGGCCGCCAGGTCACGACCGGGCCCCCCCAGCCGCCCGCCCCCAACCTACAGCCCGGGGACATGCCCTCCATCCTCCCCGCCGTGGCCGCAGCAGAAGCTGCCGCCCGCAAGCCCGCCCGCATCACAGCCCAACCCGCGTCCACCACCTCCTCCTCGTCCTCAGCCTCCTCCACCTCCTCCACCTCATCCTCCGACCCCCCCCTCCCCGCCAAACTCATCCTCAAGGCCACGGCGAAAGCCAAAGCCGCGGCCGCACGCACCGACCCCCCAACCCCCACACAGGCGACTCAGGCACCCCGGCAACCCACCGGGACGACCCCCGACCCGACATCGACGCCCTCACACCTCCGGACAGAGGTACTCCTCAACCTGGAACCGGACCCCAAGCCCAAACCCGACCCCAAACCCTAACCGGACCCCAACCCCAAACCCGACCCCAAACCCAAGCCGGCGCCCACGCGAGCACACACAACACCGCATACGCAACGACACAAACCCACCCGACACCACCCCCGCTCGGGCCCTCGCCCAAGCCAGGACCCCCCACCCACCGCAACCCGCGCCCCCCTCCCGCCGGCACCCACCACCACCGCGGAGACGGCCACCCAGCACGACCCCGTCCAGGCCCTCGTCCACATCCCCGTCACCAAGCGCCCCGTCATCCATCCCCCACAAACCACCACCACCGCCGGCCAAACCGACCCAGGGACGTGGGACCCCTCAACCACCGTCACCGTCAAGCCCGGCCCCCAAACCCTTCCCCCATGCCCACCACATAGTGCAGCCCCGGGGACTGCCCACGATGCCCAACCCCCCACCCCCACAAGGGGGACCGGAAAACCCACAAGGACTCCATGGGCCATACCCGCAACACCAACCCCACCACTACCCACACCACCACCACCAGCGGCCCCACCACCACCACTACCAACACCACCCCCACCACTACCACTGCCCACCGCCCTACCCCACCGGGCCACAACCCCCCGTACACGAACAGCACCAGCGGACGGAATGGCAGCCACCGAGCGCCCCACCCGCATACCCCACCTACCGCCAGGAGCCACCCCCCCCGTACCAGCCACCACCCCCGTACCAGCCGTACCCCCGCGGCCACCATCCGATGGCCGAAGGGGCCCCATGGACGACGGGGGACCTCCCCCCCCAGGCGGCACCGCGCGAGGCCCCGTACCCCCCCGGCCACCATCCGATGGCTGAAGGGGCCCCATGGACGACGGGGGACCTCCCCCCCCAAGCGGCACCGCGCGAGGCCCTCCAGGGGCCGCCGACGCTTCCGGACTGGCCCGACTTGAGCGACGGGGGCCGGTCCCGCAAACGGCGGCGCTCCCGCTCCCCCCCCGCACAGCACACTCGCCCACGGCGCCCACACTCCCACCGCGCCTCAACCACCCACTCGCGCCGCTCCCGCTCCCCCAGGTACCACCACGACCCCCAGGGACCCCGCTCCCGTCGCTCCCGCTCCCCCGGGCACCACCACGAGCGCCACCGCCGCCCCATGCCCCCCTCCCCCTCCCCCCACCGGCCACCCAGCCCCCGCCACCACCACTCCCGCTCCCCCCGACGCAGCCAGGCACGCCGCCGCCGCCCCACGTCCACCTCCCCCTCCCCCCACACGCCCCGCCGGGCTCCCCGTTCCCCCCGCCACCCGTACCCATCCACTACCCCCAGCCCCCGCCACCACCACTCCCGCTCCCCCGGACGCCACCGAGCGCGCCACCGCCGCCCCATGTCCACCTCCCCCTCCCGCTCCCCCCTCCGCCCGTACCCGTCCTCCACCCCCAGCCCCCGCCGCCGCCGCTCCCGCTCCCCCAGGCACCGCCACCCCCGCCACCACCGCAGGTCCACGTCTTCCCCCCGCCGCTCCAGGACCCCGGGCACGGACCCCTCCCCCCCCCGGGCCCCCGCCTACCTCGCCTGGTGGTCTCCCCCCGCTCTGCAGGAGCTCCGCCGCTGGGTGAAATGGGCCGGAGGAGCGGGAAGGCACGAAGGGGTGCACATGGTGCATACTTTCGAGGAGGTGCGCACCCGCACCCCCGCAAACCCCAACGAGGCCGCCCCGGAGGCCATCATGCCGCAAGCGGCATGGGAGGCCCTCCGCCCCCCCTACACCCCCCAAGCCCTCCGCCAGTGGCTCCAGGCCACCGACCCCCAAGCCTGGGCCACTGGCGCCCCCTCCCCACCCCGCCCCTCCCGCCACCACCACACCAGGAAGGGGCAGGACAAGGGCAAGGGGAGGGCAAGGGGCACCAAGGAGCACACAGGCAAGAGGGCACGGAAGGGCCCCAAGTGAGGGCAGGCACACGCAGGGACAGGGCGCCGGCAGCGACACCACATGGGGGCAGGAAACCACCCAAGAACCAGGAAGGGGCGGGAACGGGGACCAAGACACGGAGGAAAAGGGCACCACGGCAGGCACCACGACCCACACCCAGGAAGGGCACACCACAACGGGGAGACCAGCGCCGCCCCAGCCCCACCAAACACCCCAACACACACCACCGAAGCAAACATCGGACGCCATACGGATCACACCAGCGCACGCCCACCGGCCACCGGAAACCACACGGAGAACGGAGGGCACACCTACACGGGGAGAACGGGCCACACCCACAGAGGAAGCCGCAGGGAACGCCGCCGCACGGCGCACCACCACGCCCTCACCGCCAGGCGACGACCCCGACCACCACAAAGGCCACCTCACAAGCACCGGAAGAGGACGAAAGCACGGCCGCGGCACCCACGACGACGGACCGAAACCCCCAGAGGACACGGGACCAAGGCACAGGCCCCCAGGGAGGGCAACCCCACGGACCGTCACGCGACCACACCATGGGCTATAAGGGCCGGGCTGCGTTACCGTCGCGGTTTGACGCAGAGTATTGCTATGCACTTGGATTGACGGCCGGGGGCTTGATCTCAGCTGGTCTCACGTCCGTGAGGGCGTCCGTCACCAACCTGTTGCGTCCAGTGGAGGAATGGCACTGCGGCGGCACGCCGATCCCGTCCATGATGAATTTCGAGCGCCGCAAGGGGAAGTGAAAGGCTGTGATCGATCGCGAAGGCCTTGGTGCTGCTGGACGGTGCCCCCTTCAAGGCCATCTCCGAGCGCTGTGAAGACTGGAAGTGCCAAGATTACTACCGGTGCCCCGGACCCCTGCAGTTCAGCACCGGAGATATGGACATCCCCCTGACCCTGAAGTATGAGCTCATCCCTGCCGGCGGCACCGACCCGGACCCTCATGTCCCTGCCAGCGCAGCCGAGCCGCAGTGCAAGCCTTTCGCCACTCAAACAGCGTTCGGAAGCCACCTCCACCGTCCGACTCCTGATTTCTGTTTGTCTGCCTTGGAGAAGGAATCCCTTTCCTACACCCCGAGTACGCCTGCCTGTCTGCGAGGCCCGGTGAAGATTGAGTCCATGGGTGAGAGTCAGCGTGCACGCCCCAAGGACACCGTGATCATTCAGCAGAATTTCCCGAAGACCTACCCGACCCACACAGGCCAGGCTGACCTCCACTGACCCACCGTGGCACCACGCGAGACCACGGCACACCGCACCACAGCGCGCCAGAGAGCAACGCACCACAGCACGACGCGACGCGACGCGGCACAGAGCGGCACAGCACGACACAACTGATCCTAACCTAAGGGACTAACCGAAGCCAGCCACCGCACACCCTGGAAGGCGCCGCGCCACCACGCCACACACCAGCACCGCAGGCCACACACGGGGCCACAGCGCGCCAGGCGACAACAGTGACGGACCACCCAGAAGATTACAGCCGGCACCGCAGAGGGGTAAGGACACGAACAACCCCAGCCCCCTAACCGGAAACCACAAGCAGCCGCCTGGCGCAGCAACCCAGCCGGCAGAGCCAGGACCTAACCCAGCAAGAAGGGGCGCCGAGCCCACCGTGTACAAAGCCCACCCGACCCATGGGGCCGCAACGTGGCCACACAGAACGCAACTGAAGACAGCAGCCCGGAAGACAACACTGAATGCAGGCCAGTGCGTGCGCCAGCCCAGGGAAGGCAGAGGGAGGAACAGGCAAGCCCCCCCCCCAAAAAAAAAAAAAAAAGGAGGGGGGAAGGGGAAAAGGCACGAAAACAGCCCACAGCCGCCAAACCGCCCGCCAACACCAGCACAGGCGGCCAAGCCCCCCCCCAGAAGGCAAAAAAAAAAAAAAAGGACCCCCACAGAGGCACAGGGGGACCACCCACCCAAAACCGGCAAGACCAAGCCAGTAACAGCGGACCACGGGGAAAAGGGACACGGAAAAAAAAAAAAAAAAAAAAAAAAGAGAGCGACCAGCCCAGCCCGAAAGAAAGGGGATGGAGGGACAGGGACCACAAAGCCCGGAAAAAAAAAAAAAAGAAAAGAAAAAACCAAAGCGCAAAAAAAAAAAACACACCCCGACAACCCAGCCAAGAAGGGCTGGGCACAGGCGAGACCCGGGCCCAGCACACACGCCCACACCGCGCGCCGGAACCGGAAACGGCGGGGGGCAAGCGGGGCGCCCACGAAACCACACACGTCCCAAAAGCAGGCCGAAACCGAAGCCCAACCACGAACACCACAAACAGCCGACACTAGAGGGACAACACCACAAACCGTGCCCAAACACACCCACCCAAGACCCCAGCCAGGACTGGCGGGGTTAACAAAACCCGCACCCAACCGCCAACCGGACCCAAACACAAACGCCACACAACAGTAGGAAACCCAGTGCCCACAGCCCGGGCACTGAGGCAGCCCGTGCCATGCAGGTGACCCGGCCAAACGAGATCCGGAGCCCGGGGGTAAGGCTGCATCCTAAGGCCTGCGCTGCTTTGGGACTCGAGGCGGAGCGTGCGACACCCAAGCGCCTCGGAACCCTAGTACCAAGAACGTGCATGCACGCCTTGGGAACGGGATACGCCAGGAAGTCCGGTGAACCCCTAGGGTTCCGCCCAAAGGAGGGGACGTGCGCAAGCACGGGGGCACACCCTCCCGGCGAGACAAGCATGTCACGCTGGCGGCGATCAGCCCTCCCGGCGTAGCCCGGGGCCGCTTTGTTGGGGGCCAACAGTCAGGTCTAGCGGGAAGTAAGCCGCCTCCCCTCTTCACGCGCGAAGCCTCTTCCTGTTCGTCACAGGGGCGACGCCAGGGGGAACCATGGGGCGCCTCTCCACGACCGAGTGCACCTACCTACCTACCTCTACCGACCACTACGGCTGCCCATGCAGTTTATGCGGAAGAGGAGATCCAAAGCCAGACCATGCAGGGGCGAACTATGGGAAGCGCCGACGGACATGGTTGAGGCCATCCAGGTCGAAACCTGTGGGTGAAGGACCCCAATACGGGGATATGGACAGCCGGTGGAGCAAGTCCTTCCCGCATTCCAAACCCCATGGGTTCAGGCCCAACTGGACTGCACTCCATGGAGGAGAGGGATGTACGGGGAGTGTACTCACACCCCCCGGCCACAGGTGGTATCCGTCTCGGTGGAGTGGTGGCTGCGGACGCCGGAGACGCCATCAGGATTGACGACCTCAGGGGAATCAAAATCCCCTACTACGATGGCAACCCCTTCAGCCTGGACGACTTCATCCTGGATTGGGAGGACTTCGCCGAGGAGGTCGTCGGCGAGATGAGGGGAGCGCCAAGGGACAAGTGGGTATGTCGGACATTCTCACACAGGCTGGCGCAGGACCTGAAGGAGGAGCTCAGGGATCAGATCCGCGAGGGAGTGATCCAGACGGAGCAGGCCTGCCTCCAGTGGCTGGAGGAAGAAGAGCGAGTGGACGCCCCGAACCAGAAGTTGGAGGATTTGTGGTCCATTTCGCTGCCGCTGGAGCGCGGGGAACTGAGGGTCCGAGAATGGAATCGGTACATCCGCAAGTACCGAAGAAGCCTCAACCTTGTGGAGGACTGGAATGAGGCCAGCGAGATCCGACACCTGCTGAAGGAAGTCCTCCCCCGACACTGGAAGAGAAGATTGGAGGGTGAGGAGAAGAAGAGAGCAAAGAAGCGCGTGGCCGTACGGATCATGGCATCGGAGGACACCCACGCCGGAATAATGGAGTTTTTCCGGCGAAACCTTGGCGAGCCCAGCCGAATGATGGGGTTGAAGAACGCCGTCTACGTGGAGGTATTCGGCGACACCATGGGGCAAAGGCTGATGCGGCTCAACAACGCGGAGTGGAGGCGCGGAGAGCCGCTGAGGATGCAGGTCATCTTCGCCCGCATGAGCCTGGATGAGATCGTGAAGTACATCACGGTGGAGCTGAAGCTCAACGCCAAGAACCAGGCCCACGTGCAGGATCGACAAGGCCATGGACATCGAGGTCATCAGGAAGATCGCCAACACCGAGAGGTCCAGGGGGACACGGTCGGCACCGCGGAGGAAGGGAGTGGAAGCGGCCAAGATCTCTGGACTGCGACCACCCAGGAGGATCATGAAGAAGCCCACTTCTTGGCGTTTGTAGCGCACAACATTAAGGAGAATGGGCCGGACAGGTCCAGGTGGAACCGCCTGGACCCCAAGACCAAGAACCGCAAAGAACCGCGGAGGATCGGGAACCCTCCGCTCTCGTTCCGCGAGTACAGATCACAGCACACCGGTTGCTGGGTCTGCTACGGCAAGGGGAACAACCATGCACATGACCACCGGCATTGCAAGGTATATGAGGAGGACAAGAAGACCTACTTCGCCGCCCATCCCGACAGGAAGCCCAAGGAGCAACGAATTGCCGATTGGAAGGCGAAGGGCGGAGACGGAGGAAAAGGCCAAGGAAAGGGCCAAGGGAAAGGCGGAGGAAAAGGCTATGGTGGAGGACCCGACCCAGATCGACGCGTGAGGTCGATCGAGGAGGTTGCTGAGGACATGTTGAGGACGTTGGAAGAACTCAAAGCCCAGCAATGTGGTGGACAAAGTCTGAGCGGATCGCAGCAGGAGGGAGCTGCGGCAGGCCATGTCTAGAGGAGCCCCCACGGGAGTGGGACCTCGGAGGTCTCTCCTCCGAAAATCAGTGGAATCCCAGAGAAAGCGAAGGCACATCGGGTGCCGAAGAAGGCTCCAGAAGAGCCAAAACCACTGAGTTTGGCCACTCCCAACCCCTGGAGCGCCCTGCCAAGGGCAGTTTATGTGGGCAGGGGACGTGGCAAGAAGGAAGGAGCGACCACGGAGAGCCCCGTGGACGGGCAGGACCGGCCCAAGATCTACACCATCCGTGACCATACCCTCGAAGTCCTGATGCATCCGGATGTGCTAGAGTTGCATGCCGTGAGAGTCGTCCATACACCGCATGGCGACGAGCGGCAGTTGCACTTGAAGGTGCGTGTACGGTGCGGACAAGAGGAGTTGGTGGTGGATGTATTGGTGGATACGGGTGCCCAGGTGAGCCTAGTCCGGAGAGGGTTGTTCAAGGAGCAATCCCTGCAGCCCAGCCGTAGACCGGTACGCCTGAAGGTGGCCAACGGAGAGGTTATGGGTGGTGGCACCCATGAGGCCACTATCAGTATGGAATTCTGGGAGCATGAGCGCTTGAACCGCCCTGTTTTGGCGAAGAGAAGCACTCTATCCGGGAACTTCTATGTGGCCGACATTACAGATTGGGATATGATTATGGGGTATGACTTCATGGTGGCAAACGCCATTGGAGCCCTTCCCCATCGTGCAACGCTGGTCCGGGAGGATGATGAATGCCTTACATGGCTGTCCACGGACTATGCATGCGGATCATCCCAATGGAATGCGGAGGAAGAGGATTTGATCGTCCAAGCGGTACAAGCTGTGGGTGCCAAGTGCAGAGGAGACCGTGGAGTTCAGCTCACGGAGTATGGTATGGCCCTGCATATGTATGCCAGGATGATCCAGACGCTGGGAGCCGAAGCGCCCGAGACGGACGCCTTAGCTTCCCGGGATGCCCCATTTTTGCGGAAGTGTAGGAGGCATTGGCATCGAGGACACTCAGCCTGGCACAGGCATTGGAGTTTGAAGGAGTGGGGGCCCATGTATTGGCATGGCTCCCTGGACAATACCAGACGTACGGTGGAGAAGATCGTCGCAGATAGGGCGAAGGGGATCCTGGTCATAACCGGCATAGGATCCACCCCATGTCCGCTGGAGGGTCTCAAGTCGACGCTGGACACCATCACCCTGAACGAGATGTTATTCGGGCCAGAGGAGCAGCTGTTCATCGACGCCAAGGGTGTATCAATGCCCTCTCCGGGTCAAGCGTGGGCTACCAAGGCTTTCCTGGTGAATGGGGCACAAGCCCAGCCCACGGGTGATGAAGCATTCATCCGTAGGGTGGAGGCGGTGCCCATGAGGGTCATGTTTGAGCCCAAGGAGGGGACGGATCAGCCAATTGATGGCATTGACGTCCTGTCCCACGCCGAGATCGACGACGTCGTCAACTACATGCGGATGGGGATGCAGGACCGTGTGGCACCGAAGAAGAGGCGGGCCATGGTCACATCTCCGCATTGGTGGGATGACAAGATGTTGGTCACCGGCAAGTACGAAAAGGATGAGGTCGTGGCGAGGGTCATGGACCACATCGCGGACCAATACGATGGTCCGGTTGGGCCGGACCCGCCGACGTGGGATTTTCCAAGAATAGGGGCCGATGGCGACAAGAACCAGGCAGACGCCGCAAATTTCCGAAGATTATTGGTGGGAAGTGCACCCCAGGACGATGAAGACGGCATATCGGACGAGAAGGGTTCGGATTTGGACCCGGAAGAGGCCTATACCTCAGTGCGGTCGGTTGTATGGATACCAAAGCAAACGGCGGAAGAGGTCCAGGAGAACCCGAAGGTCGCCGAGCTGAAGGAGAGGCTGATCAATGCCTATCCGCGGCTATTCAGTGGCGTCTCCAACAAGAACCCTCCAGATCGTGGGACGTTTGGCACAGCGAGGATCAAGCTGAAGCCGAATCCCAAGATCCATCGTCATCGGGAGTACCAACTTCAGGGCGATCGGGCCGAGGCCATGAAGAAAATGTTGGCCGAGTTCATTGAGCGGGGATGGATCGAACCCTCCGACAGTGGGTGGGCCAGCCCAGCCTTTATCGTGCCCAAGAAGGAGAAGGGCGAGTGCAGGTTGGTGGTGGATTACAGGGGTTTGAACGAACAAACCAAGCACGACTCGTACTGGCTTCCTCTGATCGACACCATCGTCCAAAAGCAACAGAAAAAGCGGATCTTTACGGTGTTAGACCTGAAACACGGCTATCAACAGATGCCGCTACACCCGGACTCCAGGCCCTGCACAGCGATGTCGACGCCGCTGGGGCCCATGCAGTGGAAAGTGGTGCCTATGGGCGCCAAGAATGCAAACGCCGCTTTCCAGCGCATGATGGAGGACCTACTCGGTCCTGTCCGGGACTGTGCCGACCCCTTTGTGGATGACATCATCATCGGGTCCGGCACGGAGGACATGACTGAGGACGAGCTCATCGAAGCGCATGAGAAGGATCTGCGCCGAGTGCTCAGCGAGCTGGACAAGCACAACATGGTGTGCAAGCCCACCAAAGCCTCATTCTTCGTGAAGGAAGTGGCGTTCGCGGGTCACGTGGTTGGTCAGGGGCAACGCCGTCCCATGCCTGGGAAGCTGGCGTCCCTGCACCACTGGGAGAGACCCCAGACCATCAGCGAACTCCGGTCCTTCATGGGGTTCTGCAATTACTAGTCGGGCTATGTCCGGATGTATGCAGAACTCTCGGGGCCGCTGCACAAGATGCTGCAGGTGGGGAAGTTCGATGGCCGGAAGGGGAGCAAGAAGAAGCTTGCCTGGACCCCTGAGGCCAAAGATGCGTTCAGCCGCCTGAAGGAGCGACTCCTGGGGCAGCTGGGGCTATTCCTGGTGGACCCGGACAAGGGATTCGTGCTACGGACGGACGCCTCGGACTATGCTGTAGGGGCAGTCCTCGAGCAGATCTGGGACGACGGGTGGCACGTACCCGTGGCGTTTTGGAGTCGGATCCTGGCCGAGGGCCAACGTCGAACCTGGACCACGAGGGAGAAGGAGACGTGCGCCATTGTATGTGCGCTCAGGAAGTTGTCTGGCCACATCGGATTGCAACCGGTGGTGGTTTGTACAGACCATCAGTCCTTGCAGAGCTGGCACAAGGAGCACGTTGACAACCCCTCGGGACCAGCGGCAAGGAGGGCCCGATGACATGAGACGTTCGCCAAGTTCGACCTCAGCGTCGTATACGTCCCGGGGAAGGACAACACTGTGGCAGATTGCCTCAGTCGATGGGCCGACCCCGCGGGCAAGGCTTGGATGGACATATCCAGCCATGGGGACGCCGAGGAGACCGAGGAGGCCAAGCGCATCATCGAGATGGAGAGGGCCATGGAGCAAGAGGGGGTCAAGTGCTTTGTGGTGATGGCAAACCGTACGGACCTGGCCCAGTTCCGGGGCGCTCGAGTCCAGGCTATTCGAGAGCAAACCCTCGAGCAATGGATGGTGGCCCCTGTAGAGCTAGTCAGGTCGGTGCTCACAGAGGACTGGTCGGATGACTACGCGGCATCCGAGCACTGGAGCAAGTACTGGAATGCTGTGAGCGCCCCGTCAGACGACAAATGGCCCCAGGTCTTGACCGAGGATGGGGATAAACTGTTCCTCAAGGACGAGCTATTGGTCCCTGAGAACCAAATGGAGGAGCTCATTGACCACTGGCATAACGCCCAGCTCATGCATCCGGGTCGGGACAAGATGCAGCAGGACCTGGAGTTGCGCTTCAAGTTCCCACCGGGGTACTACGCCCTCCTGGACAAGTACTGCAGCGTCTGCGCCGTGTGTCGGGCCACGAAGAGCCCCAACCATTCCACAGCGGGCAACCCGGTGTATACGGCTATACCGGAGGCCCCTATGCGGTCCGTGGCCATGGATGTGTTTGCCATGCCGGAGGTCACCGTGGAAGGAGAGACCTATGATTGTGTCATCCTGGCGGTGGACAGGCACAGCGGGTATATCGTGGCAGTCCCGGGCAAGAAGTCCAAGAAGAAGGACAAGAAGGACAAGCATGGAGTGGGTCTGCAGGCCAAGACCGTCGCCGACGCCATGATCAGGCATTGGCTGACGATTTTGGACGTCCCAGCTGTCATCTGCAGCGATCGGGGCTGTCAATTTGTGGGGACGTGGTTCAAGACGATGTGCAAGCACATGGGGATTCGGCACGCCAAGGCCGTGGCGTACCACAGCCGGTCAAATGGCGGGGCTGAGGTGGCCGGGCGGCAGATGTTCGAAAGGTTCCGCCAGCTGCACATCGACGAACCGGGCCGGAATTGGTACAATTTGCTGTGGAGAGTACTCCAGGCGTACCACGACTTTCCGGGGCCCACTGGACTGTCGCCCCATCGTATCCTGTTGCTACGGGATCGAGTGTCACGCACTCTCCCGTGGTTGAACCATGGCAACGTGGCTCGGGATGCGAATGCTATAATGGCTGAGGCGGACGACACGGCGGCCAAGGTGTGCAAAGCACTTCAGGACGAGCATGAGAAGAGGGCCAAGTACTTCAAGCAGGGAAAGGTCCAGAAATATGCTCTCCAAGACACCGTGTGGGTGGAGCGGCACCACAAGGATGTCCTGTCCAGGAATTGGCAGGCGTCTTGGTATGTGCCGGGGGTAATCGTGCGGAAGGTCGGGCAGGATGTGTATGCGGTTCGTGTGGGGGATAACAAGATCCTGGACTGCGACCATACCCAGCTTCGTCCCCGAGCACCAGACCCCAGCGGACGTCCTGTCACCTTCGAGTTTACGGCCGGCGATGTGGACTCGGACGACGAGGGTGAGGACGACGACTTCATCGCCGAGAGAATCCTGGCGCACAAGCCGGACCCGGGGACGCCTGGGGGGAGGCTTTATAAAGTCCGTTGGAAGGGATTCGCCGCATCCAGGGATTCGTGGGAGCCTCTGAGCAGCTTTGTGCTGAGGTACACCACGGTCTGGATGGATTATCTGAAGAAAAAGAACATTTCTTTGGATGTCAAGGACGTGTTGGTCCATTTGGTGGCTGCAGTAGCACCGTAATGGATCCCCCTTGGCATTTTTTTTTTCTTCCCTCGGAGACGGGTGAGGGCGCTCATCCGGGGATTTTTGGGCCTTGATGGGCCATATAACCCCTTCACTCGATCTCCACATATATAATTCATTGTGGTATACTTATTTAGGTCGACCGACGACGTTTCTCTATCTTTGATCCCCTTTGTCCATGTTGTAGATCAAGAGGAGACCGGATATGGCGTAGGGCACCGATTATGAGTGTCCTCACCCCTCCCTTGGGGCATGGGGGACGCCTACGACGTGTGTGGGGCCTCCATGTGTCCTTGGGACATGGGGGGGGGGTTGGAGCCCATTGGGGTCCTCCCGTCCTCTCACCAATGACTTCCGAGCAGTAACAACGCTCTGAGAAGGGGGGCGAAGCCGATTCGGACCCCCGTGGCCATCTTTGGGTCACTTGGGGTGTGTATCTATGTGCCGGCAAGCCGCCATTGGCTGATATCATACTCTCCCATCCACCTGACCTAACCCGATGTGATAGTGTGATAGATTTGGCCATTCCGGCTATGAGTGGCCATATTCAGTACCGAGGCGCCGCCAGCTGAGATTTATATATCACAATATCAGGAATCAACAGGGTTTTTTTATCATAATGTTTCCGTAATTTTTCAGCCTTCCGTTCTGATTGTCAATGTTTCGGCGACTGTCAGTTGGCTCGCGATTTTGCGGTAACCGATTGGTTAACTGTTATTTACAGATATTTTGGCGGAAACCCCGATGAAGGGTCAGATTTCATCAGTAAAGGGTTCGTTGCTTCCGCAATTTTCATATTATACACTCGCAAAATTAATCCGATTTTTTCAGACTTTCAGAATCGGATTTTCAACTTCGACATCGCCGCACTTGATATGATGAATCTCGAGTGGTCATACATTTTTCCCCGAACACGAATCAACCTTTCTTTTGTTGTGCCCTTCATTTGGCTTGGAGATATAGTCGAAACAAAAGTGATTCGTGAGACCACTTTGAAGAATCATATCTCGGGCTCACGGCGGTGTATATCAATTTCGGAAATTGGGATGGAACCGACTTGGTCTCAACTTAATTTAGAAAGCATCAAACGCCTTTGGTGTGTACACATGCCCGGTATAGCAAGGGATAATGGTCAAGAGGGTAGAAAGTCACATAGAACTCTTGGACCATGCAACCCAATATTTTAATGCGACTTTCGAGTGTACCGCATGAGTGTTGGGGTTGCATAGCAAATTTCCTTGGGTTCCTACGTATTTTTAACGTGAAGTTATGTCCATGGAGGGTCATGGCATATCATGGTGGGAGCCATTTTTTGAGGGTATGTGTTATATGCATGGTATGTGCTTCGATATGCTCACGCCCATGTTATATATCTCGGTTTATAGGAAGATATATGGAGTCATACGTGGCAAGGGCTTCGCCCATGTCCCAATGCCGAACTCCATAGCGCTAGACTAAGTCTACCGCTCATATTGTGAATGTGGGAGGGCTTATGGAGCGACCCACAAGCGCCATTATCAATTTTCCCATTTTCATGGTGCGTGTTGGGAGGAGGTTCCAAGGTGTCCCTATGCGGCCATGTGGGGATCCAAGTGGGGGGATTGTTTGCAAATGGTCCCAAGCAATTGTGTTTTGAACCATATGTTGATACCATGGGTGAGCGAAGTTATATACTATTGTAATTATCTTGAATTTGGCATTATTTGCATGTTTTTGACCTCATTTTATGCTCATTTTTGTGTTTTATGTGCTCAACTGGTCGGCTAACAGTAAAGTCCCTAGAGATCTGTGATCTATGGTATGTTGCTTATATGTTGGCATATGCTTCGTTGTTGTACCTCACCATATGCCGGATCACGTGGTCACTTTGGCTTGGCACACGAGGCCTCACAAAATTAGGTCTCAAATTCAGGAGTTTACTTGTGAAGCATGTCATGTACGCAACCAGAGGGTTTTCGGAGCCAATGATGGGATATTCCTGCGCATGGACCTTTGGTCTATATCACCCTTGTATAGTACTTTCCGATTTGACACATGCATGGAGCATTTGAATATTTGCCGTATGCATTTTTGAGTATATAATTGATTTTGGGCATGATGGTGTGATTTGCCTGATTTTGCCATGTTGTGAGGTCATCTTCATGGGGCAGTTCTCCAAGCCCAATCGACTCCAAGTCCAACCAAAGTTATGTCAGGGTAGGGCATGGTCCTGAGTACCACTCTAGGCCATGACACGCCACCTCCCCCTTTGGGCTAGGATTTAGAGGCTTGGGAGTGAACGCATTTTTGGGGTTTATGTAGTGACTTTTGACACATGGCATTTAGCCGTCTTATTTGAATGGGTTCAGGGCATCATGTTGGCGAGTCAAGGGAAGGTCTTGAGTCCAGGGAATGAGGGGTCTATGGCTGTGATTATGTACGTTTCCATCTTTTCCCAACTTTGCTTTATTTGTGTTCATATGCCAATTTCAGGGCTTTCCTCTGTGTTGCAATTCTTGCACATGCCTGCCACCGTGAGACAACCGGTGTGTTGAACGGAAGCCCGCAGTGTGGATTGGATTTGGATTGTGCTTGGTGCTGCGAGGGATCTGTGTGAAGGAGTTTTTTTCTATTTTTTGTGGAAATGCAGACCCTGGTGAGGAGCAGGACCATGGGAGTGACGGGTGGAAGGGGTACAGCAGGGGCCGGTCCTGGTAGGGACCTTCTTTACCGTGTATTTTGGGCACTTTCTGTCGTTTTATACCATGCAACTTGAGCCGCCCAAGACAGGTGCAGTGAGCACCCTTGCGCAGACGTGCCTGTGTATGGGTGTAAGAGCAGTTGTCACAGTTGTCCCGCATTGCATCGCAGGACAGGACCGTTAGCCCCCCGTGACAACCACTCCCTGGCCGAAGGCCATTGGTTTTTCACAGACTACTGCTAACGAGCACTGCACTGACCCTGTCTGTGCCCTGCAGACCCATGCCTATGGTTTCCAGCGTGGACCAGGTGGCCGCTTATCAGGTTTCCAGCCACCCAGCGAGTATATACCTTGTTGACCATGTGTTGCATGGGGACTGCCCTGATGTAATGACCTTGGGGAGCCAACGAAGAACAGTGGCTTACTACACCAGGGGGGAATGACAAGCAAGGTGTTATGAGGCAAGGTGTGTCTTGCCTCCTTGGGGACAAGCGAGCCCACAGTTAGGACCCCTGACTGGTCCAGACCCATGGGGCTCTACCCTTCCTTACAGGGTTTACCATACCCCTAAGTGTGCTACGTATGTCTGTGTGTGTCTCACTTCTCTCCCCGGCGTGGCTCCCGGAGACTGGGCTTCGCTGAGGTCGGACTGAAGGTCCTAATCAGGTACTATTACCACTCCTATGGCGCCAAATTTCTGTGCTGGCGCCTATCCTTTGGGGAAGATGGCAAAAGCCCTACCTACTAGAGGGGAGGGGTGGCCAAGTGTGCTAAGGGCATACAAAACGCCCATTTTTGCTAAGGCCCAAAAGCTAACGCACTCCCCTGCCCACGTGGAAAAGCACGCGGGACAGAAGACACCACTACACTACACTCACTAACGCCAGCACCAGCTTTCGAGGGCAGGCTGAGCACTCATCACTTGCGCTCAACACCCGCCAGTCTTGCTGACCCTAACACCTACACACTCTACTGGGAGTTGAAGGCAATGAAGTCTCGGGTCCTACTGACCCTCCTGTGAGAAAGCAAGAGAACACAGCGCTACTAAGGGGCTGTGGCCTAACAGGGACGCCACTACGCGTTTCCCTGTCAGGGCTTGGAGGGAGCGAGTGCTCAGTGTGCGTGCACAGCGTGGATGGCGGTGAAGTCGGACTGCGCTCACCACTCCTGGTTGAGCTGCAGTTATTTGTTTTTGTGATCCGCGCAGCATATTTTAGCGCTGCAAAGAGAGACTGCACCAATCGCCCTTACCTTCCCACCTGTAAAGCAAAGGCCAATGACTGAGGTTCAAGACTGAGGAAACAAGACAGTCTCCACGTGTTATATGCTTCTCAGGCTGCCCTATAATACGCTGTTCCTGAAACTCAGTACAAGCAAGCAAGCTTAAGGAACTCCACCTGTTCTCTTAAAGAACGTAGGGTGGAGCCCCTGCGTAACCTAAACAAGAGTTATACCGTGCGCACTCCGTGTGGCCTAC
This sequence comes from Eutreptiella sp. 'Long Island Sound 2002', assembly GCA_964036045.1. Classification (NCBI taxonomy): domain Eukaryota; phylum Euglenozoa; class Euglenophyceae; order Eutreptiales; family Eutreptiaceae; genus Eutreptiella; species Eutreptiella sp. 'Long Island Sound 2002'. Next base: position 56,193,082 of record OZ038380.1, read on the forward strand.
CCTTCAATGCGTCATATGCATGCACAAATATGCACAGGGTTCCCGATTTCTCCTTCTATTGCCTAATCTTACACAACCTAACCAATCAAAGCGTGACTCAACCAGGAGGTGAGCTCCTCCTGGGCTTACCTACCTTACTCACCACGCATCAGGTGAACGCCGAGAAAAACACAAGCGCAAAACAACCCTACGCGCTTAAACCAACCTACGGTGAAGTATAAACCACGCTAAGCGATTAATGCACCGTGTGTCATGCATGCTACCCTTGTCTTGTTTCCTGCAGAAAGCGGAGAGAGAGTGGCGCACTGCACAGCGCAAGACAAGCCTAAGCGTTTTCAGCAACCCCACTTTAGCGCTACGGCTACACAACCACGAGCAAGCACTTTCTTCTCTTACCTGTGAAGAGAGAACAAGGGTGAACGGGGGTACAGGGAAAGCGCCACAGCGTGTGAATGCCTCAATTAGGCACATGCATCGCAAGCACAGCGCATGTTCTAACCCTACGTGCGCGCTGCGCGCTCCATTCGCATCGCATACCTTTCATTCCTGTTTTGACCTGTGCAGAGCAGAGAGAGGAGAACCCGAACCCCCAACGAACACAGCGTTGACAACCCTAATGTTTTGACGAAGCAACCAGCACGAACGCAATGCATGCGTGTGAAATGACACTGGCATACCTGAGAGGTGGGTTGTCCACCTGCTCTGTGGTGTGGGTTGAGTTTGAATTCTTTACCCTACAGGTTTGACGTTTGAGGTTTGATTTTGCGGGTACTAGACGCCTTTCGGCCCCGGCGGGCCACCTGGTCGGGCCAGGTGATATCCTCCCCACGGGGTCCTAGTGGGGGGCCCTCCCAGACGCACCTCCTGCCTGGTGGCGGAGTCCCCCGGGTTCCCAGGGCTCGGAGCCCCGTCCTTCCCCGGCTTCCCCGTTTCGCCACTCCCCGGTCAATGCATCAATTCGCAGCCGTGACTGCGGGCGCTTACCCACTGCGCCGCCCCCCTAATGCGTGGTCGTCCGGGGCGACGGCGCCGCCGGGCCCGTGCTACTGGCTTGTGGCCAGTGGGACCCCCTTGGGCTGGCGCGGAGGCTGCCTAGCCTAGGGGTTGGGGCGTGGCGCAGTGCGCCACTACTGCCTTGGCGGGTGCAGTGCCCCGTCCGTGTGTGCGTGGCGCTCGCGGCCGGTTCGGGAGGTTCGGGCCGGTACCTGGTGTTGCGTCTCTCCCGTTTCCCCCTTCCCGCCCCGCGTGTCCCGCGCTGCGTGTGGCGGGCCGTCCCGTCCGGGTGTCCCTTACCCTCGCTCGCTGGTACGTCATTCCACGCGGTCTGTGCGTTCCGCGTGCTCGGTCCGGTTGCCCTTCTGGTAGTCCCCGCGTGCCCCTTGCGTGTGTGTGCGCTCGCGCTCCAGCGGCGTCCGCTCCCCCCCCCCCCCTGGGTGGTGTGGCGTGCGCACCTGGCGCGCTCCCGGCACTGGGCGCTGGTAGGGCCGTTCCACGTGGTCCGTGCTGCTCCGCGTGTCCTGCCCCGGTCCCTTGCTCCGTCTGGCGTGCTTGGGGGGGGGGCGGTCCGGTCCTGGTTCCCCCGTACTTGGCTTTGGGTTGTGGGGGTGGCGGAAGGGCGTTCCCGGGGGGGGTGCCTTCCACTGTTGCGAGGGGCGTCTGGGGTCAGGCGCTCCCCCTCCCCCGACTGCCCGACCACTGGGCGGGCTGTTGGGGTCCGCTATCCACGTGCTGTGGGCGACGGCGTGCGGTTGTGGGGGCCCTACTCTGTCCCCTCGGCCTGCAGGGCCTGTGGGGGCTGCGTGCCGCGGGGCGGGTCCGCGGCGTTTGTGTGCCGGGGGGCGGGCTGGAGGGGTGGGGGGGGGGGGGCGTGCGCCGTGCCCCCCGTTTGCGCGGCCGGGGGGGGGGCTGTAGGGCGGGGGGTTGCTCTGCCTCGTTCCGCCCCTCTGCCTTCCCTGGGCAGGCAACAAAGCGGGTGGCACTGGCGTCGTTCTGTCCATGGGGGGCGTGGCCCCCCATACCACTCCGGATCGTGCTCGCCCGCCTTCACTGGGCGCGATCTGTGCGGCGTCCTGGCGCGTTGGCGCGGGCTCGCTTGGTCTCCGCGGTTCCTGTGGGAGCCGGCGGCTGGGGCGGGGGGGCGGGCCGGGCTCTGGCTCCTCTCTCGGGCGGGGGGAGGGGGGACCATCCCCCCTGCCTCGGGGGTTGGGGGCCGGGGCCCCCGCGGCTTGCGGGCCGGTGGGGGGGTTGGGGGGGGGGGTCGCGCCGCGGCCTCCCTGCTCCCCCTCTGGGTGGCGGCCCGCGGTACCCCATCCTGACCCCCCTCGTGCCGTCGGCGCACTCCCCTCCGGCGTGCGCGTGCGGTCGGGGTCGCGGGTCGCCCCGGGTTGGGCGGAAATGAGGGGCGGCCCGTGGACCGCTCCCCCAGGGGCCCGTGCAGACCTGAACTCCCCCTCTGCCCCCCCTGAGTGGGCTGTGGTCATGGGAGGGTCATGGGGGCTACGGCCTCCATACTGTTCTGGTGCGCCGCCTTGCGCCGCCCCCAAGCTTGGTCCGCGCGTTGCTCCGGCGCGCTGGTGTGGGCTTGCCTGTTGGCCGCGACCCCCGCGGGAGCAGGCGGCTGGGGGCGCTGGGGCGCGCGATGTGCAGGTCTAGCCGCATCCCCCTCCCCCGCGTCGCGTTCCCTTCTGGGGGAGGGGGGCGCCCCCTCGGCTCCGGGGGGGCGGAGGGTCGCTCCTGTGGCTCCCAAGCTGGGTGGGGGGAGCGGGGGGGGGGGTGGGGGGGCCGCCCCCCCGCCCCCCCGCCCCGTGGGACGTCGGCCTGTCATCCGTTGTCTCCGGCGTGCCCCCTCGGGGTATACTCGTGCCGTGGGGGTTGCCGGGCGGGCGCGGGCGTCCGGCGCGGTCCGGTCGGCCGCCAACGGGTCAGTGCGGCGGGGGGGGGGGGAGGGGGGGGGAACCCCCCCGCCCTGGTTTGCGCTCCCGTCTTCCCCGTGCCGGCCTCTGAAAGGGCCGCTCCGTTTGCGCCGTCCTGGGCGCCTCCGGTCCGCCGTCGGCCGGCAGCGGGCAGGGCGTGCGGGCGCCTGCCTCAGCCGTGGTGCCCCCGCACCCCGGGTGCAGCGGCCTCTTCGGGGGGGGTGCGGGGCCGCCGTTTCTTCGGTCTGCCTCCGTCCGCTCTTGGGCCTGAGAGGGAGGGGGGGGGGGGAGTGCGGGGGGCCCTCTGGTCCCCTGGCGCCGCCCCCTGACGGCCGAGGGGGGGGCGGCATGGCGGTCCCGGCCCCGGGGGCCAGCCATCGGCTGGGGGGTCGCACCCTTCCCCCACCCCCCTCTACCTAGAGCCGGACCCTCGTGCAGGCCCTCGCTGGGGCCCCTCGTCCCCTCCGCCGTCGTCGCGCGGCGCTGGCCAGCCAGGGGCGGCCGTGAGGGTTAGCGGTCAGCGGTTAGCGGGCTGCGGGGCAGTAGGTTCCCCCCCCGCGCTCGTTGTCTCCGCCCTCCCTCCCGCCAGAGGTGGCGCGCGCTCCTTCGTCACGCCGTACTTTGGGAGGGGCATGGGTCGGGGGGCCCAGCCCCCCCCCCCCACCTTCTTGCGTCCGCCGTCTGGGCTGTCACCTGCGCCGCCGCTTGTGTGGGGGCTGAGGCTGTGGCGGTGGCGGGTTGCGCCGGTGGTAGCGCCAGTGGGCGAGGGCGCTGCGCAAGGCCCGGGGGAGCCAGTTGTTGGCGTCCGCATCCGTGATGCGGAGTACCGCTCCCCCTTCCAGGAAAGCCGGCCACGTCGGCCCCCTGTCGGGCCATGCCGCCCGGATCACTGACCTGAGGACCCTGTCGTGGTCCTCTGGGGCTGCCAAGCCCCCCGGGGGTACCTCTCGGTTTCCTCCGTCCCTCCGGAGGAGCACGGCATCGAAGGGCCGGTTCCTCAACCCCCTGGTGGTCCCCTGGTTGGCCCAGCACAACCAACCGTACACCTCCCCCACCAGGGGGAGGGCCTCATCCCCCAGAGGGTCTGGGACCGTGCCCCAGTCCCGGTCCCAGGGCCGGGCCCCCTCTGCCCCTTGCGCCGGCCGCCCCCGCTGCCCCTGTGCCTGCGGCGCCGATGCCGCGCCCCGCCCCCCCCCCCCGCCGAGGCCATCCGCGCCGGCTCCGCTCTCGGCGCGGAGGGGGCTGGCTGGTGCTGGGGTCGTGGGGGTTGGGGGGGGATGAGCTCTCTGGCACCGGGGTCGATGTTGTAGAGGTGGTGGTGGTGGTGGTGGTGGTGGTGGGTGTGGTGCGCCGGCATCTGTTGGATGCCGGGGGGGATGCACCTCACCGGCTGCACGTCCGGATGCGGGGGCGCCCCGCCCCCCGCCCCCCTCCCTTCGGCCCGCCCTCCCCCCCGGGCTCCCATGCCCCGTCCCGTCTGTCCCTTGGGGCCCGTGGCGCCCTTGCCCTTGCCCTTGGGCCCCCTTCTGGCCCCCTGCCCGTGCCGTGGGTCCCGCCCCCTGTCCCCCGGGCCCTGGCCTGCCCGCTCGCCCACCGTCCCTCGACCCGCCCCCTGCACCTGGGCGCCCTGCCCGCGCCCCTGCGCGCCCTTCCCGTGCCCTGGCCCCTTCCCGGCCCCCTGCCCTGAGTCGCGCCGTCCGCTGCCTGCGCTCTGTCCCCCTCCGCTACTGCGCCCTTGCTCCCTGCCGCGCGTGCCCTGACCCGCTCCTTGCGCGTGCTCGTGGGCACTTCCACTTTCCCCTCCTGTCCCCCGCTCCGCGCCCCCGTGGCTGGCACGCAGCTCTGCCTGCGCGCCGTCCCCTCCTTCCTGGATCACGCTCGTTCTGCTGTCTTTGCAGCTGCGGCAGCGTGACGCCCGGCGGCGAGCGCTCGGGCGCCGGGGGGCGGACGTGCCGCGTCCGCCCCGGGGGGAAGGGCTTGGGGGGGAACGGCTTGGGGGGACTGGTGTGGGTGTGGGTGGGGTTGGCGTGGGCGCGGTACTTCGCGCTCTCCGTGCCCACTGCTGCTGCTGCGGCGGCCGCCGGCGAGGCGCACGTGGCCCGTGCGGGGTCCTTCCCCCGCTTCCGCGGCGTGCTGGGAACCTCGGCGTGGCCGGCCGGGGCGCTGGCAGGGCTCGCTGGGGCCGCGGTCGCAACCCCTCCCGCACCCTCCCCGCTCCCTCTGCCGCTGCGGCAGCCCTCGGCGATGCGCCCGGTTCCTGCGCCGGGGCTACCCCCCGTGTCGGCGGCGTGCCGGGGGCCGCGGTCGGGGCCACGGCGTGGCTCCCTGGGGCTGCGGTCTCCGCTTCCCGCGCGTCTGGGGCCCCCTCCCGGGGCGGGGCGGCAGGGCTTGCTGCTTGGGCGGCGGGGGCGGTCACCTCGGCTGGCTCAGGCTCCTGGCCTGGCGGCGGCGGCCCGACCAGCACCGCCGCCTCCGCCAGCCTCCGCTCCTCGCGCTACTCAGGGGTCTCCCCCGTCCACTCCGGGGAGACAGAGGAGCGGAAGTGGGACCGGCGGTGGTGGCGGTCGTCCTGCTGGGGGGAGCCATCGGAGTCTGCCATCACTGTTATCCTGGTAGTCATTCGTGGTGGCATTTGCGCCCTTCCCACTACCTCCTGGTGCATCAGTGCCGTGCCGTGGGCAGTGCCGTGCGGTGCTCTGCGGGGGGGAGGGGGGGAGGGGGTGGGGGGCCGGCTGTGGCGTCAGCCCCGCACGGGCGGGGGCCGGCGGCCATCCATCCGCATTGGGAGGGGAGGCGGGGGAGCCACGCGGCCCACGCGTCGCGCCACAGCTCCCAGTCTGGGGCGGGGCCCAGGGCCCTGGGCCCCTGGGGGTCGTCGGGTGGTGCCGGGGGGAGCCGCACTAGGTGGACCCCCGTAAAGGCGGTGACCTCCTGTGTTCGCAGGAAGGTGTGTACCCCGTCACGCGCCGCGGACGCCGGGAGAGGGGGGCGGGGCACGGGTGCTGCCCCATAGAGGTGGGTGGGGGTGATCCCCAGGACCCGTTCCGGGTCCCCGCGGGTCGCGATGACGAGGAGGAGCAGGGGGGTGCCAGGGCACTCTTGCCAGAGGACCTGCCCCCTGTGGTGGGCACCCCTGGTTCTGGAGAGGGGGGGGGGACAGGTATGGGTTGACCCAGCAGCGGGGCGCTTGCGTTGCCGGCAGGAGGGCGGGGCACCAGGTGGGCTCCCTGGGGAACGCCTCGCTTACAATGGCGTACGGGGGGGTCGGCCTGGTGCCGTCGTACACCGGGTTGGTCGTCCGGGGGCGGGCGGGCGCCTCGTCCGCGCCTTCCACGAACACCGTGATTTTGCCCACCTCCAGGTCCTCGTCCGGTGGGTGTAGAAGGTGGAGCGCCGCATCCAGCTCGGACACTCCCCCCGGGTATGTGGCCCGCGCCTGGTTCAGTTACGGGGCCGCGTCCCCGGGGTAGCGCGTCCTGAGGGCGTGCAGCAGGGCTGGGGCGCTGCTGCGGAGGGACATGGCGGACCCCGCTCCCGTCAGCCGCAGGGTATCCCCCATGGACAGGGGACGGCCCGACCGGTTGGACTCGTGCCACTCCATCCAGTGCCCGTAGAGGGCCGCCTCCGCGCTGGTGAGCCCCGGCTCGACGGCGTTCACGATCCGGTGCATCGCCGGGAGCAGCGTAGGGGCCCCTGCTCCGTTCAGGGCGCGGACGGCCGGGAGGGCAGTCTCGTTGAGGAAAGCCCTCGCACTGCCCGTCAGGTCACGTCGTGCGGCAGCGTGCGCCTCGTGCGCCTCCGCCACCGTGTCCGCCACCAGGCCCCGGACGGTCGCCTTCTGCGCTTTGCGGCGGGCCCTGGCGTGTCCCGGCCCATCCCCCCGTCGGCGTGGCATGGTACTGCGGGCTCCGCAAAGGGCGGTGGCGGGTGGGGGTCAGGTCGCGAACACGTGCGACAGGTGCGCAACGGATGTGGGGTTCTGCAGGTGCTCGTGGATCCACAGAAGGGCAACGCCCGCGGGGCCCGCGCGTTTGTGTGAGGGGGCGTATGCCCCCTTGATGCGCCGGTGCAGGCCCTCCTCCTCTGTGCGCCTGCGCGGGCCTACGAGAGGTTCGGGCCATGGGCACGCGGCCACTTGGGCGCACCACGCGCACTTGTTGGCGCCTGTCGACGCTGCGGAGGACACCGTGTCACATTCCCCGCAGAGCCGGCAGGTGTGTGGGAGGTGGGAGGGCGGCGACCAAGGGTCGAGATGGCGGAGCCAGAGGTCGTCCCACCTCTGTCAGAGGGGGTCCCGGATCTCCAGCCGGCGGGCGCGGACGCGGCGCTGGTAGTCCCTGCCGAGCGTCTTCCGCTGGACCTCCTGCCACGTGTTGTCGGGGAGAATCCCGTGGTCGTCGAAGGCGGTAATGAGGTCGTCCCACGACGGGCCGGGGTGCCCCTGGGGGGGGGTTGCCATGTACACGTGACGCCCGCTGAGGTGGGGCGTCAGCGCATCCCATTGGCACCCGCTCGCAGCGTCCCGGTGGAGGAGGGCCAGTAGGGTGCCGTCCGCGACTGCCTCCCATCCCACTCGCAGCCCTTCGCAGCCGTCCAGCTCCTGGCGCAGCGCGGCTGCAATGTCGGTGGGGAGCATGAGGAGCAAGTGCCCCTGGGTGCTGCCCAGCCGGGACAGGGCGTCGTCGTATACCGGCCCCGCAGCTTTGAGTGCGCCACGGCGAACTGGGCGGCCCCGTCCTCTGGGCGGTGCCACCGGACGGTGGCCGCGGCGTGTCCCCATTTGCGTATCTCCGTAGCCCGGAGTACGTTGGCGCATGAAGGACGATGCGGGGGGGGACGGGTGTCCTGATGAGTGAGGACATGTTCCCAGTCCATCCTTTTTGCGGCTCTGGGGCCGCTTGCAGCCATTCCCCCGCCGCCGCGTCCCACGGGTGGTCAGGTCCCGCCCCGCGGATCACGGTGGGTCTCGGCCGGGTGTCCGGCCCCCATCTTCGAGCGGGATGGCGGCGTATCGTTGCGCAGGGGTCTTGGGGGCGCGCGTGGCGGCGCACCACCAGCTCCACTCGCGCACCCATTCCTCACCAACTATGCGTGCCTCCCACGCGGTCATGGAGCCGCGCCCGATGATCCACGGTGGGAAGAGGGCGTCTTGTAGGTGCTTCGAGAGCCCCCCCGGCAGGTCCTGGTACAGGTGGGGGCCCTCTTGTGGCGGGCACTCCAGAGTGCCATTCACGACACGGAGGGAGGCTAGGAAGTCCTTGTCAGGGCGCGGGGGAGGGGGGGGCTGGTCGCTCTCTGCCGCGGTGAGCCATCGGTGCGCCCGGGCCGCCGCGCTTAGGGGCTCGCGGAGGAGTTGCTCCAGCCGGTGGTTGAGAAGCTCCCATGCGAAGTCCCCCAGCCGGAGCATGTGGTGGAGGAAATTGTCCACAGAGGTCCCTCCCGGCGTGTCGTAGCGGGCTATGGCGCGGAGCTGCGCCTCCGCGTCCTCGGGCACCAGTCCGGAGCAGAAGACTTCCGTCCATGTGGCGCCTGCGGAGCGCCACGAGGCCACCCACAGGGCTTTGTCCCCGGGTGGGAGGTGGCGGGCCGCCTCGTGTACCGCCTGGTGGTAGTGGGGCCAGAGGAGCCGTGAGTGGGCGCACCCCACGTGCATGTGCACCGGGGTCTCCTCCGGGCCGCCGCATAGGAGGCACGGTTGTGGGATGACGGCGACGCCGGAGAGCCGCTCCTTACGGACGCGGAGCCTGCGCTGCACCGGCGTGTGGCCGTCTGGGGCCCGCAGCGCCCGGCGGTTGGTGGCCGTCGCGGTAAGGTCCTGGGCGTGGACATAGGCTGTGGCGTGGGCCGCGCCCAAAGGTGTGTGTCCCCGGTGCGTCAGCGCATGGTTTGTCTGCGCCCGCTGCGCGACCTCGCCGAGCGCCCGCATCGTGGGGGGCCGTAGATCGAGGTGGTTGTCACAGCCGGCGACAATGAGTTGGGCGTGGCCAGGGTCCGGGGGCGTGTTCTGCAGGACGGTGTCCTGGGACGCCGCCCAGTCCGCCTTGTGCAGTAGGGCGTCACTGTGGTGCGAGGTGGCTCGAACGTACCAGAACAGGCGCCCGGCGTGTTGCCCTCGCGCGCACAGGCCGTCCTGGAGCCACCGTAGGGGCATCTGGTTGACCACCTTCGCCGCGCCCGCGGGGACCCCCGTGGTCCGCTCGCGATCTGCGTGCTGCAGGAGGTGGAGGATGACTTCGGCGTCCACCGTGTGGACCAATGGTCGGTGGGCACCGTATTGTAGGGGGAGGGAGGCGGCCACCCCCTCCCTGTCGGGCACCGTGCCCGAGATGGCCACCGCCCACGTGCGGGTGAGGCCGGCGGCGAGAGCGACGTTGGTGGCGTGTTTGCAGGGTCCGCCCCCGGACGCGTCGGAAGAGGTGTGGCCCCAGGCCTCCGGGATCCAGTAGTACCCGGTGGGGCTCAGCCATCCCGCGTTGAGGTTGGCGGAGTGCCACGGGACGTCAGGGTGGCTGGGGGTCAGTTGGTCCACGCTCAGCGCCCTAGTGTCGCCGGGGCTGATCGCCGGGCGGTCGTGCAGCCGGATTTCCGCGCCGGCGATCGTGCTTGCCCAGGACCGAAGTGCCGTCACATGTTCCTTGAGCCACGCCGGTCCTCGGCGCTGGTGCACCACCAGGTGTCCCGTGTCCTCCGGCTGGTCCTCCAGCGCGTGCACTGCCATGTGTGGGTCGTGCGGCACCCCCGTAGCTACCAGCAGGGCGGTGCCACGGGGGGGTCCACGGGGTTTGGGCTGACCTGCCCCACCTGCACTATAACCCACTCGGCCCGGAGCTGCGCTTGCCCCGCCGCTTGGGTGCATTGGTCGTCTGTGGTCACCAACCACAACGGCGTCGGCGCGTGGGGCCCGGGGCACAGGGGCTCGGGCCATGCCACATCCGCGTTAGGCTCTTGGTGCTCGCTTTCCGCGAGTACGTCGTGGAGGATGTACATGAGGGCTGCCGGTGGGTGGTACGCCGCCCCCCGCGTGGGGGGGGATAGGCCGCCCCGGCGGCAGTAGCCCCCGACGTGGAGGTGCAGGCCGTCCGGGGTGCCCCGTGGGCCGGTGTGGGCGTCCTGCTTAGCACTCGTGGCCTGGACGAGTCTCAGGCGGGGGTCCCGCGTGCCGGTGGTGTGGAAGAGGTGGACCAAGGCGTCGCGCCACCCGGGGTGGTTGGTGGGCTCCTGCTCGCGGCGGCAATAGTGGAGGTGTTCATCGGCGCATTGGTTGAGGCATTCCCGCACCGCCGTCGGCCACGGGTCGTCGTTGTCGGGGAAGGGGTGGCGTGGCCCAAGGTGCCCATGCCACGGCGTTATGTGCGGCACGGTCAGGTGGCACGTGTCGCGGTGTTGCAGCTTGGCGGTGCGCAGCGTGACAATTTTGCCCGGCGGGGACTGTAGTTGGACATGGGCCGCCCTGGGGCACGCGATGGGGTTGTACAGCCCCACTCCCAGAGCGACCAGGGCCCGGGGTATGCGGTGGACCCAGTCACCCCCCGCTAGAGTTGCGAACTCCGGGACGGGGTAGTGCACCTCCAGACATATTCCGTGCGCGCCGCCTATTTCCCAGAACATCTTGGTGACCTTGGCGCGCACGGAGGTTGAGTGGTGGTGGACGAGTGTACCCACGAGGGCCACCGCTGCCTGCTGGCACCGCGTTGGCACCCGTGTGAGCCCCAGGGTCCGGTCATCCTGCAGGCTGTCCCGCGAGGCGTCGAAGGCGTACCGCGCCCTGTCCTTCGCAACCTGGACCGTGATGTGGTCCAGGTAGCGTGCAGTGTCGGAGTCGTCGGCGATGAAAGGGGCGACGTACTGTGTCACCCCCCCGAGGATCGCCAGGATGACGTCCTGCACCACTTTCGGTGGCGCGAGGGTGTTGAGGCACCAGTGGTGCACCGCTGCCAGGCGTAGCTGGTGCTTGCGCTGCAGGGAGAACTCCCCGTCCGGCTGCAGCTGGAGTCCCAGGTAGGGGACGGAGTCCGCCGCTGGTACCCAGTGCCATGGGTTTTCCAGGTGGGGACAGAGGCGCAGCTGCAGGCCCGGGACCCCCTCCGTGGTGGCCATGGCGCACTTGCGGGGGTTGAGCTCCATGCCCATCATCCCCAGGTACGTGGCCACCGCCTCCACGCCCTTGACGAAGTGCTGCAGCGTGTGGGCCACCACCAGCAGGTCGTCGATGTAGGCCTGGATGAGGCCTTGCTTGGCCCCTCCCGGCGGGCGCAGGCGGTGCCCCTGCGCCCTGAGCAGGGGCTCCAGGAGGAGCGCGTACAGCAGGGGGCTCTTGGGGTTGCCCTGCCGGACGCCGCGCAGCATGTGGACGGGCTGCGTTAGCCCGTGTGCGGTGACGATGCGCAGACTGGCGCACGTGTGGAGGAAGAGCAGGAGGTCGATGACCTGGGGCGGCACAGAGAGGTGGCGCAGGATGAGGTGGAGGGCGCCGTGCGGGGCGGTGTCGAAGGCCTTGCGGGCGTCGAAGGAGAAAGCGTAGTTGGGCCTTCCCCGCTCGAGCTGCCGCTGCGCCATGAACAGTGGGCTGCCTGTGTTGGAGCCAGGGAGGGCCCCTTGCTGCCAGTCGCTGACCACTCCGTGCCGTGTGAGCACTTCCGTGATGCGCTGGGTGAGGGGGCCCGTGAGCAGCTTCATGTCCAGCTGGCCCAGGGCTATGGGCCTGTAGTCCTCCAGTCTGGCGGAGCCCGGTACCTTGGGGCTGAGCCAGATGTGCGCGTCCCTCCAGTGCATCGGCGGCAGGGCGCCGCGGAGGATGGCCCGGTAGGAGTGGACCAGGAGCCACTGGACGGGTGCCGGGAGGGCCTTGATGAAACGGGCCTCCACGTGGTTGGGACCTGGGGCCTTGCCATCGGCCTTGTCCAGGGCGGACTGCAGGTCCTGCATGGAGTACTGCTGGACCTGTGTCCAGGCCCCTTCAGGGACCCGGGGGACATGGCGGCCGAGGACTGCCTGGAAGCCTGGGAGGTCCACCGGGCGTTTGTCACACAGTTCTCGCCAGAAGGCGCGAACTGCGAACATCATGTCGTGGGCCTCCGTGAGGAGCGTTTGGGTGTTGGGGACCCGCACGTTCCAGAGGCCTGACGGGCCCGGGGCCTCTACCTCTATGGCTCCCCGCACGGCTTTCCATCGCTGGGCGATGTCGGGGGCGTGGCGGCGCCAGAAGTCCTTGAAGGCGCGCTTGCGGTCTGCCGCCAGGAGTGCGCGGAGTTGGCGAATGTCCTCCTCGAGGGCGGCTGCTTGCCTCTCCAGCTCCTCCTGTAGCTGGCCCTGTGTGGTCAGGCGGAACCCGGGCGACGCACCCCGCAGCTCCTCCGCGAGCCAGAGCGCCGCCTCGGAGCGGATGCCATGCCGTGCCGCGTCCGCCTGGTACGACGCCGGCGCGCACGCTGCCAGGGTGTCATAGCGGAGGTCCGCCGCCTGTAGCCGCTTTCCGCTCTCCGGGGGGTCCCCCTCCGCCGGGTCCGTCCCCGCCGGGGAGGGCTGCCGGTGTGCCACCACACGTGCCAGGGCGTCATGCGTCGCGTGGAGGTGTTCGAACACCTTGTCCACCGCGGCCGCGGGCATGGACCCGTAGGCGTGCTGCTCTGCGGGACCCAGCCAGGGCGCCAGGGAGGGTTCATCCTGCGCGGCGGCGACCGCCGCCCAATGGCAGTGTTGGACTGGCGTGGCCTCGGCGTTGTACGGGAGGAGGCGGCCCTCCGTGTGGCTATAGGGGGTGGGCACCGCCGCGCGCTCGCTGCGCTGAGGAGACCCCGCAGGGCCAGGCGGACCGGGAGGTGGTCCGAGCTGATCACCTGGGGGTGTGCCATGCCGCGCGCCCAGACGCTTTCCCGCAGGGACCACGGCAGGAGGGGCTTGTTGACCAGGAAGGTGTCCACCCTGTGCCGGGACGGGTGGAGCGTGGGGGTCATGTCCTCCTCGCCGCCTGCCGTGGCCCTCCGGAAACCGCAGGCCTCCCAGCCCGCGCGGAAGTGCTCCGTGGCCGGGTTGGTGGTGGCATCCATGTAGATGTTGGTGTTGCCGGCGACGACCACCGGGTGTCTCCCACCGAGGCTGCGTGCCGTGGCATACATTTGTATGTCGGCCCAGAACGCCGCCCGTCCCGCCCACGGGGAGCAGCCTGCTTGCGGCCCCTGGACGTTGATGAGGGTGAGGCCTCCCCCGTCCGTGCGGATCTCCAGGGTCGCGGCCTTCCAGGAGACGATTTCCGTGAAACCGAGCACCTCGTGCTCCGCCACGTACTTGCTGCTGACCGCGGTGAGGAGGCCCCCCCCTCTCGAGGTGGAAGTGGCTCCCGTCTCTGCCAGCTGGCTGCTGAAGAAGGGGGTGTACCCCTTGTCCTGGAGTGCCGTGGCCATGTGCATCTCCTGCACCCGGGTGGCGATCCCTGTTTCCTGGAGCATGATGGCAAAGCCCCCCTCCCGGGGTAGCATGCCGGTGATGAGGTGCTCCTTGTCGGTACAGGCCGCCGGCCCCCGGCGCCGCCGGAGCGTGTCCCGGAGGAACCGGTCTGGCGGTACGAGGCCGTTGCGCAGGTTCCACGAGAGGAGCCATAGGGCGTCGCCCGCCGTGTCCTCCTGGAGTCAGCTATCCCGCATCGGCATCGCCGCTGGGTCCGCCGGCGCAGCCAGGGCATCCGGGTGCGCCGGGGCCATGGGGTTGGAGCCCGTTCCCAGCGGGGCCCACAGGGGGGCCAGGGGGGCAGGGGGAGCCAGGGGGGCCAGGGGGGGCAGCCCTGCGGGGATAGACCCTGGTTGGGCCGCACCGCCGGTCCCCAGGGCCGCCCTGGGTGCCTCCTCATCGCCGTCTGCGTGGTCGGCCACCTGGGGCGGGGGGCGCTGGGCGTACAGGGCGTGCCATGGGGACCTCCCCGCCCTCCCTTGCAGGATGTTGGAGGCCGCCTCCTTGTCGTCCACCGGGGCTGCAGCGTGCACCGCGTGCCACGCCAGGTGTTCCAGCATTGCCCCGCTTGTGTAGTACTTGTCTGCACACAGGGGGCATTTCGTTGGCTCCGTGGCCCCTCGCGCCGGGGGGAGCGGCACCGTCTTCCGGATGGCGCCCTCCGTTGCTGATTCGAAGGGCAAGTTGGCCAGTGGAACCGTGTGTGGCGCCAGCGCGCGGCCCGGGGCTGCCGCATCGAGGGCTCGTGTCGCGGGCGCGGGCCCGAGACTCCGGATGGCATCGCGCTGCGCGTCTGCTTTCAGCCACGTTTGCCAGTGCGTAGAGCCAATTTGGCGGTCGGGTTTGCCCCTCCATCGCAGGTCGTGGAAGGCTCGTAGCCAGTGGTACACTGTGGTCGGGACCGCCAGCTGGAGCACTAGGTCGGCGGGGTGCGCCGCTGCCGGCCACAGCCCCGGCCTCGCCGCCTGGGCGTTGTCCTTCAGCCTGACCTGGAGCAGGAGGGCGTGGTGTTCGCCCTCCCGTAGCACCTTGACAATCATGCGGGTACAGTCTGCCACGCAGACCACGGCTTCGGGCCCCGGCAGGCGCTCGGGGTTGCAGACGACGATGTGCGCGTCCGCCGGGCTGAACATGCAGACCACCCAGTGCGGGTTCTGCTGTCCCCGTTGGGCCACCGCCAGGGTAGCCGCCGGGCGGGCGTGCGTGATTGGCCCCGCGTGGAGGTCCGGGACGTCCGTGGCCCTGATGGCGTCTCCCTGCCACGCGGCCCGTAGATGCTCCTCCTGGTCGGGGCTCCACAGCAGTGCGGGGGGGTTGACCCATCCCAGTTCCTGCCTCTTGTTGGGGGCGCTGACGGTGTGTAGCAGGACTGCCAGCGGCCAGGGGTCCGCCGACATATAGTAGGCCTGGGTGGGCCCCTGCTGCCAGTCAACCTGGGGCAGGGGCGGGAATGCCCCTTGCCTGGCGGTGCCGTGCCAGACAGTCCAGCGGCCCCCGGCCAGGACGTGCGACCGGTACCCTCCGGCGTGGCCGCGCAGGATGGCCTGGTAGCCCGTCGTCTGCAGCACCAGTGCCTCCCCCTGCTGAGGCCCGGGAGGGGGTGTGCCGTCGCCCGCATCCCAGACGCGGGTGCGCCCGCGGAGTGTGGCGTGCCACGGGTGGGGTGCATCGCGCTGCGGCCCTTGTATGCTTCCCGCAATCTGCGCCGGGCCGTGGTGGTGGACGAAGCTCTCCCTGCCGTCCGCCAGCAGCGCCACTGCGACGACGTATAGCTGCTCCGCCGTGAGGGGTGCCGTCGGCGCATGCGTTGCGGCCGGCTGGCGGGGCTGCGCGTCGCGGCAGGGGATGTGGGGCAGCAGTTGCGCCAGCCACGCCGCCACGGGACCCATGGTGACGGCCGCGACCGCGGACGCCAGCGCCGTGCGGTCCGCTGGTCTGTACTGCCGGAGCCCCGTGGTATCTCGGGCGAGGTGCCTGCAGGCTGCCATCCAGGCCACCGCTCCGCAGTTTGTGACGTTCGGTTGGGCACCATCCGCGCCGTCGCGTCCCCTTTGTTGAACCGTGGTGGCGTTGTGGAGCGGGGGGCCCTGCTGCAGCGCCTCCGAGCCCTGCCCCGGCGAGAGGGCGGGCGGGACTGGCTGCGGGAAGCCCTGCGCGCCTCGGCGCTCCGGGTGCATGTGGTACGGGTTTTGCCGGCGGTGTTCCGGGGCCGCCCGTGGTAGGAAGAGGAGTTGGTGTATATACCAGTGGCCTTGCGCAGCGGACGGGTTGCTGAGCGTTAGCCCCTGTCACACCACGCCTCCTGGGTGCGCGGCCTCGACGCGGCGCTGCAACCCCAGGCGGCCTAGGCGGTCTGACGTGCCCGCGCATGGGATGTGGGTCTGCGGGTAAAGCACCCGTAGCGGCTCCAGCGCCAGGTCTAGCACTCTGGTCGTTGAGCTGCTCCGTGAGAGCCGACGCCCTGTGCAGGGCGTGGCGGACCCCGGGTGTGGGGGCCGTGAGCTGTTCGAGCACCGGCCCCGGCGGGTACCGTGCACCCGGGTTCGTTAGCCACTCCCTGGTGTGGCTCAGTATGGCCTTCCATACGTCCCTCGTAAAGGCGTGTTAGGGGGCCAAAGAGGGGACCATCCGTAGGAGGCGGTGGCACGCTGGCGGCGATCGCATGGGCTGTGGGGCGGCCGCGGTGATACACCTGCACGCCGTGCCGGGCACGATCGCCCCCCATTCCACGGTCCCCATGCCCTCGGCGTGGAGCAGCGCCTGGCCCTGGACCAGAGGGAAATAGGGGCTCGAGCGCCTGCCTCCTTCCTTCCACCGTACCCAGGCCGCCCCCGCCTGCAGGCTGCGGAGCAGGGCCACGCCGGGGAGGAGCGGCTGCGGGAAAGCCCCCTTGACGGCTTGAGTGGCTTTGGCCAGGGTGCCCATGGGCAAATACCACAACGGGAGGACCCAGGGGCCCTGCAGCGGTTGCGCCTCCCCTGCGTCCCATCGCCACTCGGAGTCTGGCGGGGCGGCCGGGACCGTGCCCGTCTGCAGGAAGTGGCGTGCCCTCTTGTCGGGGTGCCGTTGGAGGGTTGCCACGAGGCTGAGCCCCTCTGCCGCGGCTGCCACTGGGAGGCCACCCCGGGGCCTGCGCCAGGGGTAATCCTGGTCGGCCGGCCAGGTGTGGAGGTCCCGGGCGATTTTCTCCGCGGTCCCTGTGGGGGCATCCTCCGGTGCCAGGTGCCACATAACGGCGAGCACCGCCCACGTGGAGAAGGGTCGCGCCCGTGGGGGGGTGTACACCTGGATGGTCCACTGTGGGCGCGCCTGCCGCACACGGGATGCGTGGAGCACCCCTTGGACCATGTCCGCCGCCAGGACCAGCACCATTCCCGAGGGTTCCACAATGATCCTTTCTGCGGGTCCGCCGTGGCGGCCCCGGGTGTGCAAGGCCACTGCCGCCTGTGCCGCGTGGGTGACTCGGTCGACGGCCTCCTGGATGTTCACGCTGCCGCGTGCGGTCTCATCCAGGATCCAGCCCTGCGCCACCCCGTAGCGTAGGACGGCGCATGCGGCCGCGGGTCCCACCTCGGGCAGCGCTCCGTCATCGGGGCCGGGCTGAGGGTGCTGTTTGGGGCACCAGCCTTCGCCGGTGCAGTGGCCCCGTTTCCACGCGGGGCAGAGGGTGGGCACGCTGCCCGCCAGCGGCACAGGTTCCGCGGGCGCGCTTCCCGTGGAAGGCTCCGGTACTGCCTCCAGGTCAGAGTCCGTGCCCGCGTCCCCTTGTAGGGGGTCTCCTTCGCCGTCTCTGAGTCCCAGCGCCCTGATGACCTCGTGTGCTGCGTCCAGCGTCGGAGACCGGGGGCGTGTTTTGCATGGGGCCGCGGGTTCCGCCATTGTTGTGTCGCTGTGCCTAAGAGCAGGGGGTGGGGTGCGGATGTTCCGTGGCTGGTGCGTTGGTGCGTTGGTGCGTTGCTCGTTGTGGGGCCGGCGGGAGGGCGTCCCCGGGGGGGGTGCCTTCCATCATTGCGAGGGGCGTCTGGTGTCAGGCGCTGTCCCTCCCCCGGCCGCCCGTCCTCTGGAGCGGGTAGCCGGGGTTCCGCGACCCGTGTGTCCCGGGTGCGGTCGGTGCGGGCGTGGGGACCCAGCACCGGCCCCACAGTGTGCGCCCTTGCGGGCCGGCATTGCTCGCTTTGGGAATGGCGGAAGGGCGTCCCCGGGGGGGGTGCCTTCCGCCATTGTGTGAGGGGCGTCTGAGGTCAGGCGCTGTCCCTCCCCCGACTGCCCGCCCGCTCGGCGGGCTGTTGGGGTCCGCCACCCACGTGCTGTGGGCGCCGGTGTGTGGGTGTGGGGGCCCAACACTGTCCCCTTGGCCTGCATGCCCTGTGGGGGCTGCGTGCCGCGGGGGTGATGGGGGGCCGACCCCGGGGGGGTTGGCCTGCCACCGTTGTGAGGGGCGCCTGGTGTCGGGCGCTGTCCGTCCCCCGGCCGCCCGTCCTCTGAAGCGGGCAACCAGGGTTCCGCGACCCGTGTGTCCCGGGTGCGGTCGGTGCGGGCGTGGGGACCCGGCACCGGTCCCACAGCGTGCGCCCTTGCAGGCCGGCGTTGCTCGCTGTGGGGGTGGCGGAAGGGCGTCCCCGGGGGGGTTGCCTGCCACCGTTGTGAGGGGCGCCTGGTGTCAGGCGCTGTCCCTCCCCCGGCCGCCTGTCCTCTGGAGCGGGCAGCCAGGGTTCTGCGACCCGGTGTCCCGGGTGCGGTTGGTGCGGGCCTGGGGACACAGCGCCAGCCCCAATGCGTGCGCCCTTGCGGGCCGGCGTTGCTCGCTGTGGGGGTGGCGGAAGGGCGTACCTGGGGAGGCTGCCTTCCACTATTGTGAGGGGCGTCTGAGGTCAGGCGCTGTCCCTCCCCCGACTGCCCGCCCACTGGGGCAGGCTGTTGGGGTCCGCCACCCACGTGCTGTGGGCGCGGGTGTGTGGGTGTGGGGGCCCAAGACTGTCCCCTTGGCCTGCATGCCCTGTGGGGGCTGCGTGCCGCGGGGGTGGTGGGGGGCCGTCCCCGGGGGGGGTGGCCTGCCACCATTGTGAGGGGCGCCTGGTGTCAGGCGCTGTCCCTCCCCTGGCCGCCCGTCCTCTGGAGCGGGCAGCAAGGGTTCCGCGACCCCTGTGTCTCGGGTGCGGTTGGTGCGGGCGTGGGGACCCAGCACCGGTCTCACAGCGTGCGCCCTTGCAGGCCAGCGTTGCTCGCTCTGGGGGTGGCAGAAGGGCGTCCCCGGGGGGGTTGCCTTCCACCTTTTTTTTTTTGGGCATGGCGGTTTCTCGCCCAAAGTGTAACAACAAACCGAGTTCAGTGCTGGGTGGGTGGCAGTGACATAGGAGTCTCCCATGCTAATCCGCCATTTCCCTAACTTACAGAGTAAATGAACACTGAAGTGCCGGAAAAAAAACTGACTGCCTTCCACCGTTGTGAGGGGCGTCTGAGGTCAGGCGCTGTCCCTCCCCCAACTGCCCGCCCACTGGGCGGGCTGTTGGGGTCCGCCACCCACGTGCTGTGGGCGCGGGTGTATGCGTGTGGGGGACCAACACTGTTCCCCTGGCCTGCATGCCCTGCGGGGGCTGCGTGCCGCGGGGTTGCCGGGGGGCTGTCCCCGGGGGGGTTGGCCTGCCACCGTTGTGAGGGGCGTCTGGTGTCAGGCGCTGTCCCTCCCCCGGCCGCCCGTCCTCTGGAGCGGGCAGCCAGGGTTCCGCGACCCGTGTGTCCCGGGTGCTGTCGGTGCGGGCGTGGGGACCCAGCACCGGCCCCAGAGCGTGCGCCATTGCGGGCCGGCGTTGCTCGTTGTGGGGTTGGTGGAGAGGCGTCCCCGGGGGGGGGTGCCTTCCACCATTGTGAGGGGCATCTGAGGTCAGGCGCTGTCCCTCCCCCGACTGCCCGCCCACTGAGCGGGCTGTTGGGGTCCGCCACCCACGTGCTGTGGGCGCGGGTGTTTGGGTGTGGGGGCCCAATACTGTCCCCTTGGCCTGCATGCCCCCTGGGGGCTGTGTGCCGCGGGGGTGGTGGGGGGCCGTCCCCGGGGGGGGTGGCCTGCCACCGTTGTGAGGGGCGTCTGGTGTCAGGAGCTGTCCCTCCCCCGGCCGCCCGTCCTCTGGAGCGGGCAGCCAGGGTTCCGCGACCCGTGTGTCCCGGGTGCGGTCGGTGCGGGCGTGGGGACCCAGCACCGGCCCCACAGCGTGCGCCCTTGCAGGCCGGCGTTGCTCGCTGTGGGGGTGGCGGAAGGGCGTCCCCGGGGGGGGTGCCTTCCACCATTGTGAGGGGCGTCTGAGGCCAGGCGCTGTCCCTCCCCCGACTGCCCGCCCACTGGGCGGGCTGTTTGGGTCTGTCACCCACGTGCTGTGGGCGCCGGTGTGTGGATGTGGGGGCCCAGCACTGTCCCCTTGTCCTGCTTGCCCTGTTGGGGCTGCATGCCGCGGGGGTGGTGGGGGGCTGTCCCCGGGGAGGGTGGCCTGCCACCGTTGTGAGGGGCGCCTGGTGTCAGGCGCTGTCCCTCCCCCGGCCGCCCGTCCTCTGGAGCGGGCAGCCGTTCCGCGACCCGGGTGTCCCGGGTGCGGTCGGTGGGGGCTTGGGGACCCAGCACCGGCCCCACAGCGTGCGCCCTTGCGGGCCGGCATTGGTCGTTGTGGGGGTGGCGGAAGGGCGTCCCCGGGGGGGGTGCCTTCCACCATTGTGAGGGGCCTCTGAGGCCAGGCGCTGTCCCTCCCCCGACTGCCCGCCCACTGCGCGGGCTGTTGCGGTCCGCCACCCACGTGCTGTGGGTGCGGGTGTGTGGGTGTGGTCGCCCAACACTGTCCCCTTGGCCTGCATGCCCTGCTTTGAATACTTTACCCTAAAGCTTTCAAAAAGTTTGATGCAACTGTGCAAAAATTTCCTTTAGAACTTTAAAAAATACCGCTCATACCTCCTTTTTCAAAAGCTGTTTACGCTTGCGCAACCTTGTTTTTGAAGTCCGCTTCCGTTGCGCTTGTCTGCAACTTTGAGTTTTGGTATAAAAATAACGATTTCTCGCGTGATTTTGTCAATTTTTAGCGATTTGACTTCTTAAATCGCTACACCTTCCGCTAAACCGCAGGAATCACTCCCTGTTGGTTACATTTTCTATTTTTTTCAGCTCCTCAAGATTTGTGTCGTCCATCGGGAGTATTGCTCCGCCCTGGCCCTTGGTCAGGACGTTTACTAAAAGGTTGTTTATGCAGCGATGGCCGTCCGCATTAGAGCGTTCGACTGTACCCTAGTGGGCAAGCATATGTGCTCTAGGGAGGGAGTGCTGGGTTCAAACCCCACTACCCCCAAAATTTACCAAACGTTTTCGTCGCACGCTGGCGACTTTTGAGGAATGCCCCATCGAAGGGACATCATTCGCGGTACATTACACTGTTTTTCAAGGGTACCTACAGTGTGATAAGCTTCTATGAACTGATGAGAATGTTTTTGGTAAGTTTAATGCATTTTCTGGGGTAATTTTGGGAATTTTTGAGCCTTTTTCCTTGGTCCTACTAGCTTAGCTAACTAGTACTGCAGGGGGGAGTAAGACAACGTCACTGCCTTGTCTTTCTTGGAGGGCTTGATCCAGGTCAAGCCCCCTTTAAAACCCTCTTGTTGATGCTAGGACTAACTTAAGTATTTTTGTCTCTCTTTTGAAGCCTGTAGTACACTTTCTCAAAGTAACCAGGTTTATAACCCCAGCCCGCCATGAAGTTCACCCCTACCACTCAACTGAGCGGAGGTATCTTCCTTCATGGAGGATATACCGAAAAAAAATAGGCATTTCATGCTTTAGGCCTTGGAGGTTAAGCCTAGTGGTCTCCCACCCCAAGACCCATATACTCAATTGTTTCTACCACTTATTGTGGTTGTACTTTTTAACTGTTTCTGAATTCACTTGCTTGGCGAAGTCATATTCTGTGTCTGGCCTGACACCTATGCCCCACATTCCTAACCAGCACCACTACACCCAAAGGAGTGCACATTAAGTGCTTGATGCTATCTTGGAGGCTAGAGTCAGTCCAGTTTTCATATAAAATCTTTTGTATTATCCATTTGTGATTGAATCTTTGTGTTTATACCTGCTTTGTCTATCTGCAGCCCTTCTGTGTTACACTGGATTACAAACTTTTCATTGATTCGATCCACATCCTGTTCTTGCTCTACTTGCTTCGTTGGTTTTGGGATTTCACCATCAAAAACCCGCAGGACTTCATCAAAATCTATAGGGCACTAATCAAGGACATCTTTCTTGTTATCACCCATTTTCGTTGGGCCAATACTAAGATAAAAATGCATGAGTGCTTAGAGCACCTCTAATACAACTAAAGTATACTCTAAAGCATTGGAAAAGCACTTTTTCTTACTCCCCCCTTGTGCTGTGGTGGCCATCATTGTCGCATTTTCAGGAAAAAGGGATTTTTTCTTGGCCTTCCCTTGGTTTCCACGCCTACTTTAAAATACCTATAGCTTCCCCTACACTGGAAAAGAGCGCTTTACCATGGCCAGCGACTCTTGCTGCATTGTTAATGACAATTTCCAACAGAAAACTCAGCGCTCTTGGCGCTGCAGGGGTTCCTGTGGCTTGGTGGGGTTAGTATAGGGCATGCCAAGACCATATGCATTTGCATCCCTCCCTCCAAGCTGCAGCGTAACACAACCCAACGCCAGACTCTCAAAAGACCCTCGACCCAAGTCTCATGGAACCTGATTGAAACACCTGTCCTGGTACGGGGGCGAGGGTGTGGTGATTTAATTGGATTTGCCCCTTGGAGGGGTCTTGGTTCTGGTTTAGTCTCCTGCTGCTGCTTTTCGGCGCGAACAGCGGCCTACTCAGCGAGGCTTTGCGAGGATGTCTGTACAACAGAGAAATGGGAGGATGAGGGACGAATCCACGCAAACGCGAAGCGACAACACCTAAATCCGTCAAATGACGGCCTAGAATTTTTCTGAAGGCACATGGCTGAACAGAATCCAATTTTCCCCCAGATGCACATTTTTATAAAATTTGTAGTCATCTCTTGATTTTTTGAATCAAGAAATTCTTACGCAGAAAAAAACGGCGCGCAGGAGCGACTCCTAGCAAAGCGCCGGAAAATAAAGATTTAATAAGATTATAAACGTATGTTACGTATAATGACAAAAATGACGAGCCATACATTAATAAATAACCATAAAGGTTTCACCCACACTGCCAGAAAGAATTCAAGTTTCAAGAATTCGCAAATCAACAGAAGGACCTCAATGAATCAGGTATAAACCACAAGTGTGCTCGTCTCGTATGCAGCATGCACATTGCTCGTCTCGTGTCTGCGTGAACGTGCCTTGTAGCAGCGCTAACAAACAATAGAGGCATAGATTAGAAAGATTGCAGATGATTAGAGGTAAGTCCAGGGTGATTCGACATACACACATATGCATAGCGTCGTTTCTCGCTTGTGTCTCGCTTTTTCCTCACCCTGCTTCACTCTCCAGCGGTGAGTAAGGTAGGTAAGCCCAGGTGGGGCCACCCCCTGGTGGAGTTCGTAATGGTTGGTAAGATTAGGAGAAAAAGAAAGAGATTGCCACAGGTTGACAGTAAACTCGTGCATGCTCGTGCATTTACACACGCATTAAAGGGTGGGCCACGCGAAATGCGCACGGTAAACCTTGTTTAGGTTACCCAGGGGCTCCGACCCACGTTCTATAAGAGAACAGGTAGAGCTTCTTAAGCTTGCTTGCTTGATAGGGGCGTTTGTGGACAGCGTATTATAGGGCAAACTGAGAAGCGTATAACACGTGGAGTCTGTCTTGGTTCCTCCGCTGCAAACGCTCCTGCATCCGCCTTTGTACCTGAGGTGGGAAGGTCAGGGTGAACTGGTGCAGTCACAAGCCGTGCTAAAATATACGGCGCTGATCACACAAACAACAAGGTGCGACTCAGCCAGGAGTGGGAAGCGGAGCCCGACACCTTCAACATCCACGCTTTGCACGCTACAAGAGCACCCCTTCCCTCCAAGCCCTAGGAGGGAAACACGTTGTGGCGTCCCTGTTAGGCCACAGACACTTAGTAGCTCTGTGCTTTCTTGCAATCTCACAGGTGAGCCGCTAGGGCTCATGTCTCCTTCTTCAACGCCACCCAGTAGAGCGTGCGTGTAGGAGTGGTAGTCCTGAGTGGGGGCTTGAGCCAGTTGCAGAAGTGCTCGCCCACCAGGATGGTGCCACTGTAGGGTGTGTAGGACCTGTAGTGCGTGTGTCACTGTCCCACCCCTTTCCTGCAATTCTAGCAGGGTTGGTCGGCAGTTGCAGTGGTTAGGCTAGATTTTGGCCATCGTAGCAAATAGGCGTTTTCAAGCCTTCATAGCTTTTTCCGTGCATGGGGGTTGCCCCCCGGCGAGCATAACACAAAAGCGGTCTACTCACGGGCAAGTGAGCGTTCATGGCGAGCCGAAGTTCATCGAAGGACAGCAGCCATATGTACAGTAACTCAGGGGGTGTGACCCTGCTCCAAATTGCACCAAAGGCCTGGTTACTGTGGGCTGTGGCTTCGCCATTAGCCCTGTGGTTGGTGTTATGACGCAAGACGAAACGAAAATAAAAGGGACTCTATATATATTTATATATATATATATAGAAGTCAGAAACAGACAAATAATCCCGGCCTTAGAACATCTGGGGCATCATAAAAGACCTCTCTGAGTGATGGCTGAGGTGATCTTACCGTAGTAATTGAGGTGTTGCCGGTTTCAAATTGACCTCACAGGCTAAGGGACTCACAGGCCAACTTCAACGTTCAAGGAGACGGGAAAGAGGATCTCAGGGTACTTTATCAATCTGTTGGCATGCAGCGTAAGGGCAAACGCCGCGTGTGAGCGGGCTCGGAGCACTGGAATGTTGCGTTCTTTTAATCCAGGTACCACAGGACTTCCGGGGACGGCTCGGGAGGTTCCGGTATCCAGAACCAGCAATGGTAGTATCCAAAACTTTCTGGTTCATACCACCAGTGAATGCCGAGGTACCACATAAAGCAGTGGATGGGGAAAAAGGCTGTAAATTGGATGATTGACTGGAAGGTGTGCGAGACGGAGCTGGAAGAGAGCATCAAAAATGTGCTGACGTGGTCCCATCTCATCCATCTGTCAACTGGTGTCAGGAAATAGGGGGGGGGGGTGCAGATCGCAGGAGGTGAAGATGAGGAAGACGGAAAGAAAGACAAAAAGAAAAAAGAAAAAGAGGGGGGGAGAAACTCGTCACCCGGAGACCAAAGCGGGGCAGAAACCCCCCAGTCGCTTGCGGAGCTTAGTTTCTTTTCGCGATGGCTTTTTTATGGTAACGCGTTCCTAAGTGGGTAGTTACTGTAAATTAAGTAGTTGGGATTTGGTTTTTTTGTTTTTGCTGTGAACGTGTCTGTGTTTGTGGGGGTGTTTATTGGTGACTGTTGTGTTTGTCCTTTTTGGGTAGGTCAACAAGGTGGAGTTGTGAGACGAAGTGCTGTAGATGGAGTATTGGTTGTTCCATGGGTTGTCTTCGGAATCTGGTTGGAGTAAGTGCAGATCGTTAATTGGGTTTTGTCTGAGCCAGGTTTGTGTCTCTTGCAGTGCTGTTTTGAGTCGTTTTCTTCTGTATTTAAAGGCTGTTTTTAGGTTTTTCAGGTGTTGGAAGTAGGGAGTGTTGGGTGGGATTGCTCTTAGTGAATCACTGAGTGAGTTGGGAATGAGCGTGCGGATGTAGCTTCTTCTTTCTCCTTTGGATGCATGTAGCCACCAGTCTATGACTGTTTGCTTGAAGGGTTGTTGCCAGACCTCAAAAAAGAGGTCACGAACAGATTTCGCTGTGCCGCATTCGGTCACCGTTGTTATGGGGTCGAGGGGGTGATGAGTGTGGCATTTGGGGCATTGATATGTGTTGAGTTTGTAATGGGGAAGAAAACCAGTGCAACAGTACAGTCTGTTTGTCCATTTAAAAGGTAATCTGGAAAACCACGATGTGTGGGCGTAGAAGTCGGTGCTAGAAGGTAGGTGTATGTTGTTGTGTTTATGGCTTGGAAGTAGGTGTTTGACAGTTTTGCGTGTAATGCGTCCTGGCAGTGGTGTATGATTGTGGTATATGAAGTGAAAGGTGTCGGGGTTGTGGTGTTCTAGCCTTCATAACTTTTGGCCACCCCTCCCTGTAGTAGAGAGATAGGTAGGGAAAACAATACCTGGATTAGTACGCTGGGTATTCCCCCGAGGTTTTGCGCCAGCACAGAAACTGGGCGCTTAGGGGAGGGGAGACCCGGGGCGTACCCCGTGGCATTGGTAAGACAACCCTCCAGGTTTAGCAAGCTTGCAGACTTGGGTATAATTAGGACACCACTTCTGCGGCTTGCTCTCAGGACCTTAGGAATAGCACACCCACACATACACTTAGGCAGGTAAGGGTAAGGTTCAGTCCCTAGCTTTGGTCTCGGAGGCAAGCGTCTCAGCGAGCCTCAGCAACCCCCCAGGGCTGTTCTGGGACAAGTAGTCTACCAGAACTGAGTTTAGGCGCCCCCCAGGTAGAACAAACGCAGAGAAGGGCTCCCAGGTGGCCTCTTCAACTCCGAACCCTTCCCAGAGGGTGAGGAAGCGCCAACCCTGGCGATAGCGGTGGCGTAGGACAGACTTCACCAGGTAGAAGCCCTCCTTAGCCATCTCCTGGGCGTTCATGTCGGGGAGTTCCCCTTCAACTTCCATAGGGCTGGAGGCCCCTTGTAGGTCTAGGGCGGCAATTTCCTCCTCGCTCAGCTCCCACTCCTCCCCACAGAGGTCTTCAGGATCATAGTAGCGCTTCAGGTGTTGAGCAGCGCACACCAGGGTCCCCCCTAGACGGGGAGAACACCGAACGGTGATACGATGTCCATCCACAGATAGGATCTTGTAGGGCCCGAAGTATGGGGCATCGCTGGTAGAGCGTGGCCAGGCGGGTAGTCGGCTGTGGTGCACCAGCACCCAGTCCCCTTCTTGGTAGATGGGTGGTACTCGGTGTTTGTTCTTCTTGTTCCACTGACGCTCCCTCACTCTCTGGAGCATAGCCTTGGCCTTGCCCACCTTCGCTTGTTGCTCTTGGACCCGGTCACCCACGGAAGAAGGGGTGTCCTCTGGATAGGGAGCATTTAGGAACCACGCGGGGCGCCCTAGGAATAGCTCATGGGGCGAGTAGCTAGTCACCAAACTCTCTTGAGAGTTCATCATCAAGGATATGACGGGGAGTAGTCTCACCCAGTCTCTGGTGCGTTCAGTTTTGCACCATATCCTTACATTCTCCTTGAGGACACGAATCTGTCGCTCACATAGGGGGTTGCTCGTGTGAGAGTAGGGGATCCCCGTAGATACCTGGACATTGAGGGATCTCAGGACCCTCTTGTACCAGCCGGTATCTGAGCGTACTCGCACGTCCTCATCGGAGTTAATCTTCTTAGGCGCCCCATAGACACAAAACCACTCCTCCAGGAGTATCTTCATAGTCTCCTCCCCGGTAATGTGCTTGGTACATGAGAACACCCTTGTAAACCTGGTCAACCAACAGGTTACCAAGAGGGCGAAGTCATAGCCCCCGAACTTCGGCATCTCTGTGTAGTCCACGTATAGAAGACTGTTAGCACAGTGAGGGATGGGCAGGGTCGAGTAGAGACTCCTGTCCCTGATATCCCCGGTTTGCAGGACCTACACGGGCACTTGTCCACGATAGGCTGGAGGGTTTTCCGCAGTTGGTCGTCAGTCCACGTAGTGTGGAACCACTGCTTGAATAGCCTCAGGGTACGGTCAGCACCCACATGACCGCTGGACTCATGGGTCCACTTCAGCAGCGCTGGGACTCTGTCACTGGGTACCACGATGCGGTCCTCGTGCCAGAGGTAGCTCTTGTCCCTCTTCCACTGATCTTGGTTGACCAGGAGGGGTTCAAGGCGTTTCTCCAGGCGCTTCCAGATATTCCTAAACTCCTTCAGGTACTCCGATTGTTTGAGTCCATCCAGGGGGCGTATCATAGTCATGTTGAGGTCCAAGTGCACGTCCATACGGCTGAACGCCTCCTTAGCCAGCGCTTCAGACCGGGCACCAATCAGGGCGACGAAGTTGTTGCGGCTGATGTAGTCTGCACACTCGTTCTTCACTCCCTGGATATGGTGTACCGTCAGCCGTAGTTGGCTGAGATAGGTCCACCAGCACCGTAGCTTTGCCTTCTCAGGTGGGGGACCTTCTGGAAAGTGTGGACCGGCTCTTGGTTGCACAGCCAGACCACAGGGTTACTCCCCAACAGTCGTGCTTGTGAGGATAGCACCAGCATACCTGCGAGCAATTCCTGCTCATAGGTGGAGTAGTTCCCCCTGGCCTGGTTCCATTTCCAGTTCCAGTGGCCCAGAGGTACTAGGACCCACTTGTCGTCAGGGTAGCTGTGCCTGAGAGTTCCATCTTGGTTGAGACCTTCAGTCCCCCATTGGGAAATAGCCCAGTCGAAGTCCTCCTTCTTTAGTGCTTGCCATTGGAACAACGTTCCACCACCGCCCACATTGCTGGCGTCGGTCACCAGGATAATCTCCCCTTGTGCCCTAGGCACGCCAATGCACTTGGCGTTGGCCACCTTGTCCTTGAGCTCGTCAAACGCATGTTGCTCTTGTGGGCCCCAGCGCCAAGTAGTACTCTTCTTGATCAGGTCCGTCAGAATGGCGCTGGTGTAGGTGAAGTTTTCGATATGGCGGTGATAGAAGTTGCACGCCCCAATGAAACTGCGTACATCATGAAGTCCTTTCTTGGGGTCTTCGTGTCCTACCTTAGCGTCCATCAGGGGTTTGGCCTTAGAGGCCCCTGGGGTCCACCACCCATAGCCAACGTCAAACCCCAGGTACTGCATGGTCACCTGCATGAACTCACACTTCTCCAGCTTGAGTCGTGTGTGGTTCTCTTGGCAGACCGCAAAGAACTCACCCAAGAGGATTAGGTGATCCTCCTGGGTATTGGTCCCGAGGCATACATCGTCGATGTGTGCTTCCATCTGGGCCCCACGGGATATGAGTTCCTGCACCTTAGGTCTTCTTCGTAGGATGGACAAGATCTTGTTTATCAGCTCTTGGAATAGCGCGGGTGCGTTGGCTATGCCAAACGGCATGACCTTCCACTTGAACACCCTGCCGTGAGGGGTGATGAAGGCTAGTAGCTCCTGAGCGTTGGGCGTCAGGTCCACCTGCCAGAATCCGCTCCTCTTGTTCATCTTGGTCTTGTAGCGACAGGAGGCTATCTTCTCAAGGGTAGACTCCATATTAGGACTGGACCCTGAGTGGTTCAGGGTTTTCTTGTTCAGCTCTCCGTAGTCCACTACCAGCCGTTTGGCTGTAGACCCAGGTTTAGCCACCAGGAAACAGGGGCTGCAGTGTTGGGGGTAGTCCCCGTCCTTGTACTCCAGGACTAGGCCAGCGTCCATAAATTCTTGTATCTGTCGCTCAATCTAATCGGCCTGCTCCTCAGGAGCCGGATAGGATCTCCTCCGGATCTTGTGACCCACGTACTCGGGTTTCAGCTTGAGGTCCATCTGTACCAGCTTGTCACATGAGGCTGGGGGTGGTAGTTCCCCGAACACCTCCAGATAGGTCCTTATAAGCTTCTGCACCCGCGGGTCCAATAGCTTGATCTTGTCCTCCATGTCCTCGTCAGAGTGTAAGTTGCTTGCCCCCTGAGTAATAGACGTCGGGAGGTGATCCTCCACCGACTCTTCGCCCTTGGTAGTATCCTTCAACCCTTCGTAGGCAAAAAGTAGGTCTCGTTCTACCATCTCCGGTGGACGATGGCAACATAGGCACGCTCGAGGGGGTTCACATACACATTCCTCCGAGAGGTCGTCCTCTTCTGGGGTCCCCACATGGGCACCCCACACGCTCTTCATGAGCTTGAGATGCCCCTCCCTTTGCCAGGTGGTGATCTTTGGTTCGAGGTCCTCCTTCAATTGGGATAGATCTCCCATACGTCCTTGCTTAAGTAGCCATGAGTTGCGGGTAGGCTTAGCGTCGCATAGCCTTTTCGCCACCAACCTCCTCTTGGAGTCCACATACTCCCTTAGCCTGGATGGGGGATCCAGCTCTTCGTCCACGGGGTCTTCCACCCTCATGGAGAGTAGGGGTTTCAGTGGGGCGACGTACTCGGCGTTCTCCACTTCCTCCACGCAAGTCTGCACAAAGAAGGCGTCGTGCTCAGTTTCGTCATCTGAGTGGATAGAGCTGGGGATCTCGGATAGTCCACACCCAGAGACTCCATCAGGAACAAGTACATGGCAGGGAGATTTGGGAACGTTGGTGTTAGTCACGACGTATTCATCTCCTCCGGGTGTAGTCTCAATAGCATCTTGAGGTCATAGTCGATCCTTCAAGTCACCCAAGGCGAGTCCATCGCGTTCTCCTTGTATAGCCTGGACCAGAGTCGAGTCTAGGTCCTCCCAGGGGATGGAGGTCAGACCTCCGTCCACCACGCTGAGCATACTCCCCCATCCGGATTTCCCGATAGGCGTCTTACGCCCCATAGGCACATAGATGGCCTCATCAGGTAACCGAACAGAGCTGATAGTCAGCCTGTCCAGGAGGGTTCGCCAGTACTCGTTGCCCCCATGGGCTCCCCGATCGGGGGAACACAGGACCATACCGGAACGTTCCAGAGCCACCTTGGTCAAGACCTTCCGCAGTTCACTGAACCTGGGGTTTCCGTAGGCCATCCCGAAAGAGGACCAGTAAAATTTGTAGCTGCAGTTCTTCCCCTTGCTGCAGTAAAGGTCCAGGACATGTTGCTTGTCGCTGGCGAACAACTCCACACTCAGGTCTTCTCTAGAGTAACCAAACTCCTTGAGACCTTGGTCTAGGACTTCCCCCAATAGTTGATAGTCCTCAGTTTTGGAGGCCGCCATCATGTTTGAGGGTTCCTCCTCAGGTAGCTCGGGGTGTGTTCCGACTGCTCCAGTGGCACGGACTCTCTGCCACTGCCTTGGTCCACGTAGAGGAGGTAGGGCGCTTGCAGCGTCGGGGATTGTATCTGGGAGTGCTGCACGAAGAAGTCAGTCCCCAATACAAAGTCGAAGGCCTCAGTGTCCATCACATAGAACCGATGGACGATAGCTCGGGAGCCCATAGGTACCTCCACTCCACAGTACCCGCAGCTGTGCACCACATGTCCATCCCCCATTCGTATAGCCGCGGTGGTCATGGTGTTCTTCAGGCTCCCACAAGGTAAAATTTTCTTGGCCACTATAGATATGGTGGCTCCCGTATCGAATACCCCCAGGTATTCACGTCCCCCTAGTCGGATACGTACCCAGAACACCAGGTCCAGCGCCCCACCGGAGCGTCCCGATCAGAACTCCGCGGGACAGGTCACCTCGAACCCCTTGTTCCGTAATTTGCGGGCCATCCTCATGAAACGGCTTCTCTTCTTAGCGTTGCCGTCATCACCCCCTTCATGATCACGGTTGGCCCCTTGTTCACGCTGGGCCTGAGTTTGCGAGCATGTGGTTGGACCAGACTGCCCTCCAGAGGGCTCGGAGTTCCCCCCTGGATTAGGATTGGGGTTGCCTCCGTTCTTGTCCGGGCTCTTGTCGTCCTTGTCTGGCTGGCGGTTAGCGCCTCCTCCTCGTCCGCCTTGGTTCTTGTCTTGTCCTTTTTCACGTCCTTTCGACTTGCCCTTGCCGGAGTCTTTGCCGTTGCCTTTGCCTCCACCCTTGCCAGAGCCTTTGCCAGGATCCTCTCCCTTCAGCTTCGGCGACAGGCGCTGCTTGTGGTAGCACTCATCCTCGTAGTGCTTCCTCTTCCCACAGAAGGCACAGGTGATAGTACACCTGTAGTGATCCGGCATCTTCGCTTTGGCGCCGGTGTTGGTCTCCTGCTTCTTCCCTTGGACTACGAAGCAGTCTCGCTGCACGCAGTCAGGGGCGTGCTGCAGGTGACCCTGCTCATCTCTGGCATCACACTAGAAGAGCTCCTTGACTTTCTCCATGATACGGGCGTGTTTGGGGGTAGTCCCCTGTCCAGGTCTGGGTCCTTGGTAGCCTTTGCCATGGCTTCCAGAGCCTCCCCCTCCGGGACGGTAAGCGTTCAGGTGCTGGTCGCTTTCTTTCTCCAGCGCCAGCTCCAGGAGTAGCACACAAAAATCCTCGTAGTGGAGGGCTCTAGCCTTGCGCTCTGCCGTTGAACGCCACTCGTCCCACAGCTCTCGAGGGAGCTTAGTCACCAACCAGAAAAGCAGGTCGTTGCTGCTGTAGGAACCGGGCGTCAATGCTCCAGCCCAGTGATCCACGTCAGCCAGTAGCTCAGAGACCCTGCCTGGTTTGGGGTTGTTGGGCAGCACGGCCAGGTTCTGGATCTTGGCCCTGATGGAGAGGTTGGTTTCATAGGTTGGGTACTGCCTCTCTAAGGCAACCAACACGTCGGCAAAGGTGGCGGACCTAGTCACGATCTGCTTGACCTGCTTCTCCAGGTACTTGGTCTTGCAACACTGCAGGAGCAGATCGCACTTGACCTGTCCACTAGCGTGGGTTTGGCTGGTCATTCGGAGGAACCGGCCAAAGTTCTCAGCGAACTCGTTGAGGTCCTTGCCTGTGAACTCAGGCAAGTTCACCACGATCTCCGAGGTGGCAATGGCCTTAGCCTCCTGAGACCCGCGTCCCTCAGGGCGCCAGGTCTTCCTCTTTTTCCTTTTCTTCGGCCCACTTGGTTTCTCGGGGTCCTCAGGGTCGTCCTCCTCCGAGGGCGAAGCAGAAGTCATGGACGGCGGCTCATCATCAGAGGGGTCTTCGCCTACGTTGCTAGAGCCATAGGGCTCCACGTCTACCATTGCCCTCAGGGCTGTCAGCCCCAGCCGGTCCAGCTCGGCTCTCGTGGAATTCCCCACATGGCTGTAGGGTGGCTGGGCCGTCCTCGGTACGAAAGGGCTTCTCGGTATCACTGCAGGGGTCGGCATCGGGCGGCTCCTCAGGTTCCCCGGGGTGTTTGTCAACCCTGCCACCAGGTGATTCGCCTGTATTCGATGGATTGAAACTCCTACGATGGTAGGTGACGCTTGGGGCGGAATCAGGGGCTCTGGTTTAGCCCGAATCTCTTGAGTGAGATCGCCAACAAGTTCAGAGGTGGCTCCTCGGAGAGCCTCTTTTATCTCCGACCGCGTCAGGGACCTGTTGGAGGATCTCCCCGATCCTCTACTCCTGCTCCCGCATGACTCAGGTCCTCTCCTCAGCCCACTCAGGGTTGCATACCCAGGAACATCCACATAGGCACCCGTAGCGGGTAGAGGATGGTGATAGTCAGCCGCATACCATCGCGGCGCAGAACTGGAGGCCACTGGCTCTCTGGTAGTAGTTGCTTCTGGAAACGCAGTGGTAGATGGGTCCACACCATAGGCAGGGTAGGTAGGCATACCAGTAAAGCCTGTGCCCTCAGCTATAGGCGGGGTGGTTATGGGTGTGGATGTTGTAGCGGCTGGGTCTGGAATTGGGAGTGTGGTGGTAGTAGGAGAGGGTGATGCGTGGAGGCCAGAGGCGTTTGGTGCGCCCTCGAAGGTCGACTCACTCGTCATGTCGTGCCCATGGTCTACTCCTTCGTCTGCCATGCTTTCTCCTGCATCCCTCTCTCTCTCCCTCTTTCTCTTCACAGGGTTGGTGTCCACCTCCTCGACTAAGAGGGCCCGGATGGCCCACTGCAGTCCCTCCAGCGAGTCATCAACCACGTCCACTGGCCCATGTAAGGGCACCGAAGGTACAGCGCTCGGTCCAGGTCCAGGTTCACCAGGTGCTGGCATTGCTGGTGCCTCAGGTGCCGTCCTCACGTCGCTGTCCTCCTTCTTTGTGTCCATCTTCGCCCTTCTTGCTTATATATGACAGATCTCGGCGCACTGGATGTACGGCACGGGGTTGCTGCCGGTACGCAGAGACTGTCTGCCTCTTGCTACCAGAAGGTTTTATAGTGATTTCAACACTGTGTTTTTGTTGTGCCTCTCCTGCTGCTTGCTGCTGGTGTAGGGTTCCTGCTGCTTGTTTTTGATGAGGAAAATGTTTTATTGTTGAAATACAACCAATCCAGGATGGCCCAAGCCAGAGATAAGCAAGTAGAAGATAAACAGGATCAAAGCATGAAGAGCTGCAGTCACAAAGAGTTAGATAGAGACAACTATCAACAATAGACCACAGCAATTAGCATACATTGCAACTCAGGATGAAATATTTTACATGTTTGAGAAAAACTGATTGAAAAACTGCCCCAAGGGCTCACTCTCATCCATAGTGCCATCTTGAGATGTGCACCCTTTTTTTTTCGGTCCCATAGGTGCTGAGGTGGCATGGCATGTGGCGCTGAGGTCACTGCCATGTCACATGGGATAATCCTACTTAGCTAGGCTGACTGGGTATTGAACCCAGGACCTCTCAAAAAGAGGTGCCCCAGCCCCCTAGGGTGCATACCACTAGGATAGCTAAGAATTCAGGAGAAAACCTAGATAAATTCATAGGCTCTGCCCTCAATATATCAGTGCCTCAGTCACCGAGGAAAAGATGTTTTAGTGACTATAGCTTGGGTATTAAGGGGTCCACACAACATCCTGATCTAGTGTTTGGTTCCATTGGTCAAAATGTGTTATCACCCATTTTGGTTGGGCCAATACTAAGATGAAAATGCATGAGTGCTTAGAGCACCTGTAATACAACTAAAGTATACTCTAAAGCATTGGAAAAGCACTCTTTCTTACTTTAGTTCCTCTCCGTCAAAGAGGTTCGTGCTCCTCCGTTGTGGTGGTCCGGGGGGTGGGGGGGGCATGGTCTCCCGCTCGTGGTCCGGTGTGGTGCCAGTTCGGGAGGGCTGCCCTGGGGCCGCGTCAGGGTATTCCTCAGGTACGCTCCCTGTGGAGGGCTCCTGTTGCGGGGACATTTGACGGGACACGGTGGTGGGTGAGGGGCCACCAGACTCCTGAGGGCAGGAGATCTCTGTTGTTTCTTCGTCCGCTCCCGCGTCGCCTGCGTCGTGCCCCCGTTGTTGTGGTGCGTCCTCCGCGTCTCGGTGGTTTGGACGCGTCACAGCCAGGGTGGGGAGCTCCGTGGCGCATTGGCCCGGTTGGTCGGGTGGCTGCTGCCTGTGTCCGGGGCTGCTGCTGTCACGCTTGGCTTGCGGGCGGGGGGCTTTGAGGGGTTCGTTGCCCCACCCCATGTTTGGGTTGCTGGTTTGCTGCGGGTCCCCTTGGCCGAGTGTCCGCGGCGTTCCGTCCGCCCGGCAGAGGACCGGCCAGTGACGCTGGAAGGGAGGCGGCGGACGAGCTGGATGCACCGTCTGTTGCCTAGTGGGGGCCCGTGTGGAGCGCTGCCTGTCGCGCTCGCTGGGCGGGCGTGGAAATGGTGGTGATGTGTGTCCGCTTGGTGCGGGGCCTCTTGGACTGGCACCGGGGATCGGTGGCAGATGATGTCTGCTGGGGCGGCGGGTCGTTGGGGCCTCCACGGCCTCTTTCCACACCCTCGTGGAAGACGACTCGCCGTGCTGCGTGGGGTGGCGTGCGGCTGGGGCGCCGGGATCGGCCAGGGTTTCTTGCTTCTTGGTGCCGGTCTGGCGTCCCGCCCTTCATCCCTGGGGCGTGAGGGCTGCCTCGGTCCCTCTGCGGTGCGAATGGTCGGAGGGGGCTTCTGTGTGTGCCAGAGGGGGACCCCTCACCGGGTGGTGGCCCCTGGTGGCGTCTCGGGGAGTCATGGCGTGCCATTTGCCTTGGGGGCTCCGGGACCTCTTGGGACCGTGGTCGCCGGTGTCCCGAGGCGTGTCCCTGGTAGCCCGGGGACCGAGGGATGGCCCAGATGTTGTGCCTTTGCATGGTTGCACGGATGCGGTGGGCCGCGCATTGATGCCACAGCCAGTGTACCCCGTTCATTTCGTCAGGGCTATAGGTCCCCATATGCGCCATGAGCCGGCTGGCCACATAGTGCCACTGGCTGGGTTGGTCCATGGTGGCAGGGGTTGCGTGCGGTTCTGCCCGATGGCCGAAGGCGACGTCCGCCATGGTGCGGGTTCCACCCTTCAGGTGGCGTGAATGCGAAGTAAGCAGCCATCGGATGCTGGCTCCCAGGGCGAGCCGGTCCCCCTGTGGTGATCCTGTTGATCCACAGGTCCACGTCTTGGGCCGCCGCCTGTTCCCCGTGGGTGTTGAGGCGGCGGGCGTCGCCTTCTGAGCGCGCGTAGTCTAGATGCCCCCGCCCCTAGGCTTGGGTGGCCCACGGTGGCTGTTCGGCAGGCTTGCTAGCGGTGTTGGTGTCCGTCTCCACACGCGTTCTGCTCCCTTGGGCGCTGTGCGGGGGCGGTTCGTCCGGGGTCTGGTCCGTTGCCCTGCTTCCGGTCGCGTGCCCGTCATCCGTGGCGGCGCCGCCTTCAGTCCCGGCCCCCGACAACAGTAGAAAAGATTAGGGGCCCCTTTACCCTTGGAGGGGGGGGGGTCTGAGTCATATGTTTCAACTGCCCATCACGGCCCTTCCCAGGGTTAGAGTGGGGTCCAGGTGACCTCCCTCCAAGACCCTTCTCAGCACGGGTCTCCCTTCCCAGATGTTTGCGCAGGTACTTGTCCATGTGGAAGGCAGTGTCCCTCTCCTTGGCCAACTCGATCTGAAGGTCGATCAGGTCATCATAGGAGTGCGTCCGAGCTTTCCTCTCGGACGTCTCCCTGTAGTCATCCCAAATCTTGGGAGGAAAATTCCCCTACGAGCCATAGGTGAGGCTCTGTAGGACCATAGGACGTGGGGTTCATGCGTTCCATAAACCCTTCAAGCTGCGCCACAAATTCTGAGATACGGACAGCTGTAGAGAGTTCGGGAGGTGAAGGTAACTCTTCAATCTCATTACGGACACTCAGGTGCGTTTTGTGAACTGGGTACATCTGTTCCAGTCTCTTCAGGAAGTCACCCCAATGGGAGCTCTTCCTGATGGCGGTCTGCATTTGCCGCTGGAGAAATTTCCTTTTGCAAGACTTCTTGATGAATGTACACTTAGTCCTAACGTCAGCATGTTGCTGAGCTGTGAGGAGGAAAAATTCATAGAACTCCTCAGCCCACTCAAGCAAGTTTTTGGGATCAAACTCAGGGTGTTCGATCTGAAGGTTCGCCGTGGCAATGGTCTTCGTGGCGCTACCTGATACGCATGGGTCACCTAATTCCACCTGAAGGGAGTGAGGGGTGCTCGGTGGCCAATGGCGCTAGTGCAGCCAGGCCATAGCTCTTCATCTCGGCCTCTGTGGTGTCACCTACACTAGAGACAGGCACAATCTTAACACGGGGGTGGAAAGGGCTAG
Organism: Eutreptiella sp. 'Long Island Sound 2002'; assembly: GCA_964036045.1. Taxonomy (NCBI): domain Eukaryota; phylum Euglenozoa; class Euglenophyceae; order Eutreptiales; family Eutreptiaceae; genus Eutreptiella; species Eutreptiella sp. 'Long Island Sound 2002'. Next base: position 56,229,722 of record OZ038380.1, read on the forward strand.
AACAGGTGTCTGTAGGGGAGCTGCGGATGCCCCTGCAGCTTTTCACATCCCTGGTCAAAGGTTGCACAGCGGGGGACATGGTAGGGTGGGGGCTTCTTCAAATCAGAGAGCCCAAGTTTTGCCTTGAGTGCAGCTGACCGTGCACTCAGGTCACGATCTTCATCACTTGCACCCAAAACCCGGGAAAGCAGCTCCGTGGTCTCATCAAGACCCAGCTTAGGGGCTGCCATGCGTGGGGGCAAAACTCCCTCCACGCATGAGGGTTCGGGAGCCACCCCCCTTGGAGAGGGTACTCCCTCCAGGCACTCAGGCTCCTTTGGCTCTTTCGAAGGTGTAGGTTCCATGGAAATCCAGTCGGGTTCCCACTCTGACGAATGGGCCGACGCGGACGCATCCCATTCGCTGTAAGGTATCTCCAATGTCTCATCGCCCCAAGAAGCTCCGAACATCGGTCCTAAAGCTGCATCTTTCTCTCTTCCTTTCCTTGCTGCTCTTCTTCATTGGCCACACCGAACCCTGGAATAGGCGTGGTTTTGGACGCGTGGATCTGGTGGTTCAACTGCAAACAGCCGGACCAGGGAGGCGTGTGGGTCCCGCACCTGGGCTGGGCGCACACGCTCATTGTGCCACCGACGGAGCGCAGGCCCGTGCCAAGCACCGGGGGCCGGGAACGGGCCGCCCCACAACCGGGGGGTAACGCCCTCAACATCTCACCGTACAATGGCCTGGCGGACTGGGAAAGCAGGACAGCCCCCGACAGGGGGCGCAACCTCAGGCACATGGTGGAGCAATACGCAGCAGGGGCGGAGACGGCACATGCAGGACCCCCACGACGCGAAGAAAACCCCAGCACCATCTCCATGATCGTGTTGGAAAGTGGCCACTACTACCAGGTGCGGATCACACCGCACCCGCAGGAGTGCCACTGGAACCTGGAAGCCGTCGACTCCATGCTCCTGGCGAGCGCAGCCCTGCCAGACGGCCCCACCCCCCTGCCCCTAAACTAGCTCCCACACCCCCTGATGGCCGTCGCCTGGGGTGGAGCCCGCAGCTGGCATCCGGGGTATGCCCTCTACTGCCTCTGGCGGTGGGCTCGGCGCGGCTGCCCGCACACCAAGGACTGGACAGCGACGTGGAGGATCCACCTGGACGGCCAACAGCAACTGGAGGCCATCCCCCAACAGGAGCGAACGACGGAGACCCCCGCTACGGGAAGCCTGTGCCCCGTTTTTGCGATCCACCAGATCCGGGCGCTGGCGCCGGGCGGACAACTGCTGCCCACCATCGGCAATGAGACGGAAGCCCAAGCAGCGCACGCAGCCCTCGTGCAAGAGATCTTTAGTGCCCTCCGCAGCGCCCTCGTGCGACGTCTGGGGAACCCCCCCAGGGCCCTAACCCACCGCAAGCCGAAACCGGGAACATGCTTCCACATACACGCGAGGCGGCACCATGGGGTCCGCCGCAGCCCACCCAACACGGCGCAGGTGTGCCCTGCCCGCTGCGACCGGTCACCGGCAGTGGAAGGTCACCATACTGGCCGGAGAACCCTCCAAGAACTGGAGGAGCACCGCGGCCCATATGAGATAACGCACCCCCGCGTGGAGTAGATCTACCCCTGCTGATGAACTACCCCTTGGCGGCCACCCCCTGATCGGGAGACAACACGGCACCCCTTGGACCGCCCCACCCCATCAGGGCCCCGGACGATGGGCGTCAAACCAGTGGCTGAAGGACCACCCATAAGCCGCGACGACCCCGGGCAGACCAACCTTGCCCCGGAGGGCCCCCCGCACAACCCGACGACGCGCGGCCGCGCAGCGCAACCCGCCAACGCCTGTCGATCGGGCGCACTGGCGACAGTGGCACTGGGCAACCCGACTTCTGCAGCGGACGCCCGCGAATGCGGGCCAGCCCTGGCAGCCCTACAACCCGTGCTGTAGAGCCCGAAAACCAACCCGATGTCCCCACCGAACCCATTCCTCCCACGTATCCTGGGCGAGGGCCACGCTCCCCACGCCCCCGCAATCCATCAGCGTCAAGGAACGGGAAGGCAGCCCCGACACAGACCTATCTTTCCGCCTCACCTCCCTTTCCCACAAGCCGGACACGGGGGGGACCAAGGGGTGCAGCCCAACACACGGGACCCTGGGGCCCACAGGTGAACACGGGAATCTTATGCCGAGCCCAGCCTGCCAAGTCATGTGGGTACCCCCAACGTCAGAGCACATAATCCTCGAGAATGTTACTTCCAAGGGCAGGGGATGAAGGGATGAATGTGCCACCAGAGCCGACACGCATAACCTCCTAGAAAGTTCTACACCACGGCACCAGGTCACAGGGCGCCAACAGCGGCACCACTGGGGCGACTGCAGCGCACGTAACCTGCGAGAATGTTGCGAGGGGCACGTTCCCCGCAGCCCCGAAAGCTATCAGCATCAAGGAGCGAAAGGGGGCCCCCAACGCTGACCTATCTTTCCGCCTGACCTCAATTTCCCACAAGCCAGACAGGAGGTGCGCCAGGGGCCCAACACACAGGACGCAGCAGCCCGCCGGCTCCCGCGGCCGAGCACGTTAGGGTTACGCCCAGCCCAGCCCGCCACGCCGTATCGAGCTCCCCGACACCATACCACATCAGCCTTGAGAATGTTACCTCCCAGGGCGAGGGTCCAGGGACAAATGTACCACCGGCACGCATGACCTCCGAGAAAATCATACACCAAGCCACCAGATCACGGGGCGCCCATGGCAGGGAACGTGGGGTCCCGACGTCAGGACACACAACCTGCGAGCATGTTATATCCAAGGGCAGGGGCTTGAGGGACCAATGTGACACCAGCACCCATGCGCGTGGCCTCCGCGAATGTTGCAAAGCGGGGCACCGGATCACAGAACACTTGTGGCGGCGACGACGGCAGGGGGCCCGGAGAACCGCCACGCCTTGCTAAAGTCCGGCGTGCCATCAAGATTAACCACCCTGACCTCTGGCAACCGCACTGAGGCACCGACGCACACACCACCGGAGCCGCGAAGCACGGCACAGCACGGAGCACGGTGAGCCCCGCAGCCCGCGGACCGAGCCAAGGCGGCCGCGGACCGAGCCAGCGGACACGAGCACGAACACCGCACCACCACGCAGGCACAGCACCCATAGGGAACACGGGGATGCACCGAAGGGGATAGCAAACCGAAGGGACTTTGCTACCGACGGGGGTGTACATACGACCGGCACAAGCGAGACCGAGGAAAGCCCAAGGGCACCGCGATGTACAAGATGCTGGGTTGTGCATGCAATGCTGGCTCCAGGGCGGCACAGGGCACCTCATACAAGTTTTCAAAAATTTTCTCCCCCCAGGGACACGCCCCACCAAGAGGAAGGCCAAGCACCGCCACAGCACGCCCCACCATGAGGGGGGCGATGCACCACCAAAGCATGCCATGCGGGTCTAACGCAACCGGAACAACCGGAACCAACCCCAAACGGCCACCACGGCCGAACACATCCAACAGCAGGACAAGCCGACCATTAGGCGGCGAAGACGACGGCCAATCAACAAAACCAGCCAAGCACAGTGCTGGCAACAACGCAACAACCTCACACGCGGACAGGCTAAAAACGGACAAGCCACGACAAGACACACCTGACGGGAAACAAACAGCGTAGGCGACGGCCTACAGCGACCAAACGCGGCCGGCCAGGCCCATACAGGCCACTGCACAACCCCGGACAAGCCAACCACTGGCGGCTACGACGACAACCAACCAACACAACGCGCCGGGCACGCGCCGGTCGCAACACAATGACCGCCACATCGGACAAGCCGGCCACAATAAACCTCAGAACTAACAGAGAGGACAACAAGGACAACATCCTTCTGCGCCGGCGCGGACCGCAGCGCGACAGACCCCACGACTAACAAGCCGGCTGTAAGGTGGCTAACACAACCATGTACCAACCGAACTGCTGCAGAGAAAACGACCCGACAATAAACAGACCACACGCAAGCCGGCCAACACCAAACCAGCCTGGCATGCAAGGGTCAAAACGGGAACGGCGTCTCATGGGTTGGCGACACCATGGTGCGCCACGCCTGCTGACGACCATACCCAGGGACACAACACAACGCCGCAACTCTACCATTATACAACCAACCAACCAACCGCAACGAACTACTTTGAACCCCCGGCCCCCCGGGAGAGCGCAAGCTTGACCGAGTCAGGAGGCGTGAGTACGCATCACGGCATGCGAGTCCTGTAGTACGTGCTTCTTCAAGTCGTGTCACACCTACTGAAAACCAACACAGGTAGGGGTGCCTGCAGGACAGGGCCTTTGGCGTGGCTCCGGGCCCCTGGGCCCCGGAATCCGGAGGTTGATGAGGATGTGCTATGTGACCCTCACCCACGTATGATCTGCCCCAAGCAGAGGAATGTGAGACTTCGGTCGAACATGGGTTACCTCTCTGGGCAGACCCCGCAGTAGGGTACTGCTCGCGGCGACCGCGCCCTTCCCCCATGTGGCGGAGCCCCTTTGTGGGGGCACGTGCAGTAGGGCCGTGGGTGGGTGAGCAAAAGCCCCTTGGTAAGACCCCCCTGGGGGGCAGCCCCAGTCCCGAGATGACCTACCTACCTACCTTTTCTACTGTTGTCCTACGCACAATAAGGGTGGACGCTGCCAGCCGCCCAACTGTGATGGACCAAGTGCTTGCATGCTCCAACTGCAGGGCAAGCGGAAAAGTAAAGATCGTCAGGAGGTGCAGCATGAAGACCATTTCCGCTGCACAATGACGTGCGGATATGGCCGCAAACGTAGGCATTATTAAAACTCATCTTCTGAGTGTCTATTTTTTTTTGACGTCCTTAGATCAAGAATGAATTTGGGGTCCTGGGTATGACCCATCACTAAAACCTGCACCCATTTGTTGAGGACGCAGTACAGCACACATGATCACAGAGTCCGGTGTGCAAGAGCGTGATTACCGCAGCAGTACCAGCAGCCAAAGCCACAGATGATTTTGCGCAGCGCCACAGAGCCTTTCTGCGTATTCTAAGTGGGTTTTTGGTGTAACACGACAATACGGTGGTCAACTTGCAGCCTAACGCCTTTTTACCTGGGTTCTGAGTTGTACTGTGAAAGTTCTAAAGCTACAGATATGTGTCAGTCGCTACTGTGCAGTAGAGCACGTTTGGCACCGTCAACAAGAATATGTTTCAGGGGTCCTCTCTGCCCGTATCTGGCCGCTGATCGTTGCATGTTCTCGCACATCTTTTTCCAGAAGTCTTACTATGCGACAATCCAACTGCGTTCGCCGCAACTGAAGTGGAACCCTTCTTCCCCACTGCCTGTCCTGCCGTTTCGCCGCATCAATATCAGTCATCAACGCCGGAGACCTTCACTCCCCAGCACGTAAGAAATGATGAACCAGCAATACTTGATCGCTGCATGCTCTCTCCCATTCTCTTGCAGAGCTCTTACCACGCTGACAGTCCGAATTCGTTCACCGCAACCGAAGTAGAGCCCTCCTTCTCCTCTGACTGTCCTGCTGCCTCGCCGCAACAATGTCTACCAGAGCCAGAGACCACCAGTTCCCGGAATGAGATCACAAATGAATTGCCACTGCAAATTCAACTATATCCAGCGCGGCCACAGACATCCGCAATTTCAAGACCCAAGTACGACACCGACAAACTACTCTAAAGCCACATCGGCGCCAACAAAACAAATCACGTTCCAAACAGTATATTGGATGATACCCCTGTGGTCGCCAGAACGTCAAAAGTTACCGACTTCTTTCACACACGAGCAGTTTGTTACACGAGCGAACTGATAAGCCTGGCTGTGAAAGTCAAAAGTCAAATGACCCAACCGCAAAGCTGGAAATACATGTCATCACCATCCAAAGTCCAGGAGCCGCAGCCAAATTACAGACGTTGTCCAGATGTTCATCATCAGAATACAATCTGGTACCATCTTTTGGATGAGTGCTCCGCGGAAGCAGATGAAGCATATAAACAGGACTACGCCGTAGAGTCGCCGAAAGGCAAGTGCAGCCACGCTCAGTCTGGCAAAAGTTCCAATGCTGACAAGAAAGATCCCTTCATGGAACTCTCAGTCCTCTCTGAATTCTGGGTCTCGCAATTTGAGAAAGAACTCCGAAAATCCAAGGATCAGTACCTTGCAGCTATACGCACACTGTCACACCGCTTTGCCAACGATCTCCGACAGCGACTGACCTCTCCGCTTGCTTCAGACTATTCACAACGCTTAGTGGTCACTGTGCATCCTCACCAGAGAATCGACTCCAGGATCAACAAAGAGTGGCAACGTTACTGTGAAATATCCAACGCCAGCTTTGTGCCCCAGCGTCATACATCTTCCAGTCTTGAGGAATTTCTGATTCGACAACGCCTGATTCGCCACAATTGTGCCATTCACTCCAAAACAGGATCTGCTCTGGTACAGCCTACATAGGAAACAAACCCACCAGCACCAAAGAGCAATCCAGTCTGGAGCACAAATCAATCGCTGCATGGCCCAATAGCGCCTCTAGGAGCCTTACAGGTAAAAGCAAGAACCGTGGTAAAGGAGATGCAACTACATCTGGCCGCCGTTCCGGATTCCCAGCACGAAAATCACCCTTCATCCCCAACCGACGCACAAGACCAAGAACGCCGCACTCCAAATCGTTCATTGGGCAGTATTGAATTTCCAGGGATTTCTACGATTTCACCTACGTACCATGTTCAAAATGCCGACAGTAATGGTCCTGAATTAAGTGTGCTGACAAGGCCTTCCATTTTCACTGCTACCGCTTCGATGCACAACACAGAGACATACTCATTTGAGGTCATCCTCAGCGAAACATTTAAAACTGGAAAATCATTACCCTCTATGTACCAGCTCACATGGAGCAACCATGTGATTTTATGAGTGTTCACATTTTATATACAGTATCAGCCCAGTGCTGATTATCGGTATATCTCTGTTCACTTTCAATGACCAAATACAGGCGCAGCCTGCTCTTGAGTACACTTTGTGTTGCTCAGTCACTTTGAGATGCACTGGTTACATGATGAATTGAATCTCGTTTTATGCCAGTGTGCCTTGCACTCTGTGTTTTCATTTGATACCAAATGTAGATTTTCCTCTAGGGGTGAAACTGCAGGAGGTTTTCAAAAACAGAGTTTCAGTGGCAGCACATAAAGCAAACTCCAAATTTTCTACTCATATCTCTACAATGCAGAGTTTTCATCAACGAACGATATCCATCGATTAAGCTCCTATCTACTTTGACCACTTGCCTAGATTTCTTTTTTCAAGCATATTCAAATCAACCTCCTGTTCCTACAGGACCTGTGCTGGGTCTACCCTGGTAGCTCAGTGGCCTCATGAAAGCCACCACAGACTTATTTCTCCACTCCAACACATATTTTTCTGAACCATAGATACACTCCCACACACACTGCACGGCCACCGAAGCCCATCAACTACATTGAGGTTCCTTTAGGTAACTCTGTGGCACCTTTCGTGCCCCGGGTAGCCCCTTCAGGATGGAAGACTTGTAGATACCCCGGTGTACTTAGTGCTCCAAACTCCTGAACTCGCGATGATAAATTTGTGACGTCTCAAAAAACTAGGCATTATGAAGATGAATGCCATATAAAACGCCGCGACTCCGGGAAACTCGAGAAAGCAAAAGAGGAGCGGCGTAAGAACGCCAGCAAGGGTAAACCCGAGGGGGGAGGCCCAAAACCTGGTGAATCCCTGGTAAGGGGAACCCTGGTGGAGGACGTAGGTCCTCAGCCCCCCCAACTGGTAGAAGGGGAGCACCCAATCCGACACCTAAGGGTGAGCAGCCGGGTGAAAAGCGGACTGTCCCCTCTACCCTCAGCACTGGCAGCGCCGAAAAGAACGAGAACGCTGAGAAGCGCAACCCCAACTGTCACTTCAAGTGCCTGCAGGCTGCTCGGGTGGACGTGAAGTTCCATGAAGAGGGATAAGGGGGCGGCTCCGAGAATGAGGATTTGGTTCTTTGGATCACCGTCAAAATAGGTGCTCAGGTTTACAAAGCGGTCTTGGACACGGGCACCACACTTCCCATTGTGGCCCGCAAATTGCTAAAACAAGCCAAGATCGAACCAAACCAAAGCCCCCGCCATAAGGGTAGGGGACGGGAGAACCATCCATTCCCTGGGGGAAGCTCGATCTGCCCGTCTGTCTGGGCGATGAGAACGTGACTCCGCACTGCAAAGTGCTTGACAGCGACGCCTTTGACATTCTTATTGATACAGATTTCCTGCGCCGTAACCCCCAGGTGAAGCTATTGTCTTTGCAACGTCCCTATGCCCTACACTCCGATTTCGGCAGTGGCCTTTTCTCTATCCCTCTGGAGCTGTCAGCACGAAAACGTGAACGATTCTTATGGAATTGAAAACTATCTGTTGGTGCGGCCCTCCTTGGAAAATGGACTGGCCGCCCTACATGTAGACCTGAATGAAGTTCAGTTGGAATTGTTTGCAAGTAAGGAGCACCATATGATGCAGCTCTATTGTTCGCGATACCTCAATAACACCTATCGCTTCTACTGGAGATCGATGAGGTTGTGCTATGCTAACCCCCCGTTCTCCCAACTCTCTAACGTGTTGACCAAAATTGCCCTTGAAGGAGCGAGAGCAGTACTGTGCACCCCTGATCGGAGTACCACAGGGGAACACGCCTATTGGCGGCGCTTGTTGGACCGTATGACAATGGGAAGGACAGAGCTCCCCGACGGCCCAATCTACGTTTTCGAGGACTCTCAGAAGACCATGCCAGCCCCTGAATGGGGCAATTTCTTGTCCATCGTTGATGGATCTCTAAACCCCAAACCAGTGAGTAACCTTGACCAGGTAGTACTCAAGGAAATGATGGCCGAAAGTCGAGGCCTTACCCTCCTAGATCTTAAGAAAAGATCGGAGTGCTGTTCGGTCACCACTATGAGTGGTGAGTGCTCCGATGAGGAGGGGACACCAGCAGTCTGTACTCCTTTTGCTGATGCTGACGACCACCTAAGTGAGATCGCCAGTGCTATACCACAGGTAAACCCGGCGGTACTTACATTGAAGCACAACGCCTTCCTGGCGCAGTTGCTAAAGGATGAGGTGGATCTCGGTGAGCCCACCCCTAACGGGTCTCATGACTACGTTGTTTTGTCAATGCGGGCCACTGATGGCCCTACAGGTCACCTACCTGGCGCTAAACTCTCACCCAAGAACATGCCCGTCTCGTGGTATGATGTACAAGACCTCTGGCAGGTTTTATGGGCTAAGGCTGCGCGTATCGAGCGACGGATCCGCCTGGACCTCCTCAAGAGGATCTGGAAAACGTCTATATGGTCCGAGGAGAATGATGAAGAAATGACTCCCCCCGATCGTGTGGCACCTCTGGTATACTTCCTTCACTATGTCCAGCAGGGTTACCAGGACTGAGAGGATCAACTGCCGCCTGAAACTATGGGGCGTTATGAAGAAACGGGAAAAAGGGAAGAGCAACCTCATTGCTCAGGAGGTTTTTTCTGAAAAACTGGAGGGCATGAACCTTGACCCTCGTCTCAGCAAGCTCATCCAGAATTGCCATCAGGCTTGGGGTGAGACGAGATCAAACGCCAGATCCAGAAATGCATAGATGCTGGCCTTGTCGAAGAGTATCAACACGGAGACTATCCCCGCCGTTGTAGCCCTTGTTTCCTAGTGGGACCTGGCTCAACTGCTAAGCGCTTGGTCGTCGCCTATGGTGAGGTCAACCAAAAGACCCAAAACCATTCAGGGAGTATCCCCAACATGGAGAATACCCTAGAGAGAATCACCAGATGTTGATTCAAGACCAAGATGGACAAGGGCAGTGGATTTTTGCGCGTAGACCTAACCCGAGCAGCCCAGGCTTTGTTCCCCTTTGTGACCCCTAAGGGCCGTGTCTTCCGCTGGAAGGTCATGCCCTTCGGTGTCGCGAATCCCCGTGCACTCTTTCAGGAGTTGATGCAAAAAAACCTATATATCCTGAGACGCAGACCCCTTGTTCAGGAACTGCGCCCGCGGGGCTGAGATGGAGGCACACGTCGATGACGTGAGCCTGGGTACTAATACCCAAGAGGATCACATCCTCCTCCTACAAGCCTTCTTCACTGTCTCTGAGGAAAAGTATCTCCCATCAAACTCGAGAAATGTGACTTCATGCGTGAGGAGATGGAGTATCTTTTTTTCGACGTTGGGTCTGGCTGGTGGATACCACCCACATCTAAGATACAACCCCTGCAAGACATGCAGCTACGTGCTGAGCCCAAGAAAGGTCTTCACGACACTCGGAGTTTTGTTGGTGCGTGCAATTTTTATCGGCGCCATGTACACAATTTTACATATTCATCAGCCCCCCTGACTGACCTTATAAAAAGGAACACCCCTTGGCGGTGGACCGACAAGGAGGAAGCCTGTTTTCAAAATTTGAAGAAGAAAATCTCCTCTACCAACTGCCTGGGGGTACCCCGCCTTAAGGGCGGGATACTGCTCGTCACAGATGTGTGTGATGTAACAGGCGGTGGTACCCTATACCAGTGGCAAGAGCTTAACCCCGCTGAGTTGTCTCACTGCCAGTTTCACACTTCAAGTTTGAACCGCGATTGTACCCTCCAGCATGACTACCCTGCTAATGAGTGGCGTCTGGTGCCCCTCGGGCACTGGAACTGGAAGTGGAATCAAGCACCATCCAACTACAGTACCTACGACCAGGAACTCCTGGCTGGGATGCTCGTGCTCTGTTCCCAGTCCCGCCTACTTGGTACTAACCCTTTTGTGTGGCTCTGTGACCAAGAGCCTGTGAAAACATTTCAGAAGGGTTCCCCTGCTGAAAAAGGGAACCTAAAGTGGTGTTGGACCTATCTCAGTCAGTTGAGGTTGATTGTCCACCATAAAAAGGGTATAAAAAACGGAATGGCTGACTATATATCGTGTAAGAACTTTGATGCCCTCTTACATGGCACCTCGGAGGCGTTGGCCAAAGAACGTTCCAGCGTATGGATGTTCAGCTTGACTTGTGCATGCGCACTGCAGGTGTATTGCAGGGTTGGAGTCTGAAAAACTACTAGTCCTCCCACCAAAACGGACAGCACACAGCGCCAAGGCCCAGGGCACCAGGGCCGGAAACCAGAGAAAGCCAGAGACAGCTGGGAAAGAGACAACGGGGGCGCGGAACGAAAGAGCGGAAAAAAAAAGAAGAAGCACCGAGCGGGCGACGAATCAGCGCGACAGAAGGCGGGGGGGGGGGGGGTGCAGCAACCAGGAAAGAGCGGCCCACGGCGAGGCGGGACACGCAAGACGAGAGCGCGCAGAGAGCAGAGAAGCGGGAAGCAAACAAAACAAACAGGCCACAGTGCCAGGGCCCAGGGCACCCGGGGCCGGAAACCGGCGAACGCGAGAGACACCGGGGGCGCACAAAAAAGAAAAAAAACCGACCGGCGAGAGGCAGCGACAAAAACCGCGAGACACGAAGGGGGGGCGGGGGGGCAACAACCACCAGGGAGCAGCCAATGGGGCAAGTGGGCACGGAGAGCCGAGAAGCGGGAGGCGAGCAAAACAAACAGGACACAGCGCCAAGGCCCGGGGCACCCGGGGCCGAACCGCAGAGAAAGCCAGAAACAAAGGGGGCGCAAAAGAAAAACAGAGGCCTGGGGGGGGAGGAAGGAAAAACAAAGCGCCAAGGCCGGAGGCACCCGGAGCCGGAAACCAAAGAAAGCAAGAGACAAAGGGGGCGCGAAAAAAAAAGGGGCAGGGGGACCAGGAGAGGGGCAACAAGGGGAGGGCAAACAAACGACCAAGAAAGGGGCAACCCCAGCCCGGAAGGGGCCGAGCAAAGCAGAAAGACAGAGCGGCCGGAGAAAAAGGGGGGGCGCACCAAAACGCGCCCGGGAGGCCGGCCCGACGGACCTGGCCAGGAAGGACCAGCACACGCACATACGCACGGGACCCGGGCGTGGCATCCTCCGACCCGCAAAGGGAGGTGTCGGCGTCCGCACGAAACAGCCCCGCTGCACCGGCCGAGTCCCCTGTCGGAAGACGGACGGTACGGGAAACCGGACGCGTCAGTGACCGGGTCGACACACGCCAACCACCGCAGCGCACGCAGCCCAAGACCGACGCTGGAGGGACCCGCCAGGGACAACCCCATCGCGGGGCCCCGAACGGGTACGACGCGGAGCGAGCCCAGCGCCCCTGCCTCGGTGGGGGCCAGCGGCAGGCATAATGAGCCCGGGTCTCGGCCGGCCTCCGCGTGCCCCGCGCAGCCACCCAGTAAATCCGGGGGCGAAAGCCCCCGAGATGGGGAAAGGCACCACGGCATCGGGAAAGCCGACCGGAGCACCGAGAGCGACCGGACCGGACGAGGCGCGGCGCACCACGCGGGGCCGCGAGGCACGCCAGAGAGGCACGCCGCCGGCCACAACCACGGCACACGGACAGGTGCCAGGCAACAACGGCCGCCCGGTGCCGCAAACCCGGACAGCGCGCACCACAACCACACAACCACGGCCGAGGGGCGACAGCGAAGGGAAGACGAGGCCAAGCAGTGCCAGAGAGACCGGACTGCCCGGCCTGGATTTTCCGGGATGGGTCAAGCAGCAGGAACCGCCGCCCCCCGGAATGGAGCATCCAGGGACCGGCGGCGGTGGACGCCCCCCGGACTGGAGCATCCGGGGCGGACCAAGCAGCAGTCGCCACGGAGAGCCACAGAAGTGGCCACGAGGACGAGGCCGTGGAGATGCAGCGAAGCAGAGTGGAGGACGAGGCCGGAAAGAAGCGGAGAAAAGAAGATGAGGACAGGGCCAAGGTGACGCAGAGATGCACACACGTGGACGAGGACAGGGGGGTGAGCTGGAGCAGCCGCGGGGACGAGGCCGAGGAGAAGCAGCGGAGCAGCGACGAGGAGGAGCCCAAGGAGATGCAGAGTATGGGTGACCAAGACGAGGCCGTGCACAAGCAGCCAGAAGCAGACGAAGACAAGGAGAGCCCAGGACTGAAACATCCGGGGCAAGACAAGAAGGAGCGGCCCAAGCGAAACGACCACAAAGGGCGAAGGAAGGAGACACGACACCCCCCGGACCGGAACATCCGGGGCGGAAAAAGCAGCAGGGGCCGCCAACAGCCGGACAGGAACAACTGTGGGCAAGAAGTGGCCAAAAGCCCCGTACTGGATCGTCCGGGGTGGGCCAAGCAGTAGGAACCGCCGCTCCCCGGAAAGGAGCATCCAGGGACCAGCGGTGGTGGACACCCCCCGGACTGGATCATCCGGGGCAGGACAAGGAGCAGGCGCCACAGGGAGCCTCAGTAGTGGCCACGAGGACGAGGCCGTGGAGATGCAGCGAAGCAGAGTGGAGGACGAGGCGGGGGAGAAGCGGAGAAAGGAAGATGAGGACAAGGCCAAGGTGACGTAGTGATGCACACACGTTGACAAGGACCGGGGGTTGAGGTGGAGCAGCTGCGGGGACGAGGCCGAGGAGAAGCAGCGGAGCAGCGACGAGGAGGAGCCCGAGGAGATGCAGAGTAGGGGTGACCAAGACGAGGCCGTGCACAAGCAGCCAAGAGCAGACAAAGACAAGGAGAGCCCAGGACTGGAACATCCGGGGCAAAACAAGAAGGTGCGGCCCAAGCAAAACGACCACAAAAGGCGGAGGAAGGAGACACGACACCCTCCGGACTGGAACATCCGGGGCGGAACAAGCAGCAGGGGCCGCCACCCCCCGGACTGGAACATCTGAGGACAAGTGGCGGCCAGACGCCCCAGACTGGATTGTCCGGGGTGGGTCAAGCAGCAGCAACCGCCGCCCCCCCGGACTGGAGCATCCAGGGACCGGCGGCGGTGGACGCCCCCCGGACTGGAACATCCGGGGCGGACCACGCAGCAGGCGCCACGGAGAGCATCAGAAGTGGCCACGAGGACGAGGCCGTGGAGATGCAGCTAAGCAGAGTGGAGGACGAGGCCGGGGAGAAGCTGAGAAACCAAGATGAGGACGAGGCCAAGGTGACGCAGTGATGCACACACGTGGACGAGGACGGGGGGATGAGCTGAAGCAGCCGCGCGGACGAGGCCGAGCAGAAGCAGCGGAGCAGCAACGAGGAGGAGCCCGAGGAGATGCAGAGTAGGGGTGACCAAGCTGAGGCCGTGCACTAGCAGCCAAGAGCAGACGAAGACAAGGAGGGCCCAGGACTGGATCATCCGGAGAAAAACAAGAAGGAGCGGCCCAAGCGAAACGACCACAAAAGGCGAAGGAAGGAGACACGATATCCCCCGGACTGGAACATCTGGGGGGGAACAAGCAGCAGGGGACGCCAGCCCCCGGACTGGAACATCTGAGGACAAGTGGCGGCCAAGGGCCCGGACTGGATCGTCCGGGGCGGAACACCCAGCAGGGGCCACGGGGAGCCTCAGAAGTGGCCACGAGGACGAGGCCGTGGAGATGCAGCTAAGCAGAGTGGAGGATGAGGCCGGGGAGAAGCGGAGAAGACAAGATGAGGACAAGGCCAGGGTGACGCAGTGATGCACACAAGTGGACAAGGCCGGGGGGATGAGGTGAAGCAACCGCGGGGACGAGGCCGAGGAGAAGCAGCGGAGCAGCGACGAGGAGGAGCCCGAGGAGATGCAGAGTAGGGGTGACCAAGACGTAGCCGAGCACAAGCAGCCAAGACCAGACAAAGACAAGGAGAGCCCAGGACTGGATCATCCGGGGCAAAACAAGAAGGAGCGGCCCAAGCGAAACGACCACAAGAGGCGGAGGAAGGAGACACAACACCCTCCGGACTGGAACATCCGGGGCGGAACAAGCAGCAGGGGCCGCCACCCCCCGGACTGGAACATCTGAGGACAAGTGGCGGCCGAACGCCTCGGACGGGCGCATCTTGGACGGAACAAGGAGCAGGGGCAGCCGCCCCCCGGACAGCAACATCCGAGGACGAGCGGCGGCCGAACGCCACGGATGGGAACGTCGGCCATGGAGAGCTAGAGAAGCGGACACGAGGGCGAGGCAGGGGAGATGCAGCGAAGCGGAGTGGAGGACGAGGCCAAGGAGAAGCAGAGAAACCAAGATGAGGACAACGCCGAGGAGATGCAGCGATGCACAGAAGTGGACGAGGATGCGGGGATGAGGTGGAGCAGCCAAGGGGACGAGGCTGAGGAGAAGCAGTGGAGCAGCAAAGAAGAGGAGCCCGAGGAGATGCAGTGAGGAAGAGACCAGGACGAGGCCAAGGGCAAGCAGCCAAAGGCAGACAAAGACATGGAGTACCCAAGACTGGATCATACGGGGCAAAACAAGAAGGAGCGGCCGAAACAAAGCGACAACAAAATGTGGAGGAAGGAGTCCCGACGCATCGGACTGGACCATCCCGGGCGGAACAAGCGGCAAGGGCCGCCGCCCCACGGACTGGGGCATTCGGGGACAAGTGGCTGCCAGACGCCCCGGACAAGCGCATCCGGGACGGAACAAGGAGCACGGGCCCCCCCCGGACTGGATCATCAGGGTACAACCGGCGGCTGAACGCCACGGACTGGATCATCTGGGGTGGATCAAGCAGCACGAGCTGCCGCACCCCGGACTGGATCAACCGGTGATGCAGTGGGGTAAACAAGAGGCAGAGGCCGAGGTGAAGGTGAGCAGCAGCCACGAGAACAAGGCCATGGAGAAGCAGTGTGGCAGCCAAGAGGAGGAGCCAGTGGTGATGCAGTGAGGCGAAGACCCAGACAAGGCCGAGGTAATGCAGGGAAGCGGAGATGAGGCCAAGACGTGCCCAGGACTGGATCATCCGGGGCAAAGCAAGAAGGAATGGCCGAAGCACAACGCGAGCGAAAACTGGTGAACTAAGACCAGATGCCCCAAACTGGATCATCCGGAGCGGAACAAGTAGCAGGAGCCGCCGTCCCCCGGATTTGATCATCCAGGGACAAGTAGCGGCCTGGCGCCCCGGACAGGATAATCCGGGGCTGGCAGCCTGTCCGCACAAGAGCAGGGCTTGACAGGCCGCGCTGAGGCGGGCCCTTGACCGGGTATAGCAGGCCAGACGTGAGTGCTGGTAGCTACGCCTCTCCGCAACCCCACCATGCGTGAGACTCTCGTACCGCGGGTGGGATAAGTAGGGTGAAGAGGTGCACCCGAAGCTGCCCACCCAGCTAAACCAAGCGCGGAGACACACACACAACAAAGAGTGCATCAACATGGACACCACAACGCAGGCGGGGCACGATAACGGAGCACTCCATCCAACCAAGCCCTAGCAGGGGTAGGTGTGGTGGCGTCCCCGCTAGGCCACAGCCGCCAACCAAAAAAAAAAACAACAACACGCGCTGTGTTCTTGTGCACAAACACAGGTGGAACACATGGGCTGCCCACCCTGCATGACCCAGGGCGCAGATCACACACACAGCAGCACGCCCGAGCCAGGGATGGAGGGAACCGCCACCGCCTTGCGGTCGTTTTTGTGTCGCGCGTGTCAGTGGAAAGCGTGGAAAGAATCAATTGGAACGAAGAAAAAGACGCACCAAAAGAAAAAATTAACACAGAAATAGTTTTTACTGACCTCAAATTCCCCCCATGAATTTTGCGCCGCTGTTTGGCGATGTCAGCAGAGAAATCCATACAACCAGACCACGGCGAGAACAGAGAGGAGAACCAGACAAGACAGTACAACCCATGCGTGCCCCAAAACAACTAGCAAAGTGCATGTCGTAGGACTAGTCCAATGGAGCGTGGACACAAAGAGCAACGACGAAGAGGACACAAAGTATGTTCCGACGCGCCGAGGTATGGAGCCGCCAAGAGAAGGCCGCGCCCCAGGCAACCACAACGCCAAAGCAGCACGAGGACAGCGTGGAGAAGGACAAAGTGACGACGTCATGACTATGCTACGGGTGCGGCAAGGATAAACATGGTAAACAAACGCCAAAACAAGCAAAAGTAAAAGCGCTTGCTCTTGGGCGCCGCCAAAACCAAGGAGTGGAGTCACCGAATATAAAGACGAACTCAAGACTAGGCTACGGGTGCGGCAAGGATAAACAAGGTAAACAAACGCCAAACAATCACAAATAAAAGCGCTTGCTCTTGGGCGCCGCCAAAACCAAAGAGTGGAGTGACCGAATATAATGCATAGCACGCTAACAACCGAAGAAGCCTCTCATCCCCTTGTCTATTTATGTCACATGGTGCCTACCTTGAACACGGCGCAAAACGACGTGACCAACACCACGGAGCGGAGCAAACACCGGAAACGACGAAGAACCAACAAAACAACACACCGCTAGACAACACAGGGCAACGACACAACACCAAGGAAGCACGAGCCCAACGCGGAAAAAGACAAAGGGACGAAATCAAGGCTACGTTACGGGAACGACAAGGGAGTTCTACTATGGTGTCCTCCGTTCAGCAGCCATCAACCAGAAAAGCGCTGTGGAACGCCTTATCCCGTCTCTGGGGAAGATGCCCTCCGAGGAGATGATCCTGTCCAACGCAGTACTTAGAGTAACGTCACATGCCTAAGAGAATGACTGTGTGAAGGGCAGATTCCTGCTGCTGACATCCGAAGGCCACCTCGGGGGGCCGATAAAGCTGCTAATACCCTGCGTCCTGTGGGGGGGATAGGGCTGTATGCCTTCAAGTTGGGCACCACAGCCTACGTGTCCAGGGCCCTTCGTTCCGAGCGTCCGAATGAAGAAGGATTCAGCTTCGTGGCACGACTTTGTTCGGCAAAAAGGTGAGGCACCTGCTGTTCCAGCTCGTGAAAGCTCCAGCCGAAGTCATCTGCCCGACACGTTGCAGCACCATGGACAGCACTCGTGAGAATACCCAACAAAATGCCCCAGATTGGAATTAACCGGTTGGTATGTCCAGCATTTTTGCAGAACACTGAGGTTGAGGTTTTTGCTGTCAACGACCCTTTCGTCAATCGGGAGAATACTGCCGTAGAAGTTCTGCTGTCAACAATCGTTTCGCCCAGCAGGACTCCATGTGCTACAGGCTGGTATGCTACGCTGCCAAGGGGTTTTCTTTATGGAGGGAGCGTTGGACTGGACGACAGTAACCTGTATTTTCACGTGAAGGCCACTACAGGGGGCCAGACTACAGACCTTTCGAAAAGTCTATGGGTTGCAATGGAAGGGAATGTGGGATGAAGTGAACAGTCGTTTTCACTATCATTATCTGAGTGACAGCCCATCTCAAAGAGAGTGCCAAACATTTTGTTACCGCACCCCCTTCAGCAGATGCACCCATGTGCGTGGTGGGGAGTAAAAGATGAACCGTACAAGCCCCACGTCCAAGTCCTTCCGATGTATTCTACACCACCAACTGATTGAAGCCACTGGGAAAGATAGCTCCCTACCCATGGGGGATTGTCAAGGAACCGACGACGACGGCGCACACCGATAGTTCAACTCAAATTACAGTGGACACTCCTTCCAAGGAGAATTGGTGAGGTGGTCTAGGGAACCTGAACAAAATCAGCCGGGGTTGCCGAAGCAGTTGGCAAAGGCGTATCAGCCTTGAGCGGAAAATCGACAGGCGTGATGACCTGTGTGCCATCGTTTGACGGGTCCTTCTTGGATTTTACTGAGAGATGGGAGAAGTGTGCTGCAGGAGAACCAATTGATAAGTACATTGAGGATGTGTATGAGCAGAAATTCAGCGACATTCTGGCTTACTGGAAATAAGATCTGTTGTCTGGTGACATATGGGGTATTTTGTGGATCTAGGCATATATCAAAGCCGTCTCCTTGGCTTTGAATGACAAGTTTGCCAGTTGTTGGAACGGCGATGAATGAAGATACCCCAGTCTACCAAAACGCCGATAAAGCAGCTGAGGAAGGGGGGGTCTTGGTGTTGCCTGCTTGAATATGGAAAAGAATTGGGCTGTCATCCAGGCGTTGAAGATTCAGATAGATATCCCTTTCAAAATGGGTCTGGACGTATGACCCGCTGCCACTTGCACAGTGGATTGGTACACTGAGAACCACAGGATGCACGATACGGCCTAGGCAACCGCCAGGCCGTGGAACCTGAAAGGGCGTGCCAGTTCCCAATTGCTGCGTATCTTGCATCTAGAGGTAGACATCCCCAAATTTCCGATGGTATGGATTCCTTCTACTCACCGTGGGTGGAGAATCTGACCAGCCACATGGTCCACACCAATCAGCTGCTTGCAGAAGCACATCAGTGTATCTCAATGACCTGCTGGGAAGATCGCTGTCATACGCTCTGGTCTCCTCGGGTGAAGAAGACTGCATTTTTGTTGACGGTGCGAGTTGGTTTGTAACGTCTACAGTAACCGCCTTCACTGCTTGCACGACTTTGATCAGAATCCTGGGAAGGTCAGATGCATTGAGTAAATGGTACTGACTGCCCAGGAGGGTGTCGCCCTGATCAGCCAAGTCCCTGTTGTGACTACTGCCAGCCTGGGACCAATGCTTTGAATGCCATTTGGATGCACCACCCTGTCACTGACGTCAATAGCCACAGAAAATCATTGGGCTGTACCCTATGGGGGATCCTCTTCTGCCAGCTCTGTGGTGGCGGTGACGCCAGTATCGTCAGGTTCCGGTCGTCCCCGAAATGTTTATCTAGCGCCCATGCCGCTCCTGATTTCCTGACCAGAGTGATCCCTGTTGACTATGCTCAGGACACAGCTGATATGGGTGTTGACGCCAATGGTGGATTTGGAAAATGGGGCTGAGGTCGTCGATGGTCGCTGGATTATGTTGAAAACCGGGATTTTCATTGGTCGTTACAAGCCCCTCAAGTTTGTTCGAGCCCGGAGAGTGGTACCTGAACAAGTGGTATTCCGAGAGAACGTGACAGGGGACTACGCCGCGACCCGCACCACCACTTTCTCAGATGGAGGGTTGGACGACAAGTTCTTGCTGTTTGCTGAAGGCCGTATTCTGAGGGCAGGCACCCCTTTCATCGCTGGCGGACTGCTCTTCGGCTGGTTCCCTCCAAAACCTCCCTCGACAAGAAGAGCAACTCTTACAATTTTGGACCCACACAGCCCTCCCGCTTTTTTTGGTCTGAGCCATATTGTGAGCCCGGCGCTCACGCAGGCAACAAGGGCAATCATTGAAGAGTTTTTGTTCTGGCCTTTAAATGGTAGTGAAGAATAGGAGTGCAACATGATACACTGAGCCGCTGGTCATCAAAGGGATGTCACTCTGTCGGTGAGTGTGTCCAATACCTAAAGTGCGAACTGCAACCAAAGCAGTCGCAATTCACATTGTTTGGCTGTTTGTTGGCGGCGTTGTAACTTATGGCATATGGCCCGCTCTCTCTCTCCTTCTCAGGCTCACCCTCTCCTTGCAGGGATTTGCTGCTCTTGGTGACAGTCACCCTGGGTTTGGGTTTGTTTCCGTCTTATCTCTCCTGAAGGTTGCTGGGATGTTGGACACTGTTGGTGAGATGTCTAATTTGGCGTTGTCTGTGTATCTTAATGCATGTATGCGACTTTCTGTTGTACTTTGCCCTGAACGAGTTAAAAGGATAATTTCCACCTCACATCATTGTGGAGCCCTGATTAGGGCCATCTCAGCCGTGTTGGGATGCACACACAGCTGCAAGTGCAAAGTCACTTGTATTACAGCGTCCCACCATGAGAAGAGGTTTCTGGTTCGCTCTCACTTGTGTTTGTTCGTTGTATATGTTTTTGAAAACTTTGCTGATTTTCCACAACTCAAAAAGAAATGTCCACACAAAGGTAATGTAGAGCAAGTCCAGGCACCGGATCAATCAAATCAGGATAGGTCCTTCCACAATCAAAACATGTGTAGCAAAGAGGGGCTGCAGATAGACAAATGTAGATCTAAATACAAAGCTCCAATGGTTTATAAACAAAATAGATGATTTTATGTGAAAGCTGGCAAGACTCAGGCCTCCAAGATAACACCAAGCACTTCATGTGCTCTCTTTTGGAAGAAATGGAGTTGGTTAGGAATCTGGGGCATAGGAGTTAGGCCAGACACAGGATATGGCTTGGCCAGCAAGGCCAAGCAACTGAACTCTGAAACAGTTAAAAGGTAGAACCACAATAAGTGGTAGAATCAATTGAGTATAGGGGTCTTGAGGTGGGGGACCACTAGGCTTAACCTACAAGGCCTTAGGCATAAAGTGCCTACTCTATCTCGGTAGAACCTCCATGAAGGAAGATACCTCCCCTCAGTTGAGTGGTAGGGGTGAACATCATGGGGGGCTAGGGTTATAACCCTAGTTACCTTGAGAAAGTGTACTTTAACTTCAAAAGAAAGACAAAAATGATTAAGTTAGTCTCAACATCAACAAAACGTTTTTAGGGGGGTTTCAGCCTGGATCAACTCCCCGAAGAAAGACATGGCAGTGACGTTTTCTTACTCCCCCCTGAAGTACCAGTTGATCAAGCTAGTAGGACCAAGGAAAAAGGCTCAAATTTCCCCAAAATTACCTCAGAAAATGCATGAAACCAGCCAAAGACACTCTCATCAGTTCATAGAAGCCTATCACACTGTGGGTACCCTTGAAAAACAGTGTAATGTACCGTGAATGATGTCCCTTCGATGGAGCATTCCTCAAAAGTCGCCAGCGTGCGGCGAAAACCTTTGGTACAAATTTGGGGGTAGTTGGGTTTGAACCCAGGACTCCCTCCCTAGAGCACACATGCTTGCCCACTACAGTCCAGTTGCGCTCTAATGCAGACAACTATCGGTGTATAAACAGCGTGCAAGTAAACGTCCTGACCAAGGGCCAGGGCGGAGCAATACCCCCAATGGAGGACAAAAAAATCGAGGAGCTGAAAAAAATAGAAAATGGAACCAACAGGGAGTGAATCCTGTGGTTTAGCGAAAGGGCTAGGGATTTCAGGAGTCAAATCGCTAAAAATTGACGAAAAGACGTTAGTAATCGTCATTCTTAGGCCAAAACCTATAGTCGCAGACAAGTGCAACAGGAGCGGACTCCCAAAAAGAGTTGCGCAAGCGTAAACGGCTCCAGAAAAAGAAGGTATGTCCCGTGGTTTTTAAAGCTTCTAAAAGAAATTTTCGCACAGTTGCATCAAAAAATTTATAAACTTTAGGAAAAGGTATTGAACAGAAACCCACACAACAGAGCAGGTGGACAACCCACCTCTCAGGTATGTTAGTGTCGTGTCACACGCATGCATTGTGTTCGTGTTGGTACTTTCGCAAAAACGCTAGGCTTGTCACTGTTGCGTTCGTTAAGCGCTGGGGCGTTCACTTCCCTTGCTCTGCACAGGTCGAAACGAAAATGAGAGGTATGTGAAACGAATGGAGCACGCAGCGCGCGCGTAGGGTTAGTGTATGTGTTGTGCTCGCGATGCATGTGCCCAATCTAGGCATTCACACGTTGTGGCGCTTTCCCTGTGTCCCAATCCACTCTTCTCTTCTCTTCACAGGTCAAAAAGGGAAGTGCTTCCTCGTGTTCGTGTTGCCGTAGCGCTAAAAAAGGGTTGCTCAGAACGCGTAGGCTTGTTTTGCGCTGTGCTGTTGTTCGCCATTCCTGTCCTTCTTCTGCAAGAGACAAGAAGGGCATGCATGACACACGATGCATTAATCGATTGGGGTTTTTTATAACTCGCCATAGGGTTGTTTAAGCGCTTAGGGTTGTTTTGCAGTCCTGTTCCCTTTGGCATTCACATGATGTGTGGTGAGTAAGGTAGGTAAGCCCAGGAGGAGCTAACCTCCTGGTTGAGTCACGCGCTGATTGGTTGTTGTGGGTTAATGGTAGAAGAAAGAGTATAGTCAATGGCCTCCCTTCCCTGTATACACACGATGCATTAAAGAGACATAGGCCACGCGCAGTGCACACGGTATAACAACGACGACGCCACGGAGGCCGACGGGTAACACGTAAGTCAGTGAGATGAGTGTGGTGTTGGTGCTCGCGCGTGCGCTGCGTAGAGTATTATTTTAATTTATTTTCCAACGGAAAACCATTTTTACGGGTTTTACAGGAAATGTTTTAGGGGAAACAGACAACCAGCGCCAGAAGCAAGGCACAAAAAAAAAAGGAAAAAAAAAAGACAACAGGGCACCACAGCACAGCACCACACGGCAGCACAGCGCCACAGGAGACAACACAGGGGAACAGGACACCAAAGGGGAGACGCTGAGCGACGGGAGACGCGGCCAGACACGGACACCAAGGCCGACACACACCACCAAACGCAAACGCCAGGCAACCAGAGCCACCAGCGGACCCCCAAAACCACAAAGCAACACCAGGAACCAACAGCACCAAGCATCAAAAACAGCGCAGACCACGCCAACAGCACAACACAAGGGCACCAACACAGCGCAGCACAGCACCGCACAGGGCGCAGAGGACAGGGAACGCACAGCACGGGACCCCAGAACAAACACAATAGACGCCCAGCGGCAGGAAACAGACAACAGGCACAGGCCACGACGCAAACAAACAGCAGAGCACGACAGCACACCACCACACGACAGCACAGCGCCACAGAACACAACACAGGGCAGCGGAGCACCAAGACACACCACACCAAACCACAGGGCGGCGAGCCACGCGGTCAGACAGGGACAGCACCACCGAAACACGACACCAGGACCCACCAGGAGGCAACGGAGGACAGCCAGGCCCAACAGCAAACACCCAAACACGACGAGCAACACGACACAACACCAGCCAGCGCCAGAGGGGCGAGAGAGCACTGCACAAAGAGCAACCACAGGGACAGCACCACCGAAGCACACACCAGCACACCCCACAGCCCAGGACGCACACACCAGCCCCGCACCGCACCACCGGCAAGGCACAGACGGGGGGAAAAAAAAACAAAAAGCAAAAAACAAACAGGAAGGAAAAAACAACAGGGGGGGGGGGGGCTGTGGCGACAACACGGCGCCAAGGCCCAAGGCACCCCGGGCCGCAACACACGGAACGCAAGAGACAACAGGGGCGCAAAAAAAAAAGCCAGGGGAGGAAGAAAAAAAGGACCGAGGAAAAGCAGAAAAAAAAAAAAGGGGGGGGGGTGGGGAGACAAGAAGACGCCAAGGCCCAGGGCACCCCGGGTCGGAAAACACGGAACGCAAGAGACAACGGGGGCGCAGAAAGAGAAAAAAGCAAAAAAAAAAGCCAGGGGAGGAGGAACAAAAGGAGGGAGGAAAAGCAGGAAAAAAAAAGGGGGGGGGGGAGGGGGAGACAAGAAGACGCCAAGGCGTAAGGCACCCCGGGCCGCAAAACACGGAACGCCAGAGACAACAGGGGCGCACAAATAAGAAAAAAAAAAGGGGGGACAGAGGGAAAAAAAGGAGGGGGGGGGGGGGGGCAAGACACCAAGAGCGGGCAGCCCGAGCCAGAAAACAAGGAACGCCGGAGATAACCGGGGCGCACAAAAAGAAAAGAAAGGGCGACCCCAGCCCGGAGGGGGCCGAGCAAACAAAGAGCGCAGCACGACCGGCCACAGAAAAAGGTGAAGGCACCACAACGCGCCCGGGAGGCCGGCCCGCCCGAACCGGCCAAGAGGGACACGCACACGCACACACCCACGGGACCCGGGCGTGGCGTTCTCCGACCCGAAAGGGGCGGTGTCAGCGTCCACACAAAATAGCCCCGGGGCACCGGCCAAGTCCCCCGTCAAAAGACAGACGGTACGGGAAACCGGACGCGTCAGTGAGCCGGTCCACACACGCCAACCACCGCAGCGCACGGAGCCCAAGACCGACGCCGGAGGAACCCGCCAGGGACAACCTCATCGCGTGGCCCTGAACGGGTACGACGCGAAGCGAGCCCAGCGCCCCAGCAACGGCAGGGGCCAGCGGCAGGCACAATGAGCCCGGTTCTCGGCCGGCCTTCGCGTGCCCCGCGCAGCCACCCAGTAAAGACGGGGGCGCAAGCCCCCGTGGTGGGGAACGGCACCACGGCGTCGGGAAAGCCGACCGGAGCAGCGAGAGCGACCGGACCAACGAGGCGCGGCGCACCAAAGGGAGGCCACCAGGCATGCCAGAGAGGCACGCCGCCGGCCACAACCAAGGCACACAGACAGGTGCCAGGCCACAACGGCCACCGGGTGCCACGAACCTGGGCGGCGCGCACAGCACGCAACGAACCACGGCACAGCGACAGGTGCCACGCAACACCAAACCCACACACCACAAGACAGCCAGGAGTGGCGGGGTACAAGCGGAGCGCGCACACAAGCACACACACACTTCGGCACCCCTGCCAGGAGTGGCGGGGCGCAGCCGAAACCCGAGCCCAAGCACACACACCCACGCCGCACACCGCAGCCAGGAGTGGCGGGGTACAAGCAGAGAGTGCACACAAACACGCACACACCCCGACGCCCCAGCCAGGAGTGGCGGGGCGCAGCCGGAACCCGAGCCCAGGCACGCACACCCACACCGCACACCTCAGCCGGGAGTGCCGCGGTACAAGCGGAGCAAGCACAAGAACACACACACACACCCCAACACCCCAGCCAGGAGTGGCGGTGTGCAGCGGAAACCAGAGCCCAAGCACACCCAGCCACACCGCGCACTCCAGCCAGGAGTGGCGGGGTACAAGCGGAGCAAGCAAACAAACACACACACACACACCCCAACACGCCAGCCAGGGGGGGCGGGGCGCAGCCCAAACCCGAGCCCAAGCACACGCACCCACGCCGCACATCCCAGCCAGGAGAGGCGGGGTACAAGCGGAGCGGGCACACAAACACACACACACCCCAACACCCCAGCCAGGAGTGGCGGGGCGCAGCCAAAACCTGAGCCCAAGCACACACACCCACACCATACACCCCAGCCAGGAGTGGCGGGTCACAAGCGGAGCGCGCACCAAGCACACACACACCCCGACACCCCAGCCAGGAGTGGCGGGGCGCAGCCGAAACCCGAGCCCAAGCACACACACCCACACCATACACCCCAGCCAGGAGTGGCGGGGTATAAGCGGAGCGCGCACACAAACACACACACCCCAACACCGAAGCCAGGAGTGGCGGGGAGCAGCGACAACCAGAGCCCAAGCACACACGCCCACACCGCACAGCCCGGCCAGGAGTGGCGGGGCACAAGCGGAGCGCGCACCAAGCACACACACACCCCAACACCCGTGCCAGGAGTGGCAGGGCGCAGCCAAAACCCGAGCCCAAGCACAAACACCCAAGCCGCACACCCCAGCCAGGAGTGGCGGGGTACAAGCGGAGCAAGCAAACAAACACACACACACACACCCCAACACGCCAGCCAGGGGGGGCGGGGCGCAGCCCAAACCCGAGCCCAAGCACACGCACCCACGCCGCACATCCCAGCCAGGAGAGGCGGGGTACAAGCGGAGCGGGCACACAAACACACACACACCCCGACACCCCAGCCAGGAGTGGCGGGGCGCAGCCGAAACCCGAGCCCAAGCACACACACCCACAGCATACACCCCAGCCAGGAGTGGCGGGGTATAAGTGGAGCGCGCACACAAACACACACACCCCAACACCGAAGCCAGGAGTGGCGGGGAGCAGCGACAACCAGAGCCCAAGCACACACGCCCACACCGCACAGCCCGGCCAGGAGTGGCGGGGCACAAGCGGAGCGCGCACCAAGCACACACACACCCCAACACCCGTGCCAGGAGTGGCGGGGCGCAGCCAAAACCCGAGCCCAAGCACAAACACCCAAGCCGCACACCCCAGCCAGGAGTGGCGGGGTACAAGCGGAGCGCGCACCCAAGCACACACACCCCCCAACACCGCAGCCAGGAGTGGCGGGGTGCAGCCGAAACCTGAGACCCAGCACACGCACCCACATCGTACAACCGAGCCACGAGTGGCATGGTACAAGCGGAGTGCGCACACAAACACACACACACCCCAACACCCCTGCCAAGAGTGGCGGGGTGCAGCCGAAACCCGAGCCCAAGCACACACACCGCCCCCGCACATCCCAGCAAGGAGTGGCGGGGTACAAGCGGAGCGCGCACACAAGCACACACACACCCGACACCCCTGCCAGGAGTGGCGGGGCGCAGCCGAAACCCGAGCCCAAGCACACACACCCACACCACACATGGCAGCCGGGAGTAGTGGGGTAAAGACGGAGAGCGCACACAAACATGCACACACCCCGACGCCCCAGCCAGGAGTGGCGGGGCGCAGCCGAAACCCGAGCCCAAGCACGCACACCCACACCACACACTGCAGCCAGGAGTGGCGGCGTAAAAGCGGAGCAAGCACAGAACGACACACGCACACCCCAACACCCAAGCCAGGAGTGGCGGGGCGCAGCCGAAACCCGAGCCCAAGCACACCCACCCACACCGCGCACGGCAGCCAGGAGTGGCGGGGTACAAGCGGAGCAAGCACACAAACACACACACACACCCCAACACCCCAGCCAGGAGTGGCGGGGCGCAGCCAAAACCCGAGCCCAAGCACACACATCCACACCGCACATCCCAGCCAGGAGTGGCGGGGCACAAGCGGAGCGCGCACACAAGCACACACACACCCCGACACCCTGCCAGGAGTGGCGGGGCGCAGCCGAAACCCAAGCCCAAGCACACACACCCACACCACACACTGCAGCCAGGAGTGGTGGGGTAAAAGCGGAGAGAGCACACAAACACGCACACACCCGACGCCGCAGCCCGGAGTGGCGGGGTGCAGCCGAAACCCGAGCCCAAGCACGCACACCCACACCGCACACTGCAGCCAGGAGTGGCGGCGTACAAGCGGAGCAAGCACACAACGACACACACACACCCCAACACCCCAGCCAGGAGTGGCGGGGCGCAGCCCAAACCCGAGCCCAAGCACACCCACCCACACCGCGCACCCCAGCCAGGAGTGGCGGCGTACAAGCGGAGCAAGCACACAACGACACACACACACCCCAACACCCCAGCCAGGAGTGGCGGGGCGCAGCCCAAACCCGAGCCCAAGCACACCCACCCACACCGCGCACCCCAGCCAGAAGTGGCGGGGTACAAGCGGAGCAAGCACACAAACACACACACACACCCCAACACCCCAGCCAGGAGTGGCGGGGCGCAGCCAAAACCTGAGCCCAAGAACACACACCCACACCGCACACCCCAGCCAGGAGTGACGGGGCACAAGTGGAGCGCCCACACAAGCACACACACACCCCAACACCCCAGCCAGGAGTGGCGGGGCGCAGCGGAAACCCGAGCACAAGCACACCCACCCGGGCCGCACACCCCAGCCAGGAGAGGCGGGGTACAAGCGGAGCGGGCACACAAACACACACACACCCCCACACCCCAGCCAGGAGAGGCGGGGCGCAGCCGAAACCCGAGCCCAAGCACACACAGCCACACCGCACACCCCAGCCAGGAGTGGCGGGGTACAAGCGGAGCGCGCACAAATACGCACACCCCAACACCGAAGCCAGGAGTGGCGGGGAGCAGCCACAACCCGAGCCCAAGCACACACGCCCCCACCGCACACCCCAGCCAGGAGTGGCGGGGCACAAGCGAAGCGCGCACCAAGCACACACACACCCCAACACCCCAGCCAGGAGTGGCGGGGCGCAGCCGAAACCCGAGCCCAAGCAGAAAAACCCAAGCCGCACACCGCAGCCAGGAGTGGCGGGGTACAAGCGGAGCGCGCACCCAAGCACACACACACCCTAACACCCCAGCCAGGAGTGGCGGGGCGCAGCCAAAACCCGAGCTTCAGCACACGCACCCACACCGCACAACCGAGCCATGAGTGGCATGGTACAAGCGAAGTGCGCACACAAACACACACACACCCCAACAGCCAAGCCAGGGGTGGCAGGGCGCAGCCCAAACCCGAGCCCAAGCACACACACCGCCCCCGCACACCCCGGCCAGGAGTGGCGGGGTACAAGCGGAGCGCGCACACAAGCACACACACCCCCCGACATCCCAGCCAGGAGTGGCGGGGCACAGCCGAAACCCGAGCCCAAGCACACACACCCACACCACAAACCCCACCCAGGAGTGGCGGGGTACCAGCGGAGAGCGCACACAAACACGCACACACCCCGACGCCCCAGCCAGGAGTGGTGGGGCGCAGCCGAAACCCGAGCCCAAGCACGCAAACCCACACCGCACGGCCCAGCCAGGAGTGGTGGGGTACAAGCGGAGCAAGCACACAAACACACACAAACACCCCAGCAGCCCAGCCAGGATTGGCGGGGCGCAGCCAAAACCCGAGCCCAAGCACACACATCCACACCATACGCTCCAGCCAGGAGTGGCGGGGTACAAGCGGAGCAAGCAAACAAACACACACACACACCCCAACATGCCAGCCAGGAGTGGCGGGGCGCAGCCAAAACCCGAGCCCAAGCACGCACACCGACACCGCACACCCCAGCCACGAGTGGCGGGCACAAGTGGAGCGCCCACACAAGCACACACACAACCCAACACCTCAGCCAGGATCGGCGGGCCGCAGCCGAAACCCGAGCCCAAGCACGCACACCCACACCGCACACCCCAGCCAGGAGTGACGGGGTACAAGCGGAGCGCACACACAAACGCACACACAGCCCAACACCCCAGCTAGGAGTGGCTGGGCGCAGCCGAAACCCGAGCCGAAGCACACGCACCCACGCCGCACACCTGAGCCAGGAGAGGCGGAGTACAAGCGGAGCGCGCACACAAACAAACACACATCCCAACACCCCAGCCAGGAGTGGCGGGGCGCAGCCAAAACCCGAGCCCAAGCACACACACCCACAGCGCACACCCCAGCCAGGAGTGGCGGGGTACAAGCGGAGTGCGCACACAAGCACACACACACCGCAACACCCCAGCCAGGAGTGGCGGGGCGCAGCCGAAACCCGAGCCCAAGCACACACACCCACAGCGCACACCCCAGCCAGGAGTAGGTAGGTGCACTCGGTCGTGGAGAGGCGCCCCATGGTTCCCCCTGGCGTCGCCCCTGTGACGAACAGGAAGAGGCTTCGCGCGTGAAGAGGGGAGGCGGCTTACTTCCCGCTAGACCTGACTGTTGGCCCCCAACAAAGCGGCCCCGGGCTACGCCGGGAGGGCTGATCGCCGCCAGCGTGACATGCTTGTCTCGCCGGGAGGGTGTGCCCCCGTGCTTGCGCACGTCCCATCCTTTGGGCGGAACCCTAGGGGTTCACCGGACTTCCTGGCGTATCCCGTTCCCAAGGCGTGCATGCACGTTCCTGGTACGAGGGTTCCGAGGCGCTTGGGTGTCGCACGCTCCGCCTCGAGTCCCAAAGCAGCGCAGGCCTTAGGATGCAGCCTTACCCCCGGGCTCCGGATCTCGTTTGGCCGGGTCACCTGCATGGCACGGGCTGCCTCAGTGCCCGGGCTGTGGGCACTGGGTTTCCTACTGTTGTGTGGTGTTTGTGTTTGGGTCCGGTTGGCGGTTGGGTGCGGGTTTTGTTAACCCCGTCTGTCCTGGCTGGGGTTTGGGGTGGGTGTTTTTGGGCTCGATTTGTGGTGTTGTCCCCCTAGTGTCGGCTATTTGTGGTGTTCGTGGTTGGGCTTCGGTTTCGGTCTGCTTTTGGGACGTGTGTGGTTTCGTGGGCGCCCCGCTTGCCCCCCGCCGTTTCCGGTTCCGGCGCGCGGTGTGGGCGTGTGTGCCGGGCCCGGGTCTCGCCTGTGCCCAGTCCGTCTTCGCTGGGTTGTTGGGGTGTGTTTTTTTTTTTTTTGCTTTGGTTTTTTCTTTTCTTTTTTTTTTTTTTTCTGGGCTTTGTGGTCCCTGTCCCTCCATCCCCTTTCTTTCGGGCTGGGCTGGTGCCTCTCTTTTTTTTTTTTTTTTCTGTCCCTTTTCCCCGTGGTCCGCTGTTACTGGCTTGGTGTTGCCGGTTTTGGGTGGGTGGTTCGCCTGTGCCTCTGCGGGGGTCCCCCTTTTTTTTTTTTTTTTTTTTTTTTTTCCTAGGGGGGGGGCCTGGCCGCCTGTGGTGGTGTTGGCGGGTGGTTGGGCGGCTGTGGGCTGTTTTCATGCCTTTTCCCCTTCCCCCCTCCTTTTTTTTTTTTTGGGGGGGGGGCTTGCCTGTTCCTCCCTCTGCCTTCCCTGGGCTGGCGCACGCACTGGCCTGTATTCAGTGTTGTCTTCCGGGCTGCTGTTTTCAGTTGCGTTCTGTGTGGCCATGTTCCGGCCCCATGGGTCGGGTGGGCTCTGTACACTGTGGGCTCGGCGCCCCTTCTTGCTGGGTTAGGTCCTGGCTCTGCCGGCTGGGCGGCTGCGCCAGGCGGCTGCTTGTGGTTTTGGGTTAGGGGGCTGGGGTTGCTCGTGTCCTTACCCCTCCGCGGTGCCGGCTGTAATCTTCTGGGTGGTCCGTCACCGTTGTCGCCTGGCGCGCTGTGGTCCCGTGTGTGGCCTGTGGTGCCGGTGTGTGGCGTGGTGGCGCGGCGCCTTCCCGGGTGTGCGGTGGCTGGCTTCGGTTAGTCCCTCAGGTTAGGGTCAGTTGTGTCGTGTTGTGCCGCTCTGTGCCGCGTCGCGTCGCGTCGTCCTGTGGTGCGTTGCTCTGTGGCGCGCTGTGGTGCGGTGTGCCGTGGTCTCGCGTGGTGCCGCGGTGGGTCAGTGGAGGTCAGCCTGGCCTGTGTGGGTCGGTTAGGTCTTCGGGAAATTCTGCTGAATGATCACGGTGTCCTTGGGGCGTGCACACTGACTCTCACCCATGGACTCAATCTTCACCGGGCCTCGCAGACAGGCAGGTGTACTCGGGGTGTAGGAAAAGCGTTCCTTCTCCAAGGCAGACAAACAGACATCAGGAGTCGGACGGTGGAGGTGGCTTCCGAACGCTGTTTGAGTGGCGAATGGCTTTCACTGCAGCACGGCTGCGCTTGCAGGGTCCGGGTCGGTGCCGCCGGCAGGGATGAGCTCACACTGTAGGGTCAGGGGGATGTCCATATCTCCGGTGCTGGACTGCTGGGGTCCGGGGCATCGGTAGTATTCTTGGTACTTCCAGTCTTCACGGCGCTCGGAGATGGCGTTGAAGGGGGGCACCGTCCAGCAGCACCAAAGCCTTCGCGATCGATCACAGCGTTTCGCTTCCCCTTGCGATGCTCGATATTCATCATGGACGGGATCGGTGCGCCGCCGCAGTGCCATTCCTCCACTGGACGCAACAGGTTGGTGACGGACGCCCTCACGGACGTGAGACCAGCCGAGATCAAGCCCCCGTAGCAATACTCTGCGTCAAACCGCGACGGTAGCGCAGCCCGGCCCTTATAGCCCATGGTGTGGTCGCGTGACGGTCCGTGGGGTTGCCCTCCCTGGGGGCCTGTGCCTTGGTCTCGTGTCCTCTGGGGGTGTCGGTCCGTAGTCGTGGGTGCCGCGGCCGTGCTTTCGTCCTCTTCCGGTGCCTGTGAGTTGGCCTTCGTGGTGGTCGGGGTCGTAGGCTGGCGGTGAGGGCATGGTGGTGTGCCGTGCGGCGGTGTTCCCTGCGGCCTCCTCTGTGGGTGTGGTCCGTTCTCCCCGTGTAGGTGTGCCCTCCGTTCTCCGTGTGGTTTCCGGTGGCCGGTGGGCGTGCGCTGGTGTGATCCGCATGGCGTCCGATGTTTGCTTCGGTGGTGTGTGTTGGGGTGTTTGGTGGGGGTGGGGCGGCGCTGGTCTCCCCGTCGGTGTGGGTCGTGGCAGCTGTCGTGGTGCCCTTTTCCTCCGTGTCTTGGTCCCCGTTCCCGTTCCTTCCTGGTTCTTGGGTGGTGTCCTGACCCCATGTGGTGTCGCTTCCGGCGCCCTGTCCCTGCGTGTGCCTGCCCTCACTTGGGGCCCTTCCGTGCCCTCTTGCCTGTGTGGTCCTTGGTGTCCCTTGCCCTTCCCTTGCCCTTGTCCTGCCCCTTCCTGGTGTGGTGGTGGTGGGAGGGGCGGGGTGGGGAGGGGGCGCCGGTGGCCCAGGCTTGGGGGTGGGTGGCCTGGAGCCACCGGCGGAGGGCTTGGGGGGTGTAGGGGGGGCGGAGGCCCTGGACCGCATCGCGGAGGAGGGCCTCCCATGCCGCTTGCGGCATGATGGCCTCCGGGGCGGCCTCATTGGGGTTTGCGGGGGTGCGGGTGCGCACCTCCTCGAAGGTATGCACCGTGTGCACCCCTCTGTGCCTTCCCGCTCCCCCGGCCCATTTCACCCAGCGGCGGAGCTCCTGCAGAGCGGAGGGAGACCACCAGGCGAGGTAGGCGGGGGCCCGGGGGGGGGAGGGGTCCGTGCCTGGGGTCCTGGAGCGGCGGGGGGAAGATGTGGACCTGCGGTGGTGGCGGGGGTGGCGGTGCCTGGGGGAGCGGGAGCGGCGGCGGCGGGGGCTGGGGGTGGAGGACGGGTACGGGCGGAGGGGGGAGCGGGAGGGGGAGGTGGACATGGGGCGGCGGTGGCGCGCTTGGTGGCGTCCGGGGGAGCGGGAGTGGTGGTGGCGGGGGCTGGGGGTGGTGGATGGGTACGGGTGGCGGGGGGAACGGGGAGCCCGGCGGGGCGTGTGGGGGGAGGGGGAGGTGGACGTGGGGCGGCGGCGGCGTGCCTGGCTGCGTCGGGGGGAGCGGGAGTGGTGGTGGCGGGGGCTGGGTGGCCGGTGGGGGGAGGGGGAGGGGGACATGGGGCGGCGGTGGCGCTCGTGGTGGTGCCCGGGGGAGCGGGAGCGACGGGAGCGGGGTCCGTGGGGGTCGTGGTGGTACCTGGGGGAGCGGGAGCGGCGCGAGTGGGTGGTTGAGGCGCGGTGGGAGTGTGGGCGCCGTGGGCGAGTGTGCCGTGCGGGGGGGGAGCGGGAGCGCCGCCGCTTGCGGGACCGGCCCTCGTCGCTCGAGTCGGGCCAGTCCGGAAGCGTCGGCGGCCTCTGGGGGGGCTCGCGCGGCGCCGCTTGGGGGGGGAGGTCCCCCGTCGTCCTTGGGGCCCCTTCGGCCATCGGATGGTGGCCGGGGGGGTACGGGGCGTCACGCGGTGCTGGTTGGGGGGGGAGATCCCCCGTCGTCCATGGGGCCCCCTCGGCCATCGGATGGTGGCCGTGGGGGTACGGCTGGTACGGGGGTGGTGGCTGGTACGGGGGGGGTGGGTATGCGGGCGGGGCGTTCGGCGGCTGCCATCCCGTCCGCTGGTGCTGTTGGTGTACGGGGGGTTGTGGCCCGGTGGGCCAGGGCGGTGGGCAGTGGTAGTGGTGGGGGTGATGTTGGTAGTGGTGGTGGTGGGGCCGCTGGTGGTGGTGGTGTGTGTAGTGGTGGGGTTGGTGTTGCGGGTATGGCCCATGGAGTCCTTGTGGGTTTTCCGGTCCCCCTTGTGGGGGTGGGGGGTTGGGGATCGTGGGCAGTCCCCGGGGCTGCACTATGTGGTGGGCATGGAGGAAGGGTTGGGGGCCGGGCTTGACGGTGACGATGGTTGAGGGGTCCCACGTCCCTGGGTCGGTTTGGCCGGCGGTGGTGGTGGTTTGTGGGGGATGGATGACGGGGCGCTTGATGACGGGGATTTTGACGAGGGTTTGGAGGGGGTCGTGCTGGGTGGCCGTCTCCGCGGTGGTGGTGGGTGCCGGCGGGAGGGGGGCGCGGGTCGTGGTGGGTGGGGGGTCCTGGCTTGGGCGAGGGCCTTGGCGGGGGTGGTATCGGGTGGTTTTGTGTCGTTGCGTATGCGGTGTTGTGTGTGGTCGCGTGGGCGCCGGCTTGGGTTTGGGGTTGGGTTTGGGGTTGGGGTCCGGTTTCGGTTTGGGGTCGGGTTTGGGGTTGGGGTCCGGTTCCAGGTTGAGGAGTACCTCTGTCCGGAGGTGTGAGGGCGTCGATGCCGGGTCGGGGGTCGTCCCGGTGGGTTGCCGGGGTGCCTGAGTCGCCTGTGTGGGGGTTGGGGGGTTGGTGCGTGCGGCCGCGGCTTTGGCTTTCGCCGTGGCCTTGAGGATGAGTTTGGCGGGGAGGGGGGGGTCGGAGGATGAGGTGGAGGAGGTGGACGAGGCTGAGGACGAGGAGGAGGTGGTGGACGCGGGTTGGGCTGTGATGCGGGCGGGCTTGCGGGCGGCGGCTTCTGCCGCGGCCACGGCAGGGAGGATGGAGGGCATGTCCCCGGGTTGTAGGTTGGGGGCGGGCGGCTGGGGGGGCCCGGTCGTGACCTGGCGGCCCGGCGGGCCGATCTGGTCGGCTGCGGCGGGGGAGGGAGGCGCGGGGCTGCGGCCTTCTCTTTCTGGGCTCGGCTGGGCCCGGGTCCTGCAATGTGCGAGGTCGTGTGGGTTTGTGTCAGTGGGGGGGAACAGTTCGCGTGGGCTGCATTCAGGGGCCGGGGGGGGTGGGCCTGGGTCCTCTGGGGTGTGTGTGGGGGGCGTGGACGGGCCACTGGGTGGGGTGGGCGTGCCGCGGGGCGTGGGGCTCCCCTTGGCGGGTGTGTGTGGGTTGTCGAGTGTGGGGGGCGGTGAAGGGTGGCCGGTGGGTGGGTGTGTGGCGGGCGTGTGCTGGTGTTCGGGCGGGTGGGGGAGGCCCGTGTCGCGGGGCCCGGGGGTGCGCGCGATAGTGGGCGTGTGTGGGTCTCCGGTTGAGCAGCGAGAGGGGGGGGGCATGGGCGGGGATTGTGCGGGGGGGTGTGCTGTGCCGGTGTATGTGTCCGCTTGCTGCGCGCTTGCGTGGGCAGTTGTAGGCCGGGCGGTTTGGAGGAGAAGCTTGCCGTCTTCTGCTGCCGCGGCAAGGATTTCGCAGACGAGCGTTCGTATCTGGTGGACCTCTTGGTCAGTGGTGGGAAGGGGGCATGCTAGCTTTGGGCTAAGACCCGCGCGGTTGAGGACCCTGTGGATGGCGTGGTACCCGCAGGTGAGGGACTGCTGCGGCCTGGGGGGGGGGTTTGGTCGTGTGTCCGGGCCTGCTTCGACTTGTGTGTGGGCGGTGGGGATGGCCCAAACCCAGGGCACGGTCCCCGTGGGTGGCCAGTGGCGCTGGATCCAGTGGGTTAGGCAGAGCATGGACAATCCCAGGTGGTAGCCCGCGTTCCCTGAGGTGATTTGGGCCAGGGCGCGGGCTGGGGGCGTGTCCCCTGGCTGGAGGAGACCCCTGAGGATCCTGTGCTGGGTGGTGGGGTCCCCCACTGCCCCTGGTGGGGCGGTCTCCGGGGCGAACATGGTGTCTGTCCCCTGGATGATCCATTGCGGGCCGTGGGACGTAGCCATAGCGGCTATCACGTAGTAGTGGCCGCGCTCGAGGACTGTAACCCAGACCTCCGGCGGGGGGTGGTCACTGTCTGTAGGTGGGGGGGGGAGGTCGTCGTCCGGGGTGCGGAGGCCGGCGGCGCGGAGGGCGGTGTCGCGGTTGGGCGCGGTGGCCTGTTCCCACTGCTCCGGGTGGTTCGGGTCCGCTGGGTGGTCCGTCTCCGCTTGGGCCCGCCGTAGGCGTACGGTCCCTCGACGCGTGACGTTGCTGCCGGTGTCGTGCGTCAGGGCCTGGCCCCACTCGATGGGGGGGATCCAGATGGGCTGGCCCCGGGTGTGTTTGCGGGCTCGCCAGAGCACGAGGTCTACTATGGTCTCGTGGAGGCCGCTGCCTGGGGTGGTCAGGTCCCGGAGGGCTTTGACGGTGAGCTTGGTCCAGTCCTCTTGTAGGCGGTACCAGCCCAGGGGGGTGGTCGGGGCCCTGTCTTGGAGGGTCGCTCGGAGGAGGTCGGGGTCGCGGATGGTGGCCGGTGTGAGGGGAGGGTGTCCCGGGTCCGGGGGGGGTGGGCTGGATGGGCTGCCGGGGTCTTGCGCGTCTACGTCGATGGATGGTTGGCCCTGGCTGGGTTCGGCCGGACTGGGCGGTGCCGGGTGGCTTCTTGGGTGCGAGACGGGTCTCGGGGCGCTGTGGTGGTGCCTTGGAGACCTGTGGATGGAGACGGGGGGCGCGTGCGGGGCGCGGAGCGGGTTAGTGGACGTCTGGGTCATGCACGGCATGGTAATGGATGAGACGCTGCATGTGTTCCCTGGCGGTGGGGTCGGTGAGTTGTTCCGCGTGTGTTAGCAGGAGGTGTTTGCGGTGTACCATTTGGGCTGCTGCTCTGCGGACCGCTTCTAGCTGGAGCTGTGCCGCTGCTTCCATGGGGCTTTCCGTGTGTTTGGTGAGGTGTCGGTGCAGGGCCTGTGTCACTGCCCCTCTCATGGTGGCTTCTTTGATCAGGGGGTCCCGGAAGAGGTGTTCGGTGGCCTGGTGTGCGTGGCTGTGGGCTGGCCATCCTTCGTGTTGCCGCAGGGTTTCCGCCGGGGACCAGCCCACTAGGGTGTCCCTGTCTGTATGGAGGGGGCATTTCTTGAAGTGTTCCCAGTCCTCCGGGGTGGTGTGGTCGCATGGGCAACGGGTGTGTTCGTCGGGGACGTGGATGTGCTTGCGGGCGAGCCATCTGGCGACCCTGGTGAGGAAAGGCAGTTGCTCCCTGAGGAGCTGGATGCGTCGTTTCTGGAGGTGGGCTGGGACGTTTGCTGGGCGGAGCGCTGAGTGGTAGAGGGGGACTTGCAGTCTGTCCTGGAGCTCCTGGATGTGCGCCCGGCTGTCTGCGTCGCCGAGCACGCGGGCGAGATGTTGGACGGGGTTGGGGTAGTGGTACGCTCTGTCGTGGGAGGAATAGGGGGCGTCCTCTGGTACCCAGTCCGGGGTCTGATGGGGCTCGGGTACAGGGGGCACGTGTTGGAGGTGTGTGTGGTTGCGGCCGAGGTCAGGGATCTGGAGGGCTGGTAGGTGTGTTGTGCGCTGGTGTACTGCCTGGTTGTCGACCTTACCATTTCCGTATTGGTGCCTGTGGGACTCTTGTTTCACGATGTGGAGTTGGACGTAGGGGGGAAGGCTGCGTAGGGCTTTCCAGAGTAGCAGTGCCTGGGTGCCGAGGCTCGTCGCGGTTGCTTTGTGAAGTGGTTGCCTTGCTATGCGGAGGAGCAGGTGCGTGTCGACAGTGGCGTCTCCCACGAACCAGACCCGGACGATGTGCGGGGAGTGGGCGGGTAGGTGGGCCGCGACCTCGGTGATGGCGTCGGCCATGGCCCCTAGCTCCCCGTGGGAAGAGGCCCCATAGGTGGTGTGGCCCGTGTGGTGGTCCATGTGGTAGTGTTCCCCGGTGTGGGTTAGTTGCAGGGTGGCCCCCCCGGTGATGGGCGTGAGGGCGGATTCGCCTGAGGCGTCGGTGAAGAAGAGGCGGTCCGCCGGTGATGGTTGTGGGAGGCGGCATGGGTTCATGGGCAGGTAGGCGTATATGGCAAGGCCCGTGGCGAGGTGGGCTACTGGGGTTGTGGGCTGTAGGATGGGGGTGGCGTACACCCCTATTCCTTTGGAGATGATGTGCTTTGCTTGGGGGGACAGGGCTATGAGTCCCTGCTCCGGCTGTCCTTGTGTGAGGTAGGAGTAGATGTAGTGGAGGATGTAGGCTGTGTCGGGGTTTAGGTCGTGGCATGTGAGGGTTTGTGTTTGGTGCTCCGGTGTGTGGCAGGAGTGGTGGAGTGGATAGTAGGGGTGCTCGTGTTTGCCCGTTCTGCCTGGCTCGTACATGCTGTAACGGATGGCGACCCCTGCCGGGTCGGGGCGGGGGCATGTGGGTGTAGTGGTGAAGAGCCATTTGGGCGCGTGGTCGGGGTTCCATGCTACCGTGGGGTTAGTGTCGGTGCGGTGGAACCATGGGGCTATCCATGCGTAGGCCTGTGGTGGTAGGTGGGTCGTGGGGTGGGTGTGGTGGCGTGCTATGAGGTGTAGCACGGGCCATGGTGCGGTTGGTGCCTTGGGGTCACAGGCCCAACATGTGCGTGGCATGCTCTGGGAATCTTGGGGGACCTTTGGTAGGTCTCGGGCGGTCATGTGGTGTTTCGGTATGCGCCATTTTGCCCCGTGGTGGATGACGGTGGTCTGCGTGGGTTTGGCTTCATTCGGGGCCAGTAGTAGGGTTAGTGGTGGGACTGGGCCCGTTACTGGGGGGACGGGTTCGTGTTTCGATCCGGTGGGTGCGTAGGGCGGTGTCTCTGGGATGGGTCGCGGGTGTTGCCTTGTGAATTCTCGGTAGGCTATGCGCATGTCTTTGCTGCCCGGTAGAGTGTGTCCCGCTGTTCGTGCCGTCTGTGTGAGGTAGTGGTGGAAGAGGCGGTATTGTGGCCATTCGGGAAGCTGTAGAAAGGGGGTGTGGTGTGCCCCGCTGTGGTGCAGGACCCGCATTTGGGCGAGGGTGACGTATACTACGGTGATGGAGGCCCCGACAAGGTCTATGGTGTGGATGGTGCCCTTGGGGTGGTGGTGGAGGTCTCCGCAGAGGACCGCTAGTGGCCCTTTCTCTGGGCACGTGTGGTTGGTGAGTATGGCGTGGTGTGGGGATGGGAGCAGAAGCTGCAGGTGGTTCCACAGGCGGGTGTTCATGTTGGTGGGCATGCCCGTCTGGTGGAGTACCCAGCGCGGGCATGTGTTGCGGGCCCGTTGTGCGGCTTGGAGGCGGATGGCGGTGACCTCGCGGACCTCCGGTGAGTGGTTGTGGGTCATGCGGTGAAGGAGGAGGGCGGTGTGTCTGGTATAGGCCGCTTTCACCTCGTCCCCTATGGCGTCTCCATAGTGGGGCCATGCCGCTCGGATGGCGCGGGTGGGTATGGAGGTGGGCCAGCCCCCGTGTGCTGCCCATGCCTTGGTCACGGCGCGTGTGGCCGGCTGGAGGGCGGTGGTGGGGTGTGTTAGGTGGAGTGCTTGGAAGCCTATGGAGGCGTTCAAGACCCCGGTGAGGTAGTACGCCAGGCTCTGGTGGGACAGGGAGAGGGCCTTGGTGGTCGGGGACGCATATCTGGGGAGATGGGCGAGGTGTGACTGCAACTTGGGAGGGAGGGTGGCGTCCTCAGGGTTGGCGGCCTGGACTACCCCCAGGTGGGTGGTGGTCGTCACGACTTGCATGGGGGGCCCTTGTGGCCCCAGGGTGGGAGGTGTGGCAGACCCCTTGATCATGGCCACTGACTTTGTGGGGTGGACGATGAGGTTGTTGTGGGAGAGGTAGGAGACGGTCACGTCCAGTAAGTCGTTGGCCTGTTGGGTGACCGTTGGTCCGGGGTCCGGGGCATGGGGGTCGTGTGGGGTGTGCGCGACGGTGAGGTTGGTGTCGTCCGCGAAGCCGACCAGGGGGGAGAGGAGGGGGTAGGGTGCGTAGGCCGGGTAATCCTGCTCGATTGCGAGGGCCAGGGGGAGCGTCACTAGAAGGTACAGGAAGGGGCCCTCTGCTCCCCCTTGGGGGACCCCGCTGCCTGGCTCCAGGAAGGGGGTGAGGCCTGCTCCTGTGCGGACCGTGTATTTGCGGGTGCGGATGTAGTCGGAGGTGAAGTTGTAGAAGGGGAGGCCTAGGCGTTTCCACACCGCTTCTAGAAGGAGCCAGGGGGTGTTCGGGAAGGCTCCCTTGACGTCGAGGGAGGCGATGATGAGGTCCACCGGGTCCATGTCCGCGATGGTGTCCTGGAGGAAGATGGCCTCGTGTGGGGAGCGGCCTGGGATGGCCCCCCAGAGGCTCGCTGGTATGTGGGGGTCCAGGTGGGGGCGGATGCGGCGCAGGAGGATGGTCCAGACGATTTTGACCTCCGTGACCGCACAGACTATGGGGCACCAGTTGTCCGGGTTCGCCCAGTCCCCTTTTTTGTAGAGGGGGCGGACAACGTTTGCCCAGTCTGGTGGCAGGGGGGTCCGCCCCGTGACGATGTCCCAGAGGCGGTGGGCGAGGACGCGGAGGAGGTGGGCGGGGAGGTGGTAGTATGCCTCTGCAGGGAGGCCGTCGTAGCCTGGGGTTTTGTGTTGCCGGAGACTGTGGATGGCCTTCCGGACTTCGTGGATGGTGAAGGGGCGTTTTTCCAGGTGCCTCCTCTGGGCGTGGTTGAAGACCCGAGGGAGGCGGTCGATTTTGGCCTGGGTGTCCGGGTCCAGTGTGTCTTGGGTGGGGGTGTGTTGCCGGAGGAAGCTGTCTTGGGTGGCTTGGAGCACTGTGGCTGGGTCGTTGGTGAGGGAGCCGTCCTCCTGCCGGACCGTGGTGATGGTGCGGTGGCCGGTATCGGTCATGGCGTCGTTGAGGTGGCGGATGGCCTTGTAGGGGAGTTCGTGTTGCGCATACCGTTCGTGTTCCTGGGCGATGCGCTGTTGCCTGTGGATGTGCCACCGCTGCAGGTCCGCCCTGATTTGGGCTATGTGTGTCCTGCAGTGGTGTATCTGGCGGCGGGTTTGGGGGGTGTCGGTGTGGAGGAGGGTCGCCAGTTGTTGTTTCGCATGCCAGAGGTCATGGAGCATGTCCCCCAGGGCCGTGGGTGGTTGGTCGTCGTCTGTGTGGGGGTGTTGCTGGAAGCCGCAGGCGACGGCGGCCGTGCGCATGGCTGTGAGTAGGTCGGTGGGGTCTGGTTGGATGCGCCGGGCGCGGTCTATGGCCCTGTGATATTGGGACCAGGCATGCTTGTCATGCAGCGGGGGCATCTTCAGGGGGGGTGGTAGGCCTTGGTCCGCATCTTCTGGGGGGCTGGGGGGAAGGTTGGGGATGGTGAGGCGGATGTGCAGGGGGCTATGGCCTGTGGGTCCCAGCGGGAGGGGTCCATATCGGGCCTCCGCTCGGATGATGGTGGTGGGGTCGCCATAGCATACGTCGATGCGGGATGGGGCGGCATCCGTTTGGTGGGGGAAGTGGGATGGTTGGCCTTCGAGGCTGGCTGTTAGGTCCACGAGCCCCAGCATTTCGATGGTGTCGCGGACTGCTTGGTCCTGGGGTGTGGCCTGTCCTCCTCGGTCCGCTGGGGTGGGGGCGGCGTTCATGTCGCCGATGATGACTGTGGGGGCGAGCATGGCCATTTGGCGGTACGCCTCGGCCAGGGCCTGGAGGAAGGGTTCCGTGGCTTCGCCGAAGGGGACGTGGGTGTTGATGACGTTGAGTTGCCATCCGTCCCCGACGACCTCATAGACACCTAGCCTCCCTGGGACGCTGAGGTGGTGGACGAGGTGGACGTGGATGCCGGTTTGGGCGTATAGGGGGGTCCCCTTGTGCCAGTAGCATTTGTACGCTTTCTGGTCCGGGGTATACATGGGGGTGGTTTCCGGGGGGTCGTCGCGCTGTAGGCCTTGTTCCTGGAAGGTGAGGAGGTGGGGGACCCACCCCGGCCCCTGTGCCATCGGGAGCTCTTGGAGGGCGGTTGTGGCGTCCTTGGAGTATGTGACGGCCGGGTGGTTGAGGTCGAGGAGGTTGACGGTGGCCTCGGTGGGGGCGGGCCGGGGCTGTGGAGGCTTGTGCCCTCGGCCCTTGCCCCGTCAGGGAGGGGGACTGGGGGTTGGGGACTTTTTGCCGGTTTGTGGGCGTTTGGGTAGGCGCGGCGGGGGGAGGCCTTGGCTCCATTCCGGGGGGAGCTCCCCAGTGTATTTGGTGCCTGTGTGGGCCTTGTTCTCTTCGGTGCGGAGCCGGATGGGGTGGGCGCTGGTGAGTTCCAGGGTGTCGCCGAGTGGTTTGTCCGGGGCGCTGTTGCCCTGGTCTAGCTCCTTTTGGCGGTGCCAGATTACCCGGATCTGTGGCCCCCCGTTGTCCCCTTGTCCCTTGAGGCGATACTGGATCGTGCCCTCACACCAGATCCAGTCGCCTGTGTGGTCGTTGCGGAAGGGCTGTTGGACCTTCGCACCTTTTTCGAACCCTGGGTACGCTTTGGGCGGGGCCTGTGCTGGTGGCGGGAGGGAGGATGATGAGGATGCCTGGTCCGGGTGGGGCGGTGGTAGTGGTGGGAGGGAGGATGACGAGGATGCTTGGTCTGGGTTCGTCGGGTGGGTCGGGTGGGATGCGGGGGGTCGGGAGGTTGCTGCTTTTCCGGCTTGGCTGGGGGCGGGTGCACCCTTTTGTCGTCTCGTTCGCTTGGGTGGGACTGGAGGTGGCGGGGCTGGGGGGGCATGGGGTTGGAAGAAGGGGTGCGTTGCTTGCTGGTCTGGATCCCTCAGTGGGGGTTCTGCCGGTGTTTGCATTTTCGCTTTCGCGTGGCTGCGTACGATGTCGGCGAGCTTGCGTACGGTCTCCGGGGGATCTGTTGGCCATGGCAGTGCGGCGGGGCTGTCGTCGAAGGGGTGGTGTAGGTGGTAGTTCCTCATGGCCTTGGCCTGCCTGACCCAGGCCTCTGTGGGTTCCGGTGTGTCCGGGCCGTTGGGGGAGCCTTGAGCCCAGTAGAGTGCTGTGTGGAGGGCTTCCCAGGGGGCGCCTTCGCGGCCTGTGAGGGTGGTGGCTTGGAGGAGTCGCTGCTGGCCCCGTGGGGGGTCTTCCGGGTCCATTTCCGGGGTATAGGCCTGGGCCGCCATGAGGACTCCGTGTGCCCAGTGGAGGACCCACCATTGGGTGTCCGCTTTGAGGATGTGGATGGCGGGTTGTTGGGGGGGGGTGTCCAGGGTGTCCCACGATGCAATGGCTAGTGGTATCCTGGAGGGGTGGAGGTGTGGGGGGGCCTTGCGGCTTAGGAGTTGATCGATGTGGAAGGGGGTGACGGGATCGTTGGGGCCTTGGGGCGGTGGGGGCATTGCTGGGATGGTTGTGGGGTCCCAGTGG
The DNA here is from genome assembly GCA_964036045.1 of Eutreptiella sp. 'Long Island Sound 2002'. Classification (NCBI taxonomy): domain Eukaryota; phylum Euglenozoa; class Euglenophyceae; order Eutreptiales; family Eutreptiaceae; genus Eutreptiella; species Eutreptiella sp. 'Long Island Sound 2002'. Next base: position 56,273,142 of record OZ038380.1, read on the forward strand.
CGTTCGTGGGCGGCGAGGGTGTACAGGGCGGCGGTGATGATGTGGTGGGCTTGGCCCTCCAGGACGATGTGGCGCTCCGTGCCGAAGTCCTTTGGTAGGTGGGCTGCGGGGTGGAGGGTGATGTGGGCCAGGGCGCGTTGGTGGGCCTTTTTTCCCCCGTCTGGGGCCTGTGTCCGTTTGTCCCCCGGGATGTGTTGGTGTTGGTGTTTTGGTGGGGGTGGTCCCAGGGCGAGGGATTCCACACAGTGGAGGGGGATGGCGTGTTCCCTGGACCTGTTGGGCAGGATGTATATGCCCGGGTCTCCCGGTACGGTGCCCAGGTACATGTTGCCCGTGATGGTGGGGGCCGGCAGCGGTTGGCGGAGGGGCGAGGTGCATGGGGTGGAGCAGGGCGGGTCATGGTGCTCACACCGGGGGTGGTCGATGCCGTACGGGGTGACGTGTACGGCGAAGGGTCCAACGGCGCGCTGGAGTTTGTGGGGTTGGATGTTGTGGAGGCGCGCCACCGCCCGTGTGTGGGAGCGCCCTTCGCTGATCCATACGGCGTCTGCCCGCGACGCCGCTGGGTTCAGGCAGTCCGTGGTGATGCCTGTGATCGTGCGGTTGTGGGTGGTATCTGATACCCTGGCGGGGGGGGCGCCGATGCGGGGGATGGTGTGGTCGTCGTGGAGGGTGCGGGCCTTGCGCCTCGCTTCGTGTCGGTGCTGGGCCTCCTGGGCGTGGGTGTGCACACCCGTGTGTTTGGGCTTCTTGTTGGGGCGGTCCGCTGTGTGGAAGGGGGTGGGCCAGGAGGGGGCGTGGTGGAGGGTGGGGTGTGGGAGGTCCCCCCGTGTTGCCCATGTGTACAGGGTGGTCGCGGCGGCCCCTTCCGCCTGTATGGTGTATCGCTCGTCGTGTCGGCGACGGGTGACGAGGACGTTGGGGGCCGTCAGCTCATACACCTGTGTGGTGTGGGGGAGGTGGCGGGTGACGGTGATCTTGGCGGCGTCGTTCTTGCGGGTGGTGGTGTGGGGGATGATGTAGTGGGTCGCCCATTCATCCTGGGGGGTGTGCTCCGTCGGGTCTAGCTTGAGCGGGGGGTGGAGCGGCTTCGGTGTTGGGGGCTTGTCTTGGCCCTTCGCGTGGGGCGCCACTTTGGTTTCGACCAGGTATTGTGGGCCCCAGGTTTCCGGGGCCCCTACCTGTGTGGCTGCCGCTGTTGCGGCTTGGAGGAGGGCGGTGGTGTTGGTGTCTAGAGGGGGGGCCCCCGGTTGGGGGGTGAGGGTGTCATGGTCTTGGTACGCCCACCAAATTGTGTAGCCTCGTTGGGTGTTGCGGTGCGGGGTTTGGGTCTGGGCTTGCTGGATGGATAGGGCGGTCTTGATGTCCTCCGCTGCTTGTGGGTTTATGGGTGTGGCGTAGGCCCATACTCCCGGGGCGTGTATGCCGTGTGACGCTTGGCCTACTCCTCGTATCGGTTGTAGGGTGTGGTGGGTGCGTGTGAGCCCTAGGTGTTCTTGGAGGAGGTCCCCTCGGATGTCCTCCCATCGTTGCTGCCAGGTATGTGTGTGGTCATTGGGGGCGGGGTAGGTGACGACGATGGCCTGCCAAGGGGTGGGGCCTGGATGCACCGTCATAGGTGCCGACGATGCTTGCGGGGGTATGTGGACGGCGTGGGCGGCGGCTGCTGTTACGGGGTCTCCTTCCGTGGGTGTGATCGTGGCATCGCCTTGGACGGTGAGGAGGAGGTGGTGGCGGTCCGTCGGTAGTGCCCAGGTGGTGGTGGGCTCTGCGATTGAGTGGAGGCGGATGGCCTGGAGGCCCGGTGTGATTTCGTCCCATCGGAGTGTGCCGTTGTGGACCGCCCATTCCCGCGGCAGGTCTCGAAACCCGTTTCGGTCTGGGGTGGTGCGGTGTTGTGGGGGGAGCTCCATTGTGGTGATGGGGTGGGTGAGGGGCTCTGTGCGGGGTTGGTCTTGTGTGGTTGATGGTGATGGTGCCTGGGGCATGTCTTCGTCCAGTTTGTGGGGGGCTTTGGCCTCCTGGAGCTCTGCACTGATGGCGGCGAAGACATCTGGGAGGGTGGGGGAGGCGGGGGGGTGGGGTGCCGGATCGTCCCAGGTGATGTGGTATTCCTCCGGGTTCTCGGGGCTTTGCTGTACGGTGATGGTGGCTGTGGCGTCGTCTTCAGGTGTCCATCGGTGCGGATTGTGGTCGAGGGGGTGGAGGGTGACGGTGTGGCGGTGTTTCCAGCTGTGGAACGCTAGGAGGGCGTGGAGGCCGTGTCTGGTGTCCCCGGGCGGGCGGGGGTAGGTTTCGGCTGCTGCCTCCAGGAAGGTGTCCGCGGTGCCTTTCCAGGTGTCGTCCCAGAGAAGGTCTTCCTCTGTGCCCCACTCGTTGTCGTACCTTTTCTCCTGCTTCCACCCCCTGAGGGTCGCGTGGTCCTCAGGGAGGTCTCGTTGGACGGACTGGTAGTACTGCTCGGCGTCCATGGGGGCTAGGGTGCTGGCCAGCGTGGCGTAGATGTCCTTTGGGGGGGGGGGCGGTGGGGGCGTGGCGGCGCGGCCGGGGTCGGGCTCCTCTCGCTGGTGTTCCGCGTTCCGGTCTGTGGTGGACGCGGGGGATATGGAGCGTGGTGGCATGGGGTGGTCGGGCTCTTGCGGTTCCGTGGGTTGCTGGTGGGCTTGTGGGCGCGGGGCCGTGGCTGCCAGTAGGTGTCGGATGGCCGGGAGGATGTCGAAGTCGTCTTCCCAGCAGTGGGCTGGAGCGCACGCCCTGTCAGGGGAAGCGGGGGGGGGCGTGTTGCGGAGCGGTGTACGATAGGGCGGGCGACGCGTGCGGGTGGTGGCGTGCTCGCTCTGCCGTTTTGTTTCCCGCGGGCCCTGACCTTGGAGGTGGTGGTGTTGGTGATGTTGGTGGTGAGGGTGGTGTGGGCGCCGGAGTGGATGATTGTGTCGGTGGCGGCGCTGTTGGTGAGGGTGGTATGGGCGTTAGAGTAGATGAAGCTGGTGCTGGGCTATGGTTGATGGTGGTTAGCTGGTGGGTCAGCTGTTGTCGCTGTCGTCGTCGCCGGTGGTGTTGGTGTCTCTGATGACGAGGTGATGGTCGGTGAGCATGGCGTGGGTGACGTATGGCGTATGTGGTGTTGTCGGCGGTAACGTTTGTGGGCCGGATGTGGCGGTGGTGGCGGGGTACCAGCGGAGAGCGCACACAAACACGCACACACCCCGACGCCCCAGCCAGGAGTGGTGGGGCGCAGCCGAAACCCGAGCCCAAGCACGCAAACCCACACCGCACGGCCCAGCCAGGAGTGGTGGGGTACAAGCGGAGCAAGCACACAACCACACACAAACACCCCAGCAGCCCAGCCAGGATTGGCGGGGCGCAGCCAAAACCCGAGCCCAAGCACACACATCCACACCATACGCTCCAGCCAGGAGTGGCGGGGTACAAGCGGAGCAAGCAAACAAACACACACACACACCCCAACATGCCAGCCAGGAGTGGCGGGGCGCAGCCAAAACCCGAGCCCAAGCACGCACACCGACACCGCACACCCCAGCCACGAGTGGCGGGCACAAGTGGAGCGCCCACACAAGCACACACACAACCCAACACCTCAGCCAGGATCGGCGGGCCGCAGCCGAAACCCGAGCCCAAGCACGCACACCCACACCGCACACCCCAGCCAGGAGTGACGGGGTACAAGCGGAGCGCACACACAAACGCACACACAGCCCAACACCCCAGGTAGGTAGGTAGGTAGGTGCACTCGGTCGTGGAGAGGCGCCCCATGGTTCCCCCTGGCGTCGCCCCTGTGACGAACAGGAAGAGGCTTCGCGCGTGAAGAGGGGAGGCGGCTTACTTCCCGCTAGACCTGACTGTTGGCCCCCAACAAAGCGGCCCCGGGTTACGCCGGGAGGGCTGATCGCCGCCAGCGTGACATGCTTGTCTCGCCGGGAGGGTGTGCCCCCGTGCTTGCGCACGTCCCCTCCTTTGGGCGGAACCCTAGGGGTTCACCGGACTTCCTGGCGTATCCCGTTCCCAAGGCGTGCATGCACGTTCCTGGTACTAGGGTTCCGAGGCGCTTGGGTGTCGCACGCTCCGCCTCGAGTCCCAAAGCAGCGCAGGCCTTAGGATGCAGCCTTACCCCCGGGCTCCGGATCTCGTTTGGCCGGGTCACCTGCATGGCACGGGCTGCCTCAGTGCCCGGGCTGTGGGCACTGGGTTTCCTACTGTTGTGTGGTGTTTGTGTTTGGGTCCGGTTGGCGGTTGGGTGCGGGTTTTGTTAACCCCGTCTGTCCTGGCTGGGGTTTAGGGTGGGTGTTTTTGGGCTCGATTTGTGGTGTTGTCCCCCTAGTGTCGGCTATTTGTGGTGTTCGTGGTTGGGCTTCGGTTTCGGTCTGCTTTTGGGACGTGTGTGGTTTCGTGGGCGCCCCGCTTGCCCCCCGCCGTTTCCGGTTCCGGCGCGCGGTGTGGGCGTGTGTGCCGGGCCCGGGTCTCGCCTGTGCCCAGTCCGTCTTGGCTGGGTTGTTGGGGTGTGTTTTTTTTTTTTTTTTTGCTTTGGTTTTTTCTTTTCTTTTTTTTTTTTTTTTCTGGGCTTTGTGGTCCCTGTCCCTCCATCCCCTTTCTTTCGGGCTGGGCTGGTGCCTCTCTTTTTTTTTTTTTTTTCCTTTTCCCCGTGGTCCGCTGTTACTGGCTTGGTGTTGCCGGTTTTGGGTGGGTGGTTCGCCTGTGCCTCTGCGGGGGTCCCCCTTTTTTTCTTTTTCTTTTTTTTTTTTCCTGGGGGGGGGGCCTGGCCGCCTGTGGTGGTGTTGGCGGGTGGTTGGGCGGCTGTGGGCTGTTTTCGTGCCTTTTCCCCTTCCCCCCTCCTTTTTTTTTTTTTTTGGGGGGGGGGCTTGCCTGTTCCTCCCTCTGCCTTCCCTGGGCTGGCGCACGCACTGGCCTGTATTCAGTGTTGTCTTCCGGGCTGCTGTTTTCAGTTGCGTTCTGTGTGGCCATGTTCCGGCCCCATGGGTCGGGTGGGCTCTGTACACTGTGGGCTCGGCGCCCCTTCTTGCTGGGTTAGGTCCTGGCTCTGCCGGCTGGGCGGCTGCGCCAGGCGGCTGCTTGTGGTTTTGGGTTAGGGGGCTGGGGTTGCTCGTGTCCTTACCCCTCCGCGGTGCCGGCTGTAATCTTCTGGGTGGTCCGTCACCGTTGTCGCCTGGCGCGCTGTGGTCCCGTGTGTGGCCTGTGGTGCCGGTGTGTGGCGTGGTGGCGCGGCGCCTTCCCGGGTGTGCGGTGGCTGGCTTCGGTTAGTCCCTCAGGTTAGGGTCAGTTGTGTCGTGTTGTGCCGCTCTGTGCCGCGTCGCGTCGCGTCGTGCTGTGGTGCGTTGCTCTGTGGCGCGCTGTGGTGCGGTGTGCCGTGGTCTCGCGTGGTGCCGCGGTGGGTCAGTGGAGGTCAGCCTGGCCTGTGTGGGTCGGTTAGGTCTTCGGGAAATTCTGCTGAATGATCACGGTGTCCTTGGGGCGTGCACACTGACTCTCACCCATGGACTCAATCTTCACCGGGCCTCGCAGACAGGCAGGTGTACTCGGGGTGTAGGAAAAGCGTTCCTTCTCCAAGGCAGACAAACAGACATCAGGAGTCGGACGGTGGAGGTGGCTTCCGAACGCTGTTTGAGTGGCGAATGGCTTTCACTGCAGCTCGGCTGCGCTGGCAGGGTCCGGGTCGGTGCCGCCGGCAGGGATGAGCTCACACTGTAGGGTCAGGGGGATGTCCATATCTCCGGTGCTGGACTGCTGGGGTCCGGGGCATCGGTAGTATTCTTGGTACTTTCAGTCTTCACGGCGCTCAGAGATGGCGTTGAAGGGGGGCACCGTCCAGCAGCACCAAAGCCTTCGCGATCGATCACAGCGTTTCGCTTCCCCTTGCGATGCTCGATATTCATCATGGACGGGATCGGTGCGCCGCAGCAGTGCCATTCCTCCACTGGACGCAACAGGTTGGTGACGGACGCCCTCACGGACGTGAGACCAGCCGAGATCAAGCCCCCGTAGCAATACTCTGCGTCAAACCGCGACGGTAGCGCAGCCCGGCCCTTATAGCCCATGGTGTGGTCGCGTGACGGTCCGTGGGGTTGCCCTCCCTGGGGGCCTGTGCCTTGGTCCCGTGTCCTCTGGGGGTGTCGGTCCGTAGTCGTGGGTGCCGCGGCCGTGCTTTCGTCCTCTTCCGGTGCCTGTGAGTTGGCCTTCGTGGTGGTCGGGGTCGTAGGCTGGCGGTGAGGGCATGGTGGTGTGCCGTGCGGCGGTGTTCCCTGCGGCCTCCTCTGTGGGTGTGGTCCGTTCTCCCCGTGTAGGTGTGCCCTCCGTTCTCCGTGTGGTTTCCGGTGGCCGGTGGGGGTGCGCTGGTGTGATCCGCATGGCGTCCGATGTTTGCTTCGGTGGTGTGTGTTGGGGTGTTTGGTGGGGGTGGGGCGGCGCTGGTCTCCCCGTCGGTGTGGGTCGTGGCAGCTGTCGTGGTGCCCTTTTCCTCCGTGTCTTGGTCCCCGTTCCCGTTCCTTCCTGGTTCTTGGGTGGTGTCCTGACCTCATGTGGTGTCGCTTCCGGCGCCCTGTCCCTGCGTGTGCCTGCCCTCACTGGGGGCCCTTCCGTGCCCTCTTGCCTGTGTGGTCCTTGGTGTCCGTTGCCCTTCCCTTGCCCTTGTCCTGCCCCTTCCTGGTGTGGTGGTGGTGGGAGGGGCGGGGTGGGGAGGGGGCGCCGGTGGCCCAGGCTTGGGGGTGGGTGGCCTGGAGCCACCGGCGGAGGGCTTGGGGGGTGTAGGGGGGGCGGAGGCCCTGGACCGCATCGCGGAGGAGGGCCTCCCATGCCGCTTGCGGCATGATGGCCTCCGGGGCGGCCTCATTGGGGTCTGCGGGGGTGCGGGTGCGCACCTCCTCGAAGGTATGCACCGTGTGCACCCCTCTGTGCCTTCCCGCTCCCCCGGCCCATTTCACCCAGCGGCGGAGCTCCTGCAGAGCGGAGGGAGACCACCAGGCGAGGTAGGCGGGGGCCCGGGGGGGGGAGGGGTCCGTGCCTGGGGTCCTGGAGCGGCGGGGGGAAGATGTGGACCTGCGGTGGTGGCGGGGGTGGCGGTGCCTGGGGGAGCGGGAGCGGCGGCGGCGGGGGCTGGGGGTGGAGGACGGGTACGGGCGGAGGGGGGAGCGGGAGGGGGAGGTGGACATGGGGCGGCGGTGGCGCGCTTGGTGGCGTCCGGGGGAGCGGGAGTGGTGGTGGCGGGGGCTGGGGGTGGTGGATGGGTACGGGTGGCGGGGGGACCGGGGAGCCCGGCGGGGCGTGTGGGGGGAGGGGGAGGTGGACGTGGGGCGGCGGCGGCGTGCCTGGCTGCGTCGGGGGGAGCGGGAGTGGTGGTGGCGGGGGCTGGGTGGCCGGTGGGGGGAGGGGGAGGGGGACATGGGGCGGCGGTGGCGCTCGTGGTGGTGCCCGGGGGAGCGGGAGCGACGGGAGCGGGGTCCGTGGGGGTCGTGGTGGTACCTGGGGGAGCGGGAGCGGCGCGAGTGGGTGGTTGAGGCGCGGTGGGAGTGTGGGCGCCGTGGGCGAGTGTGCCGTGCGGGGGGGGAGCGGGAGCGCCGCCGCTTGCGGGACCGGCCCTCGTCGCTGGAGTCGGGCCAGTCCGGAAGCGTCGGCGGCCTCTGGGGGGGCTCGCGCGGCGCCGCTTGGGGGGGGAGGTCCCCCGTCGTCCTTGGGGCCCCTTCGGCCATCGGATGGTGGCCGGGGGGGTACGGGGCGTCACGCGGTGCTGGTTGGGGGGGGAGATCCCCCGTCGTCCATGGGGCCCCCTCGGCCATCGGATGGTGGCCGCGGGGGTACGGCTGGTACGGGGGTGGTGGCTGGTACGGGGGGGGTGGGCATGCGGGCGGGGCGTTCGGCGGCTGCCATCCCGTCCGCTGGTGCTGTTGGTGTACGGGGGGTTGTGGCCCGGTGGGGTAGGGCGGTGGGCAGTGGTAGTGGTGGGGGTGGTGTTGGTAGTGGTGGTGGTGGGGCCGCTGGTGGTGGTGGTGTGTGTAGTGGTGGGGTTGGTGTTGCGGGTATGGCCCATGGAGTCCTTGTGGGTTTTCCGGTCCCCCTTGTGGGGGTGGGGGGTTGGGCATCGTGGGCAGTCCCCGGGGCTGCACTATGTGGTGGGCATGGAGGAAGGGTTGGGGGCCGGGCTTGACGGTGACGATGGTTGAGGGGTCCCACGTCCCTGGGTCGGTTTGGCCGGCGGTGGTGGTGGTTTGTGGGGGATGGATGACGGGGCGCTTGATGACGGGGATTTTGACGAGGGTTTGGAGGGGGTCGTGCTGGGTGGCCGTCTCCGCGGTGGTGGTGGGTGCCGGCGGGAGGGGGGCGCGGGTCGTGGTGGGTGGGGGGTCCTGGCTTGGGCGAGGGCCTGGGCGGGGGTGGTATCGGGTGGTTTTGTGTCGTTGCGTATGCGGTGTTGTGTGTGGTCGCGTGGGCGCCGGCTTGGGTTTGGGGTTGGGTTTGGGGTTGGGGTCCGGTTTGGGTTTGGGGTCGGGTTTGGGGTTGGGGTCCGGTTCCAGGTTGAGGAGTACCTCTGTCCGGAGGTGTGAGGGCGTCGATGCCGGGTCGGGGGTCGTCCCGGTGGGTTGCCGGGGTGCCTGAGTCGCCTGTGTGGGGGTTGGGGGGTTGGTGCTGGCGGCCGCGGCTTTGGCTTTCGCCGTGGCCTTGAGGATGAGTTTGGCGGGGAGGGGGGGGTCGGAGGATGAGGTGGAGGAGGTGGACGAGGCTGAGGACGAGGAGGAGGTGGTGGACGCGGGTTGGGCTGTGATGCGGGCGGGCTTGCGGGCGGCGGCTTCTGCCGCGGCCACGGCGGGGAGGATGGAGGGCATGTCCCCGGGTTGTAGGTTGGGGGCGGGCGGCTGGGGGGGCCCGGTCGTGACCTGGCGGCCCGGCGGGCCGATCTGGTCGGCTGCGGCGGGGGAGGGAGGCGCGGGGCTGCGGCCTTCTCTTTCTGGGCTCGGCTGGGCCCGGGTCCTGCAATGTGCGAGGTCGTGTGGGTTTGTGTCAGCGGGGGGGAACAGTTCGCGTGGGCTGCATTCAGGGGCCGGGGGGGGTGGGCCTGGGTCCTCTGGGGTGTGTGTGGGGGGCGTGGGCGGGCCACTGGGTGGGGTGGGCGTGCCGCGGGGCGTGGGGCTCCCCTTGGCGGGTGTGTGTGGGTTGTCGAGTGTGGGGGGCGGTGAAGGGTGGCCGGTGGGTGGGTGTGTGGCGGGCGTGTGCTGGTGTTCGGGCGGGTGGGGGAGGCCCGTGTCGCGGGGCCCGGGGGTGCGCGCGATAGTGGGCGTGTGTGGGTCTCCGGTTGAGCAGCGAGAGGGGGGGGGCTTGGGCGGGGATTGTGCGGGGGGTTGTGCTGCGCCGGTGTATGTGTCCGCTTGCTGCGCGCTTGCGTGGGCAGTTGTAGGCCGGGCGGTTTGGAGGAGAAGTTTGCCGTCTTCTGCTGCCGCGGCAAGGATTTCGCAGATGAGCGTTCGTATCTGGTGGACCTCTTGGTCAGTGGTGGGAAGGGGGCATGCTAGCTTTGGGCTAAGACCCGCGCGGTTGAGGACCCTGTGGATGGCGTGGTACCCGCAGGTGAGGGACTGCTGCGGCCTGGGGGGGGGGTTTGGTCGTGTGTCCGGGCCTGCTTCGACTTGTGTGTGGGCGGTGGGGATGGCCCAAACCCAGGGCACGGTCCCCGTGGGTGGCCAGTGGCGCTGGATCCAGTGGGTTAGGCAGAGCATGGACAATCCCAGGTGGTAGCCCGCCTTCCCTGAGGTGATTTGGGCCAGGGCGCGGGCTGGGGGCGTGTCCCCTGGCTGGAGGAGACCCCTGAGGATCCTGTGCTGGGTGGTGGGGTCCCCCACTGCCCCTGGTGGGGCGGTCTCCGGGGCGAACATGGTGTCTGTCCCCTGGATGATCCATTGCGGGCCGTGGGACGTAGCCATAGCGGCTATCACGTAGTAGTGGCCGCGCTCGAGGACTGTAACCCAGACCTCCGGCGGGGGGTGGTCACTGTCTGTAGGTAGGGGGGGGAGGTCGTCGTCCGGGGTGCGGAGGCCGGCGGCGCGGAGGGCGGTGTCGCGGTTTGGCGCGGTGGCCTGTTCCCACTGCTCCGGGTGGTTCGGGTCCGCTGGGTGGTCCGTCTCCGCTTGGGCCCGCCGTAGGCGTACGGTCCCTCGACGCGTGACGTTGCTGCCGGTGTCGTGCGTCAGGGCCTGGCCCCACTCGATGGGGGGGATCCAGATGGGCTGGCCCTGGGTGTGTTTGCGGGCTCGCCAGAGCACGAGGTCTACTATGGTCTCGTGGAGGCCGCTGCCTGGGGTGGTCAGGTCCCGGAGGGCTTTGACGGTGAGCTTGGTCCAGTCCTCTTGTAGGCGGTACCAGCCCAGGGGGGTGGTCGGGGCCCTGTCTTGGAGGGTCGCTCGGAGGAGGTCGGGGTCGCGGATGGTGGCCGGTGTGAGGGGAGGGTGTCCCGGGTCCGGGGGGGGTGGGCTGGATGGGCTGCCGGGGTCTTGCGCGTCTACGTCGATGGATGGTTGGCCCTGGCTGGGTTCGGCCGGACTGGGCGGTGCCGGGTGGCTTCTTGGGTGCGAGACGGGTCTCGGGGCGCTGTGGTGGTGCCTTGGAGACCTGTGGATGGAGACGGGGGGCGCGTGCGGGGCGCGGAGCGGGTTAGTGGACGTCTGGGTCATGCACGGCATGGTAATGGATGAGACGCTGCATGTGTTCCCTGGCGGTGGGGTCGGTGAGTTGTTCCGCGTGTGTTAGCAGGAGGTGTTTGCGGTGTACCATTTGGGCTGCTGCTCTGCGGACCGCTTCTAGCTGGAGCTGTGCCGCTGCTTCCATGGGGCTTTCCGTGTGTTTGGTGAGGTGTCGGTGCAGGGCCTGTGTCACTGCCCCTCTCATGGTGGCTTCTTTGATCAGGGGGTCCCGGAAGAGGTGTTCGGTGGCCTGGTGTGCGTGGCTGTGGGCTGGCCATCCTTCGTGTTGCCGCAGGATTTCCGCCGGGGACCAGCCCACTAGGGTGTCCCTGTCTGTATGGAGGGGGCATTTCTTGAAGTGTTCCCAGTCCTCCGGGGTGGTGTGGTCGCATGGGCAACGGGTGTGTTCGTCGGGGACGTGGATGTGCTTGCGGGCGAGCCATCTGGCGACCCTGGTGAGGAAAGGCAGTTGCTCCTTGAGGAGCTGGATGCGTCGTTTCTGGAGGTGGGCTGGGACGTTTGCTGGGCGGAGCGCTGAGTGGTAGAGGGGGACTTGCAGTCTGTCCTGGAGCTCCTGGATGTGCGCCCGGCTGTCTGCGTCGCCGAGCACGCGGGCTAGATGTTGGACGGGGTTGGGGTAGTGGTACGCTCTGTCGTGGGAGGAATAGGGGGCGTCCTCTGGTACCCAGTCCGGGGTCTGATGGGGCTCGGGTACAGGGGGCACGTGTTGGAGGTGTGTGTGGTTGCGGCCGAGGTCAGGGATCTGGAGGGCTGGTAGGTGTGTTGTGCGCTGGTGTACTACCTGGTTGTCGACCTTACCATTTCCGTATTGGTGCCTGTGGGACTCTTGTTTCACGATGTGGAGTTGGACGTAGGGGGGAAGGCTGCGTAGGGCTTTCCAGAGTAGCAGTGCCTGGGTGCCGAGGCTCGTCGCGGTTGCTTTGTGAAGTGGTTGCCTTGCTATGCGGAGGAGCAGGTGCGTGTCGACAGTGGCGTCTACCACGAACCAGACCCGGACGATGTGCGGGGAGTGGGCGGGTAGGTGGGCCGCGACCTCGGTGATGGCGTCGGCCATGGCCCCTAGCTCCCCGTGGGAAGAGGCTCCATAGGTGGTGTGGCCTGTGTGGTGGTCCATGTGGTAGTGTTCCCCGGTGTGGGTTAGTTGCAGGGTGGCCCCCCCGGTGATGGGCGTGAGGGCGGATTCGCCTGAGGCGTCGGTGAAGAAGAGCCGGTCCGCCGGTGATGGTTGTGGGAGGCGGCATGGGTTCATGGGCAGGTAGGCGTATATGGCAAGGCCCGTGGCGAGGTGGGCTACTGGGGTTGTGGGCTGTAGGATGGGGGTGGCGTACACCCCTATTCCTTTGGAGATGATGTGCTTTGCTTGGGGGGACAGGGCTATGAGTCCCTGCTCCGGCTGTCCTTGTGTGAGGTAGGAGTAGATGTAGTGGAGGATGTAGGCTGTGTCGGGGTTTAGGTCGTGGCATGTGAGGGTTTGTGTTCGGTGCTCCGGTGTGTGGCAGGAGTGGTGGAGTGGATAGTAGGGGTGCTCGTGTTTGCCCGTTCTGCCTGGCTCGTACATGCTGTAACGGATGGCGACCCCTGCCGGGTCGGGGCGGGGGCATGTGGGTGTAGTGGTGAAGAGCCATTTGGGCGCGTGGTCGGGGTTCCATGCTACCGTGGGGTTAGTGTCGATGCGGTGGAACCATGGGGCTATCCATGCGTAGGCCTGTGGTGGTAGGTGGGTCGTGGGGTGGGTGTGGTGGCGTGCTATGAGGTGTAGCACGGGCCATGGTGTGGTTGGTGCCTCGGGGTCACAGGCCCAACATGTGCGTGGCATGCTCTGGGAATCTTGGGGGACCTTTGGTAGGTCTCGGGCGGTCATGTGGTGTTTCGGTATGCGCCATTTTGCCCCTTGGTGGATGACGGTGGTCTGCGTGGGTTTGGCTTCATTCGGGGCCAGTAGTAGGGTTAGTGGTGGGACTGGGCCCGTTACTGGGGGGACGGGTTCGTGTTTCGATCCGGTGGGTGCGTAGGGCGGTGTCTCTGGGATGGGTCGCGGGTGTTGCCTTGTGAATTCTCGGTAGGCTATGCGCATGTCTTTGCTGCCCGGTAGAGTGTGTCCCGCTGTTCGTGCCGTCTGTGTGAGGTAGTGGTGGAAGAGGCGGTATTGTGGCCATTCGGGAAGCTGTAGAAAGGGGGTGTGGTGTGCCCCGCTGTGGTGCAGGACCCGCATTTGGGCGAGGGTGACGTATACTACGGTGATGGAGGCCCCGACAAGGTCTATGGTGTGGATGGTGCCCTTGGGGTGGTGGTGGAGGTCTCCGCAGAGGACCGCTAGTGGCCCTTTCTCTGGGCACGTGTGGTTGGTGAGTATGGCGTGGTGTGGGGATGGGAGCAGAAGCTGCAGGTGGTTCCACAGGCGGGTGTTCATGTTGGTGGGCATGCCCGTCTGGTGGAGTACCCAGCGCGGGCATGTGTTGCGGGCCCGTTGTGCGGCTTGGAGGCGGATGGCGGTGACCTCGCGGACCTCCGGTGAGTGGTTGTGGGTCATGCGGTGAAGGAGGAGGGCGGTGTGTCTGGTATAGGCCGCTTTCACCTCGTCCCCTATGGTGTCTCCATAGTGGGGCCATGCCGCTCGGATGGCGCGGGTGGGTATGGAGGTGGGCCAGCACCCGTGTGCTGCCCATGCCTTGGTCACGGCGCGTGTGGCCGGCTGGAGGGCGGTGGTGGGGTGTGTTAGGTGGAGTGCTTGGAAGCCTATGGAGGCGTTCAAGACCCCGGTGAGGTAGTACGCCAGGCTCTGGTGGGACAGGGAGAGGGCCTTGGTGGTCGGGGACGCATATCTGGGGAGATGGGCGAGGTGTGACTGCAACTTGGGAGGGAGGGTGGCGTCCTCAGGGTTGGCGGCCTGGACTACCCCCAGGTGGGTGGTGGTCGTCACGACTTGCATGGGGGGCCCTTGTGGCCCCAGGGTGGGAGGTGTGGCAGACCCCTTGATCATGGCCACTGACTTTGTGGGGTGGACGATGAGGTTGTTGTGGGAGAGGTAGGAGACGGTCACGTCCAGTAAGTCGTTGGCCTGTTGGGTGACCGTTGGTCCGGGGTCCGGGGCATGGGGGTCGTGTGGGGTGTGCGCGACGGTGAGGTTGGTGTCGTCCGCGAAGCCGACCAGGGGGGAGAGGAGGGGGTAGGGTGCGTAGGCCGGGTAATCCTGCTCGATTGCGAGGGCCAGGGGGAGCGTCACTAGAAGGTACAGGAAGGGGCTCTCTGCTCCCCCTTGGGGGACCCCGCTGCCTGGCTCCAGGAAGGGGGTGAGGCCTGCTCCTGTGCGGACCGTGTATTTGCGGGTGCGGATGTAGTCGGAGGTGAAGTTGTAGAAGGGGAGGCCTAGGCGTTTCCACACCGCTTCTAGAAGGAGCCAGGGGGTGTTCGGGAAGGCTCCCTTGACGTCGAGGGAGGCGATGATGAGGTCCACCGGGTCCATGTCCGCGATGGTGTCCTGGAGGAAGATGGCCTCGTGTGGGGAGCGGCCTGGGATGGCCCCCCAGAGGCTCGCTGGTATGTGGGGGTCCAAGTGGGGGCGGATGCGGCGCAGGAGGATGGTCCAGACGATTTTGACCTCCGTGACCGCACAGACTATGCGGCGCCAGTTGTCCGGGTTCGCCCAGTCCCCTTTTTTGTAGAGGGGGCGGACAACGTTTGCCCAGTCTGGTGGCAGGGGGGTCCGCCCCGTGACGATGTCCCAGAGGCGGTGGGCGAGGACGCGGAGGAGGTGGGCGGGGAGGTGGTAGTATGCCTCTGCAGGGAGGCCGTCGTAGCCTGGGGTTTTGTGTTGCCGGAGACTGTGGATGGCCTTCCGGACTTCGTGGATGGTGAAGGGGCGTTTTTCCAGGTGCCTCCTCTGGGCGTGGTTGAAGACCCGAGGGAGGCGGTCGATTTTGGCCTGGGTGTCCGGGTCCAGTGTGTCTTGGGTGGGGGTGTGTTGCCGGAGGAAGCTGTCTTGGGTGGCTTGGAGCACTGTGGCTGGGTCGTTGGTGAGGGAGCCGTCCTCCTGCCGGACCGTGGTGATGGTGCGGTGGCCGGTATCGGTCATGGCGTCGTTGAGGTGGCGGATGGCCTTGTAGGGGAGTTCGTGTTGCGCATACCGTTCGTGTTCCTGGGCGATGCGCTGTTGCCTGTGGATGTGCCACTGCTGCAGGTCCGCCCTGATTTGGGCTATGTGTGTCCTGCAGTGGTGTATCTGGCGGCGGGTTTGGGGGGTGTCGGTGTGGAGGAGGGTCGCCAGTTGTTGTTTCGCATGCCAGAGGTCATGGAGCATGTTCCCCAGGGCCGTGGGTGGTTGGTCGTCGTCTGTGTGGGGGTGTTGCTGGAAGCCGCAGGCGACGGCGGCCGTGCGCATGGCTGTGAGTAGGTCGGTGGGGTCTGGTTGGATGCGCCGGGCGCGGTCTATGGCCCTGTGATATTGGGACCAGGCATGCTTGTCATGCAGCGGGGGCATCTTCAGGGGGGGTGGAAGGCCTTGGTCCGCATCTTCTGGGGGGCTGGGGGGAAGGTTGGGGATGGTGAGGTGGATGTGCAGGGGGCTATGGCCTGTGGGTCCCAGCGGGAGGGGTCCATATCGGGCCTCCGCTCGGATGATGGTGGTGGGGTCGCCATAGCATACGTCGATGCGGGATGGGGCGGCATCCGTTTGGTGGGGGAAGTGGGATGGTTGGCCTTCGAGGCTGGCTGTTAGGTCCACGAGCCCCAGCATTTCGATGGTGTCGCGGACTGCTTGGTCCTGGGGTGTGGCCTGTCCTCCTCGGTCCGCTGGGGTGGGGGCGGCGTTCATGTCGCCGATGATGACTGTGGGGGCGAGCATGGCCATTTGGCGGTACGCCTCGGTCAGGGCCTGGAGGAAGGGTTCCGTGGCTTCGCCGAAGGGGACGTGGGTGTTGATGACGTTGAGTTGCCATCCGTCCCCGACGACCTCATAGACACCTAGCCTCCCTGGGACGCTGAGGTGGTGGACGAGGTGGACGTGGATGCCGGTTTGGGCGTATAGGGGGGTCCCCTTGTGCCAGTAGCATTTGTACGCTTTCTGGTCCGGGGTATACATGGGGGTGGTTTCCGGGGGGTCGTCGCGCTGTAGGCCTTGTTCCTGGAAGGTGAGGAGGTGGGGGACCCACCCCGGCCCCTGTGCCATCGGGAGCTCTTGGAGGGCGGTTGTGGCGTCCTTGGAGTATGTGACGGCCGGGTGGTTGAGGTCGAGGAGGTTGACGGTGGCCTCGGTGGGGGCGGGCCGGGGCTGTGGAGGCTTGTGCCCTCGGCCCTTGCCCCGTCAGGGAGGGGGACTGGGGGTTGGGGACTTTTTGCCGGTTTGTGGGCGTTTGGGTAGGCGCGGCGGGGGGAGGCCTTGGCTCCACTCCGGGGGGAGCTCCCCAGTGTATTTGGTGCCTGTGTGGGCCTTGTTCTCTTCGGTGCGGAGCCGGATGGGGTGGGCGCTGGTGAGTTCCAGGGTGTCGCCGAGTGGTTTGTCCGGGGCGCTGTTGCCCTGGTCTAGCTCCTTTTGGCGGTGCCAGATTACCCGGATCTGTGGCCCCCCGTTGTCCCCTTGTCCCTTGAGGCGGTACTGGATCGTGCCCTCACACCAGATCCAGTCGCCTGTGTGGTCGTTGCGGAAGGGCTGTTGGACCTTCGCACCTTTTTCGAACCCTGGGTACGCTTTGGGCGGGGCCTGTGCTGGTGGCGGGAGGGAGGATGATGAGGATGCCTGGTCCGGGTGGGGCGGTGGTAGTGGTGGGAGGGAGGATGACGAGGATGCTTGGTCTGTGTTCGTCGGGTGGGTCGGGTGGGATGCGGGGGGTCGGGAGGTTGCTGCTTTTCCGGCTTGGCTGGGGGCGGGTGCGCCCTTTTGTCGTCTCGTTCGCTTGGGTGGGACTGGAGGTGGCGGGGCTGGGGGGGCATGGGGTTGGAAGAAGGGGTGCGTTGCTTGCTGGTCTGGATCCCTCAGTGGGGGTTCTGCCGGTGTTTGCATTTTCGCTTTCGCGTGGCTGCGTACGATGTCGGCGAGCTTGCGTACGGTCTCCGGGGGATCTGTTTGCCATGGCAGTGCGGCGGGGCTGTCGTCGAAGGGGTGGTGTAGGTGGTAGTTCCTCATGGCCTTGGCCTGCCTGACCCAGGCCTCTGTGGGTTCCGGTGTGTCCGGGCCGTTGGGGGAGCCTTGAGCCCAGTAGAGTGCTGTGTGGAGGGCTTCCCAGGGGGCGCCTTCGCGGCCTGTGAGGGTGGTGGCTTGGAGGAGTCGCTGCTGGCCCCGTGGGGGGTCTTCCGGGTCCATTTCCGGGGTATAGGCCTGGGCCGCCATGAGGACTCCGTGTGCCCAGTGGAGGACCCACCATTGGGTGTCCGCTTTGAGGACGTGGATGGCGGGTTGTTGGGGGGGGGTGTCCAGGGTGTCCCACGATGCAATGGCTAGTGGTATCCTGGAGGGGTGGAGGTGTGGGGGGGCCTTGCGGCTTAGGAGTTGATCGATGTGGAAGGGGGTGACGGGATCGTTGGGGCCTTGGGGCGGTGGGGGCATTGCTGGGATGGTTGTGGGGTCCCAGTGGCGTTCGTGGGCGGCGAGGGTGTACAGGGCGGCGGTGATGATGTGGTGGGCTTGGCCCTCCAGGACGATGTGGCGCTCCGTGCCGAAGTCCTTTGGTAGGTGGGCTGCGGGGTGGAGGGTGATGTGGGCCAGGGCGCGTTGGTGGGCCTTTTTTCCCCCGTCTGGGGCCTGTGTCCGTTTGTCCCCCGGGATGTGTTGGTGTTGGTGTTTTGGTGGGGGTGGTCCCAGGGCGAGGGACTCCACACAGTGGAGGGGGATGGCGTGTTCCCTGGACCTGTTGGGCAGGATGTATATGCCCGGGTCTCCCGGTACGGTGCCCAGGTACATGTTGCCCGTGATGGTGGGGGCCGGCAGCGGTTGGCGGAGGGGCGAGGTGCATGGGGTGGAGCAGGGCGGGTCATGGTGCTCACACCGGGGGTGGTCGATGCCGTACGGGGTGACGTGTACGGCGAAGGGTCCAACGGCGCGCTGGAGTTTGTGGGGTTGGATGTTGTGGAGGCGCGCCACCGCCCGTGTGTGGGAGCGCCCTTCGCTGATCCATACGGCGTCTGCCCGCGACGCCGCTGGGTTCAGGCAGTCCGTGGTGATGCCTGTGATCGTGCGGTTGTGGGTGGTATCTGATACCCTGGCGGGGGGGGCGCCGATGCGGGGGATGGTGTGGTCGTCGTGGAGGGTGCGGGCCTTGCGCCTCGCTTCGTGTCGGTGCTGGGCCTCCTGGGCGTGGGTGTGCACACCCGTGTGTTTGGGCTTCTTGTTGGGGCGGTCCGCTGTGTGGAAGGGGGTGGGCCAGGAGGGGGCGTGGTGGAGGGTGGGGTGTGGGAGGTCCCCCCGTGTTGCCCATGTGTACAGGGTGGTCGCGGCGGCCCCTTCCGCCTGTATGGTGTATCGCTCGTCGTGTCGGCGACGGGTGACAAGGACGTTGGGGGCCGTCAGCTCATACACCTGTGTGGTGTGGGGGAGGTGGCGGGTGACGGTGATCTTGGCGGCGTCGTTCTTGCGGGTGGTGGTGTGGGGGATGATGTAGTGGGTCGCCCATTCATCCTGGGGGGTGTGCTCCGTCGGGTCTAGCTTGAGCGGGGGGTGGAGCGGCTTCGGTGTTGGGGGCTTGTCTTGGCCCTTCGCGTGGGGCGCCACTTTGGTTTCGACCAGGTATTGTGGGCCCCAGGTTTCCGGGGCCCCTACCTGTGTGGCTGCCGCTGTTGCGGCTTGGAGGAGGGCGGTGGTGTTGGTGTCTAGAGGGGGGGCCCCCGGTTGGGGGGTGAGGGTGTCATGGTCTTGGTACGCCCACCAAATTGTGTAGCCTCGTTGGGTGTTGCGGTGCGGGGTTTGGGTCTGGGCTTGCTGGATGGATAGGGCGGTCTTGATGTCCTCCGCTGCTTGTGGGTTTATGGGTGTGGCGTAGGCCCATACTCCCGGGGCGTGTATGCCGTGTGACGCTTGGCCTACTCCTCGTATCGGTTGTAGGGTGTGGTGGGTGCGTGTGAGCCCTAGGTGTTCTTGGAGGAGGTCCCCTCGGATGTCCTCCCATCGTTGCTGCCAGGTATGTGTGTGGTCATTGGGGGCGGGGTAGGTGACGACGATGGCCTGCCAAGGGCTGGGGCCTGGATGCACCGTCATAGGTGCCGACGATGCTTGCGGGGGTATGTGGACGGCGTGGGCGGCGGCTGCTGTTACGGGGTCTCCTTCCGTGGGTGTGATCGTGGCATCGCCTTGGACGGTGAGGAGGAGGTGGTGGCGGTCCGTCGGTAGTGCTCAGGTGGTGGTGGGCTCTGCGATTGAGTGGAGGCGGATGGCCTGGAGGCCCGGTGTGATTTCGTCCCATCGGAGTGTGCCGTTGTGGACCGCCCATTCCCGCGGCAGGTCTCGAAACCCGTTTCGGTCTGGGGTGGTGCGGTGTTGTGGGGGGAGCTCCATTGTGGTGATGGGGTGGGTGAGGGGCTCTGTGCGGGGTTGGTCTTGTGTGGTTGATGGTGATGGTGCCTGGGGCATGTCTTCGTCCAGTTGGTGGGGGGCTTTGGCCTCCTGGAGCTCTGCACTGATGGCGGCGAAGACATCTGGGAGGGTGGGGGAGGTGGGGGGGTGGGGTGCCGGATCGTCCCAGGTGATGTGGTATTCCTCCGGGTTCTCGGGGCTTTGCTGTACGGTGATGGTGGCTGTGGCGTCGTCTTCAGGTGTCCATCGGTGCGGATTGTGGTCGAGGGGGTGGAGGGTGACGGTGTGGCGGTGTTTCCAGCTGTGGAACGCTAGGAGGGCGTGGAGGCCGTGTCTGGTGTCCCCGGGCGGGCGGGGGTAGGTTTCGGCTGCTGCCTCCAGGAAGGTGTCCGCGGTGCCTTTCCAGGTGTCGTCCCAGAGAAGGTCTTCCTCTATGCCCCACTCGTTGTCGTACCTTTTCTCCTGCTTCCACCCCTGGAGGGTCGCGTGGTCCTCAGGGAGGTCTCGTTGGACGGACTGGTAGTACTGCTCGGCGTCCATGGGGGCTAGGGTGCTGGCCAGCGTGGCGTAGATGTCCTTTGGGGGGGGGGGCGGTGGGGGCGTGGCGGCGCGGCCGGGGTCGGGCTCCTCTCGCTGGTGTTCCGCGTTCCGGTCTACGGTGGACGCGGGGGATATGGAGCGTGGTGGCATGGGGTGGTCGGGCTCTTGCGGTTCCGTGGGTTGCTGGTGGGCTTGTGGGCGCGGGGCCGTGGCTGCCAGTAGGTGTCGGATGGCCGGGAGGATGTCGAAGTCGTCTTCCCAGCAGTGGGCTGGAGCGCACGCCCTGTCAGGGGAAGCGGGGGGGGGCGTGTTGCGGAGCGGTGTACGATAGGGTGGGCGACGCGTGCGGGTGGTGGCGTGCTCGCTCTGCCGTTCTGTTTCCCGCGGGCCCTGACCCTGGGGGTGGTGGTGTTGGTGATGTTGGTGGTGAGGGTGGTGTGGGCGCTGGAGTGGATGATTGTGTCGGTGGCGGCGCTGTTGGCGAGGGTGGTATGGGCGTTAGAGTAGATGAAGCTGGTGCTGGGCTATGATTGATGGTGGTTAGCTGGTGGGTCAGCTGTTGTCGCTGTCGTCGTCGCCGGTGGTGTTGGTGTCTCTGATGACGAGGTGATGGTCGGTGAGCATGGCGTGGGTGACGTATGGGCGTATGTGGTGTTGTCGGCGGTAACGTTCGTGGGCCAGATGTGGCGGTGGTGGCGAGGGTGCTGTAGTTGACGGGTGGTGTGGCCCACGTCGCCTCCGGTGGTGGAGGTGTGATGGGTGCCGTGGTGGTGTCGGCGATGATGGGGTGCCGCGGGTGGTGTATTGGTTGTTGGTGGTGGAGATGTTCCTGGTTTGTGGGTAGTCCCTGTCCGGCGGTGGTGGTGTTGGTGGTGTCGGTGCTCGTTGAGGCCGTGCCATGGCGGTGGTGCCATTGACGGTTCGGCCGGGCGTGCTGGTGCCGGTTTCGGGTGTAAGTGTGGTTCGGGGTGCGGCATTGGTGGGTGGCTTTGACGGCGGGTGGCGTGACTGGTGGGTGGCAGCGGTAGGGGGGTGTCGGTTGTTGGTGAGGCTGTCGTTGTCGGTGTTCCGGTTGGTGCCATTGACGGCGTCGCTGGCCGTGCAGATGGTGGGGGGGACTCGTACCCTGGGGTCGCCGTGGTGTTCGGTCGACGGTGGTGCTTCCGGTGGTGTTCGTGTGAGTTGGCCGGGAGTGGTGTCGGCGTTGCTCTGGCTGGTGCCGTGTGTGCGGGCTGTGTGATTTTTGCGTCCGGGGTCGGTGGCGTTGGTGACGGTGGTGTGTTGGGGGTCGGCGCCGGTGGTGACGGTCCGATGGTGAGGGTGCCGGGGACGTTGGGTGGGTCCGCGCTGTTGGGCCTTCTCCTCGCCATTCCTGGCGGAGGGTGCTGGCGGTGGTGTCGCTGGTGGTGAGGGTGTGGTGGTGTTGCTGTGGTGTTTTGTGCTGCTTGGGTGGGTGGTGGGGACCCCTGGTTGATGTTGACGTTGCTCCGGGTGATTTCGATGCGGTGGGTGCGATGGCGTGTGGCGTTGTTGTTTCTACCCTTGGTTGGGGGCCTGGTGGGCTGCGCTGGTGGCGTTTGTTCGCCAGCCGTGGTGGTGTCCTGGGTGGTGTCGTCGATGGGGGCGCCCTAGGTGTTACTCTGTGCCGGGGTCGTGGTGGTGGTGTTAGGGGTGTTAGGGGCGGTGGTGTGTCTCGCGGTGGTCCGGTGGCCTGTGTGCTGGTGTTCGGTGGTTCCGGGCGTGCCATTCGTGGCTGGTGTTTGGCCGGTCTGTGGTCCTGGTGGTGTCGGCTGTCCGTGGGTCCGTAGTGACAGGTGTTGCTGCGGTTGCGTTTTAGGGTGACCTTGCTGCGGTTGGGTGGTGGTGTCGCCGTGTTGCCGCTGTCGGTGGTGCCGGTGTTGGCGTTGGTGGGGGTGCTGCCGGGGGAGCTGTGTGTGTTGGCGTTGTAGGGTGTTGTAAGTGCTGCCCTGGCGGTGTTCTGACGGCGGAGGGGGGACCTCGCCACTCCTGGCGGAGGTTCCCACGTGCGTCGTTGGCTGGTGGGTTGGCCTTGGCCCCCTCGGTGTCCTTGCTGCCGATGGTGTCTCACCGGGACGCGGGATGGGGGATGCTCCGGGTTGCTGTCGGTGAGGTCGCACTGCCGGTGGCGCCGTCGGTGGTGCCGGTGGTGAGGTCGTTGCGGGCGCTGCTATGGTTCACGGTGTCGCTGATGTTGTTGATGCTGCTGGTGGTTGGTGTGGGTCTGTGTGTGGGTTGTCAGTGGCTGTTGCTGGTGCTGGTGGTGGTTCTGGGTGCGGGCCGGTGGGTGGCGCGGTTGGAACGCCTTGGGTGTAACTTGGCCGCTGTTGGTCCGTTGTTGGTTCCGGGCGTCCCCGTTGGTGAGGGTGCTGTGGTGTTCGGTTTGGGTGCTGGCGGCGGTGCGGGTGTCGCAGTTCCTGGCCCTGGGTCTGGGCGTGGCCGTTCGGGTGTTGCTGGGTGCGGGCGTTCGCCTCTCCTGGCTGAGGGCTCGGTGGCGTTTGTTCGCTAGCCGTGCTGGCGTCCTTGGTGACGCCGTTGGTGGGGTTGCCCTAGGTGGCGGGGCCGTGGTGGTGGTGTTGGGGGCGTTGTAGGTGACGGCACCTCGGCCCGTCGTTGGTGGGGTTGGTGGTGGTGTGGATAGTGCCGTGGGTGTTGGTGGCGTTGGTGTTGCCGAAGGCGAGGGTGCCTTATGTGTTACTTGGTGGTTGGCGTGTGTTGTGGTGGTCTGTTGGCGTGGGCGTTGTTGGTGTTGGTGCTGGGCGCGGCCTGTGTTTGGGTGGTCGGCGGTTCCGGGCGTGCCACTCGTGGCTGGCCGTCGCGGTGTTGGTGACGGTGTTGGCGAGGGCGCCGCCGGTGGAGCTGCGGCCGATGTGGGCGCTGCGGATGTTGCCCTGGCGGATGGTGGTGTTCTGACGGCGGGGGTGGGACCTCGCCACTCCTGGTGGAGGTATGGGTGTCGCTGGCCTGTGTGTTGGCTCCCTTGGTGTTGTTGATGCCGATGGTGTCGTACCGGGCGGTGTTGCCGTGGCGATTGCCGTTGACGCTCTGGTTTGTCGGTGCTGAGGCCGTATTGCCGGTGTCGGTGTCGGTGATGCCGGTGGTGAGGTCGTTGTGGGTGTCTCTATGGTTCTCGGCGTCTCGGACGCTGCCGATGCTGGTGGTGGTTGGCGTGGGTCTGTGTGTGGGTGGTCCGTGGCTTGCGTTCAGGGCGGTGGTCGGTTTCTGTGGCTCTGTCTGGGGGGGTGTGCAGTAGGTGGTGTGGTCTGCTGGTGCTGCTGTTGGTGTAGGTGGCGTAGGTGTTGCTCCGGGTGGTGTCGTGGGTGAGGGTGGTGTTGGCGGCGCCAGTGGTGTGGGTGTCGCCGGGGATTGCATGGTGGTTCCGGGCGCGTGCCCTCGCTTCCCCTGGCCGGGGCTTGGTGGTTTGTTGGCTCACCTGTGGCGGTGGCGGTGGCTGTGGCGGTTTCGGTGTCCTCCGGTGGCAGAGGTTGCTGGTGGCGACGCTGATGGTGGGGTGTTGCCGGCGATGGTGTGCTTGATGCCGTTGGCTTGGGTGATGTAGGTGCTCGAACCGGCGGTGGCATGCGTAGGTGTCGTAGGCGTTGGTGCCGGTGGTGACGGTGTTGGTGAGGGTGTTGTGCTGGCTTGATTTTTGGCGGTGTTGGTGTTTCCGATGGCGTGGATGTCGGTGGCGGTGGTTCTGGGTGCGAGCCGGTGGGGGACCGGATCGGTTGGGTGCGGTCGTTGGGCAGTGTTGGGTGGCTTTTTGTGTTGGTTTGTTGTTGGTGGGTGCTGGGGTCGCTGGTGTTGCCGATGGTGCTTCCGCTGGTTTCGGGTGTGTCCGCTGGTGAGGGTGTCGTGGCGTCCGGTTTGGGCGTTGGTGGCGGTGCTGGTGTGGGTGTCGTAGTGCCCGGTCCTGGTGTTGGGCGTGGCCGTTCGGGTGTTACTGGGTGTGGCCGTTCGCCACTCCTGGCTGCGGGCTTGGTGGGTCCTCCTTTGCGTCCTAGCGGCTTCTGGCGGCCCTGCAGTCCCCCTGGCGGGTTTCTGGGTTCCTGTTGTTTGGGTTTGTGTGTGTTGCGTGTGTGGTGCGGGCGGCGCCTGTGCTTTGGTGTGTGGTGTGCGCTTGTGGGGCTCGTGTCGGTGGCGGTTGTGGGGGTGTGTGTTGTGTGCACGCTCGGGCGTGTGTGCGGTGTGTTGGTGGTGCGTTGGGGCGCCTGCCCTCGCCTTTGCGGGCGTGGTTTGGCGGCCCTGTTTGGTGTGGGGGCTGTGTGTCGTGCCCCCCCCTCCTGTCTCGGCTGTGTGGTTCCCCGCCCCCCTTGGCTGGGGTCTGTTGGTGGTGCGTCCCCTTGCTGTCCCCTTTGCGTGTGCCCTCCTCCTTCTGTCTCTTTTCCGTGTCGCTTGGGGCGGTGTCGTGCCCGGGCCTTCCCGGCTGTGGTGTGTGGGGGGGGGTCCTTGTCGCCGGCTCGGGTCCCTTCCCCTGGTGTTTCCCCGTGGGGGAGCCGGTGCTTGCACTCCCCGTCAGGGTGTAACTCTGTTGTACGGATGCCGTCCATGGACCTGTTCCGTAGCCAGGTACTCCAGCCGTTCCCCACACCGGGGTCGGGTACACTGTGGGTCGCTGGGGAGTCCTCGCGGGACAGGCGCGTCTCTTGCCTGCCCCGATGGACGGTGTGCCCTACCCGCAGCCCCTCGCTGGGCCCAAACCGCAGTACGTGCCGTGGGGAGTGCTCTTGGTCAGGCCCATTGGTCACCCCCCCAGGCCGGTGCCACCGCGGGCCGCTGACCAACGGTCCCGGGCGTATCCCACCTTATTGCGTGTGCTCAGGTGGGGCCGATACGGTCACCGGGGGGGCCCCCAAACCCCTGAGGTTGGGTCCCTCGCCGGCGCCCCCCGTGGGCCCTTTTCGTCCCGCCCCCCTTTTCGCTGTGCGGTTTGCGGTGGTTGGTGTCCCGTCTCTCCGGGGTGGGGTGGTGGTGGTAGGGGGGGGGGGTGTTCGCTGTTCCTGGCTGTGTTGCTTGCGGGCGTGTCGCCCCCTCCTCTGGTCCTGCGGTGGTGGTGCGTGGTGTGTGGTGTGTGGTGTGCGGTGGTGGTGTGTTGGCGGGGTTTTGGGTGGTGTGTGGTGTGGTTGGTCCCTCGCCACTCCTGGCGGAGGTTCCTGTGTGCTACTCCCCGCCACTCCTGGCTGGGTTTCGCTGCCGGCGGTGGTGCGTGGTGTGCGGTGTGTGGTGTGCGGCGTGTGGCGTGCGGCGGTGGCGTGTGTGGTGGGTTTGTGGCTGGTGTGGTTGGTCCCTCGCCACTCCTGGCGGAGGTTCCTGTGTGCTACTCCCCGCCACTCCTGGCTGGGTTTCGCTGCCGGTGGTGGTGGGCGGTCCCCGGCACTCCTGGCTGGGGTCCGCTGGCGGCGGTGGTGTGTGGTGTGTGGCGGTGGTGTGTTGGTTGTTGGTCCCTCGCCACTCCTGGCGGAGGTTCCTGTGTGCTACTCCCCGCCACTCCTGGCTGGGTTTCGCTGCCGGTGGTGGTGGGCGGTCCCCGCCACTCCTGGCTAGGGTCCGCTGGCGGCGGTGGTGTGTGGTGTGTGGCGGTGGTGTGTTGGTTGTTGGTCCCTCGCCACTCCTGGCGGAGGTTCCTGTGTGCTACTCCCCGCCACTCCTGGCTGGGTTTCGCTGCCGGCGGTGGTGCGTGGTGTGCGGTGTGTGGTGTGCGGCGTGTGGCGTGCGGCGGTGGCGTGTGTGGTGGGTTTGTGGCTGGTGTGGTTGGTCCCTCGCCACTCCTGGCGGAGGTTCCTGTGTGCTACTCCCCGCCACTCCTGGCTGGGTTTCGCTGCCGGTGGTGGTGGGTGGTCCCCGCCACTCCTGGCTGGGGTCCGCTGGCGGCGGTGGTGTGTGGTGTGTGGCGGTGGTGTGTTGGTTGTTGATCCCTCGCCACTCCTGGCGGAGGTTCCTGTGTGCTACTCCCCGCCACTCCTGGCTGGGTTTCGCTGCCGGCGGTGGTGCGTGGTGTGCGGTGTGTGGTGTGCGGCGTGTGGCGTGCGGCGGTGGCGTGTGTGGTGGGTTTGTGGCTGGTGTGGTTGGTCCCTCGCCACTCCTGGCGGAGGTTCCTGTGTGCTACTCCCCGCCACTCCTGGCTGGGTTTCGCTGCCGGTGGTGGTGGGCGGTCCCCGCCACCCCTGGCTGGGGTCCGCTGGCGGCGGTGGTGTGTGGTGTGTGGCGGGGGTGTGTTGGTTGTTGGTCCCTCGCCACTCCTGGCGGAGGTTCCTGTGTGCTACTCCCCGCCACTCCTGGCTGGGTTTCGCTGCCGGTGGTGGTGGGCGGTCCCCGCCACTCCTGGCTGGGGTCCGCTGGCGGCGGTGGTGTGTGGTGTGTGGCGGTGGTGTGTTGGTTGTTGGTCTCTCGCCACTCCTGGCTGGGTTTCGCTGTCGGCGGTGGTGCGTGGTGTGCGGTGTGTGGTGTGCGGCGTGTGGCGTGCGGCGGTGGCGTGTGTGGTGGGTTTGTGGCTGGTGTGGTTGGTCCCTCGCCACTCCTGGCGGAGGTTCCTGTGTGCTACTCCCCGCCACTCCTGGCTGGGTTTCGCTGCCGGTGGTGGTGTGGTGTGGTGTTGCGGTGGGTGTGTCTTCCGGGTGCCCTTCCCCTTGGCCCTGGTGTGTGTGTGTGCGCTCTGTGGCCCTTCGTGTTGGTGTGGGTGGCGTGGGGGGGGGGGGGGGTCGCGCTCGGTGTGGCTGTCGTGCGTGCGCGTGCGTGTGCTCGCGGTGTGTGGTTGGTGGGGTGGGGTGTGTCATACCTTGGCTGGTTCTCGTCGTCGGTCGTCGGCATGTTTCAAAAGGCAGAAGAAGAGGTCCTGTAGATGCGTAGCAGAGATGCGTGGCATGTGTGATGCGTAGTACGTACCTGTCCTTTCGTCCCATCATGTTTTCTTCCCCTGTTGAGAAAGAGCGTGCGCAGGTCCTTTTTGTTTTTTGTTTTTTTTTTTTTTTTTTGCGTGTTGTGGTTTGTGTCTCCTCCCTCGTGTTTTTTTTTTTTTCTCGCTGCGTCTTCGATAACATACCTCTCCGCATTGCGTTTCCCCTATAGAGAGGGCGTGGATGGCGGTTTCGTGTTTTTTTTTTTTTTTCAACATACTTGTTGTACCTTGTGCCGCTTCTTGTTGCCGTCCCCTATAGAGAAAGCGTGTGTTTGTTTGTGGGTGGGGCGGGGATGGGGTTGCATACCATGACTTTCTTTTGTCTTGTCTCCGTCTTCGTGCATCTTGCGGCTTCGGTGCGTTTGTGTTTTCGTCCCCTTGGCGCCTTCCCTCGCATTTTTAAGATACTTGTTCGTCATACCTCCATACCATTGTTTCCCCGTGGTACGTGGTCATTCCCTATAGCGAGAGCGTGTGTGTGTTTGCGGGCGGGGCGGTGTGGGGTTCATACCTTGTTTTTCCTTGTTCTTGTCTCCGTCTTCTCGCTCCTTGCGGTCTTGTTTATGTGTGTGCGTGTGTGCGTGGACCGTCCCTTTGGCGCCCTCCCTCGTATCGTTAACATACTTGCTCGCCGTACCGTTGTTTCCTCGTGGTTGGTGAACGTTCGCTTGTTCGCCTTTTCATTGTTTCCCCTTTGTCCGTGGCCGCCCCATACCTTTTGCGCTTTTGTGGAATTTGTTTTTTTTTTTTTTTCGCGGCGGTCGGGGCCTATGGAGGAATAAATATGGGGGATATATGGTTGTGGTTTGTGTTTGCGGGCGTGCCTTTTGACGTGCGTGGCGGTTCGTCGTTCTTTTTTTTTTTTTTTTGCGTGCGGTGTTGTCCCTTGGGCGCCCTCCTTCGCAACATACTTGGTTTTCTCATCCACGTATATGTAGCGGTGGATACGATATGTATGACGCATGGGGCCGTAACATACTTGGTTGCCATACCTCGTTTTCCCGTGGTCCGTGGTCGCGTCTTTTTTGTTTGTGGTTTGGTGTTTCTCTTTTTGTTGCGTCTCCTTCTCTCTTTTTTTTTTTTTTTTTGACGCGCACATGCCGCCTAGCTCCTATGGCACGTACTTTGCTAGGTGGCTCGGCGGTCGCTTTGTTCTTGTCTTCGTCGTCGTGGCTTGCTGGTTTTTGGTGTTCGCCTCTTTTCTTCTTCTTTGTTTGTGGAGCGCGCACAAGTCCCTAGCGTCTAGGACACGCACTTTGCTAGGTGTTTTGGAGCATGCAACGCTCAGGTTCTTCGCCGTCGCGACTCTATTGTTCGTCTTTGTTTTGTGAGTGTCCTAAATTTTGCGACCTCGCCAAACAGCGGCGTAAAATTTTTTGGGGGGTTTCTGAGGTCGGAAAAAACGATTTTGCGCTTATTTTTTGCTGGCGGTGCGTCGTTTTCTTAGTTTTGCATTATTTTTCTGCTGCGATCGCGCGACACGTCCCCAACTTCTCTCCAGGATAACCAACCTCCCAACCGCCCAACACCCCAGCTAGGAGTGGCTGGGCGCAGCCGAAACCCGAGCCGAAGCACACGCACCCACGCCGCACACCTGAGCCAGGAGAGGCGGAGTACAAGCGGAGCGCGCACACAAACAAACACACATCCCAACACCCCAGCCAGGAGTGGCGGGGCGCAGCCAAAACCCGAGCCCAAGCACACACACCCACAGCGCACACCCCAGCCAGGAGTGGCGGGGTACAAGCGGAGTGCGCACACAAGCACACACACACCGCAACACCCCAGCCAGGAGTGGCGGGGCGCAGCCGAAACCCGAGCCCAAGCACACACACCCACAGCGCACACCCCAGCCAGGAGTGGCGGGGTACACGCGGAGCGCGCACACAAGCACACACACACGCCAACACCCCGGCCAGGAGTGGCAGGGCGCAGCCGAAACCCGAGCCCAAGCACACACACCCACACCGCACACCCCAGCCAGGAGTGGCGGGGTACAAGCGGCGCGCGCACACAAGCACACACACACCCCAAACCCCGACCAGGAGTGGCGGGGCGAAGCCGAAACCCGAGCCCAAGCACACACACCCACACCGCACACCCCAGCCAGGAGTGGCGAGGTACAAGGAGGGTGTACACAAACACTCACACACCCCAACACCCCAGCCAGGAGTGGCGGGGCGCAGCCGAAACCCAAGCCCAAGCACACACACCCGCACCGCACACCCCAGCCAGGAGTGGCGGGGTACAAGCGGAGTGCGCACACAAGCACAAACAGGCCCCAACACCCCAGCCAGGAGCGGCGGGGTGCAGCCAAAAACCGAGCCCAAGCACACACACCCACACCGCACACCCCAGCCAGGAGTGGCGGGGTACAAACGGAGCGCGCACGCAGACACACACACACACCCCATCACCCCAGCCAGGAGTGGCGGGGCGCAGCCAAAACCCGAGCCCAACCACAACCCAGACCCAAACACAAGCGCCGCTCAACAGTAGGAAACCCGGTATCCATAGCCCGGGCACTGAGGCAGCCCGTGCCATGCAGGTGACCCGGCCAAACGAGATCCGGAGACCGGGGGTAAGGCTGCCACGTAAGGCCTGCGCTGCTTTTGGACTGGAGGCGGAGCTTGCGACAACCAAGCGCCTCGGAACCCCAGCACCAAGAACGTGCATGCATGCCTCGGGAACGGGATACGCCAGGAAGTCCGGTGAACGTCTAGGGTTCCGCCCAAAGGAGGGGACGTGCGCAAGCACAGGGGCACACCCTCCCGGCGAGACAAGCACGTCACACTGGCGGCGATCAGCCCTCCTGGTGTTGCCCGGGGCCGCTTTGTTGGGGGCCACCAGTCAGGTCTAGCGGGATGTAAGCCGCCTCCCCTCTTCATGCGCGGAGCCTCTTCCTGTTCCTCACAGGGGCGACGCCAGGGGGAACCATGGGGCGCCTCTCCACGACCGAGTGCACCTGGCTACCTACCTACCTCTCTTTTGGATGAAATGGAGTTGATTAGGAATCTGTGGCATAGGAGTTAGGCCAGACACAGGATATGGCTTGGCCAGCAAGGCCAAGCAACTGAACTCAGAAACAGTTAAAAGGTAGAACCAGAATAAGTGGTAAAATCAATTGAGTATAGGGGTCTTGAGGTTGGGGACCACTAGGCTTAACCTGCAAGGCTTTAGGCATAAAGTGCCTACTTCATTTCGGTAGATCCTCCATGAAGGAAGATACCTTCGCTCAGTTGAGTGGTAGGATTGAACTTCAGGGGGGGCTAGGGTTATAACCCTAGTTACCTTGAGAAAGTGTACTTTAGCTTCAACAGAAAGACAAAAATGATTAAGTTAGTCTCAACATCAACAAAAGGTTTTTAGGGGGGGTTCAGCCTGGATCAAGTCCCCGAAGAAAGACATGGCAGTGACGTTTTCTTACTCCCCCCTGGAGTACTAGTTGATCAAGCTAGTAGGACCAAGGAGAAAGGCTCAAATTTCCCCAAAATTACCTCAGAAAATGCATTCAACCAGCCAAAGACACTCTCATCAGTTCATAGAAGCCTATCACACTGTGGGTACCCTTGAAAAATAGTGTAATGTAGCGTGAATGATGTCCCTTCAATGGAGCATTCCTCAAAAGTCGCCAGCGTGCGGCGAAAACCTTTGGTACAAATTTGGGGGTAGTTGGGTTTGAACCCAGGACTCCCTCCCTAGAGCACACATGCTTGCCCACTAGGGTCCAGTTGCGCTCTGATGCGGACGACTATCGGTGTATAAACAGCGTTTCAGTAAACGTCCTGACAAAGGGCCACGGCGGAGCAATACCCCCAATGGAGGACAAAAAACTCAGGGAGCTGAAAAAAATAGAAAATGGAACCAACAGGGAGTGAATCCTGTGGTTTAGCGAAAGGGCTAGGGATTTAAGGAGTCAAATCGCTAAAAATTGACGAAAAGACGTTAGTAATCGTCATTCTTAGGCCAAAACCTATAGTCGCAGACAAGTGCAACAGGAGCGGACTCCCAAAAAGAGTTGCGCAAGCGTAAACGGCTCCAGAAAAAGAAGGTACGTCCCGTGGTTTTTAAAGCTTTTAAAAGAAATTTTTGCACAGTTGCATCAAAATTTCTATACACTTTAGGAAAAGGTCTTGAACAGAAACCCACACAACAGAGCAGGTGGACAACCCACCTCTCAGGTATGTTAGTGTCATGTGACAAACATGCATTGTGTTCGTGTCGGTAGTTGCGCTAGAACGCTAGGGTTGTCACTGTTGCGTTCGTTAAGCGCTGGGGCGTTCACTTCCCTTGCTCTGCACAGGTCTAAACAAAAATGAGAGGTATGTGAAACGAATGGAGCACGCAGCGCGCGCGTAGGGTTAGTGTATGCGTTGTGCTCCCGATGCATGTGCCCAATCTAGGCATTCACACGTTGTGGCGCTTTCCCTGTGTCCCAATCCACTCTTCTCTTCTCTTCACAGGTCAAAAAGGGAAGTGCTTCCTCGTGTTCGTGTTGCCGTAGCGCTAAAAAAGGGTTGCTCAGAACGCGTAGGCTTGTTTTGTGCTGTGCTGTTGTTCGCCATTCCTGTCCTTCTTCTGCAAGAGACAAGAAGGGCATGCATGACACACGATGCATTAATCGATTGGGGTTGTTTATAACTCGCCGTAGGGTTGTTTAAGCGCTTGGGGTTGTTTTGCATTCGTGTTCCCTTCGGCATTCACATGATGCGTGGTGAGTAAGGTAGGTAAGCCCAGGAGGAGCTAACCTCCTGGTTGAGTTACGCGCTGATTGGTTGTTGTGGGTTAATGGTAGGAGAAAGAGTATAGTCAATCGCCTCCCTTCCCTGCATACGCACGATGCATTAAAGGGACATAGGCCACGCGCAGTGCACACGGTATAACTCTTGCTTAGGCTACCCAGGGCTCCGCCCTACGTTCTATAAGAGAACGGGCGGATTCCTTAAGCTTGCTTGCTTGCGGCCTGGTTAGAGGACAGGGTATTATAGGTCAGCCTGAGAAGCGTGTAATACGTGGAGGCTGGCTTGGTTCCTCAGCCGCTAACCAGGTCTCATCTGCCTTTGCTTTACAGGTTGGAGAGATCAGGGTGATTGGTGCAGCTGCCGTTGCCTTCGGCGACTTTGGAGTTTTCTGCCCATGCTAAAAAGGGCGCTGATCACACAATCAACAAACTGTGCCTCAGCCGTGAGTGGCGAGGACAATCCGACCTCTTCATCATACACGCTGTGCACTCAAACAGAGCACTCCTTCCCTCCAAGCCCTGAGAGGGAAACGTGTGGTGACGTCCCTGTTAGGCCACAGTCGCTTAGTAGCGCTTTGATCTCTGGAATTTCACAGGGGGGCCAGTAGCGCCCGTGACTCCTTCGTCATGACCACCCAGTAGCGTCTGTAGGGGTTAGGGTCAGCAAGCCTGGTAGGGACTGAGTGCGGTTGTGCTCACCCTGCCTTCGAAGGCTGGTGCTGGCATTAGTGTGTGTAGTGTAGTGGTGTTTCCTGTCCTGCGTGCTTTTCCTCGTGGGCTGGGGAATGTGTTAGTGCTTGGCCCTTAGAAAAACGGGCGTTTTGTATGCCCTTAGCACACTTTGCCACCCCTCCCCTCTAGTAGGTAGGGCTTTTGCCGTCTTCCCCAAAGAATAGGCGCCGGCACAGAAATTGGGCACCATAGGAGTGGTGATAGTACCTCATTAGGATCTTTGGTAAGACGTCAGCGAAGCCAGGTCTCCGGGAGCCACGCGGGGGAGTGAAGTGAGACACATACAGACATACGTAGCACACTTAGGGGTATGGTACCCGGGTAAGGAAGGGTAGAACCCCATGGGTCTGGACCAGTCAGGGGTCCTAACTGTGGGCACGCTTGTCTCCAAGGAGGGTGGACACACCTTGCTTCACAACACCTTGCTTGTGATTCCCCCCTGGAGTAGTTCTTCGTTGGCTCCCAAACGTCATTAGATCAGGGCAGTTCCCACGCAACACATGGTCAACAAGGCACACACTCGCTGGGTGGCTGCAAACCTGATGAGCGGCCATCTGGCTCACGCTGGTAACCATAGGCATGGAACTGCAGGGCACAGCCAGGGTAGGTGCAGTGCTCCAAAGCAGCGGTGTTGAGCCAAACCGATGGCCTTCGGCCAGGGAGGGGTTGTCACGTGGGGCTACCGGTCCTGTCCTGCGATGCAATGCGGGGCAACTGTGACAACTGCTCTCACACACCTACGCAGACCTATCTGCACAAGAGTGCTCACCGCTCCTAGGAGGTTAGAAGACCGAGCGGGTTAGAAAACCGTTAATACATAGACACAGAGAGATTAGTTTTTCTTTTTCCGCTGGGACAGAGTCTCAGCACGGGTTAGTAGCTGTCCCTCGCTTATCTCAACGAGGTAGGAGCGAAAGATGGGGCTGATAATCCCATCTAGCTGTATGAAGGCGGACATGGGTTCCCAGGTCGCCTCAGATAGCCCATAGCCGTCCCACAGGGTAAGGAACTTCCAGCCCTGTTTATACTGATGGCGAGCAATACCTGCAACCACGTAGTAGCCATTGACTGCCATCTCATCGTCAGTCATCTCTTCGAGTTTGTCTGCCTCCTCAGGGTTGGCAGCGTTCTCTAGGTTGAGGCGCTCAACCTCTTCATCAGACAGACACCACTTGTCCCAGGACAGTTCGTCAGGCGAATGGTAGTGTCTCAGCTCCTTAGGTGCATACAGCAACTCCCCACCTAGGCGGGGGCTGCACCTCACATCGATCCTGGATCCATCTATTTTTATAATACGATAAGGCCGAAAGTAGGGGTCCTGCAGACAGTTGCGGGGCCAAGTGGGCAATCCTGAATGGTGTACCGGCACAAGGTCCCCTACCTTGCAGGTGGCAGGATGTCTCGTGCGGTTACGCCTAGTCAACTCACGTTCTGCAACGTGTTTCAGGCTAGCTCTAGCCAGGCTAGCCAGGTCCTGCCTATGCTCCGGCCAATCACCTACGGGGCTCTTGTAGTCCTCAGGAAAAAAGGGTTTTAAAGAACCACGCAGCACGCCCCCCATGGAACAGTTCGTGGGGGGTATAGCCAGTTGAGGAACTCTCCTGAGAGTTCATGGTTAGGACAGCCCAGGGTAACACGCGTACCCAATCTTTGGTACGCTCCTGTTGCGTCAGAATCCTCAGGTTCTGCTCCAACACAATGTTCTGCCTCTCGCACAGGGGGTTAGAAATGTGAGTGTAGGGCACAACTGTGGTCACATGGACGTTCAGGGCGTCCAACACTCGCTTGTGCCATCCGGTATTGCTCCGGATACGCACATCCTCGTCAGAGTGCACCTCCTTAGATGCCCCATAGTGTTCGAACCATTGTTCAACCCAAATTTCCACAGTCTGTTCCCCTGTGATCTTTTTGTTGCAGGGGAACGCACGGGTGAAACGGGTTAGGCCACAGGTGACAACCAAACAGCTGTCATAACCACCAAACTTAGGCAGACCGTGGATGAAATCCACATACAACAGAGAATTAGCACAGTAGGGGATAGGCAGACTGGAGACCAGTCCCCGGTCACGTGAGTCGCTCTGTTTGCTGGCGTGACAGTTACAGGAATCCACTATGGACTGCATACGAGCACGTAGCTCAGCACAGGTTAGTGGGGAGTAGAAAAGCTCCCTGAAAAAGTCAACAGAACTGTTGCACCCTGTGTGCCCAGAGCTGAGATGGGCCCACTGTAGGCAACCATCAAATCGTGCCTCAGGCACGACTATACGATCCTCATAGTACAGATATTGGTCATCCTTATACCAACAGTCGCCGTCTATCAAGTGGCCTCTAGGCCATCACTGAGGGAGTTGAGTACCCATTTATACTCAGCATCGTAGTCTCTCAGACTCCAACCCTCCAATACTCCTGCAGTGTGCATGGATAAGTCCAGCTGGATGTCCATGCGTTGAAACGCCTCTTTGGCCAACGCCTCCGAACTCTCACCTAGGAGGGCGTCGAAGTTGTATGAAAATATATAGTCTGCCATCTCGTTCTTTATACCCCTGATATGGTGGACAGTCAGCCTGAACTGACCCAGGTAGGTCCACCATCGTTTTAGTTTCGCCTTTTCAGGAGGGGGACCCTTCTGAAACGTTTTCACTGGCTCTTGGTCACAAAGCCAGACAATAGGGTTACTTAGGCGACTCAAGTTGCATGGTCAAAATCACACCAAATGCACCCAATTTGGACGATGCCAAAAAATAGTTTTTCACAGGCTCTGTTTTTTGAAAACAGAATATTAGTCCAAAGAAAGTATCTTTCTTACCATTTGTGCCATTTTGTGCCTTTTTTCGGACAGCCGAAAACAAAAAAAACTATAAGAAAATTCAATAAATCTTATGATTTCAGTGGAAAATGATGTGCTTTTAGCGGAATTTGGCCAATGGATACATTTTGCAAGCCCCTCGTCTTTTGGATGAACATGGTCTGCAGAAAAAATGATTGCAACATCATTTTCTGTTCTGCATGTTCATTGCATACCTGAAAAAATGATTTATTGATCGACTTCTATGCGCGAGGCCTCGCGCAATCAAGACCAAGGATCATTAAAACAGAAGCATGGCGGATTAAATATCAACGCAAAACATATGCAACATGTGGTTCAAGGGCTGCCCCATGCGCGAGGCCTCGCGCATAACTTACTAAACCAAAAACCTCACCCGATTCATTTTCCTTTGGAAAGACGGCTTCAGGGTCGAGTGGTCTTACTACCCACCCCACGGTTTGATTTTTGATTTGCACTGCCTGAAAAAAGAGGTATAGGTTGTGACTTTCAAGTTCCGGGACTGCATTGCAGTCTTCATTGCGCGAGGCCTCGCGCAAAAAAGGCGCAGAAAATATATTCTTTGTACCATTGTGATGGGTTCTCATCTGATGGCGCTTGTGCACAACCTTCACTGAAACAACGAGTACCTAAATTGTTGTTGAGTCATTGAAATTTACCAGAAGCTTGCCCCCCCCGGAGGCGGAAAATCTGTGTCTTGGCTTGGTCAGCCCCTGCGCTTGGCAGACTGTTTCCCCAGGGCACCTTCTTTCTCCAGGTATCGAACATCATCTTGATAATTGGTGTCGTTTGCACTACATTGCATTTTACTCTCCAAAAAATCAGTTTTTTTGGCCCAAACTAACGCTCAAAAAAGTGCCACGCATGGCAAATTCATATTTTCTTTGCACATTTTACTTTGGTCTATAGTCAACAATGGAAGGATCAATTTTTCTTCAGGCAAAGCTACAAGGGGGGTCCCTGTCCAGCTCAGCATCATCTGTTGAGTGGACATGCTTCATGTGTTACCAGTGATACTCTTTTTTTTGCTTGACACACCCCATAACTTGTGGCAGGTGTGCATCATGAGCAATGCTGAAGGATGCACCGCGTGCAACACCTCCAACGTATGTGCTCCTTTTGTTAGGAATGCAACAACATTAGAAATGATTTCTTGAGTCATCAATTAGATTTGCAAGGCTTGTTTAGAGCGCTGAATGTCCGCCCGCGTAAACATATTGTACAATGTGATCAAGTCAAGGGTGCCTGTAATGTCACTCCAGTGTAGGCGCCTGCTTGATTCCTCAAATCTACCATCATTACCTGACCTTGGAGGGGCAATGGACTGCGTCTTGCACGAGGCCTCGCGCAAGGAACAGTCCATTGCCCCAAAAAAAGCATTTTTTGGACCGATCAGGACCAAGAAAAGGCCAAAATTCCTTACGTAAGAGTTCTTTTGGTGTTTCAAAAACGGCTTGATTTTTTGCAAGCCAAAGAATGGTTCTTTTGATGTTTTTTGAGGCCGTGTATTTTGGGCACTTTCTGTCGTTTTATACCATGCAACTTGAGCAGACTAAGGGTTAGTACCAAGTAGACGGGATTTGGAAGAAAGCACGAGCATCCCGGCCAGGAGTTCCTGGTTGTAGGTACTGTAGTTGGATCGTGCTGGATTCCACTTCCAGTTCCAGTGACCAAGAGGTACCAGACGCCATTCATTGGCAGGGTAGTCATGCTTCAGGGTTCCATCGCGGTTCACACCTGAAGTTTGAAACTGGCAGTGAGACAACTCAGCGGGGCCAAGCTCCTGCCACTGGTATGGGGTACCACCCCCCCCTACATCACAGGCATCTGTGACGAGTGTTATCTTGCCCTTAGGGCGGGGTACCCCCAGGCAGTTGGTAGAGGAAATTTTCTTCTTCAACTCCTGGAAACAGGTCTCTTCCTTGTCGGTCCATCGGCAAGGACTGGTTTTTTTTATAAGGTCAGTCAGGGGGGCTGATGAATACTTACAATGGTGGATATGGGGTTGGTAAACATTGCAGGCGCCAATGAAACTCCGCACGTCGTGCAGACCCTTCTTAGGGTCGTCACGTATCTGCATGTCTTGCAGGGGTTGCATCTTAGATGCGGCTGGTTTCCACCAGCCATACCCAACGTCAAAAACTAGGTATTCCATCTCCTCACGCATGAACTCTCATTTCTCGAGTTTGATGCGGAAATGGTTTTCCTGGCAGACCGTGAAAAACTCTTCTAGGAGGAGGATGTGATCCTCCTGAGTATTAGTACCCAGGCTCACGTCATCGATGTGTGCCTCCATCTCAGCCCCGCGTGAAACCAGTTTCTGTACAAGGGGTGTGCGTCTCAGGATATATAGGATTTTATTCATCAGCTCCTGAAAGAGAGCAGGGGCATTCGCGATACCAAAGGGCATGACCTTCCAGCAAAAGACACGGCCCTTAGGGGTTGCAAAGGCGAGCAGTTCCTGGGCTGCTCGGGTTAAGTCTACCTGCCAGAGGCCACTGCGCTTGTCCATCTTAGTTTTGAATCGGTACTTAGCGAGTCTCTACAGGGTGTTCTCCATGTTGGGGATACTCCCTGAGTCGTTCTGGGTCTTCTTTTTGACCTCACTGTAGTCAACGACCAAGCGCATTGCAGTGGAGCCAGGTTTAGCCACTAGAAAACAAGGGCTACAATGGCAGGGGTAGTCCCAGTGTTTAAATTCCTCGACGAGGCCAGCATCTATACATTCCTGGATCTGGCGTTCGATCTCGTCAATCTGGTCTTGTGGCGCGGGGTATGGACGCCGTCTTACCACAGACCCTTCAAAGTCTGGTTTGAGTGTGAGGTCCATCTGCACCAGTTTTTTGCAAGACAGGGGTGGGGGCAACGCTCCAAAAACCTCCCGATATTTCTGGACGAGCTTACTGAGACGGGGGTCTAGGTTCATACTCTCCAGTTTGTCAACAAAATCCTCCTCAGCACGGAGGTTGCTCTTCCCTTTTTCCTGCTTCTTCATACGCCCCATGGTTTCAGGGGTCAGTTCATCCTCCCAGTCCTGGCGACCCTGCTGGGCATACTGAAGGGAGTATACCAGAGGTATCTCAGGATCGCAAACAGTCATCTCTTCATTATCCTCCTCGGACCATATAGACATTTTCCAGGTCCTCTTGAGGAGGTACACGCTGGTCCGTCGCTCGATACCCTCAGCTTTAGCCCATAGAACCTATTGGAGATCCTGTACATCGTACCAGGAGACGGGCATATTGTTAGGTGAGGGTTTAGCATCAGGTACCTGAATTGTAGGGCCATCTGTGGCCTGTATGCAGAAAACAGCCTGGTCATGAGACCCGCCATGAGTGGACTCGCCAAGGTCCACCTCATCCATAAGCAGCTGCGCCAAGAAAGCGCTGTGCTTCAGTGTCACGATCTCCGGGTCAACCGGGGGTATAACACTGGCGATATCGCTGAGGCGGTCGTCAGCATCAGCCAAAGGCGTGGAGACCGCTGGCGTCTCCTGCTCATCGGAGCACTCACCACTCATCGTAGTGACCGAAGAGTACTCGGATCTTTTCTTGAGATCCAGGAGGGTAAGGCCTCTGTTTTCGGCCATCAACTCCTTGAGTACCACCTGGTCGAGGTCACTCACAGGTACAGGGCTTAGAGAGCCATCTACCATGGACAGGAAACTGCCCCATTCAGGGGTGGGCATGGTCTCTTGAGAGTCCTCAGGGACGTAGATTGGACCATTGGGGAGTTCAGTTCTTCCCACTGTCATACGGTCCAACAGTCTTCTCCAATAGGCGTGTTCGCCTGTAGGACCCCAGTCGGGGGTGCATAGGACCACTCTCGCTCCTTCAAGGGCAATTTTTGTAAGCACCTTAACGAGTTGAGAGAATGGGGGATTAGCATAGCACAACCCCATTGACTTCCAATAGAAGCCATAGGCGTTTTTCAGATACAGTGAGCAATAGAGCTGCATCATGTGCTGCTCTTTACTCGCGAACAGTTCCGCCTGTACTTCATTCAG
Source organism: Eutreptiella sp. 'Long Island Sound 2002' (assembly GCA_964036045.1). Lineage (NCBI taxonomy): Eukaryota > Euglenozoa > Euglenophyceae > Eutreptiales > Eutreptiaceae > Eutreptiella > Eutreptiella sp. 'Long Island Sound 2002'. Next base: position 56,312,113 of record OZ038380.1, read on the forward strand.
GTCTACCTGCAGGGCGGCCAGTCCAGTTTCCAAGACGGGCCGCACCAACTGATAGTTTTCAGTTCGATAAGACCGGTTCACGTAGCGCAGACCGGATTCTTTTAGTCCTGACAGCTCCAGAGAGACAGAGAAAAGGCCACTGCCAAAGTCGCAGTGAAGGGCATAGGGACGTTGCAAAGACAACAGTTTTACCTGGGGGTTACGGCGCAGAAAATCTGTGCCGATGACAATGTCAAAGGCGTCGGTGTCCAGCACTTTGCAATGCTGAGTCACCTGCTCGTTACCCAGACACACGGTTACATCGACCCCCGCCAGGGAACGGATAGTCCGACCATCCCCAACCCTTATGGCCTTGGTTTTGGTTTTCCTGATCTTGGCCTGTTTTAGGTGTCTGCGGGCCACGATGGAAAGCGTAGCGCCCGTGTCTAAGACAGCCTTGTAGACCTGGTCACCAATTTTCACGGGGATCCAGAAAACCAAATCCTCATCCTCGAGCCGGCCCCCTTTCCCTCTTCGGGGAACTTGACCTCCACCCCGGCGGCCTGCAGGCACTTAGAGTGCCAATTTAGGCGGCGCTTCTTGGGCTTCTCGCTGCTCTTGTCGGCGCCACCAGCGCTGGGGGTGGAGAGGGCTGGCCGTTCCTCACCAAACATCTCACCCTTAGGTGTGGGGTTGGGTGCTCCTCTTCCACCAGTGGGGGGGGCTGAGGACCTTCGTCCTCCAGGGTTACCCTTACCCTTAAAACCTCTAGGGGTAGGGCCCCCCCCTTCGCCTCCTCCGCCCTTACCGGCGGTCTTACGCCGTTCCTCTTCGGCTTTCTTATGTCTTTCGGATTCGCGGCGTTTGATGTGGCATTCATCTTCATAATGCCTCCTCTTGCCGCAATATCCGCACGTTATCGTGCAGCCGAAATGGTCTTGGTGCTTTACCTCCTGGCCATCTTTAGTTTTCTGCGTGCGCTTCAGCTGGAGCATGCACGCACTTCGCCCATCACAGTCGGGCGTGTGGCAGGGTCAACCCTTATCATCCGTAGGACGACAGTAGAAAAGATTCGGGGGCCCTTTACCTTTGGAAGGGGGGGTCTCAGTCAAGTGCTTCAACTGCCCACCACGGCCCTTCCCAGGGTTGGAGTGGGGTTGAGGTGACCTCCCTCCAGGAGACTTCTCAGCAAGGACTCCCTTCGCAGATGTTTGCGCAGATACCTGTCCATGTGCGAGTCATTCTCCCTCTCCATGGCCAACTGGATCAACAGATCGACCAGGTCATCATAAGAGTGGGTCCGAGCTTTCCTCTCGGACGTCTCTCTGCAGTTATTCCATGTCCTGGTAGGAATCTTCCCCACTTGCCACAGGTGTGGCTCAGTCGGCTGATAGGACGAGGGGTTCATGCGCCCCATGAGCTCTTCCAACTGCGCCACGAACTCGGAGATACGCGCAGCGGTGGGGAATTTGGGGAGACGAGGCACCTCCTCAATCTCCCTTCAGATACTCAGGTCCGTTTCGTAGACTGGATACATTTGCTCCAGTCTTTTCAGGAAGTCGCCCCAGTCGGAGCTCTTCCTGATAGCGGTTTTAACCTGCCGCTGAAGGATTTTTTTTTTGCACGACTTTTTGATGAGCGTGCATTTAGTACGAACATCAGCATGTTGCTGACCCGTGAGAAGCAAGAACTCAGAACACTTCTCAGCCCATTCAGGGAGGTTTTTGGGATCAAACTCAGGGAGTTCGATCTGAAGGTTCACCGTGGCGATGGCCTTCATTCCCCTTCCTAGGACGCCTGTGTCACCTGTACCACCTGAGAGGGGTGAGGGGTGCACTGTGGCCAATGGGACCAGGGCTGACAGACCATAGCCTTTCATCTCAGCCTCTGTGGTGTCACCTACACTGCAGACAGGCACAGTCCTCACACGAGGGTGGAAAGGGCTAGGATAGGTGTCCATTGGGGAGCTGCGGATGCCTCTGCAGCTCTTCACATCCCTAGTTAGCAGTGCAACACCCGGGGACATACTAGGTGGGGGCTTCTTCAGATCGGAGAGCCCAAACTTTGTCTTGAGTGCTGCTGACAATGCACTCAGATCTACATCTTCATCGCCTGCACCTAGGACCCGGGATAGCAACTCCATGGTCTCATCGAGATGCAGCTTAGGGTCCGACATTCGTGGGGGCAAACCTAGATCCACACTCGTAGGTTCGGGTGCCACTGCCCTGGGGCTGGGGCCAGGCTTCAGACACTCATACTCCTTCGGTTTCTCCGGAGGCGTAGGTTCTACAGACACCCAGACGGGTTCCAACTCAGATGATTGGGCTGACGACGACCAGTCCATTTGGCCGTGAGGTATCTCGAACGTCTCCTCGGCCCACGTAGCTCCGAACATCGTTCCCAAAGGCGCCTCCTTCCCCTGTCCTTTCCTTACCGCTCTTCTCCAGGCCTTGACCTTGGCATTTGCCACTTCGAACCCTGGGGTAGGAGAGTTTTCAGACGGGGGCATCGAGGACACGACGGAAGCTAAGGCTGCTGCCACAGGGTCCTTGCCTTCGAGACGCCTGAGGTTCGCCCGCGTTCAGCCGGGCGCCTCAGCGCTTGCACTCGGGCGGGCTCCTTCTGTATATATCTCTTTGGTTTCTTCCGCCCCTCTTGTTACTGCAAGTTCTCCTAGAGGAGCAGTATCAACGGGTACACCACTTGTAGATGAAGGCCGTACTCTCACAATATCAGTCTTGAATCTGGTGCTTGTGATCGGCACTGTTTGGGCACTGAGAGTGACAGACATCTTCACAGTTCAGGATACAAGTTTTCATTGGTGTTCTTTGTGTTCTGCTTTAATCTTCTAGGGCCCTCCTCTGCTACCAGAAAAGGTTTCTGGTTTGCTCTCACTTGTGTTTGTTCCTTGTATATGTTTTTGAAAACCTTGCTGATTTTCCACAACTCAAAATAAAATCCACACAAAGGTAATGTAGAGCAAGTCCAGGCACCGGATCCATCAAATCAGGATAAGTCCTTCCACAATCAAAACATGTGTAACAAAGAGGGGCTGCAGATAGACAAATGTAGATCTAAATACAAAGCTCCAATCGTTTGTAAACGAAATAGATGATTTTATGTGAAAACTGGCAACACTCAGGCCTCCAAGACAACACCAAGCACTTCATGTGCTCTCTTTTGGATGAAATGGAGTTGGTTAGGAATCTGGGGCATAGGAGTTAGGCCAGACACAGGATATGGCTTGGCCAGCGAGGCCAAGCAACTGAGTTCAGAAACAGTTAAAACGTAGAACCACAATAAGTGGTAGAATCCATTGAGTATATGGGTCTTGAGGTGGGGGACCACTAGGCTTAACCTACAAGGCCATAGGCATGAAGTGCCTACTTTATTTCGGTATAATCTCCATGAAGGAAGATACCTCCACTCAGTTGAGTGGTAGGGGTGAACTTCATGGGGGGCTAGGGTTATAACCCTGGTTACCTTGAGAAAGTGTACTTTAACTTCAAAAGAAAGACAAAAATGATTAAGTTACTCTCAACATCAACAAAAGGTTTTTGGGGGGGGTTCAGCCTGGATCAAGTCCCCCAAGAAAGACATGGCAGTGACTTTCTCTTACTCCATGTCCAAGCCTTTGGAGCGGGTAGGAAAGACAAGTGATTGCAGGTCTTTAATGAAGGGCGCGTCCTCGGATTGAAAATCGTGGATGCCAATATCCTGGTAACTTACTGCGGATTTTGTGTGGCTGGACCAGACATTTGTTGGATGCCACAGCAATGACTAAATAAATCAGCCGTTGCAGTGGAACCAATTGGGAGGTTTGTGACAGGAGTGTTATGCCTGTAAATGCCTCTGTAATAATCATTTCATAGGGGTGAAAACCTGTCCGTGTCAAAATATGTCCCAGGGTGTGTACGGAGTGGAGCTCTGTGAAGGGCCGCTTACCGCGGCGGCCTACTTGCACTGTTGATGCAGTTGTACCTTGCCTACCAACCACCATTTGTAACCCAGGACTGTGCCCCCTGGCACACCCGTATCAGGTTTACCTGGAGCTCTTTGCCGGTAAATGATATGCCCTGTGGATCCCCTCTCACCATCGTCACACGCTATGGTGGCTACTGGAAGTTGCACACTGAACAACGGGGCATTCCCGTGTGTTCATTTAGCTAGTACTCAGGGTCAGGGGTGACCTCAGAACCAGGCTAGGGGATCCAATGCACTTGCACATGCCTGAAGGTGTTCAGGCTTCACTCATGCCCCGGCTAATATGTAGACTATAGTCTTTGTCGGGTTTGGGGTCTACAGCTCAAGGTCCTGCTCGTGCTGTCTTGACAGAGGGAGATGCTCTATTTTTGTCTTGGATTTGATCAACCGTGAAGAAACTTGGGAATGTTGTGTTGTCTGGAGCTCAAATGGTAAGCCTCTCAAGATTGGATCCTTTTAGACCCAGTTGTTTTTGTACCCCAATATGATGGGAACAGTAGGCAAACCCACAGACACTGTACCAAGGTAGTGTTTACCATGATGGTGTCCCATCTTATATGGTTTTCTTAATGCGTAGGTCTGATGGGTCTCGGTCAGTATAGTTGGCTATGAAAAGCTGAGCTCGTTAAAAGCTGACGACGGAAGTTTATCAGAAGCTCATTAACTAGAGATTGCCGAAGGAGGGGATGCAAAGCTATCTTGATTCAAATGCCGAGTACTTGCTGCATGAGCCCTCCTTATGACATGAAGTTATGCTCAGTACGAGCTTCAGGCCCATGAGGCCTTTGTGTACCTTTTGGCAAGTCACACACGCAATGACGTTTGTCTGTGCAGCCCACGTATGAACCAATATGAAACCAGGTTATGTGGAGACGATACACAGATTTGCACTTGCTTAATATCCAGCTGGATACACACTGGTGTATTCGCTCTGCTTGGGAGGGACCAGTGAGACAAGCTTGGATACAAAGCACGCTCAATATCCGGCCGGATACACACCGATGTATTCCTACTGTTTGGGAGGGACCAATGAGACAAAACTGGATACAAAGCCCCAGCATAGAGATATGCATTGTCACATCGAGAGGTCTACTTCGGGATCTCTGGATTCGGGGAGCGATGTGTCCTTTTCCGTTCAGGTTAAGCAGTATTTTTGTCATCTCCAAGTGAAAATGTAACTTCTAGGGACGCCAGAGCTACGGTTCATGTTACATGAAGACCACTGAGCAGTAGGGTTGGTGGTCAGCAGGTGGTAAGCTCGGGGGCACAGAAGCGTCCTTCAGGCACATGTGGTGATGATGTTAGCTAGAGTATGGGACTGCAGCACCCTAGAAATGTTACTGGTGTTAGTGGTGTATGTCTTAGTCTAGCAGCAAGACTGCCTCCCAGAGCCCACCAGCAAATCAGGCTTTTCCGAGCATGAACCCTTGGTCACAGCTTGGACTGTGCGCCGGCACCTGCATAAGAAGGCAGGATACAAAGGTTCTGTAGCAGCAACTCCTTGTGGCTGTAAATGCAGGAATGAAATTGTGATAGATAAGGACAGTAAAGTCAGGTAGGCAAAGCTGACCAAGAATTTTCAGATGGGGAGAAAAATGCTCTTTTACCCTTGACAATAGGGACGCCTAGTGGGGGGGTATGGGCCCTTTTCATGTGATGAGGGGTGCCATGTATCCTAAATGAAAACCCCTTTGCGTGTCAGTGCACCCCCTGCTCCTTGTTACCGTTTCACGCGAGAGTAGTGTCAGTAGGCTGAGAAATCAGTGAGCGGCTGTTTTGCCACAGGCAGTGGTTGACACTTCCGGGTGTATTCTCAGCCATGAACAATGAAGTACTGATTTCATTTGATGGGTAGGTCAAAAGTATTTACTGAGTCAAGCAGAGTGGACCATCTCAGATCCTTCTTATTATCCACCGTCTTCCAACGGGAGGTTAGAGTGCTGTGTCGCTGTGCTTGAGGAGACATCTGCACACTACCATTCCTGAACATATGCAACGTCAAGCAGGTCTAAGACCAATGTTCAATGTGTCCTCAGGAGAACATTACGTGCTGGTGCCTGTAACTACCAATGCCTGAAATTTTTTCTGGTCAAAATAGACCGATGTCCGCGGATGCTACTGAAAAAAGCTTTTCTATGGCAAATTTGCTAGGTACTGTAAATTTGAGGGTGCTGGTTTAAATTTCGAGGAAGAGAGATATTGGTGCGGCCTTCATGCTATGTGCTACCATCATCAGGTAGGTTCACACACAACCTACCTCTCCGTCTACTTGGTCTTTGGCCCTTGTCTAAGTGTCTGAAAATCTAAATGTTAGGCTAATAGATGTGCCGCATCCTGCATGAACACTCATGATGCAGGAAGCTGAATTATCTTCGACAAACGCAATGGCTCTGAGGACAACCATTTCCTCTACCCTTGCATGTCTCCGTTGTTTGTGGTTGCCACCGTGTACCTGCACTGATTGGTGCAGTTGAATCTAATGCAAGCAGTTGGACGGAAGATGATGGGCCGGGGGTCCTCCGATCCAAGCTGGTGAGATTTGGAGTTACGCCAGTAGTTCATCCCTCCCGCTCCTCCCTAGCTACTGAGCCACCTCAGCGTGTGCAGATTCGGCTATGCTTTTCAACTGCAAGGCCGGATAGCCTACCAAGTAGTCAGCATGACAAGTTGCAGGAGATGGAGCCTTGTAAGCATGTGGATGTACTGAACAGTGCATTCGTCTACTGTGTACCTTCATGCGGGACGACTCACAGAGGATACTACTACTGTGTGGTCAGTCACGTGTCATGGAAGAAAAAGGGGGGGGGTAAAGACGCACATTACATAACAAATTTAGCTTTGCTGATATGGAGCTGCATTATTCCTTGTTTACATAGCTACACTTGGCCCGTGCCCTGTCACTAAAAGGAGTGTTGTTCGTATGTGTAGCGTTTGGGTACACCAAGAAACTCCCCACCCCACGGTCTATGATGGACGTTGTTAGGTGGTAGGCACCCCCTGAGAGACTCCCACCTTTGGAGTGAGGTCTAGGCCGGAGTTACAAAAATTTGAGGTCGCCTACAGACCTATATAGTCCCTTGTCAGTGACAGTCGGTAACAGTCACTGTGATATAGGCCTCGACGCTCGACATTGAAATGTTGCCTTGATCAGCTGTGATCGGTCTCTGCCGCGATCTTAGATATTGGCGTCAGCTGGGATTTTCTAAATGATGAAGAAACAAGTTCGGCGATTCAAGCAGTATTTTTAAACGATCTGTTTTGCTCGTGAGAGGCTCAATATTTGATCTTTGCCTCGCATGTTGTCTCATGCTCGTCATGTGTTTACCAAGTTCCTTGCATCCTCATCCTTTCTCTGCAGCGCCATGGGTTGAGTAAAGGTGCACGAAGATTAGGACTAGGAGTAGTATTGGATTTGATGTGGAGATGGTACTAGTTGGACGATGCAACATGTAGAATAGACTAGCATCCAAGTATGCTAGTGAAACATGTGATCATATGCATCGTAGACTAGAGGACTATCCATGTACATAAGTGACTTTCCATTGCTCACAAACACGGGTTTCTTTGCACAATGACTCATGTGATTTATGCCTTGCTTCGGTACTTTAAGTATGTGAGGTTTTGATCTTTTTGTATCTTTGGATTCTCAAACTCTATTAAAAATATTTTGAACAAACGAAACACACCCCGAAAAGGAGCCAAAGGGTGTCTTTCTTTCTCCATGCCTCATTTGTTGAGTTTTGGACAACAGCCTTTGTGGAAGCATTCACACCCCAAAACATACTGAGTGGTTTCAAATCGTGTGCCATCAGCCCTTTTGATCCAGCGTATTTTTTGCAGCACCTGCCCCCTGCCCGATTGAAAAAAACGTCCACCCCCCCCCCCACCCGAGTTCCCTACCATCCCTGTAATCCCTTCCGGTTCTCACAGCTCTACAAGTCTTGCCAATCCTGCCACTGGGTGCAGCAGCCCCATCAGCAGAAGCAACTGCACCAAAAGTGATGTCGGGGTGCAATGCACGGCAAGAGAGATCAATCAAGCCACAAAGAATGATCCATGGAACGTGCGCTTGGGGTGGGTTTCTGACTTCCGAGACGCTCATTTAAGCTGCCACTCAAGCAATGGAACCAAAACGAAAACCAAAAGCCGCACAAAAAAGGAAACTCGGACACGCGATCACTCGAAATGTTAGCACAAAGGGAGCCACAGAAGCAGCACCATAACCGGCTGCGAAAACAAGAAGGCTGCAGCCCAATGCTTGCCCCCCCCCCCCCCCCCCCTAGCACACAAGACCCCTTTCTTGCCGCACGTCAGCACCGCACGGAGGACGCGGGTGACTTTGATTTGTATGTGACAGATGACAATGCTTTCTAATATTGTGTTGCTCAATACATGAACAGGGGTCCTAAGATCAGTCATCAAAAAAACAAGTGAATCGAATTTTATGTGCCATACTTGTGGGATGGAGTGTTGTGCATGTGTGACCTTTTTATGCAAATTAACAAAGAAAAACAACGATTTTCCATTTTCAAAAGGTTGGTTGTTGAAACTATTTTGGGCACTATATAAGGTAGAAAATGTGTTTTGCGCACCAACAACAAGTTGAATAAAGGATGTAAAACAGTAAAACAATAACAAATAGCAATGCATGGGCCATGCTACACCTTTTTCAAAAGTTTTAGAAAAATCTCAAAAAAAAATCCTTTTTAAAATGCATCAAAACGGGTAGTTGCACCCTCATAAAGGCGGACCCGGGCCCTTAAAGGGTAAGAACATCCTTACTCTGTCATAGAAAACGAATCTAATCAATAGTTCATGGTCCCAAGATATAACGGTACTGATTAAACTACTTTTTCTTGTGAAACTTTTCCACTTATAGGTCGTGGTATAAGAATTGGTCATTGGTATATTTATCCATCAGTTTACCTTGTGCGTGACACAATGGTGTGTAGAAATGAAAACCGCCTTCCGCCTCGTCCCGTGCTTGCAAACAGTGGACTGAGGTGCCCGGTGAACTTCAGAGTGGGCTTGGAATTGGGGTCTTTGGGTTGTCTAAACAATGAAAGGAAGAGGTAAGCTAGGTTAGCTATGCATATTCATATGTAACTTCACTAACACTTGACAATATCGGAAATGTTTCGATTTCGATCTCGTGTTGCCATTGCTCATGTGGGTGGGCTTGTCGTTCAAGTTGTGGTTTGGGGTTGCTTGGCATGCCATTCTACCCACCAGGGCTATTTCCGGTGGAGGGCGATCTTGTCCTCTTCTCCAATACAAAGAAATGATAAGATGAGATATATATATATTAAAACACGCCAATCAACATCCATAGACCAAAATTTTTGCAACCACATACCATCCGGGTTCTTCCACCAATACTCCGTTGGAGTCTCTCCGTCAGCCTCCTACGCCTCCTTAGGCAAGAAGACTTCCTTGCTTGCCCTCCATGCGCGCCTTCCATGGCCTACGAGCACCATGAAGAGGCAACTCATGGGTGTCGTGGGGCGGCGCTGGGGGTACTTGGTAGAATGCGCTGCATGGGTGGGGACCCGGAGCCTGGTGTGGATCCTGTGGGTCCTTCCAGTCCAAAGCACTAGTGGCGGTGGCTTTGCGCGACATTGTTTTGAAAATTGAAGAGCTACAAAGCGCCAAGAAACGCCCATCCCTCAAAATGGTACACGATACATCTGTCTCTTCTGTCAAAAATGCATTCCAATAAAAAGAAAAGGTCTTCACTTTTGGTGAGAGAATATGCGACAATCTGAGAATTTTCGGTTAAGAATAGGAATGGCCGGACCCCCCTCCCCCTCCCTCCCTTCCCCACTCTAACACAAGTCGGTGGCTCCTTACTCCCTCATGCACCCGTGTACACCCGTAGCAAAAGACGCAAGCACCACATAAAGACCAGCATCCTCAACACACTGCATCTCTTTTCCAAAATGTGTAAGCTTCTTGTCACTCCTACTCAAACACCAATGCATTTCCAAGTTGTCCTCAACGTTACGAGCTGTGTCATACATTCCTTGTCAGGTCACACTTTGGAACCTTATAACGAGTCAGCCAACTAGATTTACGGATTGCAGCAGTGGCTACAATGTCCAACTTGGTCTTCATAGTGATCTATTGATTCGTCGTCCTACAAGCAAGCAAACACGCAGCAGAAAAGAAGAGGGTTGCAGCGACAGAGGGTCGTTTTAGGGTTTCCGGAAGTCCCAATGACGGACTTGAGAATGGGAATCGCCGGAGCCCCCCCCCCCCCCCCCCCCCCCCCCCCCCCCGAAAGTTCTCAGATTGTCGCTCATTCTCCCTCCTAATTAGTGGATGCGCGTGCGCAATGTGGGCAGATCCTTTATGTCCACGCGTATGTCCATGCGCTATGTCTACTTAGCCATTCCCGTCATCGCCTCCCATCCACCAGTACCTGTCGCGTAAGGAAAAAGAAAGATTTCCAGCCAATGCTTCAGTGTACAATTTTTTTGATCCTGGGCACGTTCCCATGGTCCAAATTGAGCATAGCAACCGCGGTGAATTGGACGCATATGCTTGCATCCACAACATCCGCTAGCAGTCCGTAGGTCCTTAGCCATAACCACCCAATACAAGAGAACAAAGTGGCTGTGGGAGACAGAGGTAGTAAGAGAGGGAGAGAGAGAGGAGAGAGAAAGAGATAAGTACGGTATCCTCCCCATACGGCGAAGTTCATTGGTTGAAGGTACTTGGCGGACAGAGAAAGAAAGAGATAAGTACAGTATCCTCACCTTCGTGAAGTTGCTCGGTTGAACTTGCTTCACCAAAGAAGTTGATGGTTTCGGTCTTGAAAATTCTAGTAGCGGTGTGCGACGAGTTTCCGTGATATTGACGGATGCAAAAAGCAAAAAGTCTTGCATTGTTGCATACTTTGAGAATATTCTATGTTTACCCCGCAAGGAAAACGAAAAAAGTACGGCCATAGTCACGCGTTTGCCTTCGACACCGGGTGGTGTTGACGTGACGAAAGACCACGAGCAACACCGTAGAACAACTTCCCGTATTGTGGGCATGATAATGATACCCAGAGGATTAGTGTGGTCCGAAGCCTTGCACGCTTCCTCGTGGTGCTATAGTGAAGAGGAAGGGAATGGCGTCGCAAAAGGCGTTACCGAGTTCAAAAAATTATGTGAGTAGAAGACCGCAATCGTGATTTGATTGCGAAATTGTTTTCATTGTAAAAGGTGTATTTCCTATTTTGGACTCAACTTGAAGAGCAAAAAACATGCATTCCTATCTCACCAAGTTGCCGCCTTCATTTGTATTGCCTTCGTAGGATGGAACGTTGTTACCCCAAAACGACGTAATTCCGTGTGTTGCCACCGGTGTCTACAACCGCTCTGTAGAGATTCATTTTCCTAGGAATATATGTTGAAAGAATTGTATCGCTATGCCGTGCAAGCCAAGAAGGCCGAGGTGTGACATTCACTCATACGTCTGTACATGCGGAAAATGTGCGTGACATGTTGAATTTCATGGAGAACACAGCGACTCAAGATGGAGGTTTCGCGGTGCTTTGGAGTTGCTTTCTTGCGCTCAAGCACACTACACAATCATTGAGCCATGATGAGATCGGTCGGGAATGAGTGTAATTTCTCGCCATTTGCTTCGTGGCTTTATGGGATTTAAGTGATGTTTCAACGTATTTTCGAACGTTACTCGCCCACTCAAAAAGTTTATCATCGATGGGAAAGGGCAAGATCAAGTACGAACATGAATAAAGATTCGACACCTCGGATTCACGCCTCATGGTTGTAGATTGGCAAAGTGCGTGATAAATTTCATGAGGTTTCCCAAGGCGGACATGGTTTCATATTTTCATGTTGAATTTTCAATTTGCATCCGAATTTTGGATTGATCTCGGTTGATTGTAAAAGTTGCTTTCTTACAATTTTTCGAGTCACACGCGGGAATTATCCGAAAGTGTTGCATGTTGCCCCATGAAAATATGAGGACCCACTTCGACGGATGGTCCGTGGATAATATTACGTATAGGGGCGAGATTCGACTTGCATTGTGAATTTCGCCGACGAACCTATCTAGACTACGCGTATTCCGTATCGGCTAGACAATTACTTGTCCGTATTTTTTCAAAAATCGTTGCAAAATGACAACACTTGAGTTGAACATGCAAAATGTAACGTTAGACACTCGCATTTATGCCTCGTTTTTGCGAGGTATCGTTGTAAACAAGGTTGCACAAACAAGTTTACACCACAGCTAGCCACGCCGATTTCGAATTAGGTTGTCCAAATGATGAACAAGCTGTCAATGGAGTATGCATTTGATTACTATGCGTTCATCAACTTCGGATTCATTACATTGTTTGATTGTGGGCAACCGCGGGGAAATTTTGACACCAAGGTTGGCTATGCTTGCATTGCGCGGCGATAAGTCGCTTGTGGGGTCGTGGTGAAGTCGCTTGCGTCAAGCCCTTCTTGCTTGCGTCCCTGGAGGAACAAGGTGACGCGAGAATTGCACCTCCCTCTCAAGTTGCCATCCATCATGGCATTCAATCGCAATGTTTTGTTCAACGAATTCTCGGTTTTGTTACGTGTGGTTCATACGGATCTACCTGCGGCGGATTGTACCCTTGCTATTAAAACACTCCACCCCCACCGATTGCAGACGAAGATCTTACAATTTTTTGACCCAAGCCTGAAGGCCTGGGTCTTGGTGTGGGGTCTTGGTCTGGGGTCTGGGCCTGGGCTTGGGTGCGTGACTTCTTCCGTGACTATGACCCCCTGCGTGGAGTTGTTGGAGAGCTCCGTCGGTCACAGTGGGTGGCTGCGACATCGTTTCTAGCCATCCCCCTTATTCTCCTGTCTAGGTTCAAAGACAATTTGTATGTGATTTACTTGCATATTCGGGATCATGTTCAGCCCGTAGTGCGTTGTCTGTTTTGCTGCACCTGGTGTATGGGGTGAGATTGAAATGGGAGCCACATGTAAGCACGGCGTCCTAGGGTGAGGGGCGCACAGGGTTGTCCCCACAGGGCGCCCTTGTTCTACTGCGTAAGCCTTGTACCTTATCCCTCCATGGAGACCCTTTGACTGAAGAGTGGGCAAAATGGGTTGACAGGTGGAGCCCACATTGCCATCTTGTGTGGCAATCTCAGTTTCCTGGTTTGCTGATAAAATGTCTATGGTATGCTCTGGACCAGGGAGCCTTTCCTTGAATATCAGATCTGCGATGTGGGTAATAGGATGCAAGGGGTACCAGTGGTGGCTGGGCACCCTGCGGCGCTTTTGGGATCGTTATGCCCTCCATGGCCTCTTGTGTATCACACAGGTGCTCACGTGGGTACGGGAAGGGGCTACACGCTGATATTGGGGCATGTGTGTCTGGGTTGCGTGCCGGAGTGTCCGGAGCAACCGGCAAGTGCTGATGCTGCTCAGCTCTCCTGCTATGCAGACAGACATATTGCCCCCGACATCCCACCACTTCCAACACCTACTTCTGTAGGGATGCCTTTAAATGATTGCATCACCGGATGTGCAGGTCGGAGGGTTGGCTGTCAAGTAGGTGGAGAGGGCAAAAAACACGCAAAGAAGAAAACTGCTCACTGGACCACAGCTGCAAGTGACAACACAGAAGCAAAGTCAGGGAGGCACAGTGCTACTCAACCAGCAGTTCACTTTCGTTTTCTGTTATCTCCACCTCAGGTATTGCACCCACACACATGCACAGCTCAATGCACACAAATCATGCAGCAAAAACCGTATCTACCACAGCAAAGGAAGGCCAGAGGGCCGGTGCGAAGTGCGCAGCACTCGTCGGCCCGAAGTCCTTCCTCTACCCGCCCCTGCCCCACACCACTTCGGGTGCCCCCAGTACGGCCTACTGATCATATGTTTCGTGGATTGGGGAAGGGGGGCATGTGTGTGTGCACATGGGGACACCATAGTAGGTGTCCCGTCGGCTTTTTTCGCTGCAAAGGCTGAGTACGCGTGCCGTGCCGGGAAGGTTGCGGTGGTATATTTCATAATTTTTTGGAGGGGTGACGTGCGTACTAGTAGGGCATGGGAAACCGATGAAAGAAAGAGGCCAGATTGCTCAGGTTTGAGCCCCCAGACCAGGGCTCTTAAGAGATCGCAATCCTCCACAATGTCCCCTGTTCTTCCGGGAATGTGGATGGTTGGGTGTGCCAGAATCCTGGAAGAGGCAGACATGGCACCCTCACCCACAGTGTACTCTTTTCTTGACGTGCATTCTATTGCGCACAGGAATGCGTCAGAAATCACATTTGACAAGTATGTTACAATCGAGCATCGCCGCTGCTGAACTCGACAAGTGTGGTATGCAGTGTGTGGGCACTGTTTTCTTTGCATATTTGGAAGCGGCACACACAAGCAGAGGGTCATAGTCGGTTGTTTGCATGCCGTGTTTTCAGTAGCTCAGGGCACACCTGTATGTGGGAGTCCCAGGGTGGGCTGGGAACTACAGAGGAAAGGGCAGTTCCACAAAGATGAAAGATATGTGTACAAAGGCAGTGCTGCTGACCCAAAGTGCCTTTCACTCTCATCGTCAGCCGCTGTCGACCCTTTTGAGCTGTCCTGAGCGGAATCTTCTGACAGGGGGGGTGGTTCATACACCGTGACGTAAAAGTGAAAAAATTGATTGGGTGGACAGACTTGATACGAACCATGCAAAAGCCTCCCGCCAAGCGGTGCAGGCGTCCCTACCAAACCATCCAAAACAAAGAGGCACTTGCAATGCTGAATTCCCCAAGAGGCTGTTAGGTTTTGCAAGACATGTTTAAGCCATGTGAGGCAAAGCATGGGAAAGCATGGGTACTGGGTGGAGGATGTTTGTGCCAATGAGCCGCATGCCATGCACGGAATTGTTTTTGGTTCTCACGGCACCGAGTCGGCCCCAAATACTCAAGAACAACCGGTTCAGGTGGTGCATGCTTCACAAAAGTTGATTCTAGAGAAGCCCTCCACTTTGCCTCCATGTCATGAAGGTGGTTGTGTCGCATAATAATCATGTTGGCGGCGTGATTGTCGGGTTTGGAAGGATTCTTGGGTTGGGAACCGAAGTGTGCCTCTTGGCCAACAACTCTGCTATTTCTGCAGCTCGTTTGTGCCTCTCCTTGTTAAGCCCCTTCCTTGCATCATACACAGCCCTCAGGGACACCAGCAAGGTCTCATAGGGCAGTGGCCAATTGTATGAGCTTGATCAAAGTGCTGCAGCACCAGCAAAATCAGGAAATGGTCTCCCACTACAGGTGTCGATTTTCATAGGCCTAGCTTCAACCATCACCAATCCCATCCTCTTCTCCTCATCCGTCAAGCTCCTGTTGGATGGATCCTGTTGTGCGGCTTGACGTTTTTCCTTTTGCTTTTGCCGCTTGTGTGCAATTGATTCAGCACTCTCAAGCTTGCGCTTTGCACCCATTTTAATTGAAAGAGCAGACTTTCTGTAGAAAGTGGGGGCATAAGAGTGTGCCTCAGTACCTGTGTACCTTTGACTCCTTTCACCTTTAGTGCACAACTACCTGGAACTACACATCTACACACACCCCAACCTGCTACCAGAAATTAGTCTCAGGGCAACAATTGTTCATTACCGTGACTTGAACAACCCCCCAGGTGTCACAGTCCCATTTTATTCATGCGAAATAAACGCCAGTTTGGATTGGATTGTGTTATACAGACAATATCAGAAACTGAGAAATATCACCTCATGTTCCACTACCTTCCAACTCTCAAGAAAGCGACCACCGCGTTTCGCAGCGGCACATGAATGGGGACATGTAGTGCCAATTGTGTCCCCCTCCGTAAGCTCTGGTAGGTGGCTGGGTTAAACAGTCTACCAAAGGTTCCCCAATAGTTGGCACCATTTTAGGGCTGTGGTGCAACAGTGGAGTAACATCCACCAACAGTTGGGCCGCACCAAGGAACCAGTTCAGTGGGGCACAGTTAAGGCAACCAGTTTACGGTTGCGGTGCAAACAATGTCGTCTGCCTACAGTCTGGATGGCACTGTATGGGACCTCCGAGGATCCCCATGTAATATATGTGTTCTTTTACTTCGTGTGTGAGATTGTCTTGGTGCATACACCATATATCGCTAGTTATGCTTGGTCAAAATGCAGGCATAACAGAACAGATGGTGTGTGGAATTTCATGATAATTGCCACCCTCTTGTTCCATCTTGTTCCATCCTAGGCAATTAGTTTTTGGTTAGGAACCCCCTAGACCCCCCCAAAAAAATTGAACCCCACTTTGGGGGGGGCCTTTCGCGAGCACGTTTGGACTGATTTTGTGGTCCCCTTACCCCACCGTTTGCTCCGCTATTCTTGGTCATCCTCAGTTTTGTATGTCGGCAAATACTTAAACCCTGGTCTTGGCCTCTTTCTACCGTTTTTTGTTCCATACCAGGTTTTTTTAGCTTCCTATGCATTTGGGATGTGGCATATTTGAATTGTCGCCCATTGTTACCCATTCCCCACCCGCCTTTTCTCTCCACCATGGGGGGCCCCGAGAAGGCAGCGGTTATATAGCCATATTGATCTCTCCCCACCATGAGGACCCAAGAAGGCAAGGGTTATGTAGCCATATTGAATGATGTCGCCATTCCGCCCAATTTAGAGCCCCCGAGAAGGCAGGGGTTAGGGAGCCACTTCTGATTTTGTCCCCATGTGGGGACCCCTGAGAAGGCAGAGGTGATGTAGCCATTCCGCCCACACGTGGGCCCCCGACAAGGCAAGGATTATCTAGGCGTGCTGGGTGATGGGTGTTTTTCCCGGCAGGTGCACGCAGTGCAACAACATCCCCTGTGACCCACCACAGCTGATGCAAACACCAGTATCCAATCAAAGAGCTCCTTCCAATTGCACTGCCCTGAGTTACCAGCAAGAAGAAAATTACGCCTCTTGTACCTTAGCACATTCATCTCCTGCTGCTCCTCCTCCTCCGATATGCACCCACTTCATTTTCTGCTGCTGAAGCACCTGAAACCTCACCACTGCTGCTCCCGCCCTCTTAAACCCTCCCCCATTCATGTCAAACAACACACCTGTTTCACCACCCAAGCGAACACATTGGATCCTGGTTGTCACTGGAATACAGAGAGCCAATCATAGTTTTCCAACAGTGCTTGTAGATACCTTTGCAGTCCAGCAGTTGATTGTTTTGATTTTCCTTGAGAAAATCATCATCATCATCATCATCATCTTTACATCATAATCTTTCAGGTGCATCATATCAAACTCTGGGGGACATGGTTGCACAACATCGCAGGGATTGGCAAGTGCAGCCAAGGCCAGCGTTGCATCTCCTCCTCAAGTGTGACATCGGTTCTGCCAAGCTTCACTAAGGGCGGGCTATGCATGAACTCAATGATGCTTTGGGATCCACGGCAGCAACGTAGACGCTGCACCTGTTTATGTCTCCCATGATTCTGTTTTTTCTACCCATTGCTTTTGTTTGCAGCACAATGTATTTGACATGAACTGCCTCAAATCTTCAATGCAGACGTATAAGCATGCCTTGGAAAAAGTGGAGGATGTGCCAGGGCCGGAAGGTAGCTAGCTGCCTTTGCGTGACATGCAGACCCCAACTCCATATCAGCAACAGATTTTTGCTGATTTCTCCGATACGATGGCATTCACGGGCAGCAGAAAGGGTCAAAATGTTTTGAAACCACCTCGTAGAGAGGTTGTTGGATCAAGCGCAGGCGCGGGCGCCATATAGCACACCCCAAGGTATGGTATTGGATGTCCAACCCCTTGTAAAATCATCATTTTGGGAGACAAAATGATCCCCCAATGAAAATTTTGCATTTTGATTTTGTTCCCCCTACCCCCCTGAGTTTGATCCCCCCACCTGGGTACCCCTTTTGGGGGGCCGGGGCGGGGGGGGGTCAAAATCACCTCGCAGAGGTTGTTAGATCAAAGCCAGGCAGGCGTATGTAAGGGGAAACGCCACATACCCCCCATTTTGGGTCTTTTTGGCCCTATTCGCCTACCCTACCCCAAAGGGTTGAATTGTTAGTTTAACCCCTTGTAAAATCATTATTTTGTCCAATAAAACAGCCCCCAATGAGTTTTTGGTGTGGACCCGCCCCCCATACCCCCCCCCCCCTAGTTGAAACCCACTTTTTTGAGGTTTTGAGGGAGGTGTGGGGGGGCCGGGATGGTCAAAAAATGACCCCCCTTTTTTTGGGTCGAAAAATCATGAATCACCTCGCAGAGGTTGTTAGATCAAAGCCAGGCAGGCGTATATAGGGGAAAACGCCACATACCCCCCCCCCCCATTTTGGGCCTATTTGGGCCTATTCGCGCACCCTACCCCAAGGGGTTGAATTGTTAGTTTAACCCCTTGTAAAATCATTATTTTGTCCAATAAATACATCCATCCCCCAATGAGTTTTTGGCTTGGACCCCCCCCCCCCAAACCCCCCCTAGTGGAAACCCATTTTTTTGAGGTTTTGAGGGAGGTGGGGGGGGGGGGGCAAAATGTCGAAAAAATGACCCCCCTTTTTTGGGGTCGAAAATCATGAATCTTTTGGTTTTTTTCGATTTTGAGCCAAAAAAAAGTGTTTCCGGGTCCCGACTCCATGGGGTTTGTCTGGGGCGGAGTGGGATGAGCGGCTGATGCAGCTTATGCTCTTCTCAGCCATTTTTGCTATGTTGGTGGTTTTGGCAACCTCGGAGACCCCGTGGTACCCACTCTGAGGGGTGTGAGTGGGGATGTTGTGATAGTATATGCCTACGAGGATACGAAAGGACATTTTTTGTAGTCAGCCTTGCTACGAGCCGGTCACAACCCGTGTCAAAGACGCGAAATGACTGTTTCCACCAATAATGGCCTAGTGAATGGGCTGGTACACAACCTGCTCATGCGGTTTTTCATCTTGGGCGGCTCAAAAATCAAAGTTTTCCAAACTTGTTTTTATGACATTGTGACTACATAATATGACCATCCAAGGTATGTAAAGCATGTTTTAGGCCGTATTTACATGTTTTTCAACAGTACCAACGGCTCCTCTTGCCGGGCCCGAGTGGCCCGGCGGCCGGGGGTCACCCAGGTCTTCGCCCAGGCTATCTGGGAATCGGGGGGCCTCCCTCCCGTGACGGGCCCGATGGGGCGCGCGCTCCGCACGGCGGCCACCCTGGGCCAGAGCCCACGCGGGGGCTGGTGGTGCAGGGACATCCCGGGGCAAGAGCACCCCCTGCACTTCGTGCAGGAGCCCCTCCGCCAGCTCCAACACCGGCTTCGGAACAGCCCTCGCTGCCATTCCTCACGCCACCTTGAGGCGCGATGCCCGGTCACCTTCGGGGGACGGGGCGACGGGGCGGATGGCCCAGTTTGCCGCGCGGCACTGCGGGCCGCCTCCACCGAGTTGGAGAGGTCGCTGCTGCGCGGCCTCATGGCCGGGGCCATGTGGACGGCGGCCAAGGTGTCGGGCCACGACATGCGGACCAATTCCACTTGCCCCCACTGCAGCGCGGCACACAAGGACGAAGTCCACGTCCTGTGGGACTGCCCGGAGTGGGAAAGTGCCAGAGGGACATGGCGCCCCTGCCTCAACGACGCGGCGACGGCAATCCCCCACCTGGGGCTGCCCCACCAGTGGCCATCCTGCCTGCGGAAAGCGGGCTTTTTCCCCCTCCGACTGGCGCAAGGGGTGGACCGGGGACCCCTGGACGAGTTCCTGTACCACCTCTACGGCATGTACCTGGCGGTCCTTGCTGCCCGCATGGCAGCCAGCCAGGGAACCAGCCGGGCCACGGGGACTCCCTCTTCCCGGACCAGCCGCGTCTGCGGCCCCGCAACCCCTATCCCTGGGACGACTTCGTCGGCCCCCTGCCAGGGGACACAATCCGCCACCAGCCACGGCTCCAGCCGGGGACCCCGCCAGACTGACGGTGGCCCCAGGTTTTCATCCACGACTTGGTCCGGTGGGCCCGGGTGCTCGCCTGGATGCCGGGGCCGGCAGAGGTCTCTTGGGCTGGGCTGGCCCCGGATTATGAGGCGTTTGTGGGGCGGCCGCTCCCAGCCTCCCCGGACCCCCGGCTGCGGGGTACGCGCCTGCCGCTGGGGGAACGAGCCCAGATTCTGCGAAAGGCTGTGGGCCTGATTGAACGCCACCTTGCGGCGGGCACGCTGCTAAGTGGGGCCCCGCTAGGGCGTTGCCGCTCGCTCCTCCCCCTGGGGGGCCGCGTGTGCGCGGGACTCTCGGCCCGCCTGTTCTTCACGGCGCGCCACGAGGTGATGTTGCAGCTTATGCGCCTGGCGACGCACTGCCGGGACTCGTGGGTCCGGCGCCTGCGAGCACCTGCCCGCATGCGGCCGCCGCTGGGCGACCGCTTCTTAATGGACTATTTCCCACGTCCCCTCAAGGGGGGCCCCCTATCCCTAGTGACCGAAATTAAAGTCAATATGCTTAATTTTCATTTTTAATGTATGAACCGGGTAATGTATTAATCTCGCAAATGTATTAATCTCGCAAATATTAAGAGGTTAACGTTCAATTTTTTTGATTGGGTCATTTGTACTCATTTTTCCATGCACATATGACGACCCATAAGGGGTGTTACGTGGTATATTGTTGCACAACGGTATAGTAGAGATGTTCCAATGTTGTGTTGGTGGGTGTCTTGGACACCCCCCCCTTCCGGTTTCCCGCATTCCCCCCCACTCCACACCACCATGTTCCTTTGTATAGCTCTTGTTATGCCTTTTTCTCGGGACACCCTAACCAACCTTGGCATGACGCTCGTGCATTTGAGTGGGGCCAAGAGTTTGCGGGACCCTTTGGTCTCCCAACTCCTTGGTGAGTGGGTGGCTTCATCTCCCTTGACCCGGGCCCGATGGTCCGAGGCCACGGAGGTTGGCTACCCCTCCCTCATTCGCGACAAGCAAAAGGAGGCGGTGAAGCAATATGCCTCCCTCCTCTTCCCGGCCCCGGACCTCATCGGCCTACTCATGGACTTGAACGTCCCCAAGCTTGGCTTGCGGCACATGTTGGAGTATATGAGCCGCCGGGGGTCGGCCTACACGGCCGCAACGGGCCTCCCGTTCCCCAAGCCCATCCCCACTCGGCCCCTCACCTTCATTGTGCGTGGGGATGCGTACCCGTGCGCCGGCGGTAATTGGACCCAACTTTGCATTGGGCTCCTCATCCACGGCGTACGGGGCCGCACGCCCGCGTACTTGTGGATGATAGGGATGGCCGTGTGCGGGGACAAGGACATGGCTGCAATAGCAACGATATGGGCCGAGAATTTGCAAGTTTGTGGCCCATTCATTGTTCGTTAATTTTTGCATTTATTTTGATTAATATCTAGATTTCGGTTAATATTAATGCCGACTGAAATATTAATTTAATATTAATATCCAAAAATTAACTCAAATATTAACACATGTTTTTTTTTGGAGGTGTTGCAGTCTATTGATGACCGCAAGGGGTTCTAGTGGGCAACACCTAGGGTGCCAAGTGAGCTAGCCATTTGGGATGACCACCCCCTAGTGCACCGCTTCATTGGCGCCTCTAGATGGCCCATAGTGGGCTCTGCATACAAAGTATACAACATCAATGCACCTTTTCTTGTATGGAATGGGAAGAAACACACACACACACACACACACACACAGACACACACACACACACACACACAAACAATGAGGTCGGCACCCCCCCACACATTCCAACCCCTCCCACACACATCCCTCCTTGCTCCTTCCTCTCTCCTCCCCTTGCCCTTGCGCTTAAGGTTTGAGAGGGTATTCCCTTTGTTTCTACAGATTTCATTATGCCGTAAAAGTTTCAACATCGAGCAATCGACATTGAACAAAGAGAAAAAGGTTGTAGGCATGTTTGTGTGTGTGTGTGTGTGTGTGTGTGTGTGTGTGTGTGTGTGTGTGTGTGTGTGTGTGTGTGTGTGTGTGTGTTCATTGGGGTAGGTTGCAGGTTGTAGAATGCCCCAAAGCAGATGAAGGGGCTGCTTCAGGTTTCATTGGCAATGCCACCCTCCCTCCTCTTGGTATTGTGGTGTGTGGGGGTGGGCTGTGGTGTGTGGAGGTGTGGTGTGTGGGGTTGTGGGGTGTGGGGGTGTGGGTTTTAGGGCTGAGTGTGTGGAGGTGTGATGTTTGGGGCTGTGGGGTGTGGGGCTGTGGTCCCCCCCTGTAAAAAGCACCATCGAATTTGTGTCTAAGCCTCGCAGTATGCAACCCCCCCACACCCCTGAAGCCCCCCCCGGAAGTCTCCCGCCCCCCCTAGTGCCTAAAATGTTGAGGCCCAACAAGTACGCATGCCCCGTGGTGTGTGTGGTTGTGCGTTGTGCACTTTTTTTCACGTTAATTTTTGCGTCGCTTTCGTAAATTTTTCGAGATTAATTTTAACGCTCGCGTCGATTAATAATTGATATATTAATTAATTTTTGGCTCGATAATAAGAATTTCCAGAAATTCAGGGGGTCAAAAATTAACCTTTGGTTTTTGGTGTGTTTTTGGACTGCACACCCCCAACATCCCACAGTCCCATACCATAAACCCCAAACCCCCACAGCAGCACCCCCCACACCCCAAGCACCGCAGCCCCAAAGGGCACCGTGCCCGGCATACCATGACTCCACAGCCCAACAACCCACAGCCCCACACCCCACAGCCCCAAGCACCACAATCCAAATTGTCACAGCACGGCACGCCACAGCCCCACACCCCACAACCCAACAAACCATAGCCCAACACACCACAGCACCCCACCCCACAGCCCCATGCCCCACTGCCCCACACAGCAAAACCGCACACACAGCCCCATGCACCACAGCCCTGCACACCACAGCCCCAAACGCACCGCCTTACATCCCACAGCCCCACACCACGCAGCTCCACACCCCACAGGCCCACACCCCACAGGCCCAAGCACCACAGCCCCAAACATGCCACAGCCCCACACCCTGCAGCCCAACACACCACAGCCCTACACCCCACAGCCCACACGCCACAGCCCCACACACCACAACCCCACAGGCCACGGCCCCACACACCCCAGCCCTGTACACTACATCGCCACACGTCACAACCCCACACACCCTAGCCGGACACCCCAAAGGCCCACACACCACAAGCGCACACACCAAAGCCCCACATTGCCCCCATTGTTTCCGTTTAATTTTTAGACCGCCGGTGTTAATTTCTGGAGATTAATATTTAATTTTTGGACCGGCGTTCCAAATATTAAAAATTAACCGATAATATTAACTTACCAGAAATTAAAACGTCGTCCCAAAAATTAATTATGCCCCCCATTCCCTCGTGCACTGATTTTTTGCACCCACAATGCACCACAACCCACCACAGGGCTGCAATGCACCCCTACAGCACCCCCCCCCCCCATGCAAGAGCCCCACACACCTCAGCACCTGACACCAAACCCCACACATGTCCACCACACACCCATATACCAGAGCCGTACACACCACAACCCCACACCACAGCCCCACAGACCACAACCCTAGAAACCTCAGCCCCACACTGGGCCTGTGGGGTGTGGAGCTGCGTGGTGTGGGGCTGTGGGATGTAAGGCGGTGCGTTTGGGGCTGTGGTGTGCAGGGCTGTGGTGCATGGGGCTGTGTGTGCGGTTTTGCTGTGTGGGGCAGTGGGGCATGGGGCTGTGGGGTGGGGTGCTGTGGTGTGTTGGGCTATGGTTTGTTGGGGTGTGGGGCTGTGGCGTGCCGTGCTGTGACAATTTGGATTGTGGTGCTTGGGGCTGTGGGGTGTGGGGCTGTGGGTTGTTGGGCTGTGGAGTCATGGTATGCCGGGCATGGTGCCCTTTGGGGCTGCGGTGCTTGGGGTGTGGGGGGTGCTGCTGTGGGGGTTTGGGGTTTATGGTATGGGACTGTGGGATGTTGGGGGTGTGCAGTCCAAAAACACACCAAAAACCAAAAGTTAATTTTTGACCCCCTGAACTAATTTCTGGAAATTAATATGAATATTATTAATTATGGCCCATGTCCATGAACATGGCCATGCCAATGTCAACAGATCAACATGCGTCTTGATAAACATAGGGGTTTCAGGGGGCATACACCATTCTAACAAAACCGCATTTTCTTTCGCATTTTTTGCCGCATTTCCCGCAGTTTTCCCGCATTTTCCCGCATTTTTTGCCAATCCCGGCGACCCCCCCCCCCCCCCGGGTGAATGCTGCAGACATGTGCATTCGACCATTGGAAGGCTGGATGTCAAAAATCACCAGTGACGGCATGGGGATTGTGAGGCCATGGATCCACGTCGTAGCCTCATGCACTGGCCTCATCCACGTGCTTGCGAAAAGCGCAAACTGCCAGGTTTTTGCCTTGCTGCTTGAAAAAGCAAGCCACGCTGTACCTTGCTGACAGGAGAAGTTTTCTCAGTGGAGGAGGCCGCCTTGACACAAATATGAGTCCGCTGTTTGACATGGTTGAATGGCTGGATTTCAGCTTTCGCACTTCATGGGCCTATGTGCATCTCAGCATCCTCCAAAAGTATTGTGCTGTACAATGCCTTTGTTGCTGAACCATGCACACACCACGGTCACAGTTGTGGCATATCCTGGTGTAATTCTTTGTGCATTTTCAGTAATGTCGTTTTGTTTTATCTGTCAGTCCTACCTCTACATCCGCCTCCCCCCCCCCTCCTTCCCACCAGAGATCTCAATTTTTTGCCTGTTGTTGCGCAGCCAGCCAAGGCGCATTGCCGGCTGAAGCATTGCTGGCCAAAGCAATGGTTGACTAAGAAGTTTCATCTGGCACTGTGCACCAATAGCTGGGTAACATCCTATCAAGGGCGGCCATGCTCATTGTTTTCATGTACCAACGGGCGTGCATGTGCTTCACAGTCGAATTCCTGCAGCCTGGATCCCAGCTTGGAGGGCTGTAGGGAGCCTTGAAAACCTGGTAATATGGCCAACGACCGCCAACCCCTTTGTGAGAACAATTAAGGATTGTTTGAGGGGGCCCGCCGGATTTAACCGTACCTGGGTTCGGCGTACCTGTCGGCTCGGCGTACCTGTCGGCTCGGCGTACTTTCGGCCGGCCGATCGGCCGGCCGTACCTTCGGCCCGCCGACTCGGCCGGCCGAAAGTACGGCCGTACCTTCGGCCAGCCGATCGGCCGGCCGAAGGTACACACAGAAGGCGGTACACACAAAAGGCGGTCGGTGGCCACCGCAGGAGTCATGTTATTAAAGGGGCCACAGGCAAGGCGGTACACACAGAAGGCGGTACACACAAAAGGCGGTCTGTGGCCACCGCAGGAGTCATGTTATTGAAGGGGCCACAGGCAAGGCGGTACACACAAAAGGCGGTGCACACACAAGGCGGAACACACAAAAGGCGGTCTGTGGCCACCGCAGGAGTCATGTTATTAAAGGGGCCACAGGCAAGGCGGTACACACAAAAGGCGGTGCACACACAAGGCGGAACACACAAAAGGCGGTCTGTGGCCACCGCAGGAGTCATGTTATTAAAGGGGCCACAGGCAAGGCGGTACACACAAAAGGCGGTGCACACACAAGGCGGAACACACAAAAGGCGGTCTGTGGCCACCGCAGGAGTCATGTTATTAAAGGGGCCACAGGCAAGGCGGTACACACAGAAGGCGGTGCACACACAAGGCGGAACACACAAAAGGCGGTCTGTGGCCACCGCAGGAGTCATGTTATTAAAGGGGCCACAGGCAAGGCGGTACACACAGAAGGCGGTGCACACACAAGGCGGAACACACAAAAGGCGGTCTGTGGCCACCGCAGGAGTCATGTTATTAAAGGGGCCACAGGCAAGGCGGTACACACAGAAGGCGGTGCACACAAAAGTCGGACTGTGGCCACTGCAGGCGTCCTGTTATTAATATATAGGGGGGGGGTTGTTAGTATATGGGGGTCTTACTACAAGGGGGGGTGACGGATTAAACCGTACCTTCGGCCGGCCGACTCGGCCGGCCGGAGGTACGGCCGTACTTTCGGCCGGCCGATTCGGCCGGCCAGAGGTACGGCCGTACTTCCGGCCGGCCGATCGACCGGTGAGCTGTTTGAGGGAAATGAGGAATGGCGGTGAAGATTGCATTTTCTTTGAGCAGCGTTTTGTTTGTGCTTTCCCTACGTGCAGCAAGGTATAGGGTCTGTAGTAAAACCTGAAAATAAATTTTTTTTAAAAAAACTTTTTTCTACTAGCTAACAGTTTACTACTTTCACCAATTTTTACTAGGTATCGGGAACCTAGTGAAAAAACAGTCTTTTTTTCTAGGCTCCGGAACCTAGTAGAGAAAAAACCTTTGTTTTTACTAGGTCTCAGAACCTAGTAGAAAAAAAACCTTTTTTTTTTTCACGAGCTTTCAGAACCTCAAAAAAAAAGAACTAGGTTTCAGAACTTTTGGGCCACTTTTGGGCCATTTCTGATCCCCCCCCCCCTCTGAAACGTCGGGGACCCCCAAGGCAGCAGGGGTTATGTAGCCACTGGGCCCAGTTGTGGGCCACTTCTGATTTTGTCCCCCGCTCTGAAGCGTGAGGGACCCCCCAAGCAACATGGGTTATGTAGCCACTGAGCCCACTTGTGGGCCACTTCTGATTTTGTCCCCCGCTCTGAAGCCTTGGGGACACCCAAGGCAGCAGGGGTTCTGTAGCCACTAGGCTCAGTTGTGGGCCACTTTTGATTTTGTCCCTTGCTCTAAGGGGGCGCCTCAAGCGCAATGCGCGCGCAGTGCAACTATTTGGGCGTCTAGCCGTACTAGAGACCCATACTTTGAGATACTAGGGGCCCCCAGGGGCATCATGGTGACCCGTAGCGGAGGTTTTGAGTTCTGATTTTGTCCCCCTTTGTTGGGGACCCCCGAGAAATAGGAGGCATCCTTTGCGATGTCTTGTTTAATCCTAAATACGCCGGGTGCGTATACAAAGTTACGGTTGCCATTGACAGCTTGGGCAACATCGTTTGGATTTGTCCGTTGGCCCCGGGGACATCGGCGGATGTTCTCATTTGGGATCGCGAGGGGCGCAAAAGGGTGAAGGGACATTATATGGATTATGAGATTGGCTCCATGGATGGTGCATACAAGGGGCGCCTCCATGTGGCATGGCCATTTATCGGTCGAAAGACGTTGACCGAGCGGCAAAAGGAGTACAATGATGTTCATGGTTTCTATAGGGCACACATTGAGCACTTGTTTGCACGCCTGTGGCACTAGGGCATCGTAAGGAACATATGGAGGGGATCCGGTACGGAGTTGCATGAGTACGTGCGTGTACTCTTGCATTTGCAGCAATTTTTGATTCGAAGACAGGTACGGTACCCTCCATATGGTCCGTGGGAACACGTACCTGCACATGTATGGACTGCACCTACACAGGAGGACAATGCTGATGAGGATGTTGTGGGTGATGATGGGGATTTTGGTGCCCTTTGTTGCACCAAGTCTGACGGTGAGAAGATGTCCATGTGTGACAAGTGTGAACTGCAATATTGTACGGATTGCATTGACACACACACATGTGACAATGTGACTTTTCTTTGATTCTGCAACTGTGTCATGTTGTGCACACAAGTTGCGTATTCTCAATGTGTACTTAGTTGACAATGGAACAGAGCGACAGTTGTGTGTTCTTGAGGGTGGCGACCAATGCGCTGTTCATGGCTTTTCCAGTTATGCATGATGTGTGTTATGTGAAGGGAAGGTAGTTTGCAATTTTCTTGAGCTGGGGCAGTTTGGGTCACCTAATTCTAAGGGCGTTTCCAAGCGATGTGCTTGGGGGCTCTTCGGGGGGAACATAGTCTAAAAGTAGCGCGCAGTGCGCGCACAATGCAAAGACTCCCCCTAAAGCATCGGGAACGCCACGGGTAGCAGGGGTTATGGAGCCACCCGGCCTACTTGTGGGCCATTTCTGATTTTGTCCTCCGCCGTGAAGCGTCGGGGACCACCTAGGGGATAGCAGTTATGTAGCCACTGTGCCCACTTGTGGGCCACTTCTGATTTTGTCCCCCGCTTTGAAGCTTCGAGAACCTCCCAGGCAGCAACGGTTATGTAGCCACTAGGCCCCCTCGTAGGCCACTTCTGATTTTGTCCCGGGCTTTGAAGTGTCGGGGACCCCCTAGGCAGCAGGGGTTATGTAGCCACTGGGCCCATTTGTGGGCCACTTCTGATTTTTTCCCCTGCTCCGAAGGGTTGGGGATCCCCTAGGCAGCAGGGGCTATTCAGCCACCCGGCCCGGATGTGGGCCACTTCTGATTTTGTCCCCATCTTTGAACCTTCGGGTACCCCCCACTCAGCAAGGGTTATGTAGCCACTGGGCCCACTTGTGGGCCACTTCTGATTTTGTCCCTCGCTCTAAAGTGTCAAGGACCCCCCACACAGCACGGGTTATGTTGCCATTAGTAGGGCTTATGTAGCCATTGGGCACACTTGTGGGCCACTTCTGATTTACCCCTCCCCTCTAAAGTGTTGGGGACCCCCAAGGACGAAGGGGTTATTTACCCATTGGGCGCACTTGTGGGGCACTTCTGATTTTGTCCCCTGCTCTGAGGCATTGGGGACCGCGCAGGCAGCAGGTGTCTGTAGCCACTGGGCCCACTTGTGGGCCTTTTTCTGATTGTGTCCTCCAGTAGGGGTTATGTAGCCACTTTGCCCCCTTTGGGGGCCACTTCTGATTTTTTCCCCTGCTTTGAAATGTCGTGGGTCCCTAAGGGTGTAGGGGTTATGTAGCCACTGGGCCCACTTGTGGGCCACTTGTGATTTTGTGCCCCGCTGTGAAGCGTTGGGGACCCCCCAGGCAGCAACGGTTATGTAGCCACTGCCCTTTTCCCTTTCTAGCGCTTTAGTTTTTATGCATGTCCAATGCATGTACAACGCCGCAAACCCAATGGAGGTGGGATAGGCTCCGATTCCACCACCAGGGCCAGTAACGGAGGCCGTTTTGTCGGCAAGGCCAAACCAGTAGCCCCATACGGGGCGCACCCGACAGCCGGGCCGCATTCCCTCCTCCCCGCAACCAGCCCAATGCAGCAGTAGAACATCATAGACACGGCCGCCCACGGAGTTCACTCGGGCGCGGCCACTGACGTCACAGCAGCAGTACGGGAGGACGTGCTGCGCACGGCAACCGTTATATAGCCACTGGGCCCAGGTGAGGGCCATTTCTGCTTTTATCCCCTGCTCTAATTATCAGGGAACCCCAAGGCTGGAGGGGTTATGTAGCCACCCCGCCCACTTGTGGGCCCTTTTTGATTTTTCCCCCCCAGTCTGAAGCGTCGGGTACCCCTCAGGCATTAGGGGTTATGTAGCCGCCCGGCCGAGTTGTGGGCCATTTCTGATTTTGTCCCTCGCTCGAAAGCATCAAGGACCCCCCAGGCACCAAGGGTCATGTAGCCTCCCGGGCCACTTGTGGGCCGCTTCTGATTTCGTCCCCCGCTTTGAAGCGTCGGGCACCCCCAAGGCAGCAGGGGTTATGTAGCCACCCGGCCCCTTTGTGGGCCACTTCTGATTTTGTCCCTCGCTCCAAAGCGTTAGCGACCCCCCAGGTAGCGGGGGTTATGTAGCCACTGGGCCCACTTGTGGGCCACTTTCTTTTGTCCCCTCGTGTGAAGCGTGGGGGATATTATGGAGCAAATGTACAATCAAGATCAAGATCAAGTTCTATTAGACCAAATTGTCCGCCAAAATTTTTTTGATACATGCCCCTACCAAGTCCCCAAACCCAGGTTTAAACCCAATTTTAGGTCGTACATGCCCTTTTCCCTTTCCGGTGCTTCAATTTTTCCGCATGTCCAATGCAGCGAACCCAATGGAGGTGGGAGAGGCTCCGATTCCACCGCCCGGCCAGTACAAGCCTAATCCAGCAGCAGAACATCATAGACACGGCCGCCCACGGAGTTCACTCGTGCGCGGCCACCGACGTCGGGGTGGCAATATGGGAGGACGTGCTGCACATGGCAACCGTTATGTATGTATGTATGTCTCACAATCATGTCACATGTGTTCCCCATATGTCACACATTGTTTCCCCTGTGCAACAGAGACCTGTTTGTGAGATGTTGCAACATTTGTCTGAGCTAGGGTCCCTGCCACATCCCGCCGCCGACACCCACTTCCATTACCAGTCCCGCCAAATCATGAGTTGGACGAGGCGACCTACGACTCCGATGACCTCCATATGGGGTCAATTGTGGAATGGGCGGGCAAACAACAACCCCCCCCACCCCCGCGGTAGTGCACATTGATATGCGATCTCTGGATTGCACTCAAGTGTACTGCCGCAAAGGGTGGGGTACAAGGCTGTGGGTAGGGTTGAAGGGGGTACTTCTAGGGATTTTAGCCCTTAGCCTTATTCCGGGGGAGAAGACGTCAGAAAGTCTTCTGGGGATTATGGGGGCGCAAGGGCAGGGTAAGCCCAGGGTGGGTGTGTGCAAGGTGTACCATGTGCACAACCTTGTCGCCATCTCCCTGGGATGTGACATGGTCGCCTTTTAAGAATTTGACGTTCCTGAAAAGGCTGGCTACGTGCATTGCACAATAGGGGGTACCACTAGTCCTGACAAGTTGGCAAGTTGGTGGCTAATGGGAGGCTCCGAGCAGTGGAGCATGATCTATGCGCTGGCACAACAGGTGGATTTCGACCAGGAACTCGTTGACGCAAGCAAGGTCACCGGCGTAGACGACTAAGGGGCAACACGACAACCCCTCTTTTTCCTTTGCGCTGATGGAAAGGCGCAAATCTTACTAATTGGGTGCAAGAACTAGAAGGCCGAGTCCCCACACGCAATTGTGTGTTGGGTATGTGGTCGTAATAGGGCGCATTGCCTAGCCAATTTTAGCACCAAGCAATCAACAGAAATGATGTGGGATCCCAACCTCCCCATCAGTGCTGTTGACCGGCACATCTCACCCGCACGGCGCATCCCCGATTACGGATTGCACGGTGTTATGTGGGTTTGTATATGTGGTATATATGAGGGATGCTATAGTGGCAGCCACTAGCAAGTCACCAGCTGTGGTGGCCCGCACCCTCCTCCAACCTATACTAAATGTGGCCCGGCCGGCGGGCGAAAACATGTACGCGAGGGACTGTAAAGTTCGAGGGGGCTAACGAAAAGGGGAAGATCCGACTTGACTGTGCTGCAGCAGTGCACCTCATGCGGAACAAGGGGTGGGAAACCTTAGTACATGAGTGGCTCCATAAGGGGGGGATGGAAGGGGGACGTTTTGCAGGACAGATCTGGGAGGATGTATGCCACAAGTGGTGGACTAGTTTTGGTGCCATGTGCATGTGCCTGTTTGCATGGCAGACACGGTGGTTCGCTGGGGGTGACCTAAAGCGGTTGAGGGAGTATAGTATTGCAATGGATGAAGCACATCTTCAGTTGCACTGGGGCAAACTTTTGTGGTCCCACTTGTGGATAGACCACATATATTTCTTTGCTCGCCAGTGGCGAATCCTCTCCAAATTTGCATGTGTTGCAATGGAGGGAAGCTCATGTTGCGCAATAGTGGGGGCCTAAGCCTTTTGCGGGGCAGATTGGGCCTGCAGGTGGTTGTGGATGACCACACCATTGATGACAGTCTCCGCCGTAAGAGATGGGATCGCACCAAGCGGAGCATGCGCGGCCAAGACTTTGCAGCAGCGATTCTGGGCCCACAAGAGGTGGTGTTGACATAGGAAACCGTATCAAGAAATGGTATCTTTTGTTTCGCGTACCATGTTGTCTTGTGTCTTGTCATGTGGAAATTCAGCGAAGTTAATGTGAATTTCGTGCGAATTTGGCGCAAATTTCGCATGAGATTCACACTCTTTTCACATTAACTTCACATTCACAAGCTAACAGGGAGGATGCAGATTTTGACCCATGTGAATAGAAGATAAATGGTGGCAGTGAGGCTATAGTGCACCAAGGATCGGTCATCCTTGTTTGTGGTACCCTGGGAAACATTTTTCTAGAATTTTTGCGCACATAGCTGTGTTGTAAGATGGGCTGAAAGGGGGACTTTATTGCAAGACACGGCCACATTCACACTAGGTTCAACGCCCATTCAAAAGGAACGTTATCGCCCATTCCCAAAGGCCACCCGGCCCACTTGTGGGCCCTTTCTGATTTTGTCCCCCGCTATGAATCGTTCGGCACCCCCAAGGCAGTAGGTTTTATGTAGCCACTGTGCCCACTTGTGGGCCACTTCTGATTTTGTCCCCGGCTCTGAAGCGTTGGAGACCCCCAAGGCGCCTTTGCCGAAGAGCACTTTGTTTGTTCATTCACCCACTTTTGGATTGAGAATTTATGCAGCCAGGGTACCAAAACTCAAAGGTATCTCGCCTCAAAACAATTTTGCTCGTTGGATACTAGATAAGTACAACTCGCTGGTTCCCCTTGGCGGGTCAATGGTGGTCAGTCTCCCTGCTAGATCGCTTTGTACGTGCCGCAGTGACCTCCTCCCCATGAACCCCTCCATAAAGATTATGAGGCACAATGGGCACACAAAGTGGTGAAGCATATGCCCACCAAGGAAGAAAGGGAGCAAAAGGCACAGAGAGCTAGAGCATGACTTGAAGACGCTGAGCCTGCAAATATGAGAAACCCTCCTCCGGGCCATGCACCAGCCAAAGCCCATATTGGGAAGAGAAGGAGGGAAGAGACAACAACGCTTTTTGAGGTTGACTAGTTCCCAGTGCATAGGCAGAAGAAGGCAGCTTCCAAGCCATATGAGCTGATACACCCAAGCACAGCCGCTGGTAGCTGAAGTTGGCTCAGCACATGATCCTCAGACATTCAGCAACTGCACTAGGCAGCACAGTGGAGGAGCCAAACAGTGATTCCTACAAGGTGCCGCAGCAGCAGCAACAACAGCAACACCACACCCACGGACACCGAATTTTCTGTGCCCAAAGTTTTTGCATCACCATCCTCATGGGTGCCAAGGGGCTGCCAAAATCTCGTCAACACCCCGCAGCCAATGTGCCACAAATGAGGGCACACAGCGGCCTTTGGAAATCTGGCATGCAAGAAGCCCACAGCAGAGAGATCCATTAGCTGGAAACAATCAAAGAAGTGAATGGGGCAGACTCTTCCTGGTGTAGCCTCTTAGCGTGAGCCCGGAGCCAAGCGAGGCAAGCCCCTGGCCTAGCCTGGTACCACAGGGTATTGCCAGATTGGTGCAACAAGCACACACGCCAAATCACAGGGGATGGGTGAAAGCCATAGTGTCACTGTAATCCCCCCCCCCCCCCTCTGCAAAGGTCCACCTACACCACCCACCCATAGCACCCCCCAGTAAGCGCGATGTGAAAGCCGCTCAGAGGCCAAAATAAAAGATGAACCACAGACACGAGTTTTCTACTGGTCTTCACCGACGGTTCCTCTGAAAATTTTGAGGGCGTGGGCCGGCTGGGCGGCTAGGGGGTCTACAGTGACCAGGGAATCTCTCTGTCATCATATATGCCAATTGGCATGAAACCAACCAACAATGCAGCGGAGCTGATGGCAGCGCTATGCTTGCTCTAGTCACACCCGAAAGGGAAAATTGCTATCTGCTCTGACTTGAGTACGTCCTGCTTGGTGGAAGAGGGGCAGCAAAACGCTGGAAAATCAAAGGACGGGATGGGTAGGGTCGTGTGGACCTGTCAGCAATTTCCCTATCTGGAGATGCTCCTCTCAGATCTCGACAAGGAGGGAAGAGAAGCAGGCTGGATCAAAGTGCCATCACAGGTCACAGTCGATGGCAACAATGAAGCGGACTGACTGGCATCAGTCGGCCTCCACATGCACCCACTGTACCCCTGTAACACACCATACAAAGAAGCCCACATGCCCTGCACCCTACAGCCACCCCAGAAACGTCCCCGGACGGATGCATATTCACCAAACCCGATGGATGTTTTTCAGCAAATTGAGTTTTCGGTGGCCTCTCCAAGGACTGTGTCGCTACACTCTGCCCAGGCGGATGCCATTCTTCAGACTATCAATTTGGAATATATGTCTGATGCGGATTTTGACTCCGAGAGGAAGCAGAGGATTAGGGTAACTCTGACACGGCATGTACAATCTCTTGGGCCGCCAGTTCTGACGGCTTTAGCACTGATGTTAGTGCCACTCACTTACCCTCATTTTTCCGGTCTCACTATTATCCTTTTTCACCCAAAATGTATTTTTTCTGCACTATGATTTTCATTTTCGCCTTTTCTGCCTCTCATTTGACACACATCATTTGACTAAAGGCTGAAAGTGCCTACCCCCCCCCCCCCTGTCGTTGGCCCAGGCCATGATTCTCATTTCTGAAGCAGGGGGGGGGAGGGGCAGCGGCAAGGGGGGCCATGTTTCTTCATTCTAGGTGAGGGGGCCAGCGACATGCCCCGGGGGGGGGGGGGGACGACTTGCAACATCATCAGTGTGATTGTGGAAACTTTTGTTTTGGCATTTTCCGGGCTTGTGCACATACTTGGATCATTGTTTGGGTGTATCCTTCACACCTTCTACAGCTTTGTGATGCTATTAGAGCCCGTCTTGGCAAAGGAGAAACAGCAAAAGAGAGCGGAAAACAGACAAAACTTTGCTGATCTGGTGCAGTACCATTCCAAGGCCTTCCAAGAGTTTACAACCATAGCCCTCTAAGAATTAGCACTTGTCCTCTCAAACCCAATACACTTCTAAGTGTCGATTGTACGCGCAAAATAATTTTGCATGCGCATCCTCTAACAATGTGGAGCCAAGAAATGCATGGCATGGGCTGCTTTCAGGCAAAAAGCCCAAGGGGGGGTGTCCATGATTCCCACTTGTGAAAGAGGGGGGGGGGGGGCGGCTAGGGGGGCCATGTTTAGGGGTTTGGGGGGGGCCAGCAACATGGTGGGGGGGGGGAGGATGGTATGGCGGGGGCATTCAGTCAATGAGAACCGACCACTGCTCTCTCTCTCTCTCTCTCTCTCTCGCCCGCTAGCATCATGGTTCGCCTGACTTTGTCTGAAGCTATGCATGGATGCCCTTTTGTCTGTCAAAATGAGTGAAACTTCAATAAGGGCACAGCCCACTGTACATAGTGGATTGCAGCTTTAATGACAGCGTAGCAGTAGACAAATATGGTCATCCTCCACCACAGGGCCTTGCATGTATGCAATGGGGCAGCCATGTAACCAGGCATCCATGACCCCTTGCTGTTGGTTCCAGAAGCACCGCCAGATGCCTTTGAAATTCTGCTTGTTTCGCTACCTATGACAGGCAGCTCAAGTAGGCTGCCACCAGTGAGGCATTGGAAAGTATTCCTGGGGTGAACGTGAGACAAGCCAAGGACTCCTCTCCTGTGCACTGAACCATGGAGTATGGCATGCATCTGCTAGTGAGTGGAACATGGGGATTGCACAGCCTCGGCTGGGCATCTTGGGACCCCAATAATGCCATCCAGCTAGAAGGCAGTGGGAGGGCTCTGAACCATATTGCCTATGGGCTACTCCAAGTGAAATTCGTACCTGGACCATGCAGGGTTGTACAAAGTCGTACCTCATACTTCTGGGCAAAACAAACCATGTTTTTTTTTCACGCCTGAATTTGCTTCTGCCCCCCCCCCCTCGAGAATTGAAAAC
Source organism: Eutreptiella sp. 'Long Island Sound 2002' (assembly GCA_964036045.1). NCBI lineage: Eukaryota > Euglenozoa > Euglenophyceae > Eutreptiales > Eutreptiaceae > Eutreptiella > Eutreptiella sp. 'Long Island Sound 2002'. The sequence continues at coordinate 56,347,640 of OZ038380.1, forward strand.
CTAACCTGTGACACGGTGGCGTTCGGTTGTCCGTTGCTTCATGGCCCCAAGAATTGAAAATCACATTTGATAAAATCTTCTCTGGTACTTTCAGCCCGCTTTTTGATGCGCTGTCCCTGCTTTCCGTGCATTTTGTGTGCTCTCAGTCGGACTGTCAAGGACAATGATGTCCCAGAATGGCAACATTGAGCCGGGCACCCAATTTCTGGAACCATCTTCATCAGTTCCTTTCTGTCTCATCAACAGTGACGAAATCAGTGGACCGGAAAACATCTTAGTGCTGTATGGGGGTATCGAGCATCATTTAAAACTCGTGGAGATTCCGCGTGTCAAGGGACCAAGTGCGCCTGATCAAACAATGTATGACACGGTATCAATGATCCCCTTCGCCACCATTTCGGAACGAGGATTCAAGGCCCACCGCATGGGGGAGCAGATCATTACCATGAGGGTGAGTGAGTGGCACACCATCAGCAAACAGTGGTTGTGTGACCACATCCAGGACGAGGAGATCAAGTTGGAAACAGATGTGAATGGTGACCAGCTGCAGTTTGACACCACCAGGGAAGAGTACACACGGGTGGTGGAGACCGTGAAGGAACAGATGATCAGTTGTGGAGAGGGCTCCAGCTTTGTTACCCCGCGAAAGTGCAGTGGAAAGATTGCAGGTTGCAACAGCGTCAGAGCCATTGGGTTGCTTGGCTTTAGTGGGTTGTCGAGACTGCCACTTACCTTTGCTTTCAGGATAGGGTGCATTGGTCCTTTTGCCATGCTGAGAGAGCCAAAACTGCCCCACAACGAGGCCTGCATTTGATGGACAGGGAGGCGATGGGGTAGTGCAGCGCGGGAGCTGATGGTTTCAATACCGTTGGAGCTGCAGTTGGAGTTAGAGGGATGCTGTTGTAGCATAACTGTTGTAGTGTAGAGGGTGGGGGCTCCTGTTCGCGCACAGGCCTAACAACACCTTGCTGACGTTCATCACGGTTTCTGACCGCGCCTGCCTGCGCATGTTGCTGACATGTGTGAACATTTGTGGGGGCGCCTGATGGTTCCTTGCAGGACAATGCACTGAGAGTGATTCCGGAGGGCGACGAACATCGCTGATCTATCGTCAAGTGCAGGCCTGGCGCCAACTCCCCCCCGCCCCGTGATCACGAGTGATCGAAGCAGTATTGAAGCCTGTGCTAATGCAGCACAAATGGAACCCATAGGAGAAAATTTTCGATGAACCTCTCACAGATCAAACTCGGAGTATCCTACGGGGGAGTATTGGCGCGCCAAGCACGCGCCGGGCATCTTTTTTTGACCATTCCCCACCCATGCCTGTTTTTGCCCCCACCTCACCAAACAATTTGGAGTACCTTCTTGCCGTGTCTAAGAAATTGGCCCATCCTTTGCACCTAGTTTATGACGATGGCAAGGGTGGTGCTTGGAAGTGGTGGGAGTGACATTTTGGGTTGTTGGATTCTCACATTTCGGCTTATGCAAGGTGCCTTGCAGGGAAGGTTTGCGGTCTAGTGCGGTCTACTTGGGTGGACTTCCCAAGGTGAGGATAAACTTGAGGCTAGAGATAGGATACTTAATACAAAGGTAGCGCGCCGGGCATGCGCTGGGCAAACATTCCCCCTACAAGCCTGTTTGGATAAAATCCTAGAATGATCATCACAGGCGAACGCAGACACGCCAATGGGCGAAGTGGATGATCAATTGAAAGGTGAACATCAAGTTATGCGAGCGTGTCTGCAGCACAAAACATTCTGGATCTAAGACAAACGAACTGCTCTAAAAAGTCATCTGGATCTGCCGTCCAAAACTGGCCCCCCTGAGAATCAACTGGCGCAAGAATACCGAGATCGATTACAGATTACAATGGATGATATGGCAACGGCGATCTGTTTATCACTTCAACAGTATGATCTCGCAGAGGACTCGCAGCTCTTTGCCGCACGGAAAAACTTCTTTATGCTCATAGAACAAGGACGTGAATGTGAGACACGGCATGATATGGTCGACGACCATCATATGGAAGCCAAAAAGAAACTCAGAGATCAATGGACCCATGGTAACCAACAGATTGCGCAGACCGAGCTAGATTGCGCAGACGGCGCTGACCATCTATACACTCCTGCAGAGGCCAGATGATACCCTGGGAGACACCATCAAGGCACAACAAAATGAAGTGCTTCGACAATAGCAAGTACTTGCAGATCAAAGAACCCAGATGGATCGTAAGCTTGCGGTGGTTTTTAGCACCCCCCCCCCCAGCTTTTTAATTAGGTCACCCCCCCCCCCGGCTCACAAGAAACACAAGTCTTTCTACCCAGACACGGTGCGTGATTCGCAGCCCTTCCCCGATGCCATTCCCCCTCTCTTCCCATCATTTTCACAAGCCAATAAAAAAGCTGTCATTGATATGCGACACAACATCATACAAAAGCATGCCCCAAAGTCTAATAGACTCTTGATGACAGCAGAGCAACAGCAACTGATGCTACAATTTCACTGGCAAAAAGGTTTTGTTCCCGTACAATCCCACACCAACCTGTCCACAGAGATCACCGCCAAAGCTGAAATGGACTAGACAAACTCTCTTTTGATGAACTATGCAACATCATCTCAAAAGCAGAGTCCGATATCTTGTTGGCGCCGAAGGACATTGAACTGTCTCAAGCAGTAGCACTACAACAGCGACTGAACACTGACCTCCCACCCAGCAGGCTCAATATGCTGATAGAGGTCACCACAATTGTGTCCTTCAACCAGTGGTGCAACCAGGCACTCCAGAAAATGTGTGCTACCCCGGTTGCCTTTTCACGTCTCACAAGACAAGTGCAAATCGCCGCCAGAGGAGCAACCAATTTTTGGGTGGTCTCCTTCGCTGCACACTCCACCGCCCAAAAACTCAAGCCGGAACACAACACGGTGAGCCTGCTAATAGCAGGCTCCTCTTTGGAAAGGAAATATGCCCCACTCCCTGCCCCCCTCTCCTCTACACACGCCATCGACATGACGGAGAACAACATGACCCAAACAATGATCCAAATGGGACTCTCCGGAGCCTAGTGCTTCAATGTGTCTCGACCAGTCAACATCCGTCCCCCAAATAAACTGGTACAGTCAATTTTTTCCCTATTCGATCTTACGTACAACGAAAAGACCATATTTGTTGAAACACAAGGGGAAAATATCATTTTTTGTCATGTGTATGTGCGAGTTTGATGGTACAGCTTTTGTTAACAACGAAGCCGTGCTTGAAGTTTTTTTTACAAAAAATTGCACAAAGACCAGTATTGCAAGCATCCATGATACACTTACATAATGTATACCAGAGACCACTTCTTGGTCGCTCCAAACAACAAGTCACAACAATGTCAGGCTAGGATTCTGAACACCGGAAGGCGTGATGGCTTTTGTGCAGCCCCTGGGTTCAACTCCAAGCCAACCGCCTGCTTTTCAAGGATGAAAAACTGAGGGATTGGTTCAACCCAGACTGCCAATCGGACACCGAGTCCACATGCTGAGGCACATCTTCGGCCTGAGCACAGAGCAGTGGCCCTGGTCCCCCAGAAGCTTTAGTGGCCTACAATGTCCCCATCGGGCGGAAGGATGAAGCTCAAAGATTCCTCCAAAACAATGGAAACACTCACCAGATCTACCTGGAACCCTAGGTGTTTCACCACACCAACTTAGAAATTGCAAGGGCATTTTCCCTCACCATTTTGCATGATCCTAAGAAGCAGACCACCATTGCGGTGGTCCTGCTTTTTGAATTCAACACCACGAAGAGAGAATGTACTGAAGCTTGGAGACGTGTCTCTAGCACTTCAGGCACCCGTACTTGTGCTCGTGTGACCCATAATGAACGAACATGACCCCTACTCCACAATTTGCCTCCACAAACTTCGATGATGGGGGGGGGAGTGCGAATCGCTGTCGTGACCCCCCCTCCCTTGTCACAGCCGTAGGTCTTAAGGTTTCCACCTTTAACTGTAACGGCCTCACTATGCTTGTTCCCACAGCCCATGGCTCTGAACTTAGAGTCAATCAAAGTTTTAAAATTTTACACCGCTCAAACATGCTAGTGCTAGGCTCAGAGGAGCCACACATCTCTCTGGGAGCATCACTAGAGTATCTACAAGTGGAGTTCAACTCCGGAACTTCACATTGATTTCAAACATCTGTGAAAAGGGCCGGGGTGGTGCAGCTATAGTTTTCCAAAACTCCTGGACCTGTGTTTGTGCCTGAACTGGGCACAGCAGATTTCTATTTGCCACCTTGCAGGACCCTGATGGGCTCTTGCACGGTTTCATTGTTTGTCATTTTCATCATGATGCTACCATACGCAAGTCTCAGTGGACCAAATTCCACTCTTTTTCCCATCTTTTCTGAGGCGACCATTTTCTTGTCCTATCACAACGTTGTAATTCTACTGTTGCGTGACATAAACAGAAAGAGCACACATTGTGGAAGCCCGTCAAACAGAAATGTGTTTCATTGCAGACCAAGGCCTGATCGACCCCTATGCATGTCTCCATGGCGGTAGACCGAATGACCTAGGATGGACCTGGGGCTTCCCTAAGGCCCAAGGTAAGAGACCAATCAGACTTCTAACCTAGGACCTATGGGACGGCATGAGACTGATCGCTATGACTTGGACACGGAGGGGATGCACCGTATTGATCGTCGTCGTTAATGATACCACACTCTTTTCAAAAGTGCATTCAACAGTGCTACGCCAATTTTCTTGCGAACTCCGACCACAAAGTAGCCGTCCTTTCTTGGCAAACCTGACCAGCGCATCGTAACCGCCGGCAGCGTTGCCGTGTCACTTTTTTGAACTGCCCCACCACGATGACCAACGTTATAACAAAACTGGAAGAGGTTTCTACCTTGGGTTTTGGGGTGGGACAATTCGATATCCATAATACGTTCTACGGCTTTTGCGTACCAACGCGATTGCAAACCAGCAGGGCATACGGAAATCCAGCCCTGACTTCGTGAATCTACAGTGCGTCCACCCACCACCTTGCCCGTGGTGCGGCTGATTTCTCGGCTACAAGCGGTCATTCACATAAAGAGTCTTTGGCTGTTTTTCGCACACTAGCGGCCTTAGCTGATCATGCTAAAGTTGATAGAACGGGAATGCTTGTTCTTGATAAGCTTAAAACAGCCATTGCCGACCAACATTCTTCACATGCTCAGCGCAAACAGCAAGAAATTTGGTGACCGATAAAGCAACTGCAATTTAAACGAAAGCTCCACACTCTCTATACGACGCTATTGCAATTGGGATTATCTTTTTCCGGTCCGAAACATTGTCTTCCAAGGGATTGCCTCCACCGCAAGTATATGAATACTTACGCCGTTTTTCTTTTTGACAAGCCGTTAGCCACCATGGGAAAAGTGTTGATCAAAAGGACCTTATACACACTGCCCCTTAGGCCTTGAGTGCCACGTCAGCCCCCGTCATTAATGGTTTTACAGGCAGAATTTATAAGTCCTTTTCTACACACTTTCCCCCTCATGTACAATGTACCCTTTGTGAACCGTCCTTTTGAATCCAGGGGGTATTTGACCTATTTTTGACTCATTATCTACATTGTGCCTTGCTACCATGCTGGTTTACCGTGCTCATTTCTCCTAAAATTCAACGAAATTAAGGACTTCGAAAATGCACTTTGGTACCGTGTTGAAGTTCATACACCAATTCACAAAAAATTACATTCACACTCCCATTCACACGCAGAGTCATGGGTCATTCACACAATTTAGGGGAACGCGAATTTCACACCAATTTAGCACGAATTCCGCACAAATTTCGCACAAATTTAGCACGAATCTCGCATCAATCTCACGATCATGTCACATGTGTTCCCCATATGTCACACATTGTTTCCCCTGTGCAACAGAGACCTGTTTGTGAGATGTTGCAACATTTGTCTGAGCTAGGGTCCCTGCCACATCCCGCCGCCGACACCCACTTCCATTTCCACTCCCGCCAAATCATGAGTTGGACGAGGCGACCTACGACTCCGATGACCTCCATATGGGGTCAATTGTGGAATGGGCGGGCAAACAACAACCCCCCCCACCCCCGCGGTAGTGCACATTGATATGCGATCTCTGGATTGCACTCAAGTGTACTGCCGCAAAGGGTGGGGTACAAGGCTGTGGGTAGGGTTGAAGGGGGTACTTCTAGGGATTTTAGCCCTTAGCCTTATTCCGGGGGAGAAGACGTCAGAAAGTCTTCTGGGGATTATGGGGGCGCAAGGGCAGGGTAAGCCCAGGGTGGGTGTGTGCAAGGTGTACCATGTGCACAACCTTGTCGCCATCTCCCTGGGATGTGACATGGTCGCCTTTTAAGAATTTGACGTTCCTGAAAAGGCTGGCTACGTGCATTGCACAATAGGGGGTACCACTAGTCCTGACAAGTTGGCAAGTTGGTGGCTAATGGGAGGCTCCGAGCAGTGGAGCATGATCTATGCGCTGGCACAACAGGTGGATTTCGACCAGGAACTCGTTGACGCAAGCAAGGTCACCGGCGTAGACGACTAAGGGGCAACACGACAACCCCTCTTTTTCCTTTGCGCTGATGGAAAGGCGCAAATCTTACTAATTGGGTGCAAGAACTAGAAGGCCGAGTCCCCACACGCAATTGTGTGTTGGGTATGTGGTCGTAATAGGGCGCATTGCCTAGCCAATTTTAGCACCAAGCAATCAACAGAAATGATGTGGGATCCCAACCTCCCCATCAGTGCTGTTGACCGGCACATCTCACCCGCACGGCGCATCCCCGATTACGGATTGCACGGTGTTATGTGGGTTTGTATATGTGGTATATATGAGGGATGCTATAGTGGCAGCCACTAGCAAGTCACCAGCTGTGGTGGCCTGCACCCTCCTCCAACCTATACTAAATGTGGCCCGGCCGGCGGGCGAAAACATGTACGCGAGGGACTGTAAAGTTCGAGGGGGCTAACGAAAAGGGGAAGATCCGACTTGACTGTGCTGCAGCAGTGCACCTCATGCGGAACAAGGGGTGGGAAACCTTAGTACATGAGTGGCTCCATAAGGGGGGGATGGAAGGGGGACGTTTTGCAGGACAGATCTGGGAGGATGTATGCCACAAGTGGTGGACTAGTTTTGGTGCCATGTGCATGTGCCTGTTTGCATGGCAGGCACGGTGGTTCGCTGGGGGTGACCTAAAGCGGTTGAGGGAGTATAGTATTGCAATGGATGAAGCACATCTTCAGTTGCACTGGGGCAAACTTTTGTGGTCCCACTTGTGGATAGACCACATATATTTCTTTGCTCGCCAGTGGCGAATCCTCTCCAAATTTGCATGTGTTGCAATGGAGGGAAGCGCATGTTGCGCAATAGTGGGGGCCTAAGCCTTTTGCGGGGCAGATTGGGCCTGCAGGTGGTTGTGGATGACCACACCATTGATGACAGTCTCCGCCGTAAGAGATGGGATCGCACCAAGCGGAGCATGCGCGGCCAAGGGCCCATAAGTGTGCGACTCCTTCTCCCTCGAGCACGCCGAAAGGCACTTAGTGACCTAGGCTATGTTAAGACTTTGCAGCAGCGATTCTGGGCCCACAAGAGGTGGTGTTGACATAGGAAACCGTATCAAGAAATGGTATCTTTTGTTTCGCGTACCATGTTGTCTTGTGTCTTATCATCCGGAAATTCAGCGAAGTTAATGTGAATTTCGTGCGAATTTGGCGCAAATTTCGCATGAGATTCACACACTTTTCACATTAACTTCACATTCACAAGCTAACAGGGAGGATGCAGATTTTGACCCATGTGAATAGAAGATAAATGGTGGCAGTGAGGCTATAGTGCACCAAGGATCGGTCATTCTTGTTTGTGGTACCCTGGAAAACATTTTTCTAGAATTTTTGCGCACATAGCTGTGTTGTAAGATGGGCTGAAAGGGGGACTTTATTGCAAGACACGGCCACATTCACACTAGGTTCAACGCCCATTCAAAAGGAACGTTATCGCCCATTCCCAAAGGGTACAAATATCTACCGACATCTCCTCGTTTCGCCCGATGTCCCCTCGTCTTGGTGCCTGGCACTTTTCAACCCCTAGGTATTGTTGGACTACAGGCATTGTGCCCACTAGTACTCCACAATTTTAACAACAAATAGGTCGCTGCCATAGAGAAGGCTTTTCTTGCGGCGCCTGCGGCGCGCCTTGCAACACACACTGCGGCATGCAATTTGGGAATTCGTGGAGCTTTTTAGATTCCACTTTGTCGTGCTCCCCGGGGGGCATGGGACCCGGTTTTACCATATAGTATGGCCCTTTTATGTACCCATGTTGATCTCTCCTTACCCCGGGGACCTCGAGAAGGCACAGGTTATGTTACGGGGTGTCAACCGGGGGGCAAGGGGCAGAAATGGGCACCTTGTGACGTAGGGGGGTATGGGGATTGAAGTGGTATTGGGGCTCTGCTAATTCTTACCGAAGGAGGAACGCCCCTCCTCCTTAACCACATTAGAAGGGTGGGACTTCCCTACCACGCTTCACACATTGAGCCGGGGCCATAGTCGTCACATTGATGGAGTGATGCTATCAAAAGATCAACATGTGCTATTTCTCAGTTATTTGCTTTGCTTCCGGAACAGTCTGCAATAAAACAGGTTTCTCAAACGCTGCGGCGCCTGCGGCGCATGTGCCGCGGGCACAAAGCGTTCTCATCGTTTGCCTCCAACTCGAGTTCGTTGTGTGAGCTATCGGCCCCCACTCAACAACGAGGTTTCATCCGGGGGCGCCCCATTTTCAACAATGTGTAGAAGGCTTTTGGCTCTTGGGCAAGTGACCCACAAGGAATCTACTAATGCATTAATGTTAAAAAAAGCATTTGATTTTATTTCCCATGATTATGCGAGGACTCACTTTGCAGACATGTTAATCCGGCCACAGCTCGTTAATCTAATGATGAGTGTGTTTACTGCACCCATATGCCTTGTGATGCAAGGGGAACTTCGCTCTCACCACTGCATGGATGCAGAATTGGGAGTGAGTCAAGGATGCCCCCTCTCCCCCTTCATTTTTGCAACGCTCATATCCCCTCTATCACAAAATTTTTTTGCTATCTCCCTGCATGTGCAAGTTAACTGTATGCCGATGATCTTTTTCTTACTGTCACTTGCCCCCAAACAACACTGTACACACTCTTTTTATTGTGTTGCGGTGCAGTACCAGCATTTTTCCGTTTTTCTGGGCTTTCCATTAACTATGCAAATTGAGCTATTATATTTAAGGGCTCGAGGACGGAAACTCACACATTACAGCTGCTTACTCGCCACCAAATTCAATGTCAAAGACCCGTACAAATATCTGGGCATTCATTTTGGCAAAATATAGTAAAACAAGCCTCTTCACATGCCCTGCAAAAAGCGGCAGCGAGAGCTTTGGCCATGAGGAGTTGCTCCCTCTCTTTGCCAGAGAGAGTCTACCTCTTGAAGCCATGGATCCCCCCACTGCTCAACTATCGTGCTAGCGTCGTATTTCCATCGGTAGTAGTGAGAAGGGCCCTTAAAATCGTGTATTAGGTCGCTTTGAACCTTAAATCTTGGGCCATCACATTGGACATCCTGCCTCACTCACACGAGAAAGGAGGTTACAGTTTGGCCCCTCGTAACAACTTAGACAATTTTCTTCACTGGCAGCACTCCACTGCGTTTGTTCATTACGTCAACTACCCCCTGTCTGTGCCTAAAATCCTGGAGAGCTCTTACAAGCCTTTCGCCACGGACCGTGGAATTAGCGTGACACCTACAACTCTACCCTTTTTTCCAATGGGCTCCGATGTCATTCCGAATTCCATGCCCTGCTTGCGCTGGAGCGCCACGGCATACTCCATAGTGAAGCAACATTTACCGTTTGAAGAACCATTTTTGCCCAGCTACGATACACCGTTATGGCACTCTACACTCTTTAGGAATGGCTATTCGCAGGCCGCCTAATTTGGCAAGGAGTCCTGAATGTGGGCCGAAATCTAGAGGATGATGGACTACTGGCCCTACTTGCCCCCACCTAGAAACCCATCTATCAGCGTAGCTTAGCCAGGAAACCCCCGCCCCTGTCCCTCCAAGCAACGGCCGGGCGTGTCCCTCCCCAAGGAAGGACATGGGTTTGGACCGAGGCCCATGGCAGGACCCCTCCCCCCAACAGGGGGACCCGGACCCAAGGGAGGGCCAGACACAAGCTAACTGTGGGGTGTGGCCACCGCAACAGACCGTGGGCACAGGGACACACAACCACCAACCCGCAGGACACGCCGGGGCGACACCTGCCTGGTGCCCGTGACAGAAAATTCATCCGGCAGCACTGGGATACACCGAGCCAATACCCAAACAAATCAACAAACACCAGCGAGGATCAACCACGCAACGACGCGACACACATCAGAGTATACCGGAGATGGCAAAAGACGAAGCCAAGTAGCCCCCCCCCCCTCTCCGTCCTGCGCGGTGGATACGCCGTCAACATGCTGCAAGGGGGGAATTGCCAGTCACAAAGCGCCCGCATGGCACTAAGATGCTACTCACAGAGCGCTTGCATGGCGCACAAATGCGGGTCATAGAGTGCCTGCGTGGCGCACAGATGCGAGTCATAGAGCGCCTGCGTGGCGCACAGCAGCGAGTCACAGAGTGCCTGCATGGCGCAGAGATGCTACTTATAGAGCGCCTGCATGGCGCCGAGATGGGAGTCACAGAGTGCATGCATGGCGCACATGTGCGAGTCAAAGAGTGCCCGCATGGCGCGCAGCAGCGAGTCACAAAGCGCCTGCATGACGCACGGGTGCCAGTCACACCGCCTCCATAGCACACACATGCGAGGCACAGAGCGCCTACATGGCGCAAAGATGTGAATCACCAAATGCTTGCATGGCTCAGCAATGCAAGTAACAGAGTGCGTGCGTGGCGCACGGGTGCGAGTCACAGAACACCTGCATGGCGCATGGATGCGAGTCACAGACACCTGCATGGCGCACGGATGCTAGCCACATACGCCTGCATGGCGCACAGATTCGAGCCAAAGGGCACCTGCATGGCGCACCGAGGCAAGTCACAGAGCGCCTGCATGGCACACGGATGCGAGTCACAGAGCACGTTGCATGGCACACAGATGCGGGTCACAGAGCGTCCGCATGGCGCGCAGCTGCGAGGTCCAGAGTGCCCTCGTGGCACACACATGCGCACCATAGAGCACCTGCATGGCGTTTGGATGCGAGTCACGGAGCGCTTGCATGGCGCACGGGTGCAAATCACGGAGCACCTAAGTTTGTTACCGGGTTGTTGTCATAGCATTGGAGGTATCCCTCCTTCTCTTCTTGTTTATAGTCTGTTCGTGAGGTGCACCTCGTCCATTGGGAGTTTTCTGGCTTGCCATGCGGCGACCCTCCCTCGCTAGGGCGGTCCTAATCTCTGCAGGGGAGCACCCCACACAACGGGTTCCCCCACCAAAGCCACTCCTTTCTGCCATCTCTCGTGGTGCATAGACGCGAGTTGTAGAGCGACTGCATGGCACGAAGATTCGAGCACAAGGCGCCTGCATGGCGCACAATGGTGCACAGATGCGAGTCGTAGAGCGCCTTCATCACGCACAAATGCGAGTCACAAAGCGCCTTCATGACACAGAAATGCGAGTCACAGAGTGCCCGCATGGCGCACAGATGCAAGTCACAGAATACCTACGTGGTGCACAGATCCGAGTCACGTAGTGCCTGCGTAGTGCACAGGTATGAATCATGGGGCGCCTGCATGGCACACAGATGCGGGTTGCGGAGTGCGTGCATGGCACACAGATGCAAGTCACAGGGCGCGTGCATGGCGCACAGATATCATTCAGATCACGGAACGCCACCTTGACACACTGGGATGAGTCACAATAGGCCTTCATGATGCAAAGATGCGAGCCACTGAGCGCCTACAGGGTGCATAGATGCGGGTCACAGAGCACGTGCGTGCCACAAGAATGCAAGTCACAGAGCTCCTGCATGGTGGACAAAGGCGGATCACAGAGCGCCTGCATGGGGCGCACATGTGGGTCATAGAGCACGTGCATGCCACAAAGATGGCGTAGAGATGTGAATCCCAGACTGCCTGCGTGGCACGCAGAAACTGGTCACAAAGCGCCTGCATAGCGCACCAATGAGAGTCATAGAGCCCTGGCATGGCACACATATGCAAATCACAGCGCGCCTGCACGGCACACCGATGCAAGGCACACATGGCCTGCATGGCGCACAGATGCCTGCCACGGAACGCTTGCAAGTCTAAGGGCGCTTGCATAGTGCGCGGATGCAAATCACGGAACGCCTGCATGGCGAACGGATGCAAGTCAAAGGGCGCCTGCGTGGCGGACAGATGCAACTCACAGAACGCCTACATGGCGCAAAGATGCAAGTGACAAAGCGCTTGCATAGCGCACGGATGCGAGTCACAGAGCGCTTCCATGGCACACATATGCAAATCACAGCGCACCTGCACAGCACACAGATACGAGCCACACAGCGTCTGCATGGCGCACAGAGGCCTGCCACGGAACGACTGTATAGATGCAAGGCTCAAGGCGCCTGCATAACGCGCAGATGCAAGTCATAGTGCGCTTGCATGGCGCGCAGAAGCACGTCACAGCACGCCTGCATGGCACACATGTGCCAGTCACAGAGCGCCTGCGTAGCGCACTGATGCCAGTCACAGAGCGCGTGCAAAGCACAGAGATAAGGTTCACAAAGCGCCTGCATGGCGCACCGCTGCAAGTCACGGAGTGTGTGCATGGCACAAAGAAGCGGGTCGCAAGGTGCCTGCATGCGCATAGATGCGAGCAATAGAGCGCCTGCATGGCTTTCAGCTGTGTGTCACGGAGCGCCTGCGTGTCATACGTATACAAGTCACAAAGCACCTGTATGGCGCGTAGATACGCCGCACAGAGCGCGTGCATGGAGCACCGATGCCAATCACAGGGTCCCTAAATGGCGCAGAGATGCAAGCCACAAGACGCCTGCATGGCGTTCAGATGCACGTCCCAAAGTGCCTGCATGGCACACGAATGCGAGTCATTTGTAGCCTACATGGCGCGCAAATGCGAGTCACAGGGTGCCTGCATGGCGTTCAAACGCAAGTCACAGAGCGCCTGCATGGCGCACACATGCGAGTCGCAAAGCGCCTGCATGGCATGCAGATGCGAGCCACAAGGCGTGTCCCGGAGTGCCTGCATGGCACACGACAGCGCGTCACACAGCGCCTGCAGGGCGCACGGAAGCGAGTCATAGAGCGCCTGCATAACGTTCAAATGCGAGTCATACAGCGCCTGCGTGGCACACAGATGCAAGTTTCACATTGACTGCATAGTGCACACATGCAAGTCACAGAGCGCCTGCATGGCACACATATGCGAGTCACAGAGCGCCTGCATGGCGCACAGATGCAAGTCACACCGGTTTGCAAGGCGCACAAGTACACTTCACAAAGCGCCTGCAGGGTGCGCAGATTGGAGTCAAAGAGTGCCTATGTGGTGCATACATGCCAGTCACACAGCGCCTGCAAGGCGCACGGATGGGAGTCACAGAGCGCCCGCATGGCGTTCAGATGCGGGTCACAGAGCACCTGCGTGGCAAGGAGATAAAAGTCTCAGAACCGCTGCGTAACACACACATGCAAGTCATAGAGCGCCTGCATGGCACAGAGAGGCGAGTCACTCAGCGCCTGCATGGCACACAGATAAGAGTGACAGAGCGCCTGCATGGCACACGGATGCGAGTCACACCCGCTTGCATGGCGCACAGATGCAAGTCACAGAGCGCTTGCATGGGGCACGGATACTAGTCGCACAGCGCTTGTATCGCGCACATCTGCCATTCGGGATACGAGTCATAGCGCGGCCGCAGGGCGCACAAATGCGAGTCACGGGGCGCCTACGTGGTGCCGCATGTGAGTCACATAGCGCCTGCATAGCTCGTGGGTGCCAATCACAGGGCGCCTATAGGGCGCACATATACACTTCACAGAGCGCCTGCACGGCACACCGCTGCAAGCCACAGAGTGCCTGCATGGCGTTTAGATGCGCGTCCCGGAGTGCCTGCATGGCGCACAAATGTGAGTCACAGAGCGCCTGCAAGGCTTAAAGCTGCGAGTCACAAAGCGTCTTCGTGGCGTTCGGATGCGGGATACAGAGCGCCTGGGTGGCACACACATGCAAGTCTCAAAGCGACTGCATAGCGCACACATGCAAGTCACAGAGCGCCTACCTGGCACACAGATGCGCGTCACAGCGAGCCTGCATGGCGCACTAATGAGAGTCACAGAGTGCCTGCGTGGCGCACAAATAAGGTCACAGAGCAATTGCATGGCGCACACATGCAAGTCACAGAGCGCCTGCATCGCACACAGATGCGAGCCACAGGGCGCCCGCATGGCATTCAGATGCGGGACCCGGAATGCCTGCATGGTGCAGCAATGTGAGTCACAAAGCGCCTGCAAGGCGCACAGATGCCAGTCACAAAGCGTCTGCATGGCGTCCAGATGCAGGTCACAAAGCGCCTGCATGGCACACAAATGTGAGCCACAGGGCGCCTGCATGGCGTTATGATGCGGGTCCTGGAGTGCGTGCATGGCGCACAAATGTTAGTCATAGAGCGCTCTCAACGCGCACAATGCGAATCACAGAGTGTCTGCATTGCGTCCAGATGCGGGTCACAGAGCGCTTGCATGGCACACGGATGCAAGTCTGAGAGCGACTGCATCGCGCACACATGCAAGTCACAGAGCGCGTGCATGGCACACAGATGCTAGTCGAAGAGAGCCCGCATGGCACAGTGATGAGAGTCATGAAGTGCCTGCGTGGCGCACACATGCAAGTCACACCCGCCCGCATGGTGCATAGATGCAAGTCACAGAGCGCTTGCATGGCGTTTAGATGCGCGTCCCGGAGTGCCTGCATGGCACACAAATATGAGTCACAGAGTGCCTGCAAGGCTTAAAGCTGCGAGTCACGGAGCATCTGCATGGTTGTCGGATGCGGGTCACAGAGCGCCTGGGTGGCACACACATGCAAGTCTCAGAGCGCCTCCGTGGCGCACAAATAAGGTCACAGAGCAACTGCATGGCATTCAGATGCGGGACCCGGAGTGCCTGCATGGCGTAGCAATTTGAGTCACATAGCGCTTGCAAGGCGCACAGATGCGAGTCACAAAGCGTCTGCATGGCGTCCAGATGCGGGTCACAGAGCGCCTAAATGGCACACAAATGTGCGCCACAAGGCGCCTGCATGGCGTTATGATGCGGGTCCTGGAGTGCGTGCATGGCGCACGAATGTGAGTCACAGAGCGGCTGCAACGCTTAAAGCTGCGAGTCACAGAGCGTGTGCATGGCGTTCCGATGCGGGTCACAGAGCGCCTGGGTGGCACACACATGCAAGTCTCAAAGCGACTGCATAGCGCACACATGCAAGTCACAGAGCGCCTGCATCGCACACAGATGCGAGCCACACGGCGCCTGCATGGCATTCAGATGCGGGACCCGGAGTGCGTGCATGGCGCAGCAATGTGAGTCACATAGCACTTGCAAGGCGCACAGATGCGAGTCACAAAGCGTCCGCATGGCGTCCAGATGCGGGTCACAGAGCGGCTAAATGGTACACAAATGTGCGCCACAAGGCGCCCGCATGGCGTTATGATGCGGGTCCTGGAGTGCGTGCATGGCGCACGAATGTAAGTCATAGAGCGCCTGCAAGGCGCACAATGCGAGTCACAGTGTATTTGCATTGCACACGGATGCAAGTCTCAGACCAACTTCATAGCGCACACATGCAAGTCACAGAGGCGTGCATGGCACACAGATGCTAGTCACCGAGAGCCTGCATGGCACACTGATGAGAGTCATGGAGTGCCTACGTGGCGCACAGATGCAAGTCACACCCGCCTGCATGGTGCATAGATGCAAGTCACAGAGCGCTTGCATGGCGCACGGATACTAGTCGCAGAGCGCTTGCATCGCGCACATATGCAAGTCACAGAGTGCTTGCATGGCAACAGATGCGGGCCACACAGCGCCTGCGTGGCACGCATATGCAAGTTCCACAGCCCTTGCATGACATTCAGATGCGCGTCCCGGAGTGCTTGCATGGCACACGAATTAGAGTCATAGAGCGCCTGCAAGGCTTAAAGCTGCGAGTCACAGAGCCTGTGCATTGCGCACAGATACGAGTCATAGGGCAGCCGCGTGGCGCACAAATGCGAGTCATGGGGCGCCTACATGGTGCCGCATGCGAGTCACAGGGCGCCTGCAAGGCACACATGTACACTTCAAAGAACGCGTGCATGGCACACCGCTGCAAGTCACAGAGCGCCTGCAGCGCGCACATATGCAAGTCGCATAGCGCCTGCATGGCACACAGCTGCGAGTCGCAGAGAGCCTGCATGGCGCACACATGCGAGACACAAAGCGCCAGCATTGCACACCGCTGCAAGTCACAGGGCGCCTGCATGGCGTTTTGATGCGCGTCCCGGAGTGCCTGCATACCACACGAATGTGAGTCACAGACCGCGTGCAAGGCTTAAAGCTACGAGTCATAGACCGCCTCATTGGCACACAGATGCAAGTCTCAAAGCGACTGCATGGCACACACATGCAAGTTACAGAGCGCCTGCATGGCGCAAAGATGCGAGTCACAGAAACCCCGCATGGTGCAGTGCTGAGAGTCATGGAGTGCCTGCGTGGCGCACAGGTGCAAGTTACACCCGCCTGCATGGTGCATAGATGCAAGTCACAGAGCGCTTGCATGGCGCATGGATACTAGTCACAGAGCGCATGCATGCGCACATATGCAAGTCACAGAGCTCCTGCATAACAATAGATGCGGGTGACAAAGTGCGTGCATGGCACATGGATGCAACTCTCATAGCGCCTGCATGGCGTTTACATGCGCGTCCCGGACAGCCTGCATGGCGCACGAATGTGAGTCACAAAGCGCCTGCAAGGCTTAAAGCTGCGGGTCACAGAGCGCCTGCATGGCGTTAAGATGCGTGTCACACAAAGCCTGCATCCCGCATTGATGAGAGTCACGGAGCGCCTGCATGGCACACAAATGCACGTCACGGAGCGCTTGCATGGCGCACGGATACTAGTCACAAAGCGCATGCATCGCGCACATATGCAAGTCGCAGAGCGCCTGCATGGCCACAGATGCGGGTAACAAAGCGCCTGCATCGCACATAGATGCCAGCCTCAGAGCGCCTGCATGGCGTTCGGATGCGCATCCGCGACTGCCTGCATGGGGCACGTATGTGAGTCACGGAGCGCCCGCAAGGCTTGAAGCTGCGAGTCACAGAGCGCCTGCACGGCGTTGAGATGCGAGTCACACAGACCTGCATGGTGCACCGATGAGAGTCACGGAGCGCCTGCATGGCGCACAAATGCAAGTCGCAGAGCGCGTGCATCGCGCACGTATGCAAGTCACAGAGCGCCTGCATGGCAAACAGCTGCGAATCACAAAGCGCCTGCATGGCGCACACATGCGAGTCACGGAGCGCGTGCATGGCATAGAGCGCCTGCATGGCATAGAGATGCGAGGCACAGGGTGCCTGCATGGCACACAGCTGCAAGTTACAGAGCGCCTGCATGCTGCAGGAATGTGGGTCACAAAGCGCCTGCAAGGCGCACAAACGCGAGTCACCGAGCGTCCGCATGGTGTCCAAATGCGGGTCACATAGAGCTTGCATGGCACACATATGCAAGTCTCAGAGCGACTGCATAGCGCAAACATGCAAGTCACAGCGCACATGCATGGCACACAGATGCTAGTCACAGAGAGCTTGCATGGCAAAGTGATGAGAGTCATGGAGTGCTTGCGTTGCGCACAGATCAAGTCACACCCGCCTGCATGGTGCATAGATGCAAGTCACAGAGCGCTTGCATGGCGCATGGATAATAATCACAGAGCGCGTGCATTGCGCACATATGCAAGTCACAGAGTGCTTGCATGGCAACAGATGCAGGTCACGGAGCGCCTACACGGCAAGTCCCAGAGCGCCTGCATGGCGCATAGATGCCTGCCACGAGGCACCCGCATGGATGCAAGTCTCAGAGTGCTTACATAGTGTGCAGATGCAAGTCATAGAGCGCCTGCATGGCGCGCAAATGCGAGTCACAAAGCGCCTGCATGGCGCGCATGTCTGAGTCACAAAGCTCCTGCATAGCGCGTAGATGCCAGTCACGAAGCGCTTGAATGGCACGTACATACGCTTCGCAGAGCGCCTACATGGCGCACCGGCCCCCACGTGCACTCTCACACATGCGCATACCCCAAGAGTCCCCAAGCATTAGTCAACCACATGCAGGAGGGAAGCCACATACATCCAAAGAGGGCTGCAGACGTCACGGAGCGCGTGCATGGCACACGAATGCAAGTCACAGAACGCTTGCAGGGCGCGCAAATACGCTTCACAGAACGCCTGCATGCAGAACCGATGCCAGTCACAGAGCGCCTGCATGGCGCACATATCCAAGTCACAGAGCGCGTGCATGGCGGATACATGCGAGTCACAAAGCGCCTGCATGTCACACACAGGCGAGCCAAATAGCGCCTACATGGCGTTCAGATGCGCGTCCCAGAGTGCATGCAGGACGCACGAACGTGAGTCACAGAGCGCCTCCATAGCACGCACATGCCACTCATAGGGCTCGTGCATGGCGTTCGGATGCGCGTCACAGAGCGCTTGCACGGCACACAGCTGCAAGTCTGAGAGCGACTGCATAGCGCACACATGCAAGTCACAGAGAGCTTGCATGGCGCACTGCTGAGAGTCACAAAGCGCCTGCGTGGCCCACAGATGCAAGTCACACCCGCTTGCATGGCACACAGCTGCGAGTCACAAAGCGCCTGCATGGCACACAAATGCGAGCCACAGGACGCCTGCATGGCGTTGAGATGCGCGTCCCGGAGTGGCTACGTGGCGCACGAATGTGAGTCACAGAGCACGTGCAAGGCGCACAGATGCGAGTCACAGAGCGCCTGCATGGCGTCCAGATGCGGGTCACAGAGCGCTTGTATGGCGCACAGATGCAAGTCCCAAAGGGACAACATGGCGCACACATGCAAGTCAGACAGAGCCCGCATGGCACACAGATGCGAGTCACTGAGAACGTGTATGGCACACTGATGAGAGGCACAGAGCGCCTGCGTGGCGCACAAATGCAAGTCACACCAATGTGCATGGCGCATAGATGCAAGTCACACAACGCCTGCATTGCGCACATGTGCAAGTCACAGAGCGCCTGCATGGCAACAAATGCAGCTCACAAAGCGCCTGCATGGCACACAGATGCAAATCTCAAAGCGCCTGCATGGCGCACAGATGCGTGCCACGGAGCCCCCGCATGGATGCAAGTCTCAGGGCACCTGAATAGTCTGCAGATGCAAGTCACACAGCGCTTGCATGGCGCACCGATGCAAGTCACAGAGCGCCTGCAGGGCGCGCAGATGCGCTTTACAGAACCACTACATAGCACACAGATGAGCCACAGGGCGCCTACAAGACGTTCAGATGCGCGGTCCGGAGTGCCTGCATGGCACACAAGTGCGAGTCACAGAATGCCGGAATGGCGCATCGATGCGAGTCACAAAGGGCCTGCATGGCGCACACATGCAAATCACAGAGCGCCTGCACGGCGCGCCCATACGCTTCACAAAGCGCCTCCATGGTGCACCGATGCCAGTCACAGAGCGCCTGCCTAGCACATGGATGCCAACCAGAGGGTGCCCGCATGGCTTTCAAAAATGCCTGTCCCACAATGCCTGCATGGCACACAACTGCGAGTCACAGGGTACTTGCATGGCACACAAATGCGGGTCACAGAGCGCTTGGATGGCGCACAGATGCAAGTCACCGAACTCCTGCATGGCACACAGCTGCGAGTCACAGAGCACCTGCGTAGTGTGCAGATGCAAGTCACGGAGCGCCTGCATCTTAGGAGGCCCGAATTGCCCGCCCTGGTGACCCTCAAGAAGTTGAATTTGTTACCCCGAAGTGGTGTCTTTTTTTAGGGTATGAAATGCAGGGGGGGCAGGGGGCGAGTCACCGTTTCAGTTTGTGTTTTAAAAGCCATTTTTTGAACCATACCAATGTTCCAATTCCGAATAGTCAATTTCAACCCCCAAAATCAACCAAATTCCAAACATGAAGCGAAATTTCGCCACTCCTTTGAAATTGGCCGATATCATACCCTTTTTTCATGCATTTTTTCACTCATGAGATGCGACATTTTGCCACTCCTTCATTATTTGATGATTTAATGCCCTTATTGCGTATTTGCGTTTGTGTGTGTTAATTTGGTTTGATTTGTACGGAAATTTGTGCCTTTGATGAATTTTATGAACATTCCGACAATATTGGTATGCCCTCTTCTGAGGCAAATATGTGAGTACTTGCTATGAGGTGAACACAACACATGGATCCGGCACTGCTAAGGGTGGTTGTGGCAAGTTGTGAGTTTCGGAGCGTTGATGACCTCATGATGGATGTTGCCAATGGAGGCCCGGGAGACCTTAAGCAAAGTCCAATTTGGCTCCGGTGCCAGTGGATGCTCTGCGGCACGGAGCCATTGGCCTGTTCGACTATTGTGCCCAGTCACGATCATGTACAGGACGTCGAGTTCAGCTCAGACGTCAGTACTACCAGGGTGCGAAGGTTGTAGACCTGATTTGGGATGTGTTTCCCCACCCCCGAGGGAGTCGTCTGTCAGACACCCAAACACCCTTGAATGTTTTGACTGTTCCGTGCACATGCACCGGAGGTTGGGCCTTCGACCCCTCACACACATGCTGGTGACACTGTCACTGTGGCTGGTCACGGCTATGTACATAGATAGTGGAGCACCCCAACCAAGAAGGGGACACATGGAGCCTGTGTTAATGAATTGCACATGCACGCACTGACGTGATGAACTTATGGATGTACGACAGGCGGTGGTGGACGTCTGTACGTTTCAGCAAACCACCTTTATGGCCTTTATGGCCAATGGAGGCTCTGCAAGGTTATTGGCTGTCTGGGCCCCTGGCTATGCGAACAAATCGACGCTCACCGAAGGATCTTACACGGTTGCTATTTGCCCATGCAATACGGAAGAAGCCCCGTTGGTACACTGTTTTTCTGAAATCAATTGATATGCTTCTGGCGACTTTTGCGAAAGATGGCAGCCCCTCATGCACGTTGGGGCCCATAGGACTTGTGCATGCAGCTATGCCCTCACTTACTTCCAATGCACGACAACAAGCAGCGTGGCTTTGGCAAAGCATGCAGAACCACCAGATGGCGTTGTGGTACGACAATTGGGTGAAAAAGAATTATGGGGTGGACCCGCTGCCTCCCGACCACTCCATAAATTGCACAGTTGTGGCCGTGTTACATTTGCCAGTGCTACCACCATTTCCGGATCATGTCTCACTAATTCATGCCGCACACACCACTGGGGCACGTGTTGATGCCTTACAACTTCGTCATGCGGATCTGTTTTTGCGGGTTTATGCTCTTCCTCACATGATTCGGCCTACCTTTGTTACAGCCCCCCTAGACATCGTGCGGCAAAATGTGCCATCTCTCCGTTGGCAACCAATGATGCTGTCTCAACTACGGCGTGGAACCAAAGGGGATCCTTTGAAGCTTCTAAATGGAATGCGGCATGTGTAGTAGGCAACCCGTCATGATTTACCTCTGCTTGTGGATATGAAGATTCACTATGAGCTCTTGAAATACCTGTATGGGTAGAGTTACACTTCATGGAACTTCCAGTTGCACTGGTCAAGCCTCCCCCTCATCTGCGGAGTTTGGCACCCGTACAAGCATATTATCACTATGCCTTACCGCAACTTTATGCCCATTATCTGTCAGATTGAGAGAGTACACACCGATTTCAAGGAAGGGGACACAGTACCAACAAAGGTGAAGCTTCATACGGAGAAAACAATACTGGCGCTTTGTCTTAATGCTGGCACTTACCTACCAAGAGTTCACGCAAAACTTGATGCATTTGCTGTGGCGGCGCAGAATGGACCACCGGCGGACATGCATTGGAAAAGCAAGGAGCTTCTTTTGGGGTTGAAGGTGTTGTTGAAGGAGTTGTGCCCGGCTGCATTTGGCATTGTTGTCCTCGTGAGGGACTGCAATTGGGTTGGTAGAGATCCGGAAGTGGGAAGAATGCCTTGGCAGTGTTGGAGTCCTGTTTGTTGGTTATGCTTTCTTTGGTGGGGGATCAATGGGAGAATGTGGAGTACATCAAGACATTGGTGGCTGCTCTGATTACATGGCAGCGGTGGCACTCTCGAACGCCCGGTTGTATTCACAATGAGGAATATGGGGAGGCAATGTTGAGCAGGTTGTGTGCACAGTGCCGGATTTGGACTACCATCACATCTCTGAGTGGCACCTCCGAAATTTTTGTAACGTTGAGTCACACCTTGACAGGGAGGAAGAACGTAAGGTTCTCACTGACGGAGAAGTGTGTGATGCGGTATGGGTCCAAGCTGGGAAGTTTATTTTGAGTGTGTCTATTGCGTCCTTGCCTATTGTGCAATGGAAGCCCCCACGCCTTCGGGTTGTAGAAGTAGTTGTGTTGCGTAGTGTAGATGGCCTTCGTTTCCCAGAACATTTGCGGCAGTTCCACCACGTAGCGTTCTTTTCAGTCTCTTCCACAGATATATTAGGGCCATTCTTGGTAAAAAAAACCCCCAAGCGATGACCTTCTTACAGTTCTGCAGCAAACAGTGCCTCCGTCAACGATTGCAGGGCAACGGGGGCAGATATCCAAAGAGTGATGCAAATTACCCGCCTGCCTAAGCCCAAACCCAAACCAAAACCCAAACCAAGGAAACCCGTTGCAAAACCAGCCCCCCCCCCCCTAGACACGGTGCACCCATTGCCAGACCTCCCCCAAGGAATCCAAAACCGCCAGCCAAACCTGGCCCACATTAACCCGTACCGCAGAAAAGGGTGCAGCATCCAAATGGGGGGGGGGGGGGTGCAAGTGTGGATGGTGCTAGCGATGACGAGGACGAAGGCCCCGAGGTGGCCTTGTTTGCAGTCCACAATGATAGTGATGACATTAGTGTGTCGGATCACGACAACATAGTAGCAATTTTGGATGAAAGGAGGTTTTTGGAAAGGATACTTCACAATGGGACGGACGTAACTATTGTCGTCACAATGTACCTGATGCGGTCCCTTGATTGTCGTGTTTTTACATTGAGTGGCAAAATTTCGCCACACGTGGCATACTTGGTGTTGTCAATAGTGTATTTAGCATATTGTGGTTTGAGACGCGAAATTTCGCGTCCTTTTGGGTTTTGTATGTTTTGAGCCTGTGTGCCAGAGGGTTACCGTTACACTGCTGCCACTCGTACCAACGATGTGCTATTCATTTTTGTGTGTGCTCCCGACTCTCATGATTTGATGTGTTACATTTTGCTAAGATTATCATGATGTGTGATTTAAGGTGCTTTCTGCAGTTTTCCGGGATTCCCCTTTGCAAAGGCTATAAATTAGGAATGGGTTCAGAAACAAACAAATCACCACTGTATGTCACTGAGATCCATGCCCAGAGCACCCCAATTTCCTCCAGCCCCCCATTGTCATGTCATCTGTACCCCCAAAATCAAATACCAATGTGCCTGTGGCCCCTGAGCCACCCTTTTTATCACAACCCTCGTTGAATTCCTCCGAGGGCCCCAGTCAACGGACGCCGCACAGCCGGGGAAACAAGAAGGGACCTTCGAAAACAGTCAGTCTAGCAGATGCGGTCCAGAAGACAGTGGTGTTATCCCACAAGATCCTGCGGGTGGATGTGAACCGCGAGCATGGGCAAATCCGGAAGCTTAGCGAGACCAGACCGAAGCTGTGGCTGGAGGATTTGGCAAGGGTACCTCCCGTGGGGATCATCAAAGGATAAGTGGTATGGCCTGACAATTGTATGTTGGTGCACGTGCACGTACACGTCTGTCGTTCGTGTACTGTCCTGGGAACGAATTTTGTTCCGTTATTGCCTCAAGGGGCAGCTTCTGGATCATTGGTGGTTAGCATGTCTTTTGTGCGGCAAGGAGACTAGCAAGTGAATGTGAGAGAAAGAGTCTAGACCCTTTGAGATGGCAGCTGGAGTTTGAGTGTATGGTTCTGTAGTGGGATACTCCCTTGCGCCATAGGAGACGCCTAGCCGGCAACTAGCAAACGGCACAGACTTCAGGCACAGGAGCATGCATGAGTCAAAAGGGCAGTGCTGTTGATGGAGAACTTGGAGGAGCCTCAAAATGCTGATCTCAGTCTCACGGACGTGTGCCGCCAGGTGTCGGAGGAGGCTGGACTGCCAGCTGACGAAGGAAGCCTGGTGTGTGACCGTTGCTCTGATGCGCATTAATGTCCTGGGCCCTAAAGACTTTGGCTGTATACACTATAGGATTCTGTGACACGACGCTGGCTGCCTTTGGCTAGAATGATTGAGGCAACTGGCTATACAGCAATTGATGGAATACACAATTTCGAGAACATGAGGATCCCCTTGGCACTTGGATTATTCAAACCATTGGAGGGGCTCGTTGGAGCATACCTAGGACAGTGTGCCAGATACATGCAAGCTCCACGAGCTACTGTTGCAGGACTGGGTAAAGTGGCAGGTGAATGCCAAAGGGAGATGCGATGGGGTTGCATTGTTATGCATCCTCACTGTCCAGAGGAGTTGGTTCACCCATCCCGCAGTATGTTGTGCAGGCATCCTGAAATGCACTATGAAATCATCGAATTCTGCTGATAGTGGCGAGATTTTGCGTCTCATGTGGAAACATGGTGTGGACACCCAGCTTTCCTTCACAATAGGAAATACATGTGAGATTGCTACGCTACAACGTCATATCAAGGGGATTGGTGCATTGAAGTTCCGGTGTGCAGACTGGGTGTATACTGATGACTTGCCTATGCCTATGCCTCCCTGGGACTCTGTGTGCAAGGCCGAATTCTGGACATCCTCAAAATATGTACACTTCAGGAGCCACCTGGCCAGACCTCGTAATTCCTTTAGCATTGTTAGCTCCGAAGGGAATGTGCTTCACTTGAAGACAATTTCTGGTTGTGGTGCAGATGCTACTTGTGGTGATCCCCCCGTTCAGCTGTGTCTTTTGAATCCTACCACCATTTTAAATGCTACTGTCGTTGGGTTGCCGTTCATACTGGTTGTCGTGGCGGTTCCAAAAGGCTGGTCCATGGGTCTACCAACTCTTGCCGTGCGACATGTTTCAATGGGAAAACCATTGCTGGTTGCCGGTGAATTGGCGAGCGTTCGAATCATCATGAGTCGGCTGCAGACTGACCTGGTTGAGGAGGGAGTGAATCAGGTAAGTGTCATGGTGTACAACGCTGGCAGCCGCAGTCCGAATTTCACTATGATGCAATCGGTGATGACAATTGTCACGTTGACTCCAATTCCAAGAAAGGTACATTGCCCCTTGTGAATTGTACCCCAAAAAACCAAAATCTCACAATTGAGCGAAATTTCGCCACTCCCGTCATTTTGCTCAATTTGCACCACGTGTTTAGCTGCCGATGTACGTTACGTTCAGTGAAGGCCCATTACCCAGTATCCTCTGTCCTCAGGCTATTCAATGGGTGCTGGAGGTTCTGAAAGTCCCAATGAATCTCACAAACTGGGTGCTGGTGGGGTGCTCCTCCCCAAAATCTGGCTGTTCAGCTGCACATTCGTCTCAAGTCGGAAATTTTGGTTGTATTTGGTTTCCTCAAAGCTGCGGTTGATGAACTACCAAAGGAAACTATTGAGCTCACAACTGGTACTTCAAGAGAGGCTGACTCTGTGGCCCCAATCTACTGGGAGTTTGTGTTGCCGCAACTGGACAAGGGTGTGCCTGTCGACAGGACTGGAATGGCTTATGTACCTGATGACCCTGATGAACAGGACTGCATATAGTATGCCGGACGTGGATGCCAAGCCCTAGTGAACCCCAAGGCCGAAGGCATCTAAGCCAACCCTTGGTACACGCTAGAAGACTCAATCTCGTTCTAGCCTAGAACACTCTAGCCGAGATGTTCTAGCCTAGATTAGATCAATACTAGAACGATATAATGTCTACCCAAATGTGCCAATTTCTTCATTGTTCCGCCGTGCATGCTTGCTATTGTCCGTAGTGCATTGTTCCATGGTTCCCTCTTTCCCGCTTAGATACTACACATTTCTTTGCAATGAAACGCCCCGCCACTTCCCCCCTTGCTCCCTCCTCAACCGGGAAGGATACTTCCCTCTTGTCTAAGGCACCACGGGAGTTGAGTGGGGCATCTAACCTCAAGGATGAGCGGCTGGGCCATTACTTGGCCACGTGGGCGCTATCATGCCCCCTAGCACGGCGGCAATTCAACAACGCCGTCCAATATGTGAACTCCGCCACTTCTACCCATACCACGGGTGAGGCATGCAAGGCCGCCGTTGAGCCATACGCCGCCTCCCTTCTCCCCCCCACCGCCATGTGTGAAGTAGTGCTCAACATGAGGGCCCCCAAGTCCTCGTGGAGGACCCTCTCGGAGCTCTACACGCTCCGTAAGTTGGAGTATCACCGACCGTCCCTACTGGCCCCTACTCCCGTCCAATGTGTACCGAGCGGGCTTTCCAAGCCCGTTGGAAGGAGTTGGTCGCCCCGGTGCAATTGGATGACCCCGTTGCCACGGTGTTGCCCAAGGCCACCGGGATCTCATGGCCCTTCGCCTCATGGGTCACATACATTCTCTCCCGGTCGCGCTTGGTGCGGTCAATCAACCGCAACTTCCCGTTGACGTTCATCGTCCGGGGAGATGCCTACCCCGTGGCCGGGGGCAATTGGACCCAACTCACCATCTCCTTGGCCAACTTCGACCGCTTGGCCCGCTCCCCGGCGGGCCTTTGGGTGTTGAGGATGGCCAATTGCGATGACAAGGCCATGGACACCCTTGGGACGTTGTGGAAGAGCAATTGGGAGGTACTCCTCTCACCTAGTGCCTTTCGCTCGTTCTAGTTTTGATCTAGTCAGCCTCGAACACCGCTCGCTAGACGCTAGATTGGACTAGACTAGAACGAAATTAACCACCCCCCATGTCTCGTGTTTAGGTGATTCAAGATATCATCGACAAGGGGCCGGTCCAATGGGGGGCCTCCGAGGAGGAGGCAAAGGTGCTCCTCGGGGGGGGGTCAACCGTGGACGCGAAGGGTGATCGGGGTGTCCACATGCCCCCAAGTGGGCTCCATGTTCAATGAGGGGATATGGAATGCCCAAACGAAGACTTGGGAGGGTAGTGCTATCCCGCCGACCATGGAGGGTGATTAGGCCAACTACACAGCCTTCCTCCTTGGGACGCCTTCCTTGCAAGCCGCCGGCTGGAGTACGCAGCGCCTTTTGAAATTGCCACGTGCCAGGGTCGTCTTGTGCATTTTGCACTTGACCACGGCCATGGGCCGCTTGTTGGGGGAGTTTGTCGACCGGGAGGCTAGGTCGGTCACCCCTGCGCTCCGTCAAGACCTGCAAGTTCTCTCGTCGGAGAGGCGTGCAGGTTGGAGCGTTTATGGGTCAGCTTCCCCGGACGGGGAAGAGACGGCCAATTTTTTTGACGCATGGCCGGATATTGCTAAGTGCCTCGGCATTAGGCTGAGCACGGCCAAGTACAAGGCCATCGCGAACATGTGGGACCTCCTGCAGGCCCTCTATGGTACATATCAGGGCCCTAAACCATTGAATTGTGCTGCCGTGGCCCGCAATTTCCGGCGCCACTGTACTGTCGGAAGAGAATCATGGTATCTATTGAGCCTTGAGCATGATGTAGATACCATGTTGCAGAACATTAAGCCATTTGGGCTGGCTATGTTTTCGGGTGACATTTCGGAAAGCATCAACCGCTTTCTGAAACATGGTCACAACGAGCACAGCAACCGGGGGGGGGGGGGGGTGTCGGATGGAGGGGGTGGACGATGTGTCGGGTGGTCAGTGGTCGGCCATCCACAGGGAGGCCAATGTGAAAGCACAGTGCATGACCTGGTTGTTTGCGTACTTTGACGTGTTGTGGGCTGTGCATGGGGGGCCGCGGTCGCAAGTGCCATCCTCGGGCAGGGATGCCATGGAGGTAAGGAGGGGCCAGGGCCACATGCAGGCTTCCGTGAGCCAGGCTATTGAGCAAGATGGCATCGAAAGAGTTGATGGACGAGCTGCTGAAGCAGGTATATGTCTTGCTGTGCGTTCTAGCGCTGATCTAGGGAATCGTTCTAGTCTTGATTTAGGCAGCACGATCGGTCGCTAGACTGTCGCTAGAAAGCCGCTAGAACGGTTGCCTAGAACGCCGCTAGAACGCTCCTATGTCTGCTACCGAATGCGGTGACCCAGGCTCTGATTGCGTAGGTGCTGGAGGCGCAGAGGCAGGCACAGCAGGCGCCGGCCGAGGAGGCCGAGCCAAAGGCAGAGCAAGCCTCCAAGGGCAAGGCACCCCCCCTCGCCAAGCCCAAGGCCAAGCCCCAGCCCCAACCCCAAGCCCCACATCCACCATCGCCACCCCCTCCCCCGTTGGTCGCCAGGAAGTCAGCGGCAGCGGTCCCCGCGGAGCACCCGGAGGTGGAGGAGGCGCAGGGGGAGCTCAAAGGGCTCTCGGCTTCCCTCGCAGCCTCCAAGGGGGCCAAGGCCAGGGCTGAGGCCAAGGTCTCCCAATGGCAGACCAAATTGGCCGCCCTCTGGGCGGGGGGGGATGCGGATAGGATCGGCATGGCGGAGGCCACCCTCCGCAAGGCGAAGGAGAAGGTGGCGGAGAAGGAGGAGGCGATCGAGGCGCTCCATCGCGGGATGCGGTGGACGGAGAGACAATTGGCGGCGGTGGTGGCGAGGGTGAAGGAGGAGGAGGTGGACGAGGTGGTGGAGGTGGACTTGGAGGCGGAGGAGATGGAGGAGGAGATCGTGAAGGAGGAGGCGAAGGCGAAGGTGGCGGAGGAGACGCCGGCGGGGGGGGGGGGGGGTGAGCCAGTGGCTCAGGGGGATGATGGGGTCGAGGGATGCGGGGGCCCTCTAGGACCTGCCATGGGACCCGGCTGTCCTGGCTGGCCCCCACCCCCCAAACCTGGACACCCCCCTCCTCGTCGCCCCGGAGAGTCCGGTCTGGACTCTCCAGTTTTTGTTGGTGCGGGTGCACCACCGGCTGTTGGGGGCGGGGCGCTGGGTATGGGTGGACGAGGGGGGGGTTGTCCACCTGGACAGGCCCCTGCGCCTAGGTGTGGTGAACGGGTGGTGGGGGTGGCAACGTGAGTTGCCAGGGCCGGGGAAGAGATGGGGGGAGGTGCCCCCCCCCCCCGAAATGGGAGTGAAGATGTTCGAGTTGGCGCAAACCAGCATCTTCACCCCTGAGCGGAAAAAGGAGGGGGGCACCCACTGGCGATTCGTCGCCAACTACTGGTAGGGGCTGGGACTGGGGGGGATGGAGTATGCGGGGAAGGCCTGGACTCGGATGCCGACCTGGTCGGCGCTGATTGACTTCGGGGGTTTCAACCCCGAGGCGGCGAACCGGGGGGCGTATGCCGGGGTGGTGCACGGCATCGCCTCCCGGCCCAATTCCAAGCCCAAGCCCGCCGCAACCCCCGCTGGGGGCCCCCCGCAGCCGCACCCCCCCAACCCCCGGGACGCCTTCGCCAAGGCCCTGGGGGCCATCTCCCCCGCCCTGGACCGCCAAGGCACGGTATGTTGATTGCGTTCTAGCGTTGATCTAGCGAACCGTTCTAGTCTTCATTTGGCCACCGCCGTGCCGCCGCCGCTAGAACGTCGCTAGAACGCCGCTGGAATAGTTGCCTAGAACGCCGCTAGAACGCATGAGCATTGTGTTTGTGTCTTCAGGTTGTCAGCGTGCAGACGTGTGGAGCCGACCCCCGTGGGGTGCGCGTGGAGTGGCGCGATGGCAGAGGGCGGACGCGCCTCGTGGGGGTCAACGAGTTGGGCTAGATGATGGGGACAGACCCCAATCTGGCCCTCTCGGTGTTGGAGGGTTCGTGTAGGTGGGGATTGGGGAGGAGTGCGGGGGGCATGGACCTGCAGCGCAAGGGTTGGGCCAGGTTGCCGGACAGGGCGGGGGAGACCAGCAGCAGCAGCAGCAGCAGCACCACCACCACCACCACCACCACCACCACCACCACCACCAGCGGGGGGAGGACACCCCCCCCCCAAGCCCCCCCCCCCAAGGCCCCCAAGAAAAAACCCCGCCACTTCGAGAGTAGCGACGAAGAGCCCCCCCCCCCCCCAAGCCAAGCAAAGCAAGCCCAAGGCCAAGGCCAAGCCCCAGGCCATGGCCAAGGGCAAAGCCCCCCCCCCCGAAACCCCAAGCCCCCCCTTTGCAAGAAAGGGGCCGGGACCCCTATGGGAATGTGCCGGGTGTGGGTGACACCCGGTATGTCCCTTGGAGGGAGGGGGGCAATGGGGGGACCGTCAGCCAAGTGACGGTGTTGGGGGATTGGGATGAGGAGTTTGACCCGGGGGAGTGGTGGGTGGTGTCGCAGGGGTCCCATGGGGAGGGGGGGGGGGAAGAAGGGGAAGAAGGGGAAGAAGAGGAAGCGGGAGAAAGAGGGGGGCACCTTCGGGGTGCCGGGAGAGCTTCTCTTCGGCACCCGGGAGGAGGCGGAGGCCCACCTCCGGGAGGCCTTGGGGGCCGGGGACGAGGGGGACAACGGGGATGACGGGGATGACGAGGGGGACGAGGGTGGTGACAAGGGGGAGGGGGGTGACAAGGGGGGTGAGAAGGAAGGGGACACGGGGGGTGAGAAGGGGGGTGCGGGGAGCAAGGATGAGCCCCGGCAACCCCCCACCACGCAGGAGGGGTAACCTGCGTGTCGCGACTCGCGAATGGGGGCCTGGGGGGGCAGGGGGGCTAATCAGGCTAACCGGGCTAATCGGGCTAACCCACCACCAAGTGACCCGGCGCCGGCCCGCCAAGTGACCTTCCAAGTGACCAATGGGGTGCGGTGGGGGGCTAACCGCGCTAACCGGGGGGTGGGGGGGGGGAACCCGGCGCTTCGTGAGTCGGGTCCAGCATCCGGACCCTGTGTTGGCCACGGCTGGCCATGGTAGCCGGGGCAGCTTCTCCTTGAGGAGTGGCGGAGCATTCATATATATTGTTCTAGCGGCGTTCTAGCGAACCGTTCTAGCGGCGTTCTAGCGACGCTCGCTAACACGTCGCTAGAACGCCGCTAGAACGAAATTTTTTTGGACTCCAAAATCAGGTGAAACAGTGAAATTGTGAAAAAACAAGTATGGGCCCCCGAGTATGGATAGGGGGGTCCAGGTTAGACACCTCATCCCCCCCTCTTTTTTTCGTTCTAGCCGCTCTAGCCGGTTCTAGGCTAGAACGAGATTGGGTATTCTAGCGTGTACCAAGGGAAAGTTCAAGAAGGGGACTGCTAGCAATCCCCCCGGTGTCGATGTAGGTGGTGGTACCAAACCCCAAGCAACGCCTACAAAAAAGGCTCGATCACCCTCTGTGGAGGCTCCAACGGCGCAAGATGATGAGGAGCACGCACAACAGCAGAGTCAGTAGTTCGTCACGCCACAGTAAGGAAATACGCATCCACTGTTTGAGCTGAAAGGACAGTCACCGTCACCAAAGGGATTGGAGAACTTTGCGAATTTGGTGAGTGGTGGGACTGCACCAGCAGCCCAGCCACAGCAGCAACCTCAAAAAGGAACGCGTTTGGGGAGCAAACGACGACGGTGGTTTAGTGTTGATTGCTATGATGAGACATTGGTGACTGCAGAACCACCATTCTCTGAGCCGGCGACTTAAATTTTAATTTGTGTCCGACTTTATTTGATTTGTTATTGTGACTCACCCTTTGTGGGTGTTGGCACATGGAATTGCCTTTTGTAGGCAACATTTGGTAGTTTTTGTGATGTATGTTTCTATATTGATTGATGATAAAGAGTTCCTTATGGTTCGAATCATATGTCTGTGATATTCTGTATCAATCTTGTACTGTGGCAAGTAGGCAATGGACTAACAGTATTTTATACCTCATTATAGTGCATTTTGCCAAATTTTGCGTCTCATTGAAATTACCTGAAAATGGGGGTCTGTTTCACCATGCATTAGTGTACTGTTTCACATAGTGTCACCTATACACAACAAAAACCCTTCACTGGACAATGCAATTTGTCCTTCGGTGCTATTTCTTTGAATTTGGATGCCTGTTTTGGATGGTTTACAAGTGTTGTCAATTGCAGGCAAAAAGGGCCAGCTGGACAATATGGGGCATGATTTCAGTCAAAAACTTCACTCGTTGTGCGCTGTGTGCAATTGGGGGGTAGGAATTCACCATTTTTTCCCACCCCATGAATGGCCTTCATTTCGCAGACCCCCCCCCCCCCCCGGGCAATTAAGGCCTCCTAAGTGCATGGTGCACAAAAGCGCGTCACAGCGCGCCTGCATGGCACACATGTGCGAGTCACAAAGCGCCTGCATGGCGCAAAGAAGCGCGTCATAGAGCGCCTGCATGGCGCACAGATGCGAGCGATAGAGCGCCTGTATGGCGTTCAGATGCGTGTCATGGAGCGTCTGCATGGCGCACAGATGCAAGTCACAGAGCGCCTGCAGCGCACGCGGATACGCTTCACGGGACGCCTCCGTGGCGCACCGATGCCAGTCACAGAGCGCCTGCATGGTGCACAGATGCAAGTCACAGAGCGCCTGCAGCGCGCGCAGATACGCTTCACGGGACGCCTGCATGGCGCACAGAAGCACGCAACAGAGCGCCTGCATGGCGCACATATTCAAGTCACAGAGTGACTCCAGGGCGCGCAAGTACGCTGCCCGCATGGCGCACGGATGCGAGTCACAGAGCTCTTGCATGGCACACAGATGCGAGCCACAGAGCGCCTGCAAAGCGCACAAATGCGCATCCCGGAGTGCCGGCATGGCACACACATGCGATTCACAGAGCGCCTGCATGGCGCCCAGATGCGAGTCACAAAGCGCCTGCAAAGCGCACAGATGCGAGTCACAAAGCGCTTGCATGGCACACACATGCGAGTCACAGGGCGCCCGCATGGCACACAGATGCGGTCACGGAGCGCCTGCAAGGCGCACAGATGCGAGTCACAGAGCGATTGGATGGCACCCAGATATGAGCCCCAGAGCGCCTGCATGGCACACAGATGCGAGCCACAGGGCGCCTGCATGTCGTTCAGATGCGCGTCCCAGAGTGCCTGCATGGCACACAAGTGCGAAACGTGATAGCGAGCACGGGACACACATAGCACACATAGAGGGGCTTTGGGCACCCGTCGGGGGGCGTGACACTCCGGCACAGTGCAACCGCAGAAGGAGTTAAGACCTCCCGAGCATGTACACTTACTGGAGCGACGTCTGTCGCCCAGGCGACCCAACAGCCAAAAACCATAGGTTTTCCAAGATGGAAAACTTGTGCCCATTTTCTACCCCCACAACCAAACGGTGGTACAAAAGTGGGGAGGGTGGGTCCGAGCCATGCTCCAGCCCATACCATAGTAGGTGCGACTCCTGCAGACCCCCCCCCCCCCGAGAGACCTCCCCTTCCAACACCCCAACACCCCCCCCCCCCCACGAGCCCAGGGAACATGCAGTTCCGGATGCGAACTTCTGGGCATAACTCGTTGCCCAGTACTGCTACTTCTATTTCCTCCATACTCGCTAACCCCCAGACAACCAGATGAGGTATGGGCAGCCTTCCACAAATGGCATCTCCCTCCGAAACAAAAGGACTTCATCCAAAAAGCTTTGTGGTCACGCTTGCCAGTGGATCAACGTCAAAAATCACGGAAACCATTGGAAGTGTGGTGCCCTCGGTGAACTTGAAAGCATTGACGAGTCTCTTTATCACTGCAAATTTCTACGTGCGGCTTTTGATGTCATCAACACTGCATTTCGCACATCAGGCCCCTCCGCATTTTCTATCTGCTGCATGTTGCAGCACAATATAGTGGCATCACTGGAAACCCCTAAACCCCTGCAAGGCTTCTAGGCTAGGCAGCGCTGTACATCAATTGGAATCTTCGATCCTCCCAAGAAATACGTCCTTTCTATAGCATTACATGGGATTTATTCCATCAAAAGTGGCACCGATCACTGCTATTGTGGACAGCCTGCCCCCACTGGCTGCTAGTTCCCAACTTCATTCTAGACTGGTTTCTTGAATTCTTGAAAAGATCACATGAGCAATTCCCACTGCCACCAAAACCATCCTTTACCAACCAACACCCCACCCCACCACGGTCCAAACGTCAGTTGAAAGCGGATGCCCGTCGGCTACGAAAGCTAGAACGGGCTGAAGGGTTACAGCAAGTTTTGTTGGATTTTACGGCCGCTGATATTCCAATGATTTGGAAAGACGGCTCCCCCACTATTGAGAAAGGGGTGGGACGTATAGCCGGGTATGGTGTTTTTCGCCAAGGTGTAGTATCCATTGCCTATGTGCCGGATGATTTTAGACAGACCAATAACTCAGCAGAACTCTTAGCAACGCTGAGGGCTCTGCAAATCTTTCCTTCAGGTGAAATGGCACTCTGCATTGAATCCCAGTATGTGGTGCTTGGTGCAACAAGCGATGCGAGACGCTGGAAACTCAGGGGCGAGGTAGGGTCCTCCGGACCTGTTTCCAATGTCCCACTTTGGAAGCAATTACTCGCGGAGCTAGAACAACCAGGACCTACAGTCCACTGGGTCAAAGTCCCCTCCCATGTCGCAGTGGAAGGGAATAACGAGGCTGACCGCTTGGCCGATGAGGGCAGGTGGATGCATCCCCGTTTCCCACAACCTAAGACTCCGCATCTCTCACATTGATCAGCAGAAACACCACAAGCACCCAAAAGACCGCGCCTACACGTTCTTCAAACGCCTCGAGCCCAAGCCAAATGGCTGGTTCCCCCCTCCCCCTTCTGCACTCCGACGAGGCTTATGCGATGCTCACTGCTTTAATTTTAGCTGTTCTTTCACAATCTTCGGCAGCAGCTCAGGACTCGGGGGACAACGCCGCCTCTTGTGACTACCTCAACCTTTTTGGACCAACACCGATCCAAATTTTTTTGCTTGCACCAGCAGAACCGATTCTTAGGCCTTTTCTGACACGGATTCCTGCAGCTCATGCTCTTGCTCAACGGAGTGCAATGGCTGCTAACTGTTTTGCGCTGCCCCCGCCACCCCTTGTGTGTACACTCCCTCTCCCTCTGAACATAAATGCCACATCCCAGGGTACGGCCGAAGGAGTGCCATGCTTGTAGCCAAGGGGGGGGGCGTAAAAAATTGCGGCATCACCTTTTTTTGTACCCCCCCCCCCCAGGGGGGGTACGGCGCGAAAGAAAATCCCACCCCTATGTGTAAAAAAGTTTCGCAACCCCAATTTTTTTGTGAAGAACACCACTGGTTGCTTTTTCATATTGTGTAAGCGTAGCCTACATAATGCTTTGAGGACCCCAAACATTCCCCATTTTGCCGGTACAAATTTGGTAGCCCTATATATCCCTGTCGGCCCCAAGTTGAGCCACCACAAAGCGAGGGTGCTGGCTGTGGGGCCCCAAGAGTTTTGGCTTGGGGTAAAATTGGTCAAAATGACCTTCCAATTTTTCTAGGAATAGTAGCAATAGCACAGGTAGCAAACTACGTGTGGCAAAGGTGAGGGTTCGGGAACCCTCCTTTGCTTGCCATACTGCTTCATACCGTTCCCTTGTTGCAGGTATTTTTACGACCCCAGTTGAATTGGCAACGTTTCAACTGGTTTTGTGCACAAGCAATATTGAACCCCAATGTGGGCTTGTTGGACATTGGTGGGGTGCAATGTCGTGGCGTTGTGAGCCCATTTAGCGTGCTAGACCTTCCTGTTTTGGGCGCCACTACCTCATATAGGACTTCTACAACGTTGCTGACAACGGCATTGTCCTCAACATCTATGCCGGTCATGGGGTACACCCTCCTCGAGGCCATTTGTGTTGCTATTGGGGCAGAAACCACTTGGATCACACGAGGTGGCGGGTTGCGTGCTAGTTGCACCGGTACATCATTCCAAGTCCTGAAGTTGTTGGATTTCACCTCCTTTGAAGACACGGAATTGGTTCCTTGGGATAAAGCCAAGGAAACTTTGCTCCGCCTTGCAACGACCCCTCCTCCACCAACCACGCGCATTTGCTTTTTGATGGAGTACGAGGGTTTCTTGATTGGTGTGGGGAGCAAGAATGACCGATGGTTTTATGTTGATGTACAAGGATCTCCCCGGGCTCCAAGTGGTGGTCCACTCTATACCGAGTTTTCCACTCTTGCGGAGCTTGTCGACGTTGTGCTACTTCCCGATGGTTTGGCACGGACTACCACCTCACCCAATGAAGCCCAAGTGTGCCGCATCTGGACAGTTACGGTTAGGGCCAAAATTGTGCACTTATTACACCAATGCTACAATCTGCACATATCAGCTAGCCACAGGCGTTGCGCCTAGGCGACCAAGACGCCGAGCAAGCTATGGCAACCCAAAACATGGCTAATCTTGATTATGATCCACGCAGCGGATCAGAGGCCTCAAATTCTGATGAAGAGAAAGTGGACAGTAGTTCGGGTGCCTCTGATGCCTCAAACTCCGACTCCTCCAACTCAAGCTCCAGCACATCCTCATCATCTAGCTCCTCATCGAGCTCTAGTGCTGCAGCGGCAAATGCTGGTACCTCAAAGAAAAAGTGCACCACAAAGAAGGCCCACCCGGCTAAACGTAAGCCTTCCGTTGAAGATAAAGCTCGAAAGAAGACAAAGGCCATGTAATTTGGACGGGATTCCCACTAAAGTCTTGTGAGTTGATTTGGATCTCCATTGTGTGAAATGGCTTGGATCTCCATTGTGTAAACCGGCTTGAACCTCCATTGTGTGAACCGGCTTGAACCGCCATTGTCTAAACCGGCTTTGGATCTCCGTTGTGTGAACCAGCTTGGATCTCCATTGTGTGACCTGGCTTGAACCTCCATTGTGTGAACCGGCTTGGATCTCCATTGTGTGAACCAGCTTGGATCTCCATTGTGTGAACTAGCTTTGGATCTCCATTGTGTGACCCGGCTTGGATCTCCAAGCCAAGTCATTGTGGGGCAAGTGCCATACCTTGGCACCACGGCTGTGACGTGTCCATGGTTTGATGGTGTGAAGGAAAACAACCGGGTGGAAAGATGGGCGTCGTGGGGTCCACAACGGACATGGGGCACCCGTTGAACGGACGAGCCATCGGAACCACACGGGGTCCATCACCTAGCACTGTAAGGCAATGGACATGTACACAGTGGCAAGGAAACCGGAACGGCCGGGTGGGAAGATTGACGTTGTGGGGTCCACAGTAGACTTGGAGCACCTAATGAACGGCCATGACGGGCGAATGTACCCACGCGGGGTCCACCGGTTGCTTGCCCGGGTTCTCGCCCCATGCACAATGCATGAGGACTCTTACCGCTGACAAGCGGCCAGGGTGGGGCGCTACGACACGATGCGTTGCTGCGAGTACTCGGGGGCCTTTGTGCCCTTAAACATAAATACCACCCGTGTCGGCAATGCATGTTGTTTGCTGGTTCGTGCCACTGTGATGCGAAGCATGCCATGGAGAAGGGGCCACCAACAACTACATGTCGCAAATGGCATGTTGGACATGGGCTAGTACCCCGCATAGCCAAACAGAGGAATGCCAACGAGTGGCAAAGGCATGTTATGTGGTGGGAACACCGTGATTATGTGTGGTACGTGCGACATGGGAAGAAAAATTTTTTTCTTTAGGACCCACTTTTTTTCGTACCCCCCCCCCCCCTAGGGGGGGTCACCCCCCCCAAAAGAATAAATATCCCACCCGGTATCAAAATTTTTTTTCTTCCCTCCCCCCCCCTGCTTGCAGCCCGAAAGGTTTGAGCGTATTTAAGGTGTATACAGACGACCTTTTGGTCGACTCTCAGCTTTGGATTTTATAGGTACAATCATGTTATGTAGCTTTGCACAATTTCTGCTGTACTTACCGCTGTACCTGCTTGTTTTGTACATCCAATAGTGGAGCACCCCAACCAAGAAGGGGGCACTGTGCTTTGTGGAGTACCATTGGACTAATGGCTGAAATCGTCTAAGGCAGGGACATTCAGTCGATCAATACCGACCATTGATCCCCCTCCCCCATCCTCAGCAGTCCTGCTCTTTGCTGTTCACGTGCCTCAGGTTTTGACAAGAACAAGGCGATGATTATTTTCCGGCGGCTGCTGGTCAATGAGTACGGGTGCTACTGGAAGTTCTTGTATTTTGATGGGGTCGAAAAGTTCTTCATTGGGGCATCACCTGAACGCCATTTGACCGTGCGGCACGGTAAAGTGGAGATGAACCCCATTTCTGGCACCTTCCGCAAAAACCCGCAGCACTCAGTTGCGGAGGAGAAGAAGGCACTGTTGGAGTTCTTGAAAGACGAAAAGGAAATCGATGAGTTGTGTATGGTGACGGATGAGGAGCTGAAGATGATGTCGAAGATGTGTAAAGACGGAGGAGATATCATAGGTACCTAGCCCCCTCCCAGTGTCTGTGGATGGGGATGTTTTTCTGGCATGGAGTGTGAGTGATAGCAGCATCCTTTTTGTCTAGGATGGGGGTTGGTGGTGCAAATGTGTCGTTTGGGCACAAGCCTCCTTCTTGTAGCAGGATGGCATCCGGTCCTGTTCGGTGGGCCATAGTGTCTCCCTGACCACTTTCCAGCCGTCCTAACATCCCATCCCCCAGTTCATCCCTGTCATTGGTTATCCCCAGTCCTCAGCCTCTACGGCACACCCCCAAGTCCACCTTCATGAGGCGCTTGAGTGTCCCATGGATAATGATAAGGGGGGCAACCATTGTGAGTACAGGCTCACAAGGGTTGCTACCACCGAACAATAAGATAGAGGGTGGGGGTCTTGGGTCTGACCCTGCTCAGCAGACAATTGCCTGTGTGGCACACACATCTTGCCAATTGCATGATGGCAAACTTCACCATTTGTCGCCACCCGCTCCAAATGTTCCTAATCCTCAAAAATCGACCAACTGCTACCCTCTACTTGACCACAACACCTGCCGGAAGGGGACTGGACGCCATGCGGCGCACCATCACATGGCCTTACCCCCTTTGGAGAGGAGTAGACTCCAAATGATGATTCGTTGGAGGGTCTAGACCATCCAAGGAATCATCACATGCCATTATACCTTCTTTAGAGGGGAGTTTTAGACCCCCACACAATGATTCTTTGAAGGGCGTAGACTCTCCAAAGAATCATTGAATGGCCTTATGACCCGTTTAGAGGGGAGTACACCCCATGCGATGATTCTTTGGAGGGTCTAGACCCTCCAAGGAATCATTGCATGGCTTTGTACCCCCTTTGGAGCAGAGGATACGCCATGCGATGATTCCTTGGAGGGTCTAGACCCTCCAAGGAATCATCGCATGGCCTTATACCACCCTTTGGAGTGGAGTAGATCCCATGCGATGATTCTTTGGAGGTACTACACCCTCCAATCATTGCATGGCCTTACACCCCCTTTGGATGGGAGTAGACCCCATGTGAAGGTTCTTTGGACGGTCTAGACCTTGCAAGGAATCATCGCATGGCTTTACACCCCCTTTGGAGGGGAGTAGACCCAATGCGATGATTCTTTGGAGCGTGTAGACCCTCCAAGGAATCATCGCATGGCCTTTTACCGCCTTTAGACGGGAGTAGACCCAATGTGATGATTCTTTGGAGGTTCTAGAGCTTGCAAGGAATCATTGCATGGCCTATAAGCCCTTTACAGGTACACCCCATGTGATGATTGTTTGGAGGTTCCCCACCCTTCAAGGAATCATTGCATGGCTGCATACCCCCTTTATATGTATTACTACACCCCTCTCCCCTTAAATTTAGCTAACAACAACAACAACAACAATAACAACAACAACAGCAACAACAACAACCACAACAAGCAAGCACGTCACCTTTCCGTTTTGGCTGTTACTCCGTCCCAACGGCTTGGATCCTTCCCTAATCTAGCCATCCTATTCCCTAGGTGGTGCCCTTGCCAAATCCAAGTTTTGAGCCAAAAACTCACCGGTGGCGCCCCGGGGCGGGGGTGCCCTCCCCAAACTGCCCATCCCCAAAACAGCCTTTTTTGGCCCGAAATGACCCCGAAACCCAGGTCAAACGGACCAAAGAAGGGAAACGGTTACACTACACGTGCGCCTTGACTTCGTCGTGAGAAAGAGCCTTTTCTTGCCCTCTAACTCCATGATATGTCCAAGAAATGGCCCAAAAAAGGGTAAAAATCGCCCACAATGTGCATTGCTTGTGTCAAATTGCCCCAAAACCAAGAACAGGCCGTATCTTGGGCTACCTGGCTCAAATCAGGAATCTGAGGGCATCCAGTCCACCCGCAACCCCCCGCTTTTTGTGGTTTGCAAGCCTTAGAATCGCCCAACAAGACGTCTACACCCCCGTACCAATGGTCACTTGGTGGAGCTAGAGGGCAGCCTGGGCCGCGCACGGCGGGGGCCACTGGAGTCCCCGGGGTGAAAAAAACATTTTTTCCATAGTTGTTCCTAGACCAGCTAGGATGCTCGAACAAGTGTTTTTAGCCCTTTTTGCCTGTGGTGACGCGTTTTGGCCCATACGAAATCCAAAAAATGCCTTGAAAATGGGTCATTTTGGGACCAAAAATGGTTCCAAAATGGGTCAAAAATGCAGTTTCGTAGATGTGATCCTGGGCTCTTTGGTGTGGTCAAACAAGTGTTTTTCGCCCATTTTGAGCCCTTGGTGAAGGGTTTTGGCCCATGAGAAATCCCATAATGCCTTGAAAATGGGCCATTTTAGGAGCAAAAATGGTTCAAAAATGGGTCAACAACGTGTTTTTCCGAAAGTGCTCCTTGACCAATTGGGACGCCCAAACAAGTGTTTTCAGCCCATTTTCAGCCCGTGGTGACACGTTTTGGCCCATGCAAAATGCCCAAATGCCTTGAAGATGGGCCATTTTTGGACCAAAAATGGGTCCAAAATGGGTCAAAAACGCATTTTTCCCAAAGAGATCCTGGACCACTGTGCATGCGGACAATGCCTGTGTCAGAACAACAGTAGGTGCAGTTTCTGTCAAATTTTAGATCTTTCCAGCTGCTCTCACAAGGAACCAGGAGGGGGGGGTATCCGGTTGTGTTTTGTGGAGGGCTGCCCACAGACTGTTGCGGTGCAGGGCGCTTTCAGGTATATTGTGCACAGGTGCTGGCAACCATCCTCACTAGTATACTGCAACCAGACACAATGTCCAAAACTCAGGGTGCTGGTCTGAAACCTGCAACATACGGCCTACTGGTTTGAGCAAAACTTGCTGACTGCAGCTAAGTTGCACACACACCACATGCACATCCTGTATCTCCAGCCAGCGTACTGGACAGGACTGGACAGGGATGCAGAAGGTTGCAGGGGATCAGGTTACAGAATTAGTCATTTCCAGACTATGAAGTTTGGAGGTTGGTACTCAACGAGGCTTTTTGCGACATTCGCCTCTCTCTTCTAATATCTACAATCCTCCACAGGACCTCTGCTGAAGGAAATGGGGGCGCTGGTGCACACTGAGTACCTTTTGAGTGGGGCCCATACCGGGGCTGACATCATTGATCTCTTCCGCCATTCCATGTTCGCCCCCACTGTGACAGGAAGCCCCATGGGCAATGCCTGTGCCTGCGTGTACAAGTTGGAGAAGGACACTCGGTCATACTACAGCTCCGCCATTCTGGTGATGGGCAGAGAGAAGGGCACTGGGGTGGAGTTCCTGGACTCATCCATCACAATTCGCACGCAGGAGATTCTCAAGGATGGCAGCTTCTCTGTTCGTGTGGGTGCCACGCTTGTGAAGGATTCTGTGGCAGAGAGTGAAGTGGAGGAAACCGAGTGCAAAATCCGAGGGTCCATTCGCAGCTTGACTACAAATGTGGCGCCACGCAAGGCTATCAATCTGGGTGAAGACCAGGAAATCCAGACACAGTTGATGAGCCGAAACAAGAGGCTCTCGCGATTCTGGTTGGAGCGCCAGGACCTCAAGCACACACAAGACTCCAATCTGAAAACCAAGAAGTGTGTGCTCATGAACAACGAGGATGACTTTGCAGTCATGCTCGGGTACCTCTTGAGATCCATGGGACTGCAGGTGAGTGACACCAGGGAGGGATGGAAGGAGGTTGGTCGGCATTTTTGGTGCGATTTTCCATGGAAAACCTGTACTTTACTGTACTTACTGCACTGACTCCTTGCCCAATCCCTG
This sequence comes from Eutreptiella sp. 'Long Island Sound 2002', assembly GCA_964036045.1. NCBI lineage: Eukaryota > Euglenozoa > Euglenophyceae > Eutreptiales > Eutreptiaceae > Eutreptiella > Eutreptiella sp. 'Long Island Sound 2002'. Next base: position 56,389,965 of record OZ038380.1, read on the forward strand.
AGTATACCCTGGCAACAGCAAAGAGGAGGGCTACCCTGGGCAGACAGCCTTGCCAACCATGATGAGCTGACTCCCCCTCTCATCCAATCTTCTCAGACCAGACTGGAACACATCCTGAACGAACAAGCTGTTACCTCAGGTATGCCTCACACAGGGATTATTTCATAATTTGTGCTATGTTTCACTGTGAGACTTCACTGTCCTGTTTCCGATGCCTTTCCATTTACTCATGGGTACCATTGGTTAGACCCCCATCTGCACTGCTTTTGTGGCTGCCACAAGATATTCTGCTGTTGCTTGTGGCCTGCACATAATGCAAGGTCAAGACTAATTAGAGCAAGTTGCGGCTGGCCCTGCCATGTTTTCATGTCATGTGACGATATTTCTTGTAAAGTATCTTTCAGCCTCTTGCCAATCAATGGACATGCGAAGCATAGACACTGACAAGCATCCTCCAGCTTGTTGAAACCAAAAGCCGTTCAAAGGGTCCGTGGTAAAACTGAGTAAAAAATTTTTTTTTAAAAAAATTTTTTTACTCAGTTTCAAAACTTAGTAAAAAAACAATTTGTTACTAAGCAAGTGGGGTTTCTACTCAGTTGCGAATCTTAAGAAAAAAAAAATTTTTTTTTACTAAGTAAAGAACCTAGTAGCAAATTTTTTTTTTTTTACTAAGTAAAAAACTCAGTAGAAAAAAAAAGCTACCGAACTTTTACCGAAGCTCTGTAGCGGTGGGGATCCCCGAGACGGCAGGGGTGACGTAGCCTCTTTGCCCACTTGTGGGCCACTTCTGATTTTGCCCCCCGCTCTGAAGCGGTGGGGATCCCCGAGACGGCAGGGGTGACGTAGCCTCTTTGCCCACTTGTGGGCCACTTCTGATTTCCCCCCACCGCTCTGAAGCGGTGGGGATCCCCGAGACGGCAGGGGTGACGTAGCCACTTTGCCCACAAGTGGGCCACTTCTGATTTTGCCCCCCGCTCTGAAGCGGTGGGGATCCCCGAGACGGCAGGGGTGACAAAGCCACTTTGCCCACTTGTGGGCCACTTCTGATTTTGCCCCCCGCTCTGAAGCGGTGGGGATCCCCGAGACGGCAGGGGTGACGTAGCCTCTTTGCCCACTTGTGGGCCACTTCTTATTTCCCCCCCCCCGCTCTGAAGCGGTGGGGATCCCCGAGACGACAGGGGTGACGTAGCCACTTTGCCCACAAGTGGGCCACTTCTGATTTCCCCCCCCCCCCGCTCTGAAGCGGTGGGGATCCCCGAGACGGCATGGGTGACGTAGCCACTTTGCCCACAAGTGGGCCACTTCTGATTTCCCCCCCCCGCTCTGCAGCGGTGGGGATCCCCGAGACGGCTCGGGTGACGTAGCCACTATGCCCACTTGTGGGCCACTTCTGATTTTCCCCCACCGCTCTAAAGCGGTGGGGATCCCCGAGACGGCTCGGGTGACGTAGCCTCTTTGCCCACTTGTGGGCCACTTCTGATTTTGCCCCCCGCTCTGAAGCGGTGGGGATCCCCGAGACGGCTCGGGTGACGTAGCCTCTTTGCCCACTTGTGGGCCACTTCTGATTTTGCCCCCCGCTCTGAAGCGGTGGGGATCCCCGAGACGGCAGCGGTGACGTAGCCACTATGCCCACTTGTGGGCCACTTCTGATTTTGCCCCCCGCTCTGAAGCGGTGGGGATCCCCGAGACGGCAGGGGTGACGTAGCCACTTTGCCCACAAGTGGGCCACTTCTGATTTCCCCCCCCTGCTCTGAAGCGGTGGGGATCCCCGAGACGGCAGGGGTGACGTAGCCACTTTGCCCACAAGTGGGCCATTTCTGATTGCCCCCCCCCCCCCCCTGCTCTGAAGCGGTGGGGATCCCCGAGACGGCAGGGGTGACGTAGCCTCTTTGCCCACTTCTCGGCCACTTCTGATTTTCCCCCACCGCTCTAAAGCGGTGGGGATCCCCGAGACGGCAGGGGTGAGGTAGCCACTTTGCCCACTTGTGGGCCACTTCTGATTTTGCCCCCCGCTCTGAAGCGGTGGGGATCCCCGAGACGGCTCGGGTGACGTAGCCTCTTTGCCCACTTGTGGGCCACTTCTGATTTTGCCCCCCGCTCTGAAGCGGTGGGGATCCCCGAGACGGCTCGGGTGACGTAGCCTCTTTGCCCACAAGTGGGCCACTTCTGATTTCCCCCCCCGCCTTGAAGCGGTGGGGATCCCCGAGACGGCAGGGGTGACGTAGCCACTTTGCCCACTTGTGGGCCACTTCTGCTTTTGCCCCCCGCTCTGAAGCGGTGGGGATCCCCGAGACGGCAGGGGTGACGTAGGCTCTTTGCCCACTTGTGGGCCACTTCTGATTTTGCCCGCCGCTCTGAAGCGGTGGGGATCCCCGAGACGGCTCGGGTGACGTAGCCTCTTTGCCCACTTGTGGGCCACTTCTGATTTTGCCCCCCGCTCTGAAGCGGTGGGGATCCCCGAGACGGCAGGGGTGATGTAGCCTCTTTGCCCACAAGTGGGCCACTTCTGATTCCCCCCCCCCCCCCCCCCGCTCTGAAGCGGTGGGGATCCCCGAGACGGCAGGGGTGACGTAGCCACTTTGCCCACAAGTGGGCCACTTCTGATTTTCCCCCACCGCTCTGAAGCGGTGGGGATCCCCGAGACGGCAGGGGTGACGTAGCCACTTTGCCCACTTGTGGGCCACTTCTGATTTTGCCCCCCGCTCTGAAGCGGTGGGGATCCCCGAGACGGCATGGGTGACGTAGCCACTTTGCCCACAAGTGGGCCACTTCTGATTCCCCCCCCCCCCCCGCTCTGCAGCGGTGGGGATCCCCGAGACGGCAGGGGTGACGTAGCCACTTTCCATTCCGTCTGAAATGGTTGCTGCAACTCCTTGTGCTGATAGCCCTCCAACATACAATACGGGGTGTCGCCCTGCAGAACAAATCCTTGCTAATGTGTGCAAGGCACTCAGTGATAGCCATGGCTCGTTTTGCTCATCCTTGGCAGAGGTCGAGGCATTGCTTGGTGACGATTGGGGGCCGCCACTACATGCCACGGTTCCAGGTCCATTGGCTCAACAATATGAGTTTGAGGCATGCCATTTCAGGGACCTCACCTCCGAGAGCTATGTCACAGACGGTGCTCAAATTGTGGTGTATTACTGGTGGGCAGCCCAGACCGCTCTCAGTGCAGATTGGGACACAATGGGTGTGGCATGGGCAGTCCGTGATTCGTTGTGGAATGCGTCGTGTGCCATTCCACAACGCCGACAGGCGTTGGTTGAATCACGGGCACGTAGCACTTTGGAACGCGCGTCCATTGATATGTCTTTTGCACCACCGTTGATTGTGGCGCAGGTATATAATTCGGGCTATTCCCATTGGGTGCTCCGCTTGTTGTTGATTGCCCCAACCCGTGAATACCTTTGCTTTAAGTTTGACCCCCTACTTGACAAGCCACACATTGTTGGGGCAACCACACATTGTTGGGGCAAACAAGGAGGAGTTGGCTGTTGTGGATGAGCTTGCGGGCCGAGAAGGCATCCAACCACAATAGCGGAGGAAGTGGGCAACGTTTTTGTATGCTTTCGGTTCCCTTGCATTTGCATTTGCAATTGCACCCCTGTATTCCACCTTCATCAAGCAGGATGATAGTGGTAGTTGATATCCGGCATGTCTGTTCATGTTGCATTATGCCTTGTCTAGACGTGTTGTCAAAGGCGAATTGCAAGTGCCACAGGATAGATTGTGGTTATTGCGTGAGATGGCACAAGCTACTTTGTACTACAGTGGTTCCAAGTTGGCCCCCACACCCAGGACCCAGGCAATGCATTGGGAGGTGTCTCGGTTGTACCCCACGCCCAAATCTGCAGACCCCCCTGACACATGCTTTTTTTGCGATGGCCCACCCGCCATAGCGTGCCAGGAATGTAAGGGTCTTCATTGTACCTTCCATACCATTGTCTTGTGTCAATCCGAGATTTGTGTAGGATTGCGCCAATTCTGGGCGGCCAACGTTGCTGCTGCTGTTGTTGCTTTTGCTGCAGTTACTGCTGCCAATGCCACTCATGCCACTCCTGCCAATGCCAATGCCACTGATGACACCCGTCCCCGTGTGTGGATCTGTCGGAAGTGGTATGCGTTCCCTCCTCAATACCCCCAAAATGCTGATGGTCAATTGGAAAATGACCAAGCTTTTTGCAGAAAGCTGCATTTGGAAAAGAAAGAAGATCTCTTTGAGAGATGCAAACTGAATCCCACGCCGAGCGGCAAGCCTCACTATAGAGATACTAAGGCCGACTTGATCTTCAAGCGTGTCTTTTGTAACTACTTGTAAGTAGTTGGCCCCACCCTCCCTCCCTCCCCTGTGCATGCATGCATACGATACTCAACCCTCTTTGGTGAAGTGGTTGTGTGATCCCTCCCTCCTCTGTGCATGCATGCATACGGTACTCAACCCTCCTTGGTGAAGCGGTTGTGTGATTCCTCTCTCCTCCGTGCATGATGGTTTGGCCCGGGTGGGGCGCCACTAACACAAGTGGCCGGGACTCGACCTGGGGGCTTTATGCCCTTAAACAAAAGTACCATCTACCATCAAAGTGTGCAGCTTTTTGTGCAATTTTTTGCAGAAAAAAGTTGTCTTTTTACTTAGTAAAATTTTTTTTTTGAAAAAAAAATTTTTTAAAATTTTTTTTCCCCTCGGTTTTACCTCAAATCTACTAAGCTTTACCACATTTCACTCAGTTTTACCTCGTCTGGTACTCAGTTTTACCAAAAACCCCCGTTCAAAGGGCAGATGAGCAAGCAAATGGGTAGACATGTGGGAGGGTGCACTACCCTTCTCTGAAGGTGTTGATCTCTTTTGTAGGTCTGCGCCGAGGGGGGCGGCCTGTTCGAATTCTTGACCCCCCCCCCTCCCCCCCCGCCTCCGGATCCCCCAAAGTTTTCAAACCCGTCTTTCTCCACATTGAGATTTTGGGAAAAATGGGGGGCGCCGCATGCGCTGAAAATTTTTTTGCCGGCATGCGGCATGCACTAAAATTACTCAACCCCCCTGTGTGTGTATATTCAAAATGTTCACATCGCATTGGGGATTTTGGGAGTACCCTCGGCAGCCACTTCTGATTTTCTCCCCGCGCTTGGCGTTGGGGACCCCCAAGAATGCAGGGGTTACGTAGCACTTCCGCCGTCTTTTGGGCCCCGAGAAGGTAGGGGTCAGGCAGCCACTTCTGATTTTCCATTCTGATTTTCCTCTCGCGCCTGGCGTTGGGACCCACGAGAATGCAGGGGTTACATAGCAATTCCGCCCTCTTTTGGGCTCACCCATGCCTTCTCGGGGGCCCAAAAGAGGGTGGATTTGCTACTTAACCCCTGCATTCTCGGGGGTCCCCAACGCCAACCCCCGAGAAGGCAGGGGTGAGGCAAAAACAGGATACTGCCGCAGCCAAACAAGTTTCAGTGATGGATTTACCCACATTTTGAAGTATTGTGCATAATGCATTGACCCGTAGTCTTGCTTGTTCAATTTGAGTAAACAAATTTGGTGGAACAAAGTTGCGAAGGTAATTTGGAGAAAGCTTTTGGCATTTTGTAACTTCGAAGTGTTGCACAGAAGTCTGTTTGTGGGATTTAGAGGTCAATGTTGTGTTTCGCCACTACAAGCAACGGTGATATATTTCACATATTTTTGTGGTAGACTAAAACCCTTCCCTTTCTCCTATTGCCACACGTTCCGCTCTGCTTTGGTGTACTCCCGTTTCAAATGTCCAGTACGCTCTTTCCTTTTTAATGGCTCCCAAGAAAGCCAAGTAAGTGGTGCACAGTGAATACACTTGTGAGTGTGGTACTACATTCAAAAACGTCATAGACACCAGCATCAAGCTACATTTGAATGGTGCACCCCACCGCGATGCACTAGCCCGGCTCGCGCAAGCTGCCAATGCGTATGAGGTGCGCACATACGACTGCGAATGCGGTGTCCGGCTGATGAACGTTACTCAATACCCGACCGACCAACATCGCTCTGCTGTCAGTTATCGCAACCAGAGGTTGGTTGGTCAACACAACCTTGGGGACATGAGCTTGCAGGCCGTTTCGCGGGACTTTGCGTTGGATGACTCCAACGCCCCTCAAATGGCACCCATTGAGGCTCATATCGGTCCGTCCGTCGATCCTGGGGATCCTGAGGAGGCTGGCGAGGAAGTACCCATTTGGTCCGTGTAGGGGCCTCCGATGAAGCTGCGCGGCGGGTGGCTTCCAACCCCCTTCGGGAATGGATTGTTCTACACTCACTATCCCTTCGCCATTCACTGCCCAGGTGGTGTGCCGTCTTGCCCTTGCATCTCATGGGTGCCCGGCTTCGAGACCATCCACAACGTGAACTGCTTCCTCAGCATCCCAGAGGGCGAGGCGTGGTGCGAGCTGTGTTCCACATTGCCGGAGAATGAAGATTTGCGGGACGCCGTCAACTATGTTGCGACAAGCAAGCCGGGATGCAGCTACCTGCGCTTGGGAATCAACGTTCTGGCTGACAATTTGCATGACTGGCGGAGAGCACGTGACCGTGCTCGGGTACGCACCTTCCACTTGGACCGGTCCATCATCTCTCTTCGCAGGCAAGTTGACGTTTTTGCAAAATTGCTGGTGAGTCTTCGGTCGGGGCAGTCCCATTGCATCGGTCCATTTTTGCATCGGCAGCTATCCCGTGGCAATTCCCTTCATTGGTGCGTGTCGCAGTTGTAGGAGGCCATGGCCCCGCAGCTGACCTTGAAATACACCAATGAGGAGCATCATGGCCTTGGTGGTTGGCAACTCCTGCATGTACGCCTTTCACAGGGCAGGATGCCTCCCCCACAGCCGGTTCCTTAAAGGCCATGAGCGTGCTCCACAACCGTGTAATCTTTTTGGCATCATCACAATCACCATCGTGGCCTCAATTTTTGGTGCGGTTCGTGATGCTTTGCGCTGGTGCCCCTGGGCATTTTGATGAGGCCGCTCTGAAACCAGGGTTGTTAAGCAATGTGGAGCACCTGTGGCAATTCTCACGGGATCAGGTTGAGCACGTGGCAGAGTGGCTGCTCAGTGTAGAGGCACCGACAACCGTCCCAGGTGTCCCATACCCCAGCTTGCCTAGTACTACCGGATGTCCCCTCCTGAAGGCTAGCACTGCATGTGGATTCTGGCCCTGCTCGTTCCAAGGTTGTGACTGCAGTGTTGAGCTAAAGTAAATGCGGTTGCACGTGGCAGCGCATTTTTTGAAAGGACACGGGTGGGCGGATCAGGAACAATTGCCCATCCAGCAATTTTGCCTTTTTTGTGGTGACTGCGATGGGAAGTGCAAACCAACCTTGATGGGCGCAAAGGTGCACTCCACGTGCCCTCTTGCGCATGAGCAGCTAAGTGTCACCGCTCCAAAACAAATCCTTGCACCAATGTGCCGATGAAATGCCCTGTGCGCACGTCTGGCAAGTGGGTTTGCTCCTATGTTTTGGCGGACCACATCTGGGAAGGTCGCCCAATGGGGCCCCCGGCACCTTTGATTTCAGCACAGGAACGGGCTGTTGTCCCTGCTGCCTTCTCGCGTGGTCAGAGGGCGGGCCGTACAGATCCTGTCCCTGTCCCTTTGCCGGAAATTACCGCCTCGTCACATGTGCCTGCCACCAGCGATGGCGGCCGCAACAACAGTAGCAGCAGCAGCAGCAACAGCAATAGCACCACCACTAACGGCCCTTCCAGTTCGGAATTCGTGCCCTCCAATGTTGGTGACGTATTGCCTGAGCAAGTTGTGACAAGGAAACATCATCTATCAAGGGTCATCTTCCCATTCCCCAAAGCGCTGGGCCTTCTTTTCCTTCCCTGCACGCTTGGAAACCGCTCGCTTCCACCTTCACATTGGTCATACTATATGCCTGTGGTACCCCCACATTGCACAAAAACAAAAGCGAGAAATTTTGCTGAGCAGCCGAAATCGCCACTCAGCCTAGATTGTGTGCAACCAACATTTTTCTGATTTTCGTGAATCCATATGAACAGCAAGATGCACCAGTGGTGAAACGGCGGCCGCCCTCTTAGGCTGCCGTTGACAGGGCAGCTGAGCTACAGGCGGCACAATGCAGAGCACAGTGGGCAATGTAGACCACCTGTGTGCACTGCAAGCGCGCCAAGAAGGAATGCGTGTGCCGATTTGGCGACATCGTTTCTTAGCCTTAACCCTTGTCTTTTTGTCGGTACAAATGTGGTGACTCTCTGATGTGCATCATGGTTTGAAGCATGCCAGCGTTAGGAAAGCAACCGTCCCCGTTCCTTCAACAACCAAAATTCTGAAATCCTTTGGCGTCAAAACTGGTACCTTTTCTCACTCCTTTGTATACCACGAACCCGATGTTGTACACCTCACCCCATGAACGCCCCACTCCCTTATGTATCGCGAACCCCATGCTGTGCACCTCACCCCATGACCGCCTCAGGATTCCCCCCCCTGAGGTTTCTGGTACCCTTTGCCGGAAATGCCCGAGCCGATGACACCCTATCCATTTGGTAAGGGGCGGTGCATGAATCAGGCTACCTGGGCCGCATACCCAACTGTTCGGAGGTGCCTAACCCCCCCCCCCCTTATACCCCCTGGGACACCCCCCCCCCCCGGCAATCCCTACGGTGCCCTCCCAAACCCGCCCCCCCAACAGCCCCCCCCTCTAGACCCCCAAAAGTTTTCGCACCCGGTTGGGGTATAGAATTCGAACAGGCCGCCCCCTCCGTTTGCGCACTGCTCCTAATGACCCCTGCTGCCAACACCCACACAGCCAAGGTTGTGCCCTGCCAATTCTTCACCTTCGCGAGTGAATCTCTACCACGGGAGCAAGGTGCCCCACATGGTGCCCAAGCCTGTGAGGCCGTGTTCACCGTTTCGCGTTTCGCATCGCTGTCTCAAGGGGTGCCCGGTGCCGTGAGGCAGTGTTTCGCATCGTTTCACGTTTCGCACATACTTCTACGTGTGGCGGCCTTTTGAACCTCTACTAGTTGGCTGACGTGACTCGGGAGTCCCTTATGGTGATGGCGGGCCAAGACTCCCCCCCGCACCATTGTGTGCGGCCAACTAGTCCTACTGCGCATGCCACTACAGGGTTCGAACAAATACATGCAACGTTCAAGTATCATGCATACAAACAGATGTCACTTTGAATCATAGGTTTCGGGGCGGGTTGGTGTAGGACAAGCCTGTGTCGCAATCTTCCGGTGCCGGGGTGTTCTGGAACATTGCCTTTGGCAAGGGTTGTTGAAGACGAAGGGTGACCAATTGCGGTCCCGCATGTGATGCACTCTCGGAAGGGCAATACTCTGAGCCACTGGGGCAGAGGTGTTGCTCGTGCAACTATTGCTACTGCTGCTGCTATTGTTGCTGCTACCGCTGCTGCTCCTATTGCTCCCACTTCCGGAAGCACTTCTAGGAGCCCCTGCAGAGGCCAATGGAGGAGGTAGGGGTTGTGGCACTTTGAACTATGAATTGGAAGCAACCCCCTTCTTTGTCTTGGGTTCGGACTGTGCAATCATTGCAGCATGTTTGGTGGCCAACAACACAAACACCACCTCTGCACTGTTGCGGTGGTGCTCCCACATGTGACTTTCACTGACATACAGACACATCCACCTACGCCACGTTACACCAAGGCACTGCAAAGGGACATTTGTGCAAGGGCCGCCCATCCCTATGGGCATGTAGTGTGCATCTTTCAGCCAACCATGAGCGTTGTGCACTTTGATGCACACGACCCACAAACCAAGCAAAAGTTGTCTCGCTTTGTTATTGCCACTTGTGGCCCAGCAAAAAATGCAGAGCCACATGTCCGTGCATGGCACGAATGCCAACATGTTGATTACAACTCTCAAAACAGCAAGACAATGCGCTCTGCCCAATGTCAACTTCCAGGGTGGGACGACTAGGGAGACAAGAAGGGCTTCATGTGGAATGCTAGGAACGCTCTTTGGCAAGTCCGTGCCCAACAACCATTGTGCTAGAGCCTCAACTTGCTTTGTGGTCATTTGCCAAAGGTTGTGCACCCTGTGGGCATGGGTGGCTGGGGTGTTGTACTATCATCACCATCCTTTCCGTCTAGTGCAAAACTTGTGCTGCCTCTAGTAATTCAAATGGCATGTATTGTACACTGACCGTTGCAGTCTTGTCCAGGTTTGTGGATTTTGAGTCCATACCCCCAACCCAAGGGGTCACACACCGGGTCCGTATCCCCAACCCAAGGGGGCACACAATGTGTGTGGATTGTCGGTTGTCTTTACAGTCTAACAACAAGAATATGCCGGCAATCCCCCATCGCAAAGGGATTGCACACAAAAACACAACAGCGACATACAATACCGTACCGTACCTCATTGTTCGTTCCGTACAATAGCCGTCGTACCACGGCATCTTCAAAGCGATGTACACCACTGAACATTTTGGCCCCCAAGAAGGGGGTGGTTGGGGGTTCAGGGGGTTCAGGGCTCTTTGGTGCGGGCCGTGCCAAAGAGGTCGCCTCGTTGTCAACCCCCCCCCCCCCGTAGGGGGTGTGGGACGCGGTGGCCGGGGTTCGCATACAACAACGAAGGTCTCCACTCTCCCTCCTCACCATTGTCACGGTGGTTGTAGCCGCCCTGCTACTTTGTTCATAGCAAGGGTTATGGCAAACGACATTAGTGGAGATCATTATGATATGATTGGAAAGGTTGCTTTTGGCGTGAGTAGACCGGGAGGTGACTGCATGGGGTGCGTGGGTGTGAATATTGCCTGAATACCACAACAGGTCAAAGAAAGGGGTGTTTTTTTTGGTCCCAGCCCCCCCACCCCGCACCCCCACCCCCTTCAAGGGGCCAAAATGTATCGGGGTCAAGGACTGCACCTGGGCACCCCCCCATATTCTCTACCCTCAAGCCGCCCCCTCCACATGCTAAATCTCGTTTCTCTGGTCCCTCCTCCTTTTGCCTCCCTCCCCAAGAAGGTGGTGGAGAGGAAGGACGGGAGATGAGAGCTGCAAAGGTGCCAAACGGATGATAGGCGGCCTAGGTTTTGTGGGCTAGCAATGAGGGGGTAACAAGACCCACACACACACGTAGCTTTATTGGTAAGCCCAACATTTTTAATGGGATAAGGACTGCGAACAGTGGAGGGTTATTGTGGAGCTTACACCTGGCGGGCAGAGGCGAATAAGGGATGGTGCGGAAAGCAAGATGAGGTGTAGTAGAAGGATGTGCAGAAAAAGTGGCATCTTTCTTTGATGGACGTGGCGTGCAAGGCACATGGGGAGCATTTGCACCACCCATCACGGGAGATTTCAAGTTCTACTTTTTGCCACCTATGGGTGGATATTGTATTGTGATGATGGATTTTGCCCGGATTTTATTGTTTGCAACACTGGGGGATGGGGCATGTAGGAAAGGTGTTGGCCATCGCATGGCACCGCTCATGGGCAGTGACTTTGCCTACAAGACCATTGTGTCTTGCTCTAGCCACCTTAGCAATGTGCTTTCCGTGCGTGAGATGTCATACAAGGACTACAGGGCAAGTATGCGAAAGCAAGACATTTCTACATGGGGGTCATGCACATCACTGGGAGATGCACTACAACTCTTGAGTCTAGGTATACAATACTACGGTTTGGTATGCACATAGGCCGCTAACCATTGACAAGAGGGAGCACAAGGAGTAGCCTAGTCCAGTAGGTGTTGCACTTTGTAGCATGGCATTAGATGGCCCATCATGCAAAATTTCGTCATGCATCAACATGGGAACAACCTGAGGGCCACGTTTGATGACACTTTTAGTATATGGTGATGCATTTTTAGGGTGCATATTTGCCTCCTCATCTCCTTACACGCATTTTCTCATTCTCCATGGATTTCAGGACTAGCGATGGGACGTTCTCCACCCACACCAACGGTGTCCAAGTTCCTGCCACAGTGGGTAGGCCTGCAAAAAAAGGATTTAGTCAATATGAATATTATCAAGATGCAATGAAGGTGGTTAATTAGCGTGCCAAGATTGACTCCATCGTCCTTGCCATCCCAAGTTCTGATTCACCACTATACTGCTCATGAGACTAGCTGTCTCATGTGACAAATGTTATTTGTTTTCTCCATAGTGAAAAGCCATTTTGAACGACAATGGAGTTTGGGAGCATTCCATGATTAAATGCCTTTTTTTTGCCCTGTGCATGTATGCTTCTGGTGGTGGGTGGTTTTCAGGGTGGTCACAGGAAAGCCAACGAGAAACAATTGGCAGTGTGCAGAAACACCCCATTGTGGGGAAAGAAAATGTGCAACATGTACAGAAAGTACACATGGCAAATGAATGTGTAGTGAGTGTGGATGAGCCTCAAGAGTTTGGCCTGTCCAATTGGACTAATCCGCTTCACTGCCATCAGTTGCTTCTTTTCTTTTCTTTTTCTCCTTTTTTTGTTATCCCCCCTTTTGTTCTTCGCCACCCTAATTCGTCCCCCACCCGAGAAGGTAGGGCATTGGGGTAACTGCTAGGCATCCCCTGCTAGGGCCAGTCATTAAGGAAGAGTTTTGTATGCACGTCTACCACATGACTCAAGGCACATAGCATGGCATCTTGTGCTACTCCTACCCAAACGAGAACAGTGACCCACATGTTTGTTCAGCTGCCTCAAGAAACCCCCCCTTTTGAGGTGAGGCTGGACTGTCCCCAAGTTGGCTGATCTGGGGTTGGGGAATGAGGCAGGTGATGTGTCCTTTGTGTGACTGAGGTCTGCTGGGGTCTGTTGCAATCTGGAGGGTTGCCAAGCCTCAAGCTACACCGCAACTGCCCTGATGCTGGTGATACTGTCATCACACAACCAGTTGAATTGCCTCAAGAAGAAGGACAAGCCTAATGAGAGGGAAATTTTCAGTCGAAAATCAGAATGCGACTGGGCCACAAAAGGCCATAAGGAATTCCAAGGGAGCCCAAGACTGTGGTGCATTCCCTGAGACCCAGAGACGGCATGCAGCTACCTGACTCCTCTCCACTTCTTGTGAAATGTTAGGGTTATGTAGCGATGTGACCACTGAGAGACAGCATGTGCATGTATGTACCTTTTTCAGGTATATCCTTTTTCCTTTTGGGGACCTTTTCTGGGTAATTGTGTGGACAGTGGCGCACAGGGCACGCGCACTGCAAACACTCCCTCAGAGATGCAATGCTCTGCAGGTGGGCGAGAGGCACAAGGGTATCAGAGCAACAGCTATTTCTTTCAAACCTGTCTCCCTTTTGTACCACTACTGCAGGTGTCATGGTATGAACACAACGACTTTGTCAAACCTGAAATCATTGCTGAATGTGACAGAGCAGATCTCGTGGTTGTGGGCCCCGGCCCAGGAGATCCAACCTCAAAGACACAAGAGAAGATGAAGATCGTCCGGGACGTGATTGACCGGCTGCATGCTCGAAACCAAGTGCATTTGTGTGTCTGCCTGGGTCATCAAATCAAGTGCCATGTCCTAGGCTTTGACGTGTGCAAGAAAAATGTGCCCACACAGGTGTCTTCAACCCGCCACCATCCTCTTCCATTGTCTGCAACCCTATGTAACCCCTTTGTGTTGTGCCATCCACAGACCCTCGACAGCCTCCTCTCATGCTCTCTGCAACCCTCTATAGCATTGTCCCACACAACTGCCACCCTCTACAGGAGTGCCTATGCACACAGTGCACATTTTTTTTTGACTAAAAGTATAGGACCCAACCTATCTGCAAGCCTTTTTTTCACACGCTTTACAACTATTATCGCAAATGTGGAAAATCCCCTGTGGAAGATGTGGCTGTACCCAATTCTTTCAAACCTCGCGCTTGCTCTTATGTTGCACTTTGTGGATAATTAGGGGGCTAATTTTCTTTCCCATGTGTTTTGACAGTGCCACAGGTTTACATCTTTGGTATGGGTTAGTCAAATTGTGCTCCCAAAAGTAGGCAACTTCACGCACACACAGAATACAAGGGACTGCCTTGCTGCTGCCATGCACTGTCAACACATACATTGCCCAAAGAATGCTCACATACACTGACACATACGCCTACCTTACCACCATTTACTGCACCAACACACATTGATCTTAAACACATACAACATACCAATCAGGTATGCATTTTTGTGTGTCGTTTCATCACATCTGTAACTCTGCAACTTATCATCTGAACCTCCTCCTGTATAGGTATGGCCCCCACACAACCATTTGCTGAACGCCTCAGTTGAAGGTTTTTTTTTGAATGAGGAATCTGCTTTTTATTTAGCTCTAAACAAGTCCCTGCTGGGCTTCAGATGCTGCCTGCGCCCAGAGCGTGCAATATGGCTTCTCATCTGCACGGAGTGTCCAGACAGTTCAATTTTTCTCCCCACAGCCCTCTCATACACAACCGCTACCCTGCACATGCTACCCTCCACCGCCCTCTTCCAGTCTCTGCACCCTACAACCTCCCCCAAACGACTGCATCCCGCTGCAATTTTCTCCCAAACAACTGCATCCCATTACAACCCTCTGACATTCTCTGCAACTCTCTGCCTTCAAATCCAAGAGATGGCATGTCTCTCGGCCTCATTCAGTGTGCCAGCGGTGCGTTTTGCCACTTTTTGGGATTTTTAACAAGTTTTGCTCTGATGTCCAGACATGTCACCACGTAAGGGGGGGGTGGTATGTGTGTATTTTTTGAAATCTGTGAGAAAAGGCCGTTTCAGAAATGTATGGGTTAGGGGTGGGTAGGTGCTCACATTTCTCAACACAGAGCTGCATATTGGACGAGGCACATCAACATGCACTGCACAGTTTCATCGCGTTTATTCAGAATCATCATCGTTTATTCAGAATCATCATCGTCATTTGTGTTGCCTTTTTCAGGCGGTGCTGTCAATGTCTGTACTTCACGTTGTTCTCCACATCCACTTCAATGCATGTGCCCAAAAACTCCTGCTGTGAAGCCTTTATGGGGTCTACCTTCGGATCCAAAAATTGGGCCACAAAAGCAGTTGCCTCAGTGGTTGTCAGAATCTGGTGCTCCTTGTGGGTGCATGCAGGTTGCTGTGAACGGGAAGTACGATGCTTTTTTGTCTGGGCACCAGGTTCCGCCCAAGTCACCTTCACCCAGTTTGCACCCCCAGAGCGCGCTCTTTTGCGCACCAAAGGCTTTTCTGGTGCATCGGGGGAAGCAACAGCACGTGGCGTGAATTTGTATTCAGACATGGCAGCTGCCTGTTGACAAAAAACCTCTCAAACATGTCGTCCGTACAGCATGCAGGCCCAGGGTGTTCCAAATAGCCCTTTTCAAGGGCTTTCCAAATGTACTCCATATTCCTACCTCCGGGACACTCATGGGGCACAAATGAGGCAACAAGGGCTGCGGTCCCCTAAAACGCACAAAGTTGGCACAATCATGGACGATGCCGAGAGATATTTGTGGTCCAACATGCTAAGAACTTCATGGGGAAATACTTTGCTGTTCAAATTTCTCCTGAATTCTCCCCCACACATTTTTGTGCGCTTGCGGAGTCACTGGAGAGGTTCTGTGAAGGTACTGCTGCTGGATGTGATGAAACACACACAACCACCTGAACAAATTGGGGGCGCCACAGTTTTGGCCTTGCTGAAGTTATCTGTTCCAAAGTTGTTCCTCACCGAATTCCATGCCCTCCTCTGCTACCTGCCCTGCAACCTCCTGTACCCCTCCACTCTGTCCCTCCCAAACCTCCACAGGGTGTGCAAACAGAGGCTACATTGTTTGGCAAACCGCAAAAGCTGGGCTTCTACAATGCATTCTATACGAAATACGATGCGCAGAAGGCCAAGGCCAATGCGTTTGTGGATGTCTCCACAATTGATGAGGAGATGATTGGGATCCAAGGCCAAAACTTTGTGTCTTTCCAATTTCATCCAGAGTCCATTCTGACACAGAATGGGTTTGGGATTCTGAAGGATGCTGTGGATTACCTGTTGCCTACCAGTGGGACACCAGCCAAAAAAGCCCGCCTGGACTAAGGCCTCCAACAGATACTACTAGGGAGGGTCCAGCAGGGAAATTGGGTCTCAGTAGGATTGAACCCTGTACCATGTGCCACTCAGTGATACACACACTTGTCGTATCCGCAACACAGGATGCTGGGGCCTCGATTGCGCAGCTCAGTAGGGCGCTGCTGTGTGGCTCGGTAGCACCCAGCCTCCCATAATCACGTCTGGTTTAGTGGACCTTAGAGGCAAGAACATCAACTTTCTTAGGCATGCGCACTTCATGAAGTGTAGTATCATGGCTGCTGGCTCAGGGTTTTTGTGTAGGCCTGATGACCAGTGCAAGTGCCAGTTGACCTGCACTTTTTTGGAGGGTGCAGCGTTTCTCGTTTGGGACAACCAGGCACGCAGGCATACAGTTGTGCACATGCAGCCACCTGCATGCATGCATTACACATTGGGTTCCAGGTGCTTTGGATGTTGCACCCACAGAGATTGCCTCAGGCAGCCACCCATTTTCCAGACATCATACATCCACATGGCAGGCTTGCACTCTCACACACGCACACACACACACACACACACAGTGCATCTCATTGGCTGCTTGACTGTCATCACCTGCCCTTGACCAGATACTGCTTTGCCCGGTGGCTAAAAATGGAGCCCTGTGGAGGATTTTTGAGTTTAAAATTTGGGTTTGGAACCTGTGCAGGAGGACAAGTTGGACCGCCAGTGCCCCAGCCCCCCCCCCCCCCCCAGCCCCGCACTTGGGGTCGGTGTGCTCGCTAAACGGTGGATTCGCAACACCACCATTTGATTGTCATTGTATACTGTCAAGCCAATTCTAAGTGACCTGATTTCAGACCCGCCATCGCAATTTCCATCCATGTGCCAATAGTTTCAATTGGCATAGGCCACAAAAAATTTTTTCTTAATTGTGTTGATTTCAATAAATGTCTTGGAGGCGGGATGTCATCTTTCACCGAACCCTCCCGACTGGCTTCATGGCTCGCCCTCTGTATGTGGACACCGCCAAAATGTACACATGCACACGTGCCATTTGTTTAATGCCAGCAGCAACAACTAAGGACGCAGTGCATGCAGTGCAAAAATCTAGCACAGCGGCCATTGATTTCAAGGGTTTTGGATGGTGCAATCTATTTTGAAGGGGTTTTCAACACGATTTGAAATTACCAAAGCCAATGGAGGCTCCAAATGTAGTGTGAGATATATGTTTCTCATGTATGAGAACACTTCCCGCAGCCACATTACTCGCGTGGGGTTTGGTGGCCTGATACACCTCGGGTCATGTACCTGCTCGGGGTTATGTTGCCACATTGCTCCTCTCCGTTTTGGAGATGCAAATGTGGTAAGGGTTGTGTAGCTATATCATTCCTGTCTGCTTGGGAGACCCACTCACGGTACGGGTTGTGTTATATGGGAAACCCTCATACATCAAGAGTTATGTAACGATGGTGCACGGTTGTGAAAAGTTTAGGTATGTGGTGCAACCGGGAAGCTGGTACCGGGAACCCCCCCCCCCCAAAACGGGCCTCCCGGGGACCCCCCCCCCCATCGAGGTATAGCGGGCCCAAAACAACTTGAGGGGTTCGGGGGATGAAAACTAAAGGGGGGCCGTCCCTGGGTTTAGGGTAAAACAACATAGGGGCGGTTTTTCAAAAACCCGAGAACCCGTTCTCGGACACCTTCTCGGGACTTCTTGGCTTACCTTCCTGATCAGAAAGGGGTTCTCAAAATGACTTCTCAGGGGGGTTCATGATCAGAAAGGGGTTCCCAAAATGACTTCTCGGGGGGGTTTGTGATTTGGTGTGTGTGTCCATCGCTTGTCCACTTTCGTCTCCTTTGCACCTTTGGTCCATTAGTCACCCCCATGCCCGTGCCCCCCGTCATTGGTCGTTGGTTGCGTGAAGCCAATGATCGCTTGGGCACCCGTCTCATCGCCGCCGCCCCTACCGAGGTGGAGGAGACCATCCGTATCGACGGGCTACCCACAAGGGTCAAGTTCAATCCGGGGACAACGTTGGGGCGTATGGAGGTGCCGCGGAGTGTTCTTGGAGAGATGGAGCCCGGGCTCGTTAGTGATTTGGTGCACACCACCTTCATGCTCAATCCTACACTTCGGGCCCTTTTGATCCACCTCAATAGTGCGGACGTCACGAGCCTTTTTGCGGGGATCTTGCCGCACGTTCCAAAGCCGAAGGACAACGCCAAGGGAAAGGAACCCACCAGTCGGGCCTAGGAGGATGTGGTTTATTGGATTGGAGAGGATGCGATTGTGTGGTATTCGCAAGCACCAAGCCGAGCCCCTCGGAGATGACCGGTCGTGCCTTTGGAAGTGCCCCAATTGGTCACAAGGAGCGTGTATTGCCGGCCTCCAAGATGGACACCTTTCCGGCTCGGAGTTTGGCAACGAATTCCGGTCTTGCCTTTGCGGATCCGGTGGAGGGCATTACCACCCCATCCCACATGGCGGGGAAGATTGTGGCACTACCGAGGCAATGTCCGTTGCCATGGGTCGGGATGGGAGACCCGCCCACGGTTGGTGTATCGGCCTCCGAGTTAACCTTCAACGAAGACCCAAGCAAATTGGATGGGACGGCACACTTGTTGTGGAAAGGAGTGGTGCCCATGGAGATGCTCGACAAGGTCGCGGAAGCCCTTGAAACTCGACCATGCGACACTTGGGATCCCGTATTCAATGACTTTCCGGGGGTTCACCGCGGTCCGGACTCGGGCAATAGAAGGATGTTTGCCCTAGGACTTCCTCATGTTCACGTAGAAGGATCGGGTGTTGGATACCATGAATGTGAGGCCCTCATGTCATTCACAAACCACGTTCTGGGCTTGTTCAACAACACATGGAATGGGGACCACAAGGCGTACCAAGCGGCCGCAATAGGTGCCAAGGGGCGTGAAATGCAATTGTACCATCGCGACACGATGAAGGTTCCCGATGGGAAGAGGGTGGTATCCGTCTTTGCGGCCTTGGACGAGGACTTTTATTCCGTTGATGGCACCGACACCGTCTTCTTGCCACATGGCCGTGATGGTTTGCCCCGTCCATGGGACCCTATTCCCATCCCGCTGCGACGTGGTGACTTGTTCGTCTTGTACAGCGACTTAGTCCATGCGGGTGGGTGTACACCTCTTTCCAAGCCGGCGTCATGGTGGAGACGAGTGCTGTTCTTGGGCATTGCCACGGTTCCCGTCACTTACTTAGGCGTCACAAGTTGCCCACCCTCTAGGACCCCGTATACGCGCGATTTGACAATATTCTACATTTCTACTTTGAGTATGTTATTTGACGTATGTGACCAAAGTTGTTGGCAGAGCTGTGTGACACCCGTTGAAATACGTGTTGATGTGTTAGCCTTGTGTATCCCCGTCTTCTAGTGTGTTGTATTTTACGTTTTTCTGAAGCTGTCCGAAATTTCGGCCAGGTTTTGGGTAACATTGCAAACAACTATGTGTATATGCAGTTTTTGACCCTTCTGGCTGAAATTTCGGCCAGCTTTTTGGTTTCTTGGTGAATAGGCATGATTATTTTCATTTTTCTTAGGGCTGGCCGAAATTTCGGCCAGCTTTTTGGTCTGTTCACTATTCAAGCACTTATATTCTGGTTTTTGGGTGGGCTGGCCGAAATTTCGGCCAGCTTTTCCTATTTTTGAACATGTAAGCAATTATTTCCCCTTTGAACACACCTGGCCGAAATTTCGGCCAGCTTGCAATTGTCGTTGTTCATGAGTATTAAACCATACACTCCTACATAACTGTTTTCTTGTCTCAGCATTAATGTCTTCTGCTATTACTGTCAATGTTGTACATGCTGCAGTTACTGGTGCTTTTGCTACTACAGCCAAAGGGCTGTTGCGAAATGCATTACGTGGTGGGACTCTGCAAAAGCTTTTGCAATTCTGCCTCTTGTTGCGGAAGAATCGCAGGAGCCGGCACTCCCTGACACAGTTGAAGGCCGCCGCCACCGAGAAGAAGCCCCCACGATGGTACATGACATTTTTGTCACAGTTCCATGCCCTATACTGCCTGCTGCGCCGTATGGCCCTCCCATACTCTAACTGTGGGTCTGGTTACAACTGGGGTATTATGTCCTGCCGCCAACGCCGTAAGGTAGGAGTCCTTGGTCAGTGTAACACTAAGCAGGAGTCCATTCACCATCGTGCTGGACTAGCAGCACACAACTTGTGGAACACCATGCACCGTAGGCAAGTTTGTATATGGTTTGATAACCTGAGGCGTTACAGGTCGGGAGCTAATCCCCATTCACCCGACTTAACCCTAAACTGTACAGCTGTTGCTGTTTTGCACACTACTGCCCTACCTGCATACCGGGGTCTGCCGGAGCTGGCCGAAATTGAGGCCAGGGTACCAAAGGTTGCTGATGACATCTTTCGCTCACATAGAGCATTGTTTGATCGTATTGATGTTGCCAACCAAGGTATTCAGAGACTTTGGGTTCGTGCTCCTTTGGATATTGCCAGAAAAGATGTTCGTTCCCTCAACTGGAGACCCGTTTTCCTGTCTGAGCTCCGCTCCGGCACACACAAAGAGCTTTTGCAACTCGTGGTTGATTTGTCATGTGTGGAACACCGCACCAGACACTGTGTTCCGCTGCTTGTGGACATGAAAATACACTTTGCCCTACTTAAGCTGTGTTATGGTGCTGCTTATGTTCCCTGGAATGTACCACAATTACTATTGGGTTTTCCTTTGGTGTACGGAGTATGGCATAGCTATAAGTATTGCGTTGAATTGATCTACAGGGCGTTCCTGCCGTTCATTAAGTTTTTGGAGCAGGGGAACAGCCTTCAGGTTGGGTCTATCCTCCCTCGCAAGGTCAAGGTCATCCATATGGAGAAGACGTTGCTTGGACTCATGCTAGCCACATCGTCCAATAGAGGCAGACTAGATGAGCGCGTCACTTCCCTGCTCAATAGCCAGCGGGACTTGACACCCATTCAGCGCAAGGGTTTGCGTATGTTATTAGCCCTTAAGGCTTTGCTGTACACATACTGTCCAGCTGCTTTCAGCATTGGGACTTTGGTTCGTGAGTGCAACTGGGAGGGACGGGGGGCAGGTTCCGGTATTGTAGCTAAGCAGGCACTTGAGATGTCCCTACTGCTCATGCTGAACATCCTAAAGCCCGAGGAACAGTTAACCACGGAGTATGTGAAAACCACCGCTGTTGCTCTTTTGTTTTGGAGTCAGTGGCATTCCGCCTCCCTAGGGTGTATCCACTCTGAGGAGTGAGGGTGAGGCACTTCTGAGTCGGTTCTCAGCCCACTGTCGCCGCAACACTGCCTGTACTAGTGTCCAACAGTCGTCTGATTTATTTCTGACACTTCCCCCTGTCCAACCCGGAGAGAAAGTTTTGCGTGGTGTGCTGACTGAGAGATCCGTGGCAATGTTCTCTGCCAATTTTAAACAATTCATCTTGACAGCCCATACACAGAGCCTGCCCATTTGTGTTCCCGTTCCGGACTATAAAGTTGAGGTGAGAAGACTGGATGCCGTTGAGGATTTGACGTTCCCCGGTACCATGTCTAGGACACGAATCACCACAGACCGTTTAAAAGTGGTTCTGTTGCATGCAATGCAAAATCTGGTTGCGCGTACCAGGGTTCCTGAGGGTGTTGAGGATTTTTTACAAACAAATGCACCTGCCCGCACTGCTGCCGAGAAAGGGGTGTTGCGTACTGCACATGCTTCTATTCGCGCTGCCAACCGTGCACCGCCTGCTGCTGCTGCTGCTGCTCCTGGTGGAATTGCCTTGCCCCCAAAGCCACCCGCGAAGCCCCGAGCCAGAGGCCCCCCAGTACCCCCCCCGGACCCCCCCCGCCCAGTACCCCCCCCCCCCGCCCTTGATGATTCCATTGCTGTCGACTCTTGTGATAGTGACCAGGATATTGATTGTGATGCAGACAGCGTTGCCTCCTTTGAAGCCCTAGATGAGGCGGAACACATCGGTGTGGATACCCAGGATTGGGACTGATTTCTGTTTGCAGCCGTGTTTGTCACTGTGGTATGGGTTCTGCCACACATTGCCAGTGATTTTGGTGTGTCTATTTGCCGTTTCATGTTTTTCTGGCCGAAATTTCGGCCAGACTTGTTGTTTTGTCATATGGCTACCCCCAGAACACAAATGACTTAAGGTTCTGGCCGAAATTTCGGCCAGCCTCTCAGAATGGTATTTGTACACAGTGGTTTGACATGCAGAGCAGTGTTGGCCGAAATTTCGGCCAGGTTATCCGAATTTCCTGGTCAGGCAGTCCGTTTTTGTTCATTTTTTGGTTGATCTGTGCTTGTTATTTGCTATCTGGGAACTCTCCCCTTCATGAAATGTTGCCTTGTAGCCCTTTATTTTATGACTGAGCCTGGAGGGGTATCGCAGGACATGGCTGTTTCGCCAGATGGTGAGCCTGCAGCAGACAATGGGCAATCTCAAGTGCAATCCCAGTCTCAAGAGGACCAGGCGAGCACAGAGGGCTTTCAAAAGAAGCCTAAGGCCGCACCAAAGAAAAATTCATCATCCTCCATCAAGTTATCCGACTAGGTTACGTCAACGACGAAAATAAAGGTTCGGTGGGATCAGATTATTATCGACCACGACCGAAAATTTGGGCAGGTCCGTAGGATTTCGGATGATCGCGTGCAACGCCGCTACGACGATCTGAAGGCAGCCCCGCCTGTGGATTACATCCAGGATCTTCTTTTTTATAAAGTCACTCGTATGTGTGTTGTGGTATTCTTCTCGATAGTACCGTTTTCGCGTCTGAATTTTCGACCCTGCTGTTACGAATATTCCTGTTGCACAGCCACTCGCTGGGTTCTGTTGGGGGGTCAGCATGTTTACACTGCTGCCCAAAAACACAAGACCGAATTTGAGATGAAAAATATGGAGACTCTGGATTGGACCCTGGTATTTGGTGGTTATGAAGTCAAACAGGACTGCCCCCTGCGGACTAGGCGCCGGCTTGCAGGCTTACATCAAATCCAGACCACTGCTGGCTCAGCATCCACCACATCGGAGCGAATGTCCCTACTCCTGGATAGGCTTGAGGATGAGGATACCAATGAGTACACCCTGTACCATCACATTACTGTTATGCTTGAAGAGTGTGGTGTTACTGCCGAGGAAGGCACTGTGGTGTGTTTCATTTGTTAATTCGGTTTTGTCGATCGACCTGGCCGAAATTTCGGCCAGCTTCTGTGTTCCACATTTTCTCCTGTGCAGAGTGCTGTTGCCAAACGGTGGGGTGGCGTTGGGCGTTTGGTGAAATTTGTGGGTCTTCCTTCAGTAGACGCCATGGCAGCCATGGAAAAGCGTGGACTACATCCCGCACTGGGTACGTTCAAGGAAGTGGAAGGCATCACGCCTGACCGACTTCGCGAGATCGTAAGTTACATGGATGGGACAAAAAGTACCCTACCTGGTCTCAAAAAAATTATAAAAGATGTTAAAAAGGCCCAGATGTGGTCCTGGCACATTCTTCATCCCGAGGCGGCTACGAATGGGCTTGTGAACAACACCAGAGGTATGTTTTGGTCAAACAGGGGTTTGTATTCGAATAAATCGACCGACCTGGCCGAAATTTCGGCCAGCTTGTGTGTCGTTCAATTAATGCACAATTGGAGCCCACCCTGTGCTAACACCTGTCTGCAGCTACACTTGGTACTATCGAGATGGCCAAAAGGCAGTGCGCTATTGCATCACACCTGAAGGTAGCCTATGGCAGTTGGACCTGGACTGAAGAAAACCCCTGGCCCCCGTGGTCAGCAGTAATTAAGGCCCCTCTTTGGAAGGAACCCAAATATGAGGGGTTGCGGGGATTGTTGCAGAAGCCTGTTGCTAAGCCTGTTTGTGAAAAATCTGATACTGGTCTGGTCAGTATCCAGTGTGCTAGGGAGTCCCTCGTTGAGACAAGCACAGGCAAACTCATTGCAGAGTCAGGCCGTGTGGAACTGATGGCAATGCGTTGTGGAGTCCCTGTTCCTAGTATCATTAGTTCACTGCCCTTTGCTGCTTGTGTCATTGAGGTGCCCCGCCTCTATACAGCTGGTTTGCATAACCTGGTTGCGCAGCTGCTTTTGTCCGGTGTGCCTGTGTTCATTGCGGGTGAGTCTGCTGATGTGAAAGCCACTGTTGCTGCTTTGAAGGCCACTGTGGCTGAGGATATGTATCAGTGTGATGTTGCACTTTACAATTTGTCAAGCAAGACCCCGCTGTACACTTCTACGTCCCATCTGGTTTCCATTTGTTCTGCCACTGCCTTTGATAACAGGCTTCCCCGTTACGTGGCTTTTACTGAAGGACCCATGTCGTCTGTGATGCCTATTGAAATATTCTCATTTCTTTTGAGCCTGGTTCCGGTCCCAGAACGGGCAGGCAACTGGTTTTTGCTGGGGACTCTGTCTGTGTATTTTGCAAGCATGATGTCTGCCAGGTTTTCCAAGGACTGTAATGTTGTGTGTGCCCTTTTGGGTGAGGAGACTGTTGTGCCCGATGACTTTGTTCAGCTCATCAGAGCAGGTATCACCAACGCCGACACGTGCCCCCCCAAGTCATGGGAGGATGTGTACCACGTCTTGGGGGCAGGTTTTCCTGTGGATTGTTCTGGGGTTAGGTATGTAGATGAGGATCCTGAGGAGCAAGATGGGGAGGCAGAGTCGCAACCAGAGACACAGACTCCAAAGAAGAAACCCAAAACTGCCCCTGCCCCCTCACCCAGTGGCACGCAGTGCGCTCAGGCCACCCCAGCTTCCTCCTCAGGCACTGTTGCCCCTACTGGCAAAGGTATGAATACTTTTGTGAATAATTTTTCACCATCCCAGGGTGGAAACACACAGTCATAGAACTCTGCCACTGCCAAGTCTGGTGCTGCAGCCCCTGCCAAGCAGCCTGCTAACACAGGTGCTAAGAAGCCCCGTGCATCTGGTCTGCGCAAGCGCTAATGCCAGTCCTGCTGCTTATATTGCCTGTCAGCATGAAGTCTGGCCGAAATTTCGGCCAGCATGCAGTCCTCAGCCTCTTCAGCCTTTTATTATTGTGTTTCCCCATAGGCACTGCAAAAGTCTGCTTTGATTCGTCAGGTGGCAAGTATTTGCTTGTAATTGAGTATATTATGTTGCACACCCTGTTCAAATGTCACTGCTCCTGTGTTCCTTGCTCATGTCTACTGTCTTAGGTACCCATTTCAGTGATCATATTCCGAGTTTCGATGGACCTGGCCGAAATTTCGGCCAGCTTAGGCCTGTCTGTCAAATAGGACCATGTGTTTGGACTTTTTCGAAGAGCTGGCCGAAATTTCGGCCAGGTTGGTGAAAATAGGAAATACAAGTACATGCTTTGGGATAGTTTTTTGTGTGCTTCAATGAAAGGTATGTTTGGGGTTCCCTCATCTGTGGTGTATAGGGGGGTTCTGTGATCAACCTCGAACAAAGGGGAGAGAAAAATAGGCAGCCCCCCCCCCCCCCCACACACACACTGGAATGCAGTGGTCTAAATGTAAAACAACACTATATTTTGGTGATTGAATGTCTTTATTTTGAAAATGTGTGTTTCCAGAAATGCAAATAATGGCATATATTTGAAATACACACCTTGTTTTTGCATGTTGCCACCAGGGGGGTTTGGGTACCCAAAAAATAACACCCCTTTTCACATACTTTCCCCCTCATTACAACATGGACTTCCGTGGCCCATAGCGCCAGGTGGGGGGTGGGCAACTTGTGACGCCTAAGACTTACTCGTACACGGTCGGAGTTCACGTTCCGTTTTGGGGTTTGGAGGAAAGCAGCGTTGATGGGCCGGAGCGCTGTAATATCTCGGGTTGTTGGAGGAAAGCCGCGAAGGACTGCTTCAGTTGTGGGATGCCAAGGCTCTGCGCCACTCACGAGGGGGAGCTGTGCCCGGCGTGCTCGTAGATTAGTGTTGGTAGTAAGGCGAGTGCGGCGGCTAGTGCTCCTCAGGCGCTGGGGTTTCCAGTCGGGGTCACTTGCTTGCTTCCCGTCCTGACCTCCACATTGCACCTTGCCTTGCACCCCCTGCCAGCACCCCCTCCCAACCCTTTTTGACCAGATGATCATTCTAATGTCAGGTGGGATTAGTGCCCGCTCGGGTCATGGGCACACGAGGCCGAGACATTGGAGTCAGCCAAGGACTAGAACATCACGGTGAGCAGGGTTCCTCCTGGGTAAATCATGGCACTGAGGTGCCAGTTTGGTGGCTTCGGCATGGGTCAAGACGACAAGCAGGCCTCCATTGTGCGTTGGGACATGGGACATCCAGTGCGGCCAATGCTAGACCCCCGCATGGGGCTGAAGTGTGGCTGGCTGACCGAGACATCGAAGGATTTAGCCTACTGGTGCAAATGCAGACAGGTACTGACTGTACTGGTCTGCTGAACTGCCTGGTGCCCGACATGAGATGCAGCAGGGTTCCCGGTGCCCGCAGGTTGCTGTTTTGTGACTGATCATTGGCCTGCGATGCAATCAGGAAGTACACCAGGAAGGGGCTTTGAGAAGGGGTTCCTGATCAGAAAGTACACTGAGAAGTGCATCTGGGAAGGGGTTCCTGATCAGGAAGGGGTTCCTGAAATGGGGTTCTCAGCAGGGTTCCTGATCAGGAAGCGGTTCTCAGTTTGGGTTCCTGATGGGGTTCCTGATCACATCCCAGAACCCCCTGCACCGCCTGTCACACCGGTTTGCCCCTGTAGGTCACTGTTGACGTTTGGCCGACACTGGTGGTTGATCAGCAGGCGTTCCTGGGCGATGGGGCTGCAGTAGAGGATGCACCAGAAGGGCAGCAAGTGCCCCACATGCAGATCACAGGGGTTGGTCCAGGCCCCCATGTGTGTTGGGCGATACCACCAAAGGCCTTAGTGAAGATGCCGGCTGTGTCGGAGTGCATCATGGGACAGGGCAATACGAAGTGGTACAAGCAGTGCGCACTGCGTGTCAAATGGCGGATGGAGGGCAAGACTCACCTTATGGACCTCAACTGCCTGCTGCCTGTGGTATACGAGAGCACCGATGCCCCGGGGACAGGTACTTGGCTCTTCACAACGCTTGCGTATGGCAAGTCTGGCAAGTATGAACACATTTGCTGGGAGGATGGGCGGCAGGTCCGCAAGGGTGCAAAGATGATCAGCTCCCTGTCTTCTGTGGGTGGTGCAGAGGTGTCAGCACCGGCATTGCGACATGCACAGCACAAGGCGTTCGAGTATAAGCAGAAGCAGGAATTGGGGTGTTTGGGCGGCCGAACGTATGTCAAGATCGAGGATGAAGGGGACAAGGAACCGCCCTGTGCAATGCCGGGACCATGCAAACGGAGCAAGTTGGAGCATGAGCAGAAGGCAAGCCAGGTGGGCCAGGTGGCTGCTGCGACCCTGGACCAGCGCACGGTTGATGACCTTTGCGCCCAAGTGTCCTCTGCTGCAAGGGCGGCTGTCCAGCAAGGCGTGGAGCCAAAGCCAAGGTCCCAAGTGGCCCAGATTGTGCGCCTCGGCAAGGAAAAAGACGGCCTCCAGCAACGGGTTGACCAGTTGCAGAGCAGCGTGGATGTATTGCAAGAAGCAACGGCTCAGGCAAAGGCGGAGACGGAGAGGCTTCAGATGGATGTGGTGCGGCTCACGGAGGAAAACACGCCGCCGCGATCGGAACGTGACAATGCAGTGTAGTTGCGCGAGCGGGCTCTGGCAGACGCGACCCGGCTGTGGCAGCTGGTGGACCGTCTTGGTGGTGACAGTCCCATGAGGGGTAGCCAAGGCAGTCCTGGCATGGGCAGCCCACGCGAGACACAGAACGTGATCCCCTCACCAACCTCCAAGGGTCAGCGAAAGAATTAGCGGCTTAGCGTGCATGAAGTCTCCTGCCCCCCCCCCCCCCCGCGCAGTGCGAACACGAAAACGGTGGTGCGCAGTGCAGCGGCGGTATACGCGTTTACGTGTCATGATTCGTGGAAACGAGGTGCGCGCAAGTCACAGGGTCCGGTGACGGGAATCGCGGCTGTGCGTCACTAGGTAGGCGTTGAGCACACGGTGCGCTGCAGCTAAGTGCGCGCGCAAGTGCGCCGTATATACCCCCATATGGATATTGTGTGCAATGCTGCCAGGCTTGCAGCAAGCTTGCTGCGACTGGCCTTGACTGTCTGCTGCTTTCTCTCTGTGGGGATGCTTTGCGCAAAGTGTGCCCAA
Source organism: Eutreptiella sp. 'Long Island Sound 2002' (assembly GCA_964036045.1). Classification (NCBI taxonomy): domain Eukaryota; phylum Euglenozoa; class Euglenophyceae; order Eutreptiales; family Eutreptiaceae; genus Eutreptiella; species Eutreptiella sp. 'Long Island Sound 2002'. Next base: position 56,418,152 of record OZ038380.1, read on the forward strand.
AAATTGACATGAACCGGAGGTTGAGTACGACATGACGTGGAGAATGGTTGTGCCTGTTTGTGTGAGTCTATCCTACGGGGGTGGGGGGGGGGGCTTTGCGGGGGATGGGACCCCCCCCCCCTTGCGGGCGAAGGAGCCCCCCTCCCCCCCTATGTGCACATGTCGCGCGCAAATGTCTGCAATGGAGGCGCATGGCCTCAAATCAGAAAGGTATGCGAGAAGTCAACCTGAGAAGGGGTTCCTGATCAGAAAGTTAGTCCAAGAAGTCAAATCTGGGAAGGGGTGCCTGATCAGAAAGGGGTTCCTGAAATGGGGTTCCCGGTAGGGTTCCTGATCAGAACGGGGTTCCTGAAAGGGGGTTCCCGGGCACTTCCTGTTTAGACACCATGTGCCTGTGTTTTCTAGATGGACCGCATGGTGGCCTCCTTTGAGGCTGAGGCTGGCAAAATGCTCCGCAAGCCATACTTTGACCTTGGGCCAGACCAGCAACGTGAGCGGCTGGCACTGGCGCAGCGCATGGTGCGGGCAATCCTCCAAGATCCGGAGGTGTCCTTTCGGCGCAATGCCAGCTGTGTGGTTTCGCTGGTTGGGAGGTGATGTCAGCGGCCGCAGACGTCAACGGATATGCCGTTGATGTGTTACGCCGTGCTCGCGCAATGCAACTGTCCATGTGACAAACTTTGCGGTTGCCTCGTAGGTGCACTCGTGATGAGTTGTATGAGGCAAGGCATGCGCTAACGCTGTACGATGCCGTGGCCGTGAGTGTGCGGGGACACGGGGGCAAAAAACGTGCGGCGGCTGCGGTGCCTTTGGCGGATCTGGTAGGTGAGCAAGTGCGCCTTGCACAAGAACAAGGGTGTTCACCCCCCCCCCCCCCCCAAGGGGAACGAACAAGATCCCCGTGTTGGTATGCGCGGACGCCACGCCGTTGTGGCGGGCCGCTGCCACCCGCTGCGACATGTTTGTTGGGGTTTGGCCTGGTGGCCCAGCGCGTGCGGGGAACCCAGACAATTGGGTAACCTGGTGGGTCATGGACGGAAGTGACGACCGTGGTTGTCTATGTGCGATGGATTTCGAGGCTAGGCTTAATGCCCAAATTGAACATTTGCAGTCAAACTGCAATGTGCCCTTGGAGGACGGCACGGTTTTGGGATATGACGTGGGCATGACGGGCGACGGCAAGGGCATGCAAGTCGCCAACTACTCCCCGGATGGAAAGTGTTGGTCGTGTGACGACCATGAAAGCTTGGAACCGGTGGAGGGGGTTAATGAACAAGTGAGGTGGGGGGCCTTCCTCTGGGCCATCCCGCCCCCCCGGCGTGTTGGGGACTATGCCCATGCAACCGCCCGTCCTTGCAATGCAACCCAAAAGAGGTTGCAACAAGATGCCTCCTCTTGGGTGCAAGAAGGAGACGGTTGGGGGGTGATTGGCCGCCTAAAGGATGTATGGGGGGACTTGATGCAAGTCTCACAAAACATCCCCCAAGCGGACCGTGTGGCCTTGCGTCCAACAAAGAAGGACGCCTTCGACCTCACCTCCGCACGTGTGTTTCTAGATGACACACAATACCAACATAGGGTAGTTGACCTCCTCAAGGAATACTACCCCGACCGTAGGGCCCCGAATGGGGCAATAAAGGTGTACACTGCAGTGCACACCATTTTGCTTGCCGTAACCCATCTTCACACGTTGTGGAGGAAAAAGGCCTACCTTTCGGATGTTGAGGTTGAGGAAGCTGAAAGGTGGGCCAAAAAGTTGGGGGAATGTTGGAAGTTGATGGGGTGGAAGGCAACGGTATGGGTGCATTGGACCGTGTGCCATAGTGGGTGGTTTGTGCAGAATTACCGCACAATGTTTTTTTTAAGTTCTGTGCCGACCGAGAGGAGGAACTCGGCCTATACAGTGCACATCCAAAACAGTTTTCGTGGGTGGTCGGTGAAGAATACGCGTGTCTCCATGAGGGGCATGCGCCATTTGCTCAACATGTATGGATTGGACGTTGGGCTAAAACGTGTTGGGAGCCCATCTCCGGGGACGGGGAGAGGACAAAAGAGGAACAGGAGTGAATAACATCGCCTTTGCGAAGTGTCTTTTGTTGCGCCACTTGTGCATGTTCAATTTCAGGAAGGGGGTCCGAGAAGTCATTTTGAGAAGGGGTTCCTGATCAGAAAGTAGGCCGAGAAGTCATTTTGAGAAGGGCTTCCCAATCAGAAAGTGCCCCTGGGAACCCACCGGGAAGGTCCGAGAAAGCAAATGCAAAAACGGCCCATTTGGGCCATTTGGCCCTGGACCGAAAATTTTCCACATGTAGGCACCCAAGAGGCTATGAAAACACCCCCCATCCAATTGGACCACCTACCTGTGTTCGGTTTGGAGTCGGGGTCAACCCCATCCGAGAAGGGGGGGGGGGGTTCCCGCTACCCCCTTCTCGGTTTCACCACATAGTGTAGATTTGTCTGCATGTACCCCGCACCTCTGCTATGCCATGACCCAAGAACGTGTTGGCTCAAATCACTAAAAAGGCTATTTTGTAAACCACATGGTCATGAACCATGATGGAGTGTACGAAGGCCTTATACATTCCATGGTAGTGCCATTCATCTGTCGTAAGAGTTTGTGTGTTGGAACAATAGTATGATGATAATCATGGCTACTGCCGCACAAGGGCTGAATACCTCATTGCACAGTTGTGGGGTTCGGGTTTAGTTCCAAACGTTTGGAAGTGATGGGTCAATTCTTCAGAACTCAGTCAGAGTTCCACTGCATCTTGCATCTGATGTAGTTTTGTACTTGTCTGCGGGTCATTGAGTACCGGGAATAGCCGCAAGATGATGCCGATGGGCACATTTGTGACATTTGTGTTGTATGTTTAAAAAATCAAGACATATCACTAAGTGCCTAGAGTGCATCGGCGAGAAAACTTGTGGTAGCAATGCGGTCATTGGTGCAATATTAGTCTTTCACAGTTGAGAATGCATGGGGGTTGTTTTGTTTAATGTGAAATAGAATGAATGGTTTGCGCACGATGCAAGTACCCCCTACTCCCCACCCCTCGCTGCTCTCCGACGCCCTACTGCGGGCCTGCAGGGAAATACTTGGGATGGGCTTTGATGCCCCCTAGCATCTATACTCACACTGCGTGGGCACTTTCCTGGACGCCTTATTGCACGGCACCGATGGGGTGGCCAAGCGTCAAGCCCAGGTGGCCCGGCCCCAAGGGGGTGGGTTCAAGGGCGGCAGGAACCCGGAGTCTGCTTTACCCACAACACCCTCCAGGTGCACAACCTGGACCGGTTGGTGCAGACCGCCGCCCACCGCTTGTCGGGCTTCCACACAGGGGCACCAGAGAGCCCCGTCTGCACAATCCCTGGCCATGTACCACGCAGTAACGGAATGGGGCCTGGTTCGCTGGGGGGCCCATGTCCGAACGGTGGTGTCGGGACGACCCGGAACCAGCGGCAGACCCCCGCCCGTGCCCTGCTTGCCAGCAAGGGGTGGGGACCCGGCACTGGATAGCCGATGGATAGCCCTTGGCGGCATCTCTTCCGATTAGCCGTGCACACACAATTGCACATGCGGCTGGATACCTTTTGCGCGCGCTGGCGCGCGGTCTCCGAATGGGGTGTCGTGGTCCTCTACGGACTTGACTTACCTGTACGACCAGGGTCTAGTGGTGGGGGCGGCGCAGCGCGTGCTGGCCCTAGTCGTCAATTTCTGGGACCTGTGATCCACAAGAGGGAGATGCTCGTTATATGCGCGGCCCCCGAGGTCCATTACCAGGACGGTAACGGGGAGGTGTGGGACCTCGCGTACGGGTCCCGCCTTGGTTTGATCCGGCCGCCTACGAGTGGGGAACTAGGCCGGCTGTTGCCGGCTCTTGGCGTGGTGCGAGCTTGCTATGGCCATTTTGTGAGCGTGGGCGGCTCTCCGCCGTCCAACCTACGGGACAGAGATTGCCCCCGGCCTGGGGCGCGGGGGGGGTGTCCCAACGGTCCCAACGGTATTTTGGTATGCGGGGCGGCCGCTGCCCACTATTCCTGGCCATTGGCCCCGGGAGGTTGGGGCAGAGGTGGCTATCATCGACGGGCCGGGTGGTCATCCTGCCCGGCGGTTTGTTTGGCTCATAGCTTATGGGCTTGGGCTGAGATGTGCGGTGGCATTCACCGAGGCGACCGCAGGGCGAGCCCCAGTAGTTGGTACGAGACCCTGGGCTGGAACCTTGCCATGCGCAAAGTGGCCATCAACATGTTGCGCAGTTGGCGCACCAAGCGGCGGTCATGGGGCCCCCGGGTCTCGTACAGTCCCATGTACCGTTGCGGTGGAGTGTGTCTTGGTGTGGCACGGACACTCCCTCGGGAGTGCTATACGGTGGGGATGGGGATCAGGCTATGGACCCAGCCCCCGTGACCTGCCGGCCAAACGCCGCCCAGTCCGTAGTACCTGGCAGGCTAAGGGCCCACACCCGTGAGACTGTGTCCCCTTTGCCCAAGGGGGGGTGGCGGACCAAACCGGAAGTGGAGCCGGCACTCCGCCTCGCCCCCCTTACCATCCCCTGGGGGGTACCAGGAGCGTGTGGGGCGGGTGTGTGCGCGCGTTGTGTGGGCAGGGGATCATGGAGGAGACGAAGAGGAGAACCGCCGCCATGATGCTTAGCCGGATGGACCAAGACAGAGACCTCCCTCTCAATCATGGCCAGATCGGTGAGGGCTGGCGGGCACCATGTGGTTGTGTGGCGGGTGCGCCCTACTGGGGGACCGCATCTCCTCCTCCTCCCGCGGTGCACCATCTGCTCTGGGGAGCAGCCCTTTGCTGGGCAGGGGTAAGTCTATGTTGTACAGAGGAGTCTTAAGCTCCACTAGCAGCTGCATTTTCGACCCAAAGCAGGAACTTGGGCTGATACATATTGCGAGACATGGCATTCCACTTGTGGTTCATCTAAGGGTGAGGAGAACCACCTAGGGTGAGGGGAGCTGTTGTACATGGGCTTGTGGGGGGATGGCACCAGTCTGGCAAACCTTCTGCCAGCAACGCTAGCCCCCACAAGGCTACTGGCTCAAGGTGCTTGTGTGATTCCACATGTTTTGAGCCATTTGTAGAGGTTTACTGTGGTGTGGCAGCTACGCATTGATTGTTTTTTCATTGCTTGCAGCACAAACATGGAATTCCTGTCTCTGTGTAGAATGCATTTCGTTTTGCATGACAGAGGAGTTGGATTTCAAGAGTTGCTCGACCACTTTGTACCAATGCAGTGGTTGACTCAATGATGTTAGGGGAGTGGCCATACAGAACAAACTATTGCAGAACAACACCACAGTGCGCTGCACAATGCAATGCGACACAATGCTGCACAGCACAAGATAGCACAAGATAGCAGAGCACAATATTACACAAGACTGCACAGCACAAGATAGCACAGCACAATATTACACAAGACCAAAAGCGCATGATACAACACAGTGGCACAGAATGACACGGCACAACACAACGCAACGCAACATAGCAAAATCCAACGCTGCAAAGCATACTGCAGCACAACACACAGGGTGCTCTCAGAAACCAAAAATGCTGCATTTGTCTATCAGGGATGGACGCTGCTCTGATTCCTTGTGTTTACACTTATTCAAAAGGAGAGTTGGATGCTGCAGCCTCCAAAGCGATGTGTACTGAGCTGCAAGAGCCCAAAGAGGCTTCTGGGCATTGAGGTCAGTGCTGTCATTTCTGGCCTTGCAAGGTCTGTCAGCTGCCAAGCTCCAAAATTACACATTCAACCTGCCTCTTGTTTCTCCTTTATGGAGTTGCTGCTCTAGCTCCTCTTTTTGGCTGGGTTTGTCAGTCCCTCCCAAATTTTTGGTGCACTGTGGGAGAAAAAATGTTTTTTGCTCCACAGCTGAGGCTGCAGTGATAGTGTAACCCCCCCCCCCCCCCCGGAATGTTTCAGTCTTTCTGGATGCTTCGTATGGGGTCAGGCATGGATGAGGTTGGGGTTTTGGCGTTGAGCACGGCGGTGACAGGACTGATGCCACTGCTGGTTGTCACATGAAGGCAAATACAGAGTATGTTGAAAACAGGATGATGGCACCACGCTCTCCCACAAGCAGGCATTCTAGACCTGGATATACAGGGTTTGCATGCCTGCAAACCTTGAGGAACAGATCTGGCCACACTTAGGAATGTTTTTTTCTTGGCAAGGAGGCATTGCAGATAGGGTGTGGGGTTGCCGCCTGTCTGGTCGCCTAGCTAAGGTGTCATGCAGGGCCCCCTCATTGCAGGCTGTCCCATTGACCCTCCTGAATTCCCTCCTGAAAAGGATGCGTCTTTTGATGGATATGTACGTGCATATGTAGGACAGGTGACTCTGTGAAATTGTACAATGTTTCCCTCAGCCCACGACTTATGCACTTGACTATCCATTTTAGAATATCAGGTTTATATATTTGAAATCTTGGACAACTGGACACACCATCTGTGGCAAAAGCAAGTGCTACATGGAAGGAGATAGTGACTGAGCCCTGCACACGCTGTGATGTGCTGCTGCAGGTCCATTCATTCAGTTTCTTTCACTCTTATGGGCTGTGATGTGGTGCTGCAGGTCCATTCATTCAGTTTCTTTCACTCTTATGGGTTGAGCCCCTGCTGTGAACAATCCTTTATCTGCTCATGGTCTTGTGCTATGCCAGAGCAATATATTCAGGGGTTTTGTGGGTTTTTTCAATATGACTGAGCCCCCTCCCCCCCCCGTGTCCAGCGAACACTGTGTCCAACGAACACTTCCGTTCGGACCGTACTTTTTGAGGACCTAATTAATTAGGTACTTAATTAGATACTGGACTCCAGAACTGCGGTTCCAGGCCAAAGTTTGGGGAAATGAGGGGCTGTTGTGAGTATCTTGCAGTAACGGTGGGCAAATTTGCAAAGCAGGTTGTGAGGGAATGGTGTCCCTCAACTACAGGACCTCTATTGCCCACCATGACTGATTCTCTGCTTGCACCTGGCCGGGAGGTGCTATACAAGCGGTACCACCCATTTCTGGCCGTCCCAAGAACAAGAAGGGCCCCAATCCCGGGGAGGATGTTCAATTTTCCGCATGAAGGGGGACCACAACAAGGGCGTCTACTCTGAAAAGTGCTAATTGGAGGCCTCCATTGCATTGTGCTTTGAATGGGCTGGGTAACTTGTGCATAGGGATGTTACCGCTGTTTCACCTTGTCGCGCGCACCGAACGTTGTGTGGAACAAACACTCCTGTTCAAACTGTAATTTTTTTAGGACAAAATAGTTCGTTGGACAGCGGGGGGGGGGGGGGTTGCACCAGACCATCATTCATCCCTGAAGTGGTGTTGCTCCTGTCTCTCTTCTCCCTCTGCAGTTGCGGTGTAGATGGACACACGGAGGTTGGGTAATGGCATGCCCAGGCATATGTCTTGTAAACATGAATGTGCAATGAGTGAAGCTTATGCACACATCTCTGCGAAGAATCTCTCAGGAATATGGCCCTCATGGAGTTTTGGCCTCGTCATATTCCAGCGGGTCGTGCCAGCTGCCCTGCTTTTGGTCATTTCAGCTTGCGTGATCAAAAAATAAGGAAACTCAACCCGGCAAGAACAAGTTTGGCAACAACAATATTTCTATGGGTTCCCAGGATGGAATTGCATGCAAGATGGGATTGCATGCAGAGGGAATATTGCCATGCCAGGCACAGATGAAGCAAATTTTGAGCCCCAGCCCATTTTTATCCATGATGATGAACCCTCATACCTATGGGCCCATTTTTGACCCGTTTTCAACGTCAAAATCAGCACTACATCATCCCTTGTGCCTTACTGTATGCAGACAACAAGCTGCAAAATAGATGTGTAGTACTTCTGGCTTTCAAGGTGTGTTTCCCCGGTGCAGCTTTTACACACCAATTTGCATCGTTTTCTTTTCCCACTCCTCTTTGGATTCATCATGCTTCCCCATATGATTTTGGCGAAGCTGGCTTGCTGCTTGCTTACCACGTGGTAGAGGCAGTCACATCACCAACACCCTTTAAGCGATATAAAGTTTTATTCTTTGCACCTGCTCGGTGACTCAAATCCAAGAACACCAACCTAGGCTTAGGGTCAATGAGGGCTACAGCCCTACGGATTCATTGTAATTGGATTCACTACTTTTTCACCCACCACCCACCACTGTGCAATATGTCCCTTGGGGACTCTTTTTTCTTTTTTTGAGCCCCCCCCCCCCCCCCGCTGATCCCTGTGTGTTGGGGCTTGAGGTTGGGGTGATGGGGAATGCTGATCTATGTGGCCGTTCCACCCACGATCTATGGGTACGAAGTTTGCATCCCCTGCATTTTGGTGCATTTGAAGTGGTTAGTACAATAGTTTAGCCCATGTGGTCATGCTCAACAAGGCAGGGGTCGTGTTGCTACCTAAGAAGGTAGGGGTTCCCCTTTACTCCCGTGTCATCAAACGTCCATGCTTTGAGCGCCAGGTTCGCAAGACGAGGTGCTATACAAATGTTGTTGGTTGCTCAGTGAAGATCCTGCATTTGGAGCTCTTCCCCAGCTCAAGTGCGGTCCTTGTGCTGTTCACTCAGTGGCTTTTGTACAGGCAGGTCCTGCAAATGGTCGTGGTGTTTTTTCCTTTCGGCTGCAAGTTTCACTTTTTCTACAGTTTAAGACAATTATTCTTGCCCTGCGGCCCTTGCGGCGCACTTGTGGTGCGCAGGTGTAGCCCTCAATGGCAAGCTTGTATGAGCAACAACGAAACACAGAGAAACACCATCCTAACTCACTCCTACCCGTTTTGGTGACTCTCATGTCCTTGGCGTTCTATCGCCATTCATGAACCATTTTTAAGGTACAACGAGGCTTCTTTCATAGCGCTTCTTCCCTGTATTTGCTGAGCACACATCGTGTTCAAGCAAAAATAGTGCCCTGCCCCCCCATGTAGCTTTGCAGTATTTTGTACTTTGTGGAATCTGATGTTCTGCCCAATTATGTCACTGCCGTCGGCAAGGTCTATGCACGTTCCGACACATTCAGAAATGTACAAGGGCGGTGAATATATTTTAAGCCCACCCGTGGCATCACAAAAGGATAGCCCTACTCTCCACTTCTGCTCCCTATCGTTTATGAGTGCTAATGCAGTGTTTGATCACCCAGTACCCGGATCTTTTGGTCTACAGAGCCGATATTGCCATCGGTGTGAAAGATTACTGTGAATTGCAACAACTCCTCACCAGCCTCTCCGCTTGGGGACCCCAAATTGGAATTCAGTTCAATCCCAGCAAACCAGAAGTGTGCTTTCTTTCTTTCCGACTATCTTTTTTTTGGTTCCGATTTCTTCTTTGGGCATCTTTGGGCTTTGGGCTTGCACCGAAGAAGCACACGCGGCAGGAGGACAATGACGGCAGCGTCGAAACACGCTACCCCTTCAACCAGCCTCGCAGGTCCCACGGGTACACTCCATTTCCGCAAGCAGATGCAAGCAGAGTTTGGATCACCATTGACCAGCAAGGTGGCACGCGCAGCATACAGTCTCCTTATCTGCCCCAGCCATCGGGGAACATGCGCAACCAACCTATAGGCTTCGACGAGAGACCATCTTGCTGGCAGGGGGCTGGCTTACGCCGGCAGTCGCCAAAGCCTCTTGTCAACCTCAACACGAGTGGGCGTCTAAGCGACAACTGCAGCTCGCGGTTCCAATGGATTGGGTGGGGCTACGTGCAGCAGGCGAGTTCGAATACAAGTAGGAAGAAAGGCCTGTGGACAGTATGTGGGCGAGATGGATTAGAACGGATTTGCGAGACGCTAGGCCTGAGCGATGCGTTGGGATGGGGACGCGTCAAACGGCCGCTAAAAGGTCGGAGAGGACCTGGTCGGCAGAGCCTGCAAGCAACAGGGCAGAGAATGTGGCAGCGAGTCCAGCAACGAGGGGGATTGCGTCTTTATGGCCAGTGAGCGTTGAGGTTGTTCAATGATTCGGGACGCAGGTGGAACGTGTGATGTAGCTACCGGATGCCCCAAACAACCAAGCCACATTGGTTGCAGGTGGCCTCATGGCGATGGGACGGTTGGCAGCGGAGATCAAACCCCAAAGAGGCGTAGACAAGCTGAGAAATGATTTATCGACAATCTCACAAGAGGGCCTTAGCCAAGCATCCAATGAGTCTTATTATGATCCGGATGACACGGAGCCCGTCAGCATGGAGTTGAAAGGACGGGGAGTGGGAGAGGTTAGAAATGTGACGGTGGCATCCACGCTGTGGGACAAAAACGTGCCAAAGAACCTTCTGCGGATTTACACTGCCTGGGACAGAAAATTTGCCCGTGGCATCCCGACAGTGGAGTACCTAGCCGTGCAAACAATATTGGACGGCATTAGGGAAGCGGGTCCGCTCAAGAGGTGTCATGACGAGCACGGAACCAGGGTGATACCGAAGAGCTCGCAAAAATGTTCCGTGATCTTTGCGTGTGTCGGAATTAATAAGGCGGATGGTAGGAAGCCAACGAGGTTTAAACTCCCACAAAAAGAACGGGTGGTTTGCTTGTTGCCAGGAACACGTGCTAAGGCTTTTCTTGCAAAACTCGTTATTGCTGACTATTTTTGGTCCATACGCATGCTACCCCGCAGGCGTCGAGTCTTCCGTGTGCGCACACATGGTGGGTGTTACCGGTGGTTGACACTGCCGTTTGGCTGGCGTTATTCGCCTGTGGTCTGCCACGGCTTGTTTCTGCACTTGTGAGAAGAGCGTTGCGCGGGTTGCATGCAATTGGGGCTACTTATTTAGATGATATGCTTGTTTCAACGGTGGATGGCAACTGTGTGGCAGCACGCCGTATTGGTAACGCGTTGCGTCGGGCGTTTTTTTTTTGAAAGCACTAAGAGCATCGCAGAGCCCGTGCGTGTGATTGAGTCACTGATTTCTATAGATTTCGGGGGGGGTAGACGTTCGCTGATGAAAGCACCAACGTTTGCTTTGAACCCACAACAATTCTCCCCTTGGCCCTGGTTGCCCGGGAGACTGTCAGAGGGTTGCGTTTTTTTCACTATGGTGCCGAGCGACGGACGCCAAGCAGGTACAGGATTGGGATTGTGCGGGAGGGTAGCCAATGGTGCTGCTATTCCAGCACAATTTCTGATACTTATAATGGCACCTGCCCTCCGGAGGGCTTCACTTAAGGCCCCAGGGGCCGTGCGAACACGGTGTTTAGCGCAGTCGTCAATATATTGCAAAACAAGAACAGAATCCAAGTGAACGGACTCGAGGATGAATCCCAATACATATTGACATATCAGGGGCGAAAATTGCCATCCAAAATGCACGCAGGAGAAGCCATAAGTGTGACCATCAATGTGGACACGAAAACTGCCGTGTAAAGCCTCAGGCAATATCAAGGACCAAAAGGCATTCGTAAGATCAATATGACATACAACCAATTCCTCACCTGGCCAATCCGCAGGTTGTCCAATTCCCTCAAAAACGGATCGTTTAAGTGGGCCAGGTAGGTACTGCCCATAGACAACTTGGTGGGGGGGGGAGGGAGGGGATTTGTACCAAAAAGGCCAAGTCCTCCACAGAAGGCAAGCAAATAGTGTGCGGGCGACATGTATGTTGCTTGTTAACTGGAAAAAGGTACCCCCCCCCCCAAAAGCTTCTTTCCGACTGTCTATTTTTTTTCGGTGTCTTTTTGTCCATGCTTGCCCGGGCCGCTAGGCCTTGACAAACTGTCGCCGACGCCACCTCCTTGTCCCCTGACCGCATGAGTGTCCGGGACACCCAGGCCCGCCTGGCCACGCCAGGCGAGGAGGTCATCGTTCCTGCCGACGCCGGCCAATTGGCGTGTTTGGCAGCCATCGATGACGCCGACTATATCATTCAGGACGAAGTGGTGCTGAAGAGTGGAGTTCCAGAGGCTGCCTCCCTGTTGTACGACCTCTTCAAGGACTGCGACTCGTCTGAAAAACTTGCTGCCGTCCTTTACGGCAGTCGCCCTAATGTTGTGCTCGTTGGGGAAATGACTAAATATGACAAAATCCAACATGCAATTAAGAGACTGCTTGCTGATTTGCCCATGCTGGGCCGCTTTGTTGCAATCCTGCTTGAACCTATCAGCGATGATGATGGCAGGCCATCATTCCTCAATCGGGCACTCGCCCTCAACTCGAACCTGCCTTTCGGTTGCGAAAAGCTGCAAATGGCGGACAGGTCCCTCATGCACATGCGCACACATGATCGATTTGATGTCTGGATTGCAAGCAGCACAAGGGATTCCAGAAGCCTATCTCCGCCCCCAACGTATAAGCTTCTGCGGCTTATGACGCCTGGGGCAGAAGTTGACAAGGTGGTGTTCCACGAGCCAGACGTGCGGGATAACCAAATACGCTGTGCAGGTTCACAATGACCTAATCAACGGGCTGTTGGGGTCTATTGGCCTCAACTCTGATGAAATCCATCTCCTCCCGGGGACAGACCCACGGAACTCAAAGCTGTTCTTCACGGAGTTGAATGAAGAACAGGTGAATACTGTGGTATCACAGTTCGGATCCAAGCCAAGGTTCCAGATCCAGCCAGTGGAATGGTATCGTGGTGCCAACCTGACCAACATGGCTGCTGTCTATGAGGTGTGGATCAAGAAGACGCACAAGGAAACATGGTCTCCCATGCTGTATGCCTCGGTTCTCGCGATGTTTTGGACAATCCCGGGCGTTCTGCAGGCACAATCGCCAGTGAAAATCCACGTGCTGGGGCCCAGCAAACTGCTGCTGGGTCTCACAGAAACTGGGCACTCACTGTTGAAGACACGGTACCGTGAACTGGTGGCTGCCATCGGGGCCGTCTTCAAGGACCTGAGGACAGGACAGTTCCTCGATAGGGATATCATCTCCAAGCCCACAGTCCCCTCGACATGGAAGAAGGACCTTGTGGGCACAGTGTACATTCTGAATGTGGCACCATGGTGGTACCTCTCGGACCTGACTGAGTCCCTTGCTCCTTCCGTGCACTGCCGGTACATCGCGGACCGCGTCAGATGGAGTGTTGGGGAGATGCGCACTGCCACATGGCGATTGACCGGGGAAAGTGTGACACAGCTGATTGGAAAGGTCTACCTGTCAGATTCTGGGATGCCTCCGATGTTTGTGATTTCCGAGGCGGATTACGAGGCGCGGAAAAGGCGAATCACAGATCGGCCCAGAAACACAGACGACTCGAAGACACGCAGGCAGGGCCTAATCACGGCGGGAGAAATGGCCAAGGCCATGGAGTTGGATGACCAAGTCGACAAGGTCATCAGCTCCCTCAAACGCAAGCGGGACTTGAAGGAAGATGAGGCTTCGTCGTCCAATGGAGCAGCACGATGACGTCGGCATCAAGCATCCCTCTGAGCAGCACGCTCAGAGTATTGTCCCAAAATATCAATGGGTTTCAAACAAAAATAACCATGAGAAAGCGTAAGCAAAAGCGCATAGTGGCCCTAGGGTCACTGCTGCGGTCCCTGGAGGTGGACTTCTTCGCCATCCAAGAGCCTCACTTCGTCACGGTGGAGGATCGTCAAGCGGGCATGCAGTGCTTGTCAAAGTACGGGTATGGCCTGGACGGACCACTTCATGAAGAAGGAAGGGGAGGAGTGGCACTAGCGTGGAAAACATCCAACTGGACACTGCAATCAATGAAGTTCTTGTTTCCCAGGGCGCTGAAAGCCTCACTGTCGAGTGGTCCACTGGAGATCACCATGTGGTCCACTTCCACCACAAGCACACGTGTCGACAGTCGCGATGGAAAGACATCGCCAAGGAGTTACATGGACCAAACCTGATTTTATGTGTGGATCACAATAGTTTAGTTGTAAAACACAGGGACGCCTTCACGCCCCCAGAGTTTGAGCATGACACGTCCTTACGTGCCAGAGACCAGGAGGTGAGGACCTTGGCGAAAGCGGGTCTGCAGGATGTTTGGGTGGATATTCACTGTCCAACCCTGACGGACATCAAAGACAAGGAAGCATCGTGTCCGACAGGCTTCACATACGGCTACCCCCGAGAAGGAGAGTGACTCGACCCGCAGAGGCTACGCCGTATTGACCGCATCCACACAACATCCGAATTGCTGAGCCTGGCGACTAGCGTGTACCCCATGTTTGCTGCCAACTCAGACCACAAAGCGATCTTGGCTGAATTCACACCCCCGTCTTTCGACACAGAGGACACAAACCCCAGATTCTACTGCCCAGAGACCATCCTTCAAGACCCGGAGGCAATGGAAGATCTGGAGACCTCTCTCAAGTCTATCAAGTCAACAGGGGATCAATGGTGGGAAGAAGCAGTGAGCTGCATCCAAAAGAAGGCGATCAGCCACCAAAGGGAACATAAAAACAAAAAACAGTCGGTAGAGCTACAAGCCCTACGGTTCCTGCGTGGCTCCACGAGAGACTCTGTCGCACCAGCGGTCTACCAATTTCTATCATCACTGGGGATTGCAGCAACAGATGCGGCAACAGCCTACACCCTCCTGGTGGGGGTGTATGAAAAGGCTCAGCGTGACAGAACGGGCATGGAAACGCTGTCCAAGCTCAAGGGGGTGATCACGACCGGGGAAACTTCAGGAGATCCGAGAACGCAAAGAAACAAATTGTATCGGCTAATGCGGGAGTTGCAGGAGCGAAAGAAACTTCAACAGCTGGTATCCAGGACAGGCTCGGCGATACGGGGGGCAAAAGCGGTGGCAAAAGAGCTGGTGGACCATTGGGACAAAGTGTCCACCCCGACGGGATCCACTGAAGAAGATTGTTTGGCCTATCTGAAGTCGTTAGGAGTGGAGTAGCGGCTGCGCAAGGTAGGTCGACTCCTTTTCAAGCAACTATCCCTGGACATAGTTCATGAAGGCCTTAAGAGGCTGAACAGCAACAGTTCCCCTGGATTGGATGGTTTCTCGGCAAAATTCTTCAAGAGGTTCTCGGGCATCTTCGAACCGCAAATGTATGACTCAATGAAACGCTTCCTCGAAGTGGGCAAAATGCCGGAGACATGGACCTCGGGAGTGGTGACAATGATCCCCAAGACGAAGGCGATGCAGACACCAGATTCGCTCCCACCAATTGCACTGCAAACTACAAGGCAGAAGTGGCTCACCAACATCCTCCTGATCCAGTTAGAGGATGTACTCCTCCACTGCATTCCGTCACAGCAAACAGGTTTCCTTCGACACAGAAGCATACTCCAGCATGTCTATGGGTCACGGGCACTCTGGGATGGCTTAAGTGAAGGAGCGGCGTTATCAGTAGACTTCAGGACTGCTTTCCCCACGATGTTTCACGAGATGGTGTTGGCAGCACTGGGTCTAATGTTCATACCATTCTTGTATATCCGTCTGATTCTGCACCTTTTGCGAGCACCGTATCTATACTCCGTTGGAAAGGGATACGTCCCAGGTGTTTACCACCTGAAGGTCAACCTGAACAAAACGGCAGCGATAGTCCGCAACTGTGGGGGAATGGAGTGGGCGAGGTGCTTTCGGGACATTGGAGTGGATGTCAAAAACTTCGTCAAGTATCTGGGTGTACGCTTGGGGAATATTCGGCACCAACAAGACGACCAAGGATGGGGGCTGACGATAGAGCAGGCCTTCGCACCAGCACTGCAAGAGGCCTTCCGTCGCGCTAGGGTGGTATCCACACTGCAACTGTCCATGAACGAACGTGCATTCATGCTGACATCATGGATTCTGCCGGTCGTGGCATGGGTATCCAAGGCATACTACGCCCCAGTCTCGGTGATTAGACAACTGAAGTTGGTGTACCACGTGACTACGGGTACCAACAGCTGGGGAATCACCCTACCAATCCTTTCACGACCAAAAACGCAAGGGGGACTGGCACTAGCAAAACCAGAACTGTTTCTTATGCACCAGGCAGCGGCTCCGTTCGTCAGCCTGTTGGGTGAGCCTCACAGATTCCCTGACAAGGCAGTGGAGACCTTCTATGCATGGGCAACAGCCATAGGGTTCACACCATCCAAGGACAACCTTCCATATATTCAACTGGGCATGGTTCGAACGGCAGATCTCACATTTCTGGGATGGTCGGCGAAGGCACACTCCAACATTCAGCGAGTGGCCCCGCAGGTGGCCTCCCCGGCAAACCGGGACCGCCTGCCGTTGTGGCACTCTGTGTTTTTCCGAAATGAGTTCCGCTGCTCCTACTACAACACGAAATTGATCCGGCAGGGGGTGCTGACGTGGGGTCAATTCCAAACCTTGGAGGACGCAAGATTGTTCAATGCACTGCCTCGGACATGGAAAGGGGTCTACAGTCATGGCGGACGACTCCTCGACAAAGTCCCGTCACAAGGGGGGTTTGATACCCCCGCAGTCCATACCCAAAACTGGACCAGGGCAAGGCTGCTCCAGTTCTACGCCTCTCAGCCAGGGGTCCGCGACCCGCAAACACCGGAGGTATGGGAACAGTTGGCACAGGCACAGCTACCACCGAGGGCTCAAGACTTTGCGCGAAAGGCGCTGTGGCACAAACTGACCGTACATGCAAGAGTCTACAAGAGGTCAGGCACTGACAAGTGCCCGGTGTGCTCACAAAGGGAGACGGTTAAACACGCCATGGTCGAATGCCCCATGTTCAAAGCGGCGGCGGCGGTTATACAGCACTACTATGGCCAGGTGAAAACTGATAACGGGACATCCACAGTTCGAGATATGATGGAGTCCGACGACCAAGAATGGTTACTGAAAACGAACCAAGGCTGGGCGATGTGGTCAGCAAGAAGTGCCCACTGGCGGTATCGATGCGAAGTCAAGGCAGGAGCGTCGCCGGTGTTCACGTCATACCTAACAACATGGCTAAGGGAGCTATGTGAGTGGGTGGGATTTTACACAGGGGAGCGCAGGGAACAATGGAAAGGCTTTCAAAAATCATTGGAACAACTTCGAGACACCGGAGTGCAGCCGCGACAAGGGGAAGTGCAAGTACATGGGGGACTGAATGCATGGTTGCAAACACACACGGAGTGCTTCACCCAAGAGAAATCAGCCGACAATCATAGTTGGCAAAGGGCAACGGAATCACGTCCGAAGCGCCCGAGGCAGGCAGGCCCGGGAGTGCTACAAGGAGTGCAAGATCTGATTGCAGAACTGGTGGAGAAGGGCTACAGGATAGTGTACACTGACGGATCGTCGAAGCGACTGAGCCACAAGGACATGTGCAGGGCCGGGGGATTTGGCGTGTTCGCGGCGGAAGACGACCAAGGACCACAGGTGCGCTTCTGTGGCTACGTACCAACACATCACAGGCAAACAAACAACGGAGCAGAGTTTTGGGCAGCCGTGGAAGCCTTACAGGGATTCTGGGTGCCAAAACTGGCAATCCTCACTGACTCGCAGTACCTGCAGCTGGGGGCGACTGGCAGGGCCCAACACTTGAAGTCAAAGGGATGGACAACCACATCTGGAAAACTGCAAGCCCACGTCCCAGTCTGGGAAATGCTGCTCCAGGAAATGGCGACGCCGGGAAGAGAAGTCAGGTGGGAACATGTCCCAGCACATGTCAACGTGCAGGGAAATGAGGTGGCGAATGGATTGGCCATGGAAGGCATGTGTTCAAGCCCACTGTGGTCACGGCATGTTGCACCAAATTCATCATCAGGGTCAGAGTCCACGGTAGGTTTGAGGGGAGGGTCGGGATCAGAGTCAGAGGGCACCAAGGCACTTTGGTCATCCTTGGGTATGGTACCCATGGACAATGCTGAACTGACAGGGGAAGCATCCGGGGAGCCAGCGCCACGTGAGATGGGACCGTACTCCTCAAGCAGTACAGAAAGTGGGGAAATGAGGACATGACACACACACCAGGGAGTGCTGTCGAGTGCACTGTCAGCAGCGGACACACTGTCCTTTCAGCACTGATGTGAGTGACACCAGGCGGCAGCGCAAGAAGCGGAGGCTCAGGAAACGCAGGAACCCAGGACAGGGTCGATAATGACAGAGCCAGTAGCCCCTGCACAATGGTGCTGTCAGAGGTTCCAAGCACAACAATGCGCAAGTGCATGACAGGGGCACGACCTGCAGGGTAAGGGTTAGAGACTAACCGGCACTGTGGGAGGGTGGTGGGTGCGAGCTGACCTCAGTGTCCAGAGGACCGAAGCCAAAGCACAGTCAACAACCACCTGGTGTGGTACAGAACTGGTCTGTGCTGCAGTGCAGCAAGAAAAACACTGAACAATGTGGTTATGACCATGCGCCTGTGACACGGGGGCGTATGCGAGCCCAGTTTCCGTTGCCTCATGGCCCAAAGGGCTTCAAAACCCCGTCTCTCACGAAAGCTCTTGCCATGATACGGCCTTCCGGAGAAATGTCCAACATGGATCCCAAGTCCACGTGTGAGAAATCCAGGGGGGGCAAACAAGTGTAAACTCTAGTATCGGGATATTGCCCACCGGGCCTATACCCCTATCCAGGCTTTCAGGGTCCAACCCCAGCAAAAGTTTGACGGGGGAGGTGGAATGCCTTAGGATGCATGACCAAACATCCCGCCGCAAGGCATCAAGAGCAGTGAGGAGGGACTCATCCCCGTGGACCATACCCAAATCCATGGCCACCCTGTCCCCTCTCATCAGGAGGAACTACATCCTACTACGCAGAAGGGGTCGAAGATTAGGGTGCAAACGCAGGCCTTTAGAAATCTCCTCGACCCACCCCCAACCCCTATCAGAATTCAAAAGGTCTTCCACCGCTCGTGCCCTAGGGCGGTCTTTATTGGGCTGAGCGTCGGGCTATGCGTCAGTCGGGACACCTTAAGGCCTGAATCATTCTCGGGTCTTGTGTCTAGGGTCTTGTGGGCCAGGGGGTAATGGCTCGGGGTCGTCCTTGGAACCTTCCTCGCATCCTGGACCCGTCGAATTTTGGTGTAGCTAGACCCGCCTCGACTGTCCCGCCTGTACCCCCCACTGGCTCTTGGTCCTCCGCATCAACATCAATGGGCTGTGGGGCCGGTTCGGTTCCGATTGATGGACCACCTTCCGGAATGCTTCCTTCACCTCTGACTGGGGTGCTCTCGGTCGGCTGTTCAGGTCCTTGCTGGTCCCCAACACGTGTACTAAAGTCCCCTGTGGAGGATCGGTACCTCTCCTTCCTACCTCTGTCCCCTGCTTCACCACGTCGTTATCTAGCGAGCCCTCGTGACACTTGCGGTCCATGGGGCTTCGCGACCTTGGCACCCAACGGCGGTTGGACTGCATCACCCTCCGAATCATCACTGGCCTTGTCCTCAGATCCGCGGGCATCAGCACGTCCTCCCGGAACCGTCGACATCCCTGCAGGGGATGATGTTTCGAAGAGCTCTGTGAGGCTGTGCGGCCATAGGTCCATGATTTGGGTCTGTTTCAACCTAATGCCACTGCCAGCTGGCCAAGGGAGTCTCACCACACCCTTGAATTCCCATTCCTCCGGGGGAGTCGCATAATGGTAAGCCATTTCGATGCTTCACCAACGTCCCCACCAGCAAAGGTATCGCCACAGCAATCCCATTGCCCGTAGGTACGTGGCCCTAGCCCGTCGCCATGCGTGCCATTGTGTATCATGTCGTGGTGCGCCCTGGAGGAGTTGTGCAATACCTTCTTGCAAGGTTGCCGAGGAACCCAAAGTCGGTGCTTCACCGGGGGCCACTTTCCTAAGCTAGGCTAACCATGCCAAAGCCAAAGTACGGCCCCAGGCGTCTCCTGACTTCTCGGTCCCCTAGTTTGAGTCCTTGGAAAGTGAGACCCATCTTTGTGATGTTCGACTTCCGAGTCGACACGATCTCCGCAGCCGTGGCAAGGGTGGAGA
Organism: Eutreptiella sp. 'Long Island Sound 2002'; assembly: GCA_964036045.1. Lineage (NCBI taxonomy): Eukaryota > Euglenozoa > Euglenophyceae > Eutreptiales > Eutreptiaceae > Eutreptiella > Eutreptiella sp. 'Long Island Sound 2002'. The sequence goes on from OZ038380.1 coordinate 56,437,967, forward strand.
AGGACAGCACTGCTCCCGCGTAAATTTCCTAGTCCCCCGCCGCTTTACACCCTTCCCCCAATAGTTGTAGTACTTCTAGTCCTCCGTACGGCCTGTGACAAGGTGTTTCCTGTGGTGCCTTAGCCAGGCTTCACAACCGAGGCCACTACACTTCTGGTGTCCATCCCAATTGGACCACCACTTTCACGGCCGCAACGCATCCTCGCAGGCATCCTGCCTAGTACCCTGATGCACACATGGATAGCAATACTTTTTCCGCTAGGGACTGGGTCTCGTCGTCTCACGGGCATGTACCTACACATGGCAAACCATGGCTACACAACATGGGCGTGGAAGAACACAACAAGCAGGGCACACAGGGCAGCAACACCATATGGCCGTACTACAAAACCATGCAATCTTGCATCGTGTACACCATGGTCCAAAAACCGTAAAAAGGAAAAAGAATGAGCCATGGCTCATTCTTCTAGCGAAACCGAAAATACATAGCACTCATTACACAATGGCCCAAAAAGCGCAAAAAGGAAGAAGAATGAGCCATGACTCATTCTTCTAGCGAAACCGAAAAATACATAGGACTCATAGGAGTGTCACATCCTGTACAACTCACTTGTTGCTTGCAGCAATCCTGACGCAACCCATGAGGGGGCCACACCTACCTACGCCTTGGCTTTACTATTGTCATCCTTTGCCTCCGTCTGTTGCTACGCATCTTTCTTCTTTTTCTTTTTGCCCTTGCCTCCGCCACCCACCTCCTCTATCTCTCACTTTGACTCCTCCTCACGTTTGATTTGCGGGGTGTGTTCGGGCATGCTGTTGTTCCTTAGTGCAGACAGGGGCAAGCACAAGCAAGCAATGCTCGCTAAACCACATGCATATCAAGCTGCTAACCCTCGGGGCCTTATAGTTGGAAAGAAATTTGTTGTAGCGGCCCAAACTATAGAGAATAAGCCGGGATTGATGGGGAGTGCTATTGCGTTATGGCGGCTGGGCTTGATTCATAACCAACGAAGTGAATGTATGGCGGCAGGGTTGCTAGGAAAGTTGGAGTAGGCGGTGCACCCTAATGCAAGCCTGGCCCCTTTCATTTGAGGGGTGCAGGGGTAGAGCTGGTCTTCCTTGGTTGGCCTCTAGATTAGGACAGCAATTTTACCCCTCACTAAAAAGCATGCATGACGTATCCTGGGGAGGTATGTGTGGGCTTTACGACCCAATGCACGTTATGCCCCCTTTGTGTCTGGGTGGTGGGCCCATTGTCAGTGGCGTGCCAACTGGCTGCAAAGCTGCCCCCTATCCTTGCTTACTAGCCTCCTGCACTGCCTCATCATGTCTTTGCGGGGTTGGACACTGAAACTCCTGCTGCCTTTGTCTAATTGTGGCGGGGGCACTCTGTTTGTGGACGCTGCATTTGATGTGGACAGATTTAAAGTAGGAGTCTGGGGTCCTGTGCTAGGGGGCAGAGTATTGCTCCCCTTTTTTGCGCACCCAGCAAGAAGCTGAGCTTGAGGCTCTGGTGAAGGGAGTACGTCTCTGCATAAATGTAGGATGGCCAGTATGGCGCCTGGTGGGCGACAACAAGTCCGCTCTAAGCTAGGTGTTGGCGGTGAGGGCTAGGGCTCGTTTACAACACCAGAATAGACACCTCCGTAGGCTTTTTTATTTACTTCAGCGCCTGGAATCTTCCGTGTATCTAGAGTATGTCCCAGGGGACCTTAACCCAGCGGGTTGCCTGTCTAGGGATGACTCCGATTGGGGTGGCAGTGTTGAAACTGCATGCCGGCAAGCACAGGTTCGATATAAGGCTTTGGAGGCTTATCCTTGCGTGCCTTCCCGTGTCGGGGTTCTTGGTTTTCCCAAAGGGCGTCGTGGGGCAACCACAAACTTAGAAAGCTCGGCCCTAGGCTGTGCGGAACCATTGTGCGGCAAATTCTTTTGTGCGAATGCTAAGTGAGTTGCTATTTTCACTGGAGAGTGGGTTTTTGGGTCCCAGGGTGGTCAGGATCTTAACAGCCCTGCTGGTGAGACTTGTTTGGGGAAAGTGGCAAGAAAAACAGTGTCGGTGACCGTAATATGCCTGAATACTCTTGTTTTGCTTTGTGATTGAAACGACTGTTTGCTTTGCGAAATTTTGTTTCATGTCATGCATATTTTATTTCATGGTTCAGACTTGTTTTTAATGTTTGTCCAAGGGCCCACCCGCCCACCCATACTGGGTAGGTGGTCCCGCCCACCCGCCCAGTACAGCTACCTGTGTTTCTATGGCATTTCTTGTGCCTTTGCGGACATGGACAGTGTCGGTGACCGTAATATGCCTGAATACTCTTGTTTTGCTTTGTGATTGAAACCTGATGTTTATGACACTTGCCACAAAATTGGGTGGGCAATTGGGGCCGCCTGTCTTCCTCGAGAGTCTAGGGTTGAGGCATAAAGGAGGGCTTGGGTCGTGGTGGCATTCTTGAACAAGGGTCTTCAACAAGAGCGTGTGGTTCACGCTAGGAGTCTAGGCGTGTGGGGTTGAGGTACAACTTCGGCGATGATCCGATTCTTCATCTAGACCCCCCCTCCCCCAACACACGTACTTGCATTGGTTGGAGGTGGCTGACACTTTGGATGATACGGTGACAGTGATACGCTGACGCTTGTTTTGTCGATGTTGTTTGTCAACCGTCATTAGCGTGATTAGCTGACTAGCCTAGTGCTTGCAGCGTTTCACATCTTTAGCCCATCGACTGCAATGTATCACAAGATGTGTTTACCTGGTACACCTGCTGCACCCCCCCCCTTTCTAGCTGGCAAATGGCGGGAAGCTCCTTTTGGCCATGATGTTAATGCATGGTTTCTTTATCCAACACCAATTGCTTATGTCAGACTAACAACTACTGATGGTGATTGTCCGACTGTCCAGAGTCAAACATGAGGTTCTGTCTTCTGTTTCACGAACAGTGTGTGTCTTGACAATTCACCAAGTTTGGCATAGAAAAAAAGGTGCACTAATGCATTTTTGTGGAGTGCATCATCTCTAGTTTGCATTTGTCCGTTTTTGAATTAGGTCTCCCCCCCCCCTCCCCTGCACACACAGAGACACATACCCCAAACAAGTGCTTAATGATTTCTTAGATCGTTTGGTAGACGCGTTGACCTTGCACCTTGCACTTACCAATTAGCACTAGTGGCATGTACTGGGTTGTACTAGAGAGAAATACACCCAGTCTGAGTTACATGCCTTTATTGTCTTGTGCAATGCGTTCCTTCCCTCCTTGGCAAACCCTTGTTTTTGCTAAAAACAATTGTTTGCCTTTCTTCTTCAGGCAGTTTTCTGTCCGCCCACCCACCCACCGGTGGGTATTTCTGCTGGGATGGGAGGGGGAGGAGGGGTCGCGGGTGCCGGTGTGGTGTGTGCCTGTGGCTCGTGTGTGCCTGTGGCTAGTTGTGTCGCTCCCACGAGCTCAAAGGGTGGTTGGGTCCTGGGGGTTCCGGAGACCGCGCCGGCAGAAAAGGCCCCCCCCCCCCCCGCCCTACCTGGGCAGACATGATTGTGTCGTAGTCTAACTGCCTACCCCCCCCACCCATGGAGCGGCAAGGATGGCACTGTCTTGACTGGCACCCCCCACAAGTTCTGTGGGGGGTAGCTTATATGTTACTTTTGGCAGCGTTCTGCCCACAGCCGAAGCCTGTGGACAGTTGCCGCCTTTGTTTGTCTGCCCGCCCAACCCCCTCACGGAGGGGTAGGGATCTGTCTGCTTGTCTGGTGTTATCTCCCCCTGATCAGGGGGGAGGTGTCTGCTACTATCGCCCACGGGCCCTGGTGAGTGCGACACTATGGGCAGTGCTGCCCTTCTAGCACTGTTTGGTGACTGGGACACCCAGTCTGAGTTACATGCCTTTATTGTCTTGTGCAGTGCGTTCCTTCCCTCCTTGACAAACCTAATGCGCACATGCGCCGCAAGTCACCACGTTGCTCCATTTTGAAGTCTTGGGGCCATGCCTGCACCATGGCGTAAAACCCAGGATACTTCAATGATGCAGTATGCGCGCTGAGTGCAGTGCGCATGCGGCACCCTCTTTGGAGTGGAGCACGCATCACTCACGGCGTGCGATGCCGATCGCTCTGAGTGGCCACCAGAGTTGTGATGTAAATATTCATCCCTATGAATAATGCGAAGCCATCCGCAACCGCTTTGCAATGCCATTATGCACCATGGCCAGTTTTTAACAACCACCCTTGGTCGTGAGGTTTTTGTGTAAATTTTTTCTCTCATAGGGGCTTTGTACAATCGCAGATGGTCCACAATTCATCGATATATGCCGTCCAATTTGTGTTCGCATTCCATAACAAGTTTCTAAGAATTTTGAGATGACAGCCGAACAAGCATTTACAAATATCTTGCTATTCATTGTGCATTGGGGGATGTAGGGCTTGGGTTTTGTGGGATGGTGCAGTTGTGTGTTGCATGTGGAATAATGGCATTTGTGGATACCAGCATTGGCCAACAGAAAACAGCTACCAGTAACCCTACCATGTACCACCACGAAGTAGCAGCAACCACCAGCAATCAACAACAAGCCACCAGGAATTAATAGCAATCCTCTCGGACTCACTAGCAAAGGACTTAACAGCGGTACCAATTCAGCCTGGAGAAGCTCCAAAAGATAGGGCAGCCCCCCCTCCATCCCCCCCCCCCCCCTCCCTTCTTTCAAAACCACTCAAAAGGCTTTTGCCAATGGTATGTGTGCAAAACAAACCCCAAAAATCCAAAAAAACACAAACTCAAAAAAACCACCAAAAATTCTTTTTTCATCAACCAGCCTGTCAACCCGCTAAACACCTCGTTGACGGGCGTTTATGTATGGCGTGGCGAAAACTGAATATGTATCAACAGGACACACAACCCATATGACAATCCTTGTTCCTCTTACATAAATTCCAAGGAGGAATGGGATCCCACCTTGTGGGAAACCCCACTCCAGCTTACACCTGACACCCCCCCCCCCCCCCCCCCCACCACACCCAGAAGGTCCAAAACGTTGAGGTGGTCTGGACCACATTTGGCCCCAACTTGGGCGCCGGATATTTTTTTTTCAACATATGGTGGGAGGTAAAATTTCAGTTTTACTCCATGTGTGCACACTCAAAATGCTCAGATTTTTATGGGAAATCCAAATATGTATGCCAAACATGAAAAGTCTTCTGACCCCTGACCTCCACCATCCAGCCCCACAAACCTGGCTGCTGGGACCAGACCCGCCAAGGGGTAAATTTTTTTTTCCAAAAACCCCACAGATTTGTATTCAAAATGATCAGTGCCACTCTGCCGCACATGCATTTGGTCACAGGTCTCTCTCTCTCTCTCTCTCTTTCTCCCGCCCACTAAAATGATGAAGAGGATTGCCCCGCTCTTCGGCAAAGTGTTTGTCAACGCAGAGACAAAGGTCATCTGCCAAGGGCTGACAGGAAAGCACGGCACTTTCCACACCGAACAGTCAATCGCCTATGGTACGCAGATGGTCGGAGGTGTGAACCCCAAGAAGGCTGGTTCCAGGCATCTGGATCTTCCCATTTTCAAGGATGTCGCAGACGCTGTGGCCCAAACTGGCGCTGATGCCACTGTCATTTATGTGCCACCTCCAGCAGCTGCAGCAGCCATTGAAGAAGCCCTTGAAGCCGAGATTCCATTGATTGTCTGCATCACAGAAGGAATTCCTCAGTTAGATATGGTACGCGTGAAGTCAATGCTCAAGTCGCAGTCCAAGACCAGACTCATTGGTCCCAACTGCCCTGGTATCATCAAGCCAGGCGCATGCAAGATTGGCATCATGCCGGTACCCTTCTGCCTTCTGGTGCATGCAAGAAACACTTTTTACAGTACCCCAAAGAGGGTCTCTTCCACAAATTTGGACAGAATTTTCACTGCACACATGTATGACTCAAACCAATCCCCATTTGGCGATGATCATCCCCCGTCCACCCCCTTTCTTCCCCTGCCTCCCCGGCCGCTGGCTGACCCCCCCCCCCCTCCCCACTTCTGAGGGGAGGAGTTGTGTTGCAATGACCCCCCCCCCCCCCCGCCTATGTGCTTCGTTTTATCCATTCTTCGCTCAAGAACCCCTCTTTTAGGGGTCGCATGCCCCAATGAATCATATTCGATGTCTAACCTTTTGCAAAATCATCATTTTGGGAGACAAAATGATCCCCAATGAATTTTTTGAATTTGCCCCCTCCACCCCCCTGTACCTGGGTGCCACTTTTTTGGGAGGGGTGGGGTGGGGGTTAAATTTGTTTAGCGTTTGGTGGCCACTGCATGTCGATTTGGAGCCAGGTCCTGAACAATTTTTTTCTGAAAGTGGGTGCACCATGCGCTGTGCGCGCGAAAAGTCGGCTGTTTTCCAGTTTTCAGGGTGTATGATTGGCATGGGCACCCACACAGCATTGTTGCAGTGTGCCATTGCCATGGTGCATAATTGTAGCATCATCCCGCCTCCCCATTTTCAGATGTTCTTTGACACAGTGAAACCAAATAAATTGTTTGCAATATATGTTTTCGGACAGAAATCCTCCTGAGAACACGAGACGTTTGAATTTCACAGTTCCAAATTGATCATGCACGGGTGTTCCAGGGATAAACACTGTAATAACTGGCCCTGTGCGCGCGCTGTGTGAAAACGGTCCCAAACATGGACCCCCTCACCAATGATAGGGGTCTCAGGTCTGCCTACCCCTGGTCCGCCCCCCTCTGGGTCGGTGAGGAGTTAGCTCTTTCAGGTTGCATGCGTTGGCTGACATTTTTTTTTTTTAGAAACTCGACCTTTTTGCAAATCCCTCTGTTGCCTCTGGATGGGTTTGGGTGATCATTTGGTGACAATGCGGGGACTCTAGCACCCATGTGGACTAGCATAGTGGGAAGCTGGCTCAGGCACTGTGAGGGACACCCTTGAGTTGGCTGGGGTATTGAGGGAGGCTGGAGGCATCCCCTCGGTGACGGAGGGCACAATCTACCGGTTGGAGGGGTCAGTGGTGGGGCACTGGCTGTGGAAGCCTTGGAAGAGGAGCAAGAGGGCACGTGGTGATCCCTAGGGGTTTGCTCCAGGCCATGGTGACCAGTTGTTGGACTGGGAATGGATCATGGCAAACACTCGGAGGGATGCACTGGCAGTGCACGTCAGAGATCTGCAAGGGAACGTCGTTACACCCATGCCCTTGCGGGTCACCCTCCCCGACTTCATGGAGTGGGCCTTGCCCTCCTGTCCTCCTGGAGGATGACGGACAAGATGTTGGGAACTGGGGTGGGTTGGTAAAGGTGGGCCACACAAGGGAACTGGCACCGTGGGAGCGAAGACTGGTGCAACACCTTGTGCACAAGCCCTTGCAAGCGAAGCAGGGGTAAGCGCATGCGGACGGGAAGGGTGGTTCCGAACCATTGACGTGGTTGTTTGGAGGGACGCGTAAAGCTGTCTGGATTCACTGGGGTTTTTGAAGGGGGACTTCTGCAGCCCTCTTGGGGTGTACGTGGCATCCCTCCTGCATGGGGTTGTCCAGTGCTTTGGGACTCTTGGGGTGTGCGCACCCGTGACGGTGCACGTGGGGGCCGATGCCCAATGTGTGTGGCGCAAGTTGCCCCACTCCGTGAAGGACTACATTCTAGGCCAACACTAGACATGCTGACCCTTGGAGGCAGCACCCTGTGGATGCAGTCCTAACCGTGGCGCCAAGATTGCACGTTGCCTAACCCTGTCAATACCACATCATGCATTGACCATGACCTGTGACCTGTGACCTACCCCAATAAGGTTTAAAACACATAAATACTTCCTCAAACATGCTTTACATACCTTGGATTGTTATTTTGTGTAGTCACGATGTCAAAAAAGATATGGCACAAGGGCCTAGACATGTCAAATTCTAAAATTTGGTTGGGGGATGATTTCCTCCCCCAAGATGCTCAAGGGGTTGGCCATCCGATATCACCCGTTGGGGGTATGCCACGCAAAGGACCCCCCCAAAGGGGCGTACATGGCGCTCGCATCTATGCTTGGTGTAACAACCTCTCTTTAGAATGATTTCAAGGCTTCTAAGGCACCCATGGCCCCGGGCCACATGGGCCTATTGGCCACTATGTGGGTCCTCATGGGTGCCAGCAGAGCACCCGTCTTGTGACCGACAACCACCCAAACCTATGCCAAGGGCGACAAAAGAGTTTCGTAAAAAAATCGAATTTATGAAAGTTTTGGGATGCCACAAAAACGGCCGAAACGAAAGAAATGTTTGGGCAAGCGGCCACTATGTGGGTCCCCATGGGTGCTCGAGTACCTATGTTGTTACCAAATGACGTAGAGGGGTATTGCAGTGAGGGAGCGGCAAATCCGACGTGGAAAATTGTGGAATAATTTGGCAAAAACAATGCGGCGCCGTAACCAAACCTCCTCAAGCCTCAAGGACCAACACGTCTGCACAGGTGGCTGAGGGTGTTTTTGTGTCTGTTCAAGCATGGGCCACAGGTATCCCAATTATGGCACGCGACCCTCAATATCACCATGGAAGGGAAGCATGAACCAAAGGCAGCGGACATTGTCATCCAATTTGTGTTGCTGCTTAGAAATAGTCCCACATTGTACCAAAAAGCGCACCACATCACCACCGAAGATGGCTATGTAATCAAGAGAAGCACCCTCTCTTGGAAAGAGGAAGGGCCACCATTAGGGCCATTGACATTTGCTCATGGTGGGACCCACATTGCAGCATGACCCTGGGGCACAAGAAAGAACCATTGCATTATGTCAATGGTTGGAAAACATTGAAGCTTATTGTTATGTAACGGGTGTGCACAAGGGTAAAGGGGGTTGGCAGGCCCAAAGCAATCGCGGAAAAATTGTGGGAAATTGTGGACCTCATCCCCCTCCCCCCCCTTGCTTGCAAATGATCACCCAAACTCATCCCAGGGGTGACGGGAGGAATTTCGAAGAAGGTAAAATTTTGGAGAAATCACCTCGTAAAGGTTGTTTGATCAAAGCCAGACAGGCCCGTACATCTGGGAAAATGCCACATCCCCCCCCCCCCCATTTTGGGCCTTTTTGGGCCTATTCGCGTAACCTACCCCAACCGGTTGAATTGTTGGTTTAACCCCTTGTAAAATCTAAAGTTTATGCAGTAAACTTGAGTTTAAATTGGGCAAGGGGGTGGGAGGAGGGCACCTCGTGAACACTCGCCTAGTGTTTGTTTGTTTTGTGGTGTGCCGTCTGAGTGTCTATTTTTTTTCGTGTTTGTTTGTTTTGTGCTCCCTGGTGGTGGTGGTGACGGATGGTGCCGCCGGCACAGCAGCACAATGGTCACGCGACACTACGTTCTTTGGGTTCAGCAATGTCCACGACTGTGCACTGTTGTCTCGTCTACTGTGTGGATGACAGTGAGGGGAGGTGGAAGGAGGTGCGTGGGGTTTGGTTGGGCGAAGCAGCAAGTGCCAAGCCCATGGGGGGAAAACCAATTTAAACATTCTTTTGTCCCACAAACGCATCCCCCAATGTGTTTGTGGTCCGGACCCCCCCAGACCCCCCCCCCCCCCCTTGAAACCCACTTTTATGAGGGGTGGGTGGGCAGGGGGGGGGTCAAATATGTCTTAAAATGAATCCCCCCCTTTTTTGCGTGCACAATCATGAATCTTTTGGTGTTTTTTGATTTCGAGCCGAAAAACTGTTTTCGGGTCCCGACTCCATGGGGTTTGTATGGGGCGGTGGGACGAGCGCTCATCCTCTATGTTGGCTGTTTTGGCGACCTTGGTAACCCCAGGCTACCCACTTTGAGGGGTGCGAGTGGGGATGTTGCGACAATGTATATTTTCATTCATTTTTCAGGATGATCATCCTAAATGTTCAAGAGGATCACCAGTGTGTCATGTACTGTAGGCTTTGCACCGGACCCTATGATGTAGCTCTATCCCATGACCACCTCAGCGCCCATTGCTGGGAATATCCAAGCTGATGGTATCCTACCCTGTAGTGCGGTGAGGGGCAGTGTGAACTGTCATGCAGGTGGCGTCCAAACCAAGAGGTCGGCCACCCATGTGCGCCGATCCAGCCCATCACACGTCTCTCTTTCACGTGCTTTGCCGAAGGCAATATAATTTTGCTCCAGTTGTTAGGTAGCCCAACTTGCTTTAGCTGTTTGCTTACATGGACCCCTACGCAACGGCGGGGGTCTCAGGTCGCCCCCAAGGTCAGTGAACCCTTGCCGGTGAGGACTTCACCGCTTTAAGGTTGGCATGTGTTGGTTGAAAATTCTATTGCCTTCGGCAAGTCCACCTCACAGAGAATCTACCCCAAGCAACACACACCCAAAATAGGGTAAAAGCTACATAAGTACAGGCTAAAACATGCTTTACATATCTTGGACGGTCATTTTAGATGACCGCGGCATCAAAAACATAAGTTTCAAAAACTTTGAATTTTGAGCTGGCCAGAATGAAAAACTGCATAAGCAGGTTGTGTACCAATCCCTTGGGAGACACCCCCCCCCCCCCCCCGGACCTCATACCCAAATAGGGTGAAAATCATGTAAATACGGCCTAAAACATGCTTTCCCTACCTTGAATGGTCATATTGTGTGGTCACAATATCATAAAAACAAGTTTCGAAAACTTCGATTTTTGAGCTGCCCAGGGTGAAAAACTGCATGAGCAGGTTGTGTACCAATCCCTTGGGAGGACCCCCCCCCCCCCACGGACCCATTACTCAAACAAGGTGAAAAACACGTAAATACGGCCTAAAACATGCTTTACATACCTTGGATGGTCATTTTAGGTGGTCAAAAAGTCAAAAAAACAAGTTTCGAAAACTTTGATTTTTGAGCTACCCGGGTTGAAAGACCGCATAAGCAAGTTGTGTACCAATCCTTTTGGGAGGACCCCCCCCCCCCCCCCCCCCGGACTTGTTACCCAAACAGGGTGAAAAACACGTAAATACGGCCTAAAACATGCTTTACATACCTTGGATAGTTATTTTAGGTGGTCACAACATCAGAAAAAACAACTTTCGAAAACTTTGATTTTTGAGCTGCCCGGGGTGAAAAACTGCATAAGCAGGTTGTGTACAAATCCCTTGGGAGGACCCCCCCCCCCCCCCCCCCCGGACCTATTTCCCAAACAGGGTGAAAAACACGTAAATACGGCCTAAAACATGCTTTACATACCTTGGATGGTCATTTTAGGTGGTCACAACATCAAAAAAACAAGTTTCGAAAACTTTGATTTTTGAGCTACCCGGGGTGAAAAACTGCATAAGCAGGTTGTGTACCAATCCCTTGGGAGGACCCCCCCCCCCCCCCCGACTTGTTACCCAAACAGGGTGAAAAACACGTAAATACGGCCTAAAACATGCTTTACATACCTTGGATGGTCATTTTAGGTGGGCACAACATCAGAAAAACAGCTTTCGAAAACTTTGATTTTTGAGCTGCCCGGGGTGGAAAACTGCATAAGCAGGTTGGGTACTGAGGACTCCCCCCCCCCCCCCCCCGGACTTATTACCCAAACAGGGTGAAAAACACGTAAATACGGCCTAAAACATGCTTTACATACCTTGGATAGTTATTTTAGGTGGTCACAACATCAGAAAAAACAACTTTCCAAAACTTTGATTTTTGAGCTGCCTGGGTTGAAAAACTTCATAAGCAGGTTGGGTACCAACCCCTTGGGAGGACCCCCCCCCCCCCCCCCCCGGACCTATTACCCAAACAGGGTGAAAAACACGTAAATACGGCCTAAAACATGCTTTACATACCTTGGATAGTTATTTTAGGTGGTCACAACATCAAAAAAACAAGCTTCGAAAACTTTGATTTTTGAGCTGCCCGGGGTGAAAAACTGCATAAGCAGGTTGTGTACCAATCCCTTGGGAGGACCCCCCCCCCCCCCCCCCGACTTGTTACCCAAACAGGGTGAAAAACACGTAAATACGGCCTAAAACATGCTTTACATACCTTGGATGGTCATTTTAGGTGGGCACAACATCAGAAAAACAGCTTTCGAAAACTTTGATTTTTGAGCTGCCTGGGGTGGAAAACTGCATAAGCAGGTTGGGTACTGAGGACTCCCCCCCCCCCCCCCCCCCGGACTTATTACCCAAACAGGGTGAAAAACACGTAAATACGGCCTAAAACATGCTTTACATACCTTGGATAGTTATTTTAGGTGGTCACAACATCAAAAAAACAAGCTTCGAAAACTTTGATTTTTGAGCTCCCGGGGTGAAAAACTGCATAAGCAGGTTGTGTACCAATCCCTTGGGAGGCCCCCCCCCCCCCCCCCCCGGACCTATTACCCAAACAGGGTGAAAAACACGTAAATACGGCCTAAAACATGCTTTACATACCTTGGATGGTCATTTTAGGTGGGCACAACATTAGAAAAACAATTTTCGAAAACTTTGATTTTTGAGCTGCCCGAGGTGAAAAACTGCATAAGCAGGTTGTGTACCAATCCCTTGGGAGGACCCCCCCCCCCCCCCCCGCCCCCGGACCTATTACCCAAACAGGGTGAAAAACACGTAAATACGGCCTAAAACATGCTTTACATACCTTGGATGGTCATTTTAGGTGGTCACAACATCAAAAAAACAAGTTTCGAAAACTTTGATTTTTGAGCTACCCGGGGTGAAAAACTGCATAAGCAGGTTGTGTACCAATCCCTTGGGAGGCCCCCCCCGCCCCCCCGGACTTGTTACCCAAACAGGGTGAAAAACACGTAAATACGGCCTAAAACATGCTTTACATACCTTGGATGGTCATTTTAGGTGGGCACAACATTAGAAAAACAACTTTCGAAAACTTTGATTTTTGAGCTGCCTGGGGTGAAAAACTGCATAAGCAGGTTGGGTACCAATCCCTTGGGAGGATGCCCCCCCCCCCCCCCCCCGGACGTATTACCCAAACAGGGTGAAAAACACGTAAATACGGCCTAAAACATGCTTTACATACCTTGGATAGTTATTTTAGGTGGTCGCAACATCAAAAAAACAAGTTTCGAAAACTTTGATTTTTCAGCTGCTGGGGGTGAAAAACTGCATAAGCAGGTTGGGTACCAACCCCTTGGGAGGACCCCCCCCCCTCCCCCGGACGTATTACCCAAACAGGGTGAAAAACACGTAAATACGGCCTAAAACATGCTTTACATACCTTGGATAGTTATTTTAGGTGGGCACAACATCAGAAAAACAACTTTCGAAAACTTTGATTTTTGAGCTGCCCGGGGTGAAAAACTGCATAAGCAGGTGCTGTACCAATCCCTTGGGAGGACCCCCCCCCCCCCCCGGACCTATTACCCAAACAGGGTGAAAAACACGTAAATACGGCCTAAAACATGCTTTACATACCTTGGATGGTCATTTTAGGTGGGCACAACATCAGAAAAACAACTTTCGAAAACTTTGATTTTTGAGCTGCCTGGGGTGAAAAACTGCATAAGCAGGTTGGGTACCAACCCCTTGGGAGTACTCCCCCCCCCCCCCCCCCCCGGACCTATTACCCAAACAGGGTGAAAAACACGTAAATACGGCCTAAAACATGCTTTACATACCTTGGATGGTCATTTTAGGTGGTCACAACATCAAAAAAACAAGTTTCGAAAACTTTGATTTTTGAGCTACCCGGGGTGAAAAACTGCATAAGCAGGTTGTGTACCAATCCCTTGGGAGGCCCCCCCCGCCCCCCCGGACTTGTTACCCAAACAGGGTGAAAAACCCGTAAATACGGCCTAAAACATGCTTTACATACCTTGGATGGTCATTTTAGGTGGGCACAACATTAGAAAAACAGCTTTCGAAAACTTTGATTTTTGAGCTGCTTGGGGTGAAAAACTGCATAAGCAGGTTGGGTACCAACCCCTTGGGAGGACCCCCCCCCCCCCGCCCCCGGACGTATTACCCAAACAGGGTGAAAAACACGTAAATACGGCCTAAAACATGCTTTACATACCTTGGATAGTTATTTTAGGTGGGCACAACATCAGAAAAACAACTTTCGAAAACTTTGATTTTTGAGCTGCCCGGGGTGAAAAACTGCATAAGCAGGTTGTGTACCAATCCCTTGGGAGGACCCCCCCCCCCCCCCCCCCCGGACCTATTACCCAAACAGGGTGAAAAACACGTAAATACGGCCTAAAACATGCGTTACATACCTTGGATGGTCATTTTAGGTGGGCACAACATCAGAAAAACAACTTTCGAAAACTTTGATTTTTGAGCTGCCTGGGGTGAAAAACTGCATAAGCAGGTTGGGTACCAACCCCTTGGGAGTACTCCCCCCCCCCCCCCCCCCCCCCCGGACCTATTACCCAAACAGGGTGAAAAACACGTAAATACGGCCTAAAACATGCTTTACATACCTTGGATGGTCATTTTAGGTGGTCACAACATCAAAAAAACAAGTTTCGAAAACTTTGATTTTTGAGCTACCCGGGGTGAAAAACTGCATAAGCAGGTTGTGTACCAATCCCTTGGGAGGACCCCCCCCCCCCCCCCCCCCGGACTTGTTACCCAAACAGGGTGAAAAACACGTAAATACGGCCTAAAACATGCTTTACATACCTTGGATGGTCATTTTAGGTGGGCACAACATCAGAAAAACAACTTTCGAAAACTTTGATTTTTGAGCTGCCCGGGGTGAAAAACTGCATAAGCAGGTTGTGTACAAATCCCTTGGGAGGACCCCCCCCCCCCCCCCCGCCCCCGGACCTATTACCCAAACAAGGTGAAAAACACATAAATACGGCCTAAAACATGCTTTACATACCTTGGATGGTCATTTTAGGTGGTCACAACATCAAAAAAACAAGTTTCGAAAACTTTGATTTTTGAGCTACCCGGGGTGAAAAACTGCATAAGCAGGTTGTGTACCAATCCCTTGGGAGACCCCCCCCCCCCCCCCCCCCCCGGACCTATTACCCAAACAGGGTGAAAAACACGTAAATACGGCCTAAAACATGCTTTACATACCTTGGATAGTTATTTTAGGTGGGCACAACATCAGAAAAACAACTTTCGAAAACTTTGATTTTTGAGCTGCCCGGGGTGAAAAACTGCATAAGCAGGTTGTGTACCAATCCCTTGGGAGGACCCCCCCCCCCCCCCGGACCTATTACCCAAACAGGGTGAAAAACACGTAAATACGGCCTAAAACATGCGTTACATACCTTGGATGGTCATTTTAGGTGGGCACAACATCAGAAAAACAACTTTCGAAAACTTTGATTTTTGAGCTGCCTGGGGTGAAAAACTGCATAAGCAGGTTGGGTACCAACCCCTTGGGAGTACTCCCCCCCCCCCCCCCCCCCCGGACCTATTACCCAAACAGGGTGAAAAACACGTAAATACGGCCTAAAACATGCTTTACATACCTTGGATGGTCATTTTAGGTGGTCACAACATCAAAAAAACAAGTTTCGAAAACTTTGATTTTTGAGCTACCCGGGGTGAAAAACTGCATAAGCAGGTTGTGTACCAATCCCTTGGGAGGACCCCCCCCCCCCCCCCCCCGGACTTGTTACCCAAACAGGGTGAAAAACACGTAAATACGGCCTAAAACATGCTTTACATACCTTGGATGGTCATTTTAGGTGGGCACAACATCAGAAAAACAACTTTCGAAAACTTTGATTTTTGAGCTGCCCGGGGTGAAAAACTGCATAAGCAGGTTGTGTACAAATCCCTTGGGAGGACCCCCCCCCCCCCCCCCCGCCCCCGGACCTATTACCCAAACAAGGTGAAAAACACATAAATACGGCCTAAAACATGCTTTACATACCTTGGATGGTCATTTTAGGTGGTCACAACATCAAAAAAACAAGTTTCGAAAACTTTGATTTTTGAGCTACCCGGGGTGAAAACTGCATAAGCAGGTGCTGTACCAATCCCTTGGGAGGACCCCCCCCCCCCCCCCCGGACCTATTACCCAAACAGGGTGAAAAACACGTAAATACGGCCTAAAACATGCTTTACATACCTTGGATAGTTATTTTAGGTGGGCACAACATCAGAAAAACAACTTTCGAAAACTTTGATTTTTGAGCTGCCCGGGGTGAAAAACTGCATAAGCAGGTGCTGTACCAATCCCTTGGGAGGACCCCCCCCCCCCCCCCCCCCCGGACCTATTACCCAAACAGGGTGAAAAACACCTAAATACGGCCCAAAACATGCTTTACATACCTTGGATGGTCATTTTAGGTGGGCACAACATCAGAAAAACAACTTTCGAAAACTTTGATTTTTGAGCTGCCTAGGGTGAAAAACTGCATAAGCAGGTTGGGTACCAACCCCTTGGGAGTACTCCCCCCCCCCCCCCCCCCTGGACCTATTACCCAAACAGTGTGAAAAAACACGTAAATACAGCCTAAAACATGCTTTACATACCTTGGATGGTCATTTTAGGTGGTCACAACATCAAAAAAACAAGTTTCGAAAACTTTGATTTTTGAGCTACCCGGGGTGAAAAACTGCATAAGCAGGTTGTGTACCAATCCCTTGGGAGGACCCCCCCCCCCCCCCCGGACTTGTTACCCAAACAGGGTGAAAAACACGTAAATACGGCCTAAAACATGCTTTACATACCTTGGATGGTCCTTTTGGGTGGGCACAACATCAGAAAAACAACTTTCGAAAACTTTGATTTTTGAGCTGCCTGGGGTGAAAAACTGCATAAGCAGGTTGGGTACCAACCCCTTGGGAGGATCCCCCCCCCCCCCCCCCGGACCTATTACCCAAACAGGGTGAAAAACACGTAAATACGGCCTAAAACATGCTTTACATACCTTGGATGGTCATTTTAGGTGGTCACAACATCAAAAAACAAGTTTCGAAAACTTTGATTTTTGAGCTCCCCGGGGTGAAAAACTGCATAAGCAGGTTGTGTACAAATCCCTTGGGAGGACCCCCCCCCCCCCCCCCCCCCCCCCCGCCCCCGGACCTATTACCCAAACAAGGTGAAAAACACATAAATACGGCCTAAAACATGCTTTACATACCTTGGGTGGTCATTTTAGGTGGGCACAACATTAGAAAAACAGCTTTCGAAAACTTTGATTTTTGAGCTGCCTGGGGTGAAAAACTTCATAAGCAGGTTGGGTACCAACCCCTTGGGAGGACCCCCCCCCCCCCCCCCCGGACCTATTACCCAAACAGGGTGAAAAACACGTAAATACGGCCTAAAACATGCTTTACATACCTTGGATAGTTATTTTAGGTGGG